>CM077671.1:327932653-328579439 GCA_039707655.1 Elymus sibiricus
TTTGCCGAGGACTATTCGGAGTACCTTGGCTTTTGGTGGGTTCGGCTCTAGTAGGAGCCCCCCGTTGATATTGCCGATGCTTTAAAAGTGTACTGCGAGAGTTATGCTCGGAAAAAACAAAAAACTTATGCAAAAAAGGTTTATGTTTAGATAAAATAAAATTGTGCCAATACGAAAGCGGTATAAAATTTAATATGTGCTTCGGTCATGCTTTAACATGATACATCCGATCTCTAGACTTCAAGTGGGCCAGCCTTCGGCTTCAACCTCCCTATCCCGAAGGCGGAGTGTTTCTCAGGCCAGTTTAGCGAACTAAACGCAAGCGGCTTTAGAGAGAAACCAGGCTACCCGGCTATTGATCATACACTTGAGTCGAGAAAGGAGTGGTAGAAAAAGACTTTGCAACGACTGAGAAGAAAACATCTATTATAAAACGGCTCATATTAATTTAAGAGCCCCCAAGTGACTTGGGTAAAAAGAATTTTATGTATAATGATTGTATGTACCGAAGTACTTATATAATATCTATGTTCGCCCGAACTTTGAACGCGTCTTAACCGACCGTCGGCTTCTCCCTCTTCGGCCAAGGGCCGAAAAGTGTTATCTACTCTGCCGACCGAGAATATCGGTGGTGTTTCGGATAACCAGGCAATCAGGCCATGAGGCTATAACAGACAAAGCGCGCCCAGGGAACTTATGCTATATTACTTATGTAACGTAAAAAGCATCTTCAAAGAAAATAGTGCCCCCAACGGTACCTTTCTTTGGTCGCTCATGATTACTATGAGACTTGTGCAATAGATTTGTGTACGCGTGAGTTCCGTCGTGTGCCGACCATAGTTGAAAACAGTAAGAGCGCTAGCTTTCGGCTTCACCCGTCTGAGGTACGAGTTCGGATGACCCGATCGTAACAATCGCAGAGGTGCTCCCTTTACTCCCTAGCCGAACAATCGGGAACGTAGGGGTAAGCACAGGAGCCAGGCAACCCAGCTTTGCGGAACACTTAAGTCAACATGATGCATATTTTGACATAATACACGAGCAAGGAAAGAAGCTGTACAATAATAATCGCATGCAAAGAGAAAAGGTTTCATAAAGGAAGCCCCCAAGTAAACGGGGTATTTGAATTTGTTTGTAACAAACAAAGTTTTGACAAAGAAAGTTTTTCACAAACAACTTTTTGTCAAAAAAGTATAATGCTTGGTCGAACCGAACAAAAAGTAAAATTCTAAAGAGAGCTGAGCACGAAAACGACTTAGCTGGTTAATGTGCTCGGTGCAGTCCGGGGTTGTGGCGGGACAAAGACGTAGTCCTCGGCCTGGCCGAGGTCCCAGCCCCCAAGTCTGAGGTAACTGAGCGAAGAGCTCGGGTCGAGAAGTGGCAACGCAGCACGGTTGCTGCGGCGAGGCAAAGCCCCCGGTCCAACCGAGGGGACAGAGTAGTTCGGCAGCGTGACGACGAAGCCCCGAGTTATCATGGGAAAAGGAAGTGTTGTTAACAAACAAACTTTTTATTTATCATAAATATAATGCTCGGTAGAACCGAACAAAAATTTAGAAATTTGAGCATTAAAGCGACTTAGCTAGTTAAAGTGCTCGGTATCGATGACGGGATCCGGGCTTGTGGCGGGACGAGGACGCCCATCGAACTTTGACAGATCCGATATGGTGCATAGTCTTCGGCATGACCGAGGTCCCAGCCCCCAAGCCCGAGGTGACCGAGCGAGGAGTTCGGCACTCCGAAGATGTGACACGGCTCGGCCGATGTGGTGAGGCAAAGCCCCCGGTCTGGCCGAGGTGGCGGAGTAGGTCGGCAAGGTGACGCCGAACTGACCGCGCGACGCAGCCGAAGCTGATTACCTGCACACATAAAATAGTGCAAGACAAGAGTAATAACAAATAAAGGTAATAATATATTAAAAAAATTCTTCTACTTAGTTAATTTAAGTGAAGCAAATAAGTAAAGGAATATGGCCTGGGCGCCAAGGTGCCTGAACGAAGAGTTCGCCTTGACGAAGTGGCGACGCTGCACGGTCGATGTGGCGAGATGAAGTCCTCGGTCCAGTTAACATGGCGAAGCTGTGATCGGCGGACGCCGAAGTCTCATGCAGGTCGGCTGGTGACGCCAAAGCTTCATGCCAGCCGATGTGTTGAAGCAGGTCAGCTGGTGATGCCGAAGTCGCCGGAGTAGGTTGATGAAGGGATGTCAAAGCCCCGGTCTAGCCGAGGTGACCGAACAGGTCGGCCGGTGACGCCGAAGTCTCAGGCCAGCCGAGGTGTTGAAGCAGGTCGGCGTGGTGGACGTCAGCTTGAAAAAGCAACGGCACGGCAATGCCGACGCAGGTCGGAATTTGTGACGCGGTCAATGCTGGCTTGAGAAGAGACCGTGCGACGATACTGGCGCGCCCGACCCGTGCAATCCGTGGGGCGACAATCTTGTCTTGATAATTATTTGTCCCTCACGATGCCGAACTCTTGGTCGGCTCGCCGAGGTGATGATCCGAGGTGGTTGTCATCGGCTCGATGGAGCGACGGCGCAGTCGATGTTGGTGCAGGTCGGTAGCCGTGGAGCAATGTGGTCGGGCCGGTTTGACATCGGCGCGACGGTGAAGATCGCCTCGGGAAAGACTTAAAAATTTGTGGGCACGTGTTTGAAAACAACACACAATACCCTATGGAAAGAATTCCTCAAAAAGGATGTCCAACATCCCGTTCATGAAGAAAGATTAATTCGGGTCGGATTCGTTTTCGCGCAGAAAAAGAGATCGGAAAATTGAGGCACTCATCGGACGTTTCCCGGAGTTTGAACGGTCGGATCGAGCTGAAATTTTGAGGGGTGGTCGGTATGGGAATTCCGCAGCCGATGAACGGTGGGATCTTCCAAACGATGTCCGAGCTGGAAGCTGGACACCTCGCCCTAAACTCTTCCCGATTCCCGTGCAAATTCGACAGGGCTCCAGTATTTCATAGATCGCCGAAGATTCCTCCATCGGAATACGACGAAATTTTACGGGGTCATTATAGACTCAATTCCGCACAGTTCTACCAAAGCAATCGTCAAGGCGACGCTCGAGGAAGCGGGGACGACAAACACGAGTCGCTGTCCAGAAAAACTGCACGGTTGCTCGAGGACGATGTCAACACCGAGCCCCCGAGCTCCATGGATGATTTCTCGTGATCCTGATAGAGATCGGAGTTGATGACGATGAAAGTATCCATCCGATCTTGACGATCCGGCATGGAGCGCAGTCCTCGGTCCAGCCGAGGTGACCAGTCGAGCCGGCGACGAAGATGCCGACGTCGACAACAAAGCTCGGTTCCAACGCGTAGATCGCGCCGGAGACGATTTGAATTCCCATCGCACCGCGGCGACTGCTAGCAGGCTCTCAATGAAAGCACCAATGTCGGTGTCAAAACCGGCGGATCTCGTAGTAGGGGTCCTAAGCTAGGCGTCTTGGAGCGATGATAACAAAGGGACGAAGGAGATGATGTTTACCCAGGTTCGGGCCCTCCTATGGAGGTAAAACCCTACGTCCTGCTTGATTATATTCATATGGGGATAGTACATAGTACAGGTATCTACCACGAGATTATGAGAAGTAATGTAATGATCCATTAACTAGCCTGGCCTCGGTTTATATATGCACCGTAGGCCTAGGGTTTAGAGGAGTCCTTGTCTTGTGCGCCAAGTCTTGTGGAATCCTCCTTGTATTCGGCATCATGAGCTATCTAGACTGGCCCATTAGTAAACCGCCATGGGGTCCTCGGCCCGACCCATAGGTCGGGAAACGACGTGGTGAGCACCCCCTAGTCCAGGACACCGTCAGTCTCCTTTGGGAGAGACAAGAACCACACCAGCCCCCGAGCCATTGAGCATCTTGGATCCATCGAAGTACATAGTCCAGTGTTCGGGAACACTCGGAATTGGCTGCTCTTGCTCGATCCACTCGGCCATAAAATCAACCAATGTCTGGGACTTGATTGCTTTCTTGGCTTCGAACTTGATCTCCAGCGGAAGGAGATGTCAGACGGCTTCCATGTGAAGATGTTCCAGTTCTCACGGAGGAACTGGATGAGCTCGGCATCCTATTTCTCTCCAAGTGAAGTGGAGATGTTCGTCGGAGCAGCACTCGGGTCACTCGGATGAACGTGGACTTGCTTGGTCTCGCCAGCCGACTGGAAGGCTGATTCTGAAGCCGGTCGCTTTGATCTGAGCAGATCAGTCGTATCTACTTCCTTCTTGTACCCTTCAAGCTTGAATGCAAGCACTTGCTCGTTGGCGATCTTTGAGCCCTGCTGGAGGCACTCTTCGGCGATCTTCCGGTCGCCAGTCACTGTAATCACGCCCTTAGGCCCTGGCATCTTGAGTTTGAGATACAGGTAACATGGTCTGGCCATGAAACGTGCGTAGGCAGGTCTACCCATGATGGCATGATAAGCACTGTGGAAGTCAACCACCTCAAAAGTTAACCTTTCCTTTCGGAAATTCTTTTCGCCTCCGAATACGACGTCCAGAGCGATCTGGCCGAGTGACTCTGCCTTCTTCCTACGGACAATCCCATGGAAATGCATGTTGCTCTTGCTCAATTGAGACATTGGGATACCCATTGCCTTGAGAGTATCAGCATATATGATATTGAGCCCGCTGCCTCCGTCCATCAGGACCTTGCGCAGTCGGACGCCACCCACTGCCGGGTCGACGACCAACGCCTGCCTCCCAGGGGTGGCTATGTGAGGCGGATGGTCGGACTGGTCAAATGTGACAGGTGTCTTCGTCCAGTTGAGGTACTTGGGGGCAGTCGGAATGGCCATGTTGACCTCCCGATTGACAACTTTCAGCTGCCTCTTGCTTTCGACGTCAGCGAAAATCACGAGGACTTTCTCAACCTGCGGGTACTAGGAAGTACCATCATCACCCTCGGCGTCAAGTTATTCACTCGAGAGCTCCGTGCCCATCTCCTGCTTGAGCAGGCGACATTCCCGAGTGGTGTGCTTCGGGAGCACAACGTTGCGTTCTTCATCCGTCTTGGTATGAATCTGGCACGGTTGATCGAGGATGTCAGACTTAGAGTCGGGTTTCTTCTTGGGAATCCACTCTTTCTTCTTTTTCTTGGGCTTCGGCTTGCCTTGTCCCTGCCCCTGGACGGCTGCCATCTCTACCTTGCCGAAGGCGTCAGCCTTCCGCTTCTGATTTTTCCTGGCATTGCCTCCCGATTGAGGGGCGATGCCGGCTCTCCCTTTGCCGCTACGGAGGCGGTCTTCTTCCTCACCATTGGCGTACTTATTTGCGATCTCCATAGCCCGACTGAGGGACAGATCCCCAGACCGGCCGAACTTCAAGATCAACTCCCGATACCGAGTGCCGGCCTTAAAAGTGCACACGGCCTGATGCTCGGTCACATTCTCCACGGTGTTGTGCAACGTGGTCCAGTGCTGGATGTAGTCTCGGAGAGTCTCGTTGCTCTTCTGGACGCAGTGATGTAGTTCTGTCAACCCACCCGGGCGCTTGTACGTGCCCTCGAATGTCTTGACGAATACTCGGGCCAAATCCTCCCAGCATTAAATGCAATTGGCAGACAATTGATTCAACCATGCACGCGCAGACCCTTCCAACATGAGCGGAAGGTGCTTCATTGCAACGAAATCATCGCCGCCACCGATGTGGACAGCGACTCGATAGTCTTCGAGCCAAGTCTCTGGCTTGGATTCGCCATTGAACTTTCCGATTCCGGTTGCCAACCGATAATTTGGGGGTATCTCTGCGTCTCGGATGTATCTGCTGAAACACCCGAGGCCGGTAACTCCCCAGCCGCTCGCTCGGTCTCTGTCATGCCTATTCCGATCGACCACTCGCTGAGTGATGTCAGACCGGGCATCGTAGCCTCTGTGCCGAACAGGGCTCCGCTCACAGTTCCTCCCGAGTGGGTAGCCTCCATCATATGGACATTGGCCATGCAGACCGCCCCTCGGAGGGGGAGTCCGACTGAAATCGTGGTCGTCGCGCCCGTGTCCTCCGTGCGGACCTCTTGGAAGAGGAGGAGTTCGTGGGTCTTTCCTCGGCGTGAGGGGACTATGAGCTGACTGGACGGTGTCTGCCCGAGTGGACTCATTGCAAATGCGTTGGTGAGACTGTGATACCTCTGAGTTTTGTTGCAGGGCGGTCTTCAACAAAGCCTGGATTTGCAGAATGCCCTCGCCTGCCGCCGAATCAGACGGCTGGATCGAATCTGCAATCCGAGTGGTCGCCACCAGATTCAGCAAAGGCGTGCGCATCACCGGGATGGTGTACGTCGAATCCTTTGTGAATAACTGACGGCGGCTACGGCTGGAGCTGGGAAGGTCTCTCGCCGCGCGTTCGTCGAGTGAACGTTGTAGCCGCTCGAGTCGCTCGCTCTCAGCCAGGGTGGCTTGGCGAGCAGCCTCCAGGGCTATCTCTTCCGGTGTATTCCCCGCTATGGGCGTCAGAAGGACCTGATCGTTCCTGCGCCTTTCCTCCTGTTGCTCCCGGGTGAGGGGTCGGGGAACATAGCCGTCGGAGTTGGCGTTGTTGCGGTCACCGTCCCGATCACGGGTATCTCCCGCGGAATGCCCAGGAGGAGCAGCACCTCGGGCTGGACCGGCCATCAAGACCTCCGCTACATCGCTGCTGCTCTCGTATTCGGCCGTTTCGGAAGATTCGTCATCCGAAGACGGGAAGAGGCAGTGGATGGACTCGTCGGCTTCGAGCGCGTCCACCTGCTGTCCTGCAGCTTGGGCTGCCACAGCGTGCTTGATCCAACGTTGTAGCCGTGAGCGCCCGGAGCGCCGGCGACAAGCCGCAAGACAGGTCGGAGAAGTTGGCCGATAAGGCGTAGATGGTTGTCGGAGGAGAACTCCGAACCTCGTCACACTGAAGTGCACCGCACCTCGGGTGGGCAGTGCCTCAGCATCCAGCGGTGCTTCCCGCAGCCATGTCGAATCGTCGACGGCGAAGCTGAGGGACCCGAAGAGGATCTCACCGCCGAATGTGTTCATGATGAACGAGAAAGTGGAAATTCCACCTGCGCTGGAATTCGCTAGACGCGCAGCCCCAAGGTGGGCGCCAACTGTCGTGGGAATGAACCTAACAATAGTACTAGGAGGTATGAAAGGAGGGGCGAAGTCTAACTACGGCGCAAGTGTGCACTCGGTATGTATGAGTCAGGCCTCACTCGGAAGTGCTAACAGCCCTACGTCTCGAGCTCGGGGGCTGTGGCGTTTGCTTATGGTGGTAGAAGATTACACAGGGTCGGAACCCTTGCATTGGCGCCCGGGGGTGGCTTATATAGAGTGCGCCACCACCGGCTGAACGCCATGATTAGGGTAATAAATGCCAATGAAGGTTGTGTTACAGGAACGGCTGTTATTAACCAGGCGTTACTGGCAACGGGAAAATAACATCATAACTAATGACTGCTCGAATTCTACGGACGCTTTGTCTTCTGGGTCGCCTGAGCTCCTGTCTGTCCAAATGGCGCCGTGTAGTCTGAGTGACATGAATAATCCGAGTGAACGGCCATATTCATCCGAATGAGTCTCTGCCCAGGGGTTTTAATTACATTAAAGGACAACAGGTGGGCCTTAGATGTCAGGCCTATGACCCTACCCAGGCTAGGCATCCTCATCAATATCCAAGGCGATGATCATTATATAGGCATCACGTCCAAGATTAGTAGACCGAAACGATTCTGCATCTACTACTATTACTCCACACATCGACCGCTACCCAGCATGCATCTAGTGGATTAAGTTCATGAGAAAACGGAGTAATGCAATAAGAACGATGACATGATGTAGACAAGATCTATTCATGTAGGAATAGACCCCATCTTGTTATCCTTAATAGCAACGATACATGCGTGCCTCGCTGCCCCTTCTGTCACTGGGAAAGGACACCGCAAGATCGAACCCATCACAAAGCACCTCTTCCCATGGCAAGAAAGATTAATCTAGTTGGCCTAACTAAACCAAATATTCGAAGAAGAAATACGAGGCTGTAAGTAATCATGCATATAAGAGATCAAAGAAGACTCAAATAATATTCATGGATAGAAACTGATCATGAACTCAAAATTCATTGGATCCCAACAAACACACCGCAAAAGTTTACATCAAATAGATCTCCAAGAGACCATTGTATTGAGAATCAAAAGAGAGAGAGGAAGTCATCTAGCTACTGCCTACGGACCCGTGAGTGTATGGTGGACTACTCACGCATCATCGGAGAGGCGGCAATGAGGATGATGAACCCCTCCGTGATGGTGTTAGATTGGATCTCGAGGTTCTGGAACTTGCGGCAGCTAGATGTGTTTTTCGTCGACTCTCCTAGGGTTTTTGGAATATTTGGGAATTTATAAGCGTCATAGGCGGTGGAGAGGGGTCCCGAGGAGGGCACAACTCATCAGGGCGCGCCCGAGGCCTCTGGCGTGCCCTGGTTGGTTGTGGTCTCCTCGACCCTCCCCTCTGGCACTTCTTTGGCCCACTTGATGTCTTCTGGCTCAAAACAAATCTCCAAAAAGTTCCGTCGCGATTGGACTCCGTTTGGTACTGATATTCTCCGAAGTAAAAAACAAGCAAAAACAGCAACTGGAACTTTGGCACTATGTCAATAGGTTAGTCCCAAAGAATGATATAAAGTTGCTAACAGCATGGAACAAGCAAAAATTATAGATACGTTGGAGACGTATCAGCATCCCCAAGCTTAATTCCTACTCGTCCTCGAGTAGGTAAATGATAAAAACAGAATTTATGATGTGGAATGCTGCCTAACATATTCATCACATAATCTTTTCTTTTGTAGCATGGACATTTGGCTTTTAGATGGTTCAAAGCAATAGTCTAGTTTTAACATAATAACTTCAATACTCAAGCTTGCCAACAAGCAACCATGTCTTTCAAAATATCAACACTAAAGAAAGTTATCCCTAGCCCATCATGCTCAACCATTGATCCATTCATGAAGTACACTCAAATATTAACTACACCCAATGCTCAAGTACGATCATAGTGCCCCCTAGTTGGTGCTTTATAAGAGAAATGGAGACTCAAAGTAAAAATAAAAATTGCATAAAGTAAATAGATAGGCCCTTCGCAGAGGGAAGTAGGGATTTGTAGAGGTGCCAGAGCTCAAAGTTTAAATTGAGAGAGCAAAATATTTTGAGTGGCATGCCTTTCCTGTCAACGAAAACGACAAAGTAGTTCACAATACTTTCCATGCTAGATATATCATAGGCGGTTCCCAAACAGCAAATAAAGTCTATTCCTTTTTCCACCATTCTTTCACAATCCATGGCTGGCCGTATCCACGGTTGCCTTCCATACCAACACTTTCCAAGGAATTTATTATTTGACAACATAAAGTAATTTTTTTCCTTTTTTTCATTTCGGGACTGGGCATCCCTATTACCGTCGTACTATCGTGCAATGACAAGTGAATAAACACTCATCTTGAGAATAACACATCTAGCATCGAAAAATATTGGATACCCCCTACCGTTTCATGAGCGGTACGAGCGCACAAAAAGGAAATTTATTTTGAAAAGTAGTGATGGCACATACAAATTTGCGTAGAACGGCATGGAAATACCGCATATAGGTAGGTATGGTGGACTCATAAGGCAAAACTGGGTTTAAGGATTTTGGATGCACAAGTAGTATTTCTACTTAGTACAAGTGGAGGCTAGCAAATAGATTGAGAAGCAACCAACCAAGAAACGAAAATTCACATAAGCGAGCATTGAGCATAACTAACACCGAATAATGCACCATAAGTAGGATGTAATTTCATTGCATAACTATTGACTTTCGTGCATGCATAGGGAATCACAAACCTTAACACCAATATTCTTACTAAAGCATAATTACTCACTAACATGACTCACATATTAATATCATCATGTCTCAAAACTATTACAAGGTATCAAGTTAATTTGTCCAATGATCTTCATGAAAGCTTTATTATATCCTCCTTGGATATCTATCACTTTGGGACTAGTTTCATATATTGCCATTGCTTTTTGACAAGCTCAAACAAATTTAAGTGAAGCACATGAGCATAGAGATTTCATCTCTCAAAATAGTATAAGTGAAGCATGAGAGGATTTCTTCAAAATTTACTAACTCTCAAAATAATCTAAGTGAAGCATGAGAGAATTTCTTCAAAATTTTCCAAGCACACCGTGCTAAAAAAGATATAAGTGAAGCACTAGAGCAATTCCATGGCTCAAAAAGTTTAAGTGAAGCATATAGAGCGATTCTAACAAATCTTAGCATAATTTTGGCTCTCTCAAATAGGTGTGTCCAGCAAGGATACAAGTGACAAACTAAAAAGCAAAGCAAGCAAAGACTCAAATGATACAAGACGCTCCAAGCAAAACTCATGATATGTGACGAATAAAAATATAGCTCCAAGTAAAATACCGATGAACGTTAGAAGAAAGAGGGGATGCCACTCGGGGCATCCCCAAGCTTCGTTGCTTGTTTCTCCTTGTATATATATTGGGGGGTTCTGTAGCATCCCCAAGCTTAGGCTCTTTTCACTCCTTATTCCTTCATCCATCGTGATCTCACCCAAAACTTGAAAACTTCAATCACACAAAACTCAACAAAATCTTCGTGAGATCCGTTAGTATAATAAAGCAAATCACTACTTTAAGTACTGTTGCAAACCCATTCATTATTTATTATTGCATTATACCTACTGTATTTTATCTTTACAATGGCTCATACCCTTCAATACAACCCATAGATTCATCAAGACAAGCACACAATGCAACGAAAACAGAATCTGTCTTAAACAGAACAGTCTGTAGTAATATGTACTCTAACCATACTTATGTAACTCTAAAAATTCTGAAATATTAGGAAAACGTAAAGAATTTGTATAGAAAGACTTTGTTAAAATTTCAGCTCAATATCACGCTCCAGTAAAAAATGAAAATTCGAACACTGGAGGCAAAGTTTCTGTCTCAGATTCAGCATTGTTTCTACTCATCTTATGAATCATCCTAAAGGCTTTACTTGGCACAAACACTAAATAAAACATAAAAACACAATCATAACAGAGGCATAATTGTGTCAACAGTCAAAAACAGAAAGGAAAAAACGAAAACAAATTTATTCATTGGGTTGCCTCCCAAGAAGCGCTATCGTTTTACGCCCCTAGCTAGGCATAACGCATCGATTCAAGTATTGTCATCTTTGGTTTTCGCTCCATAAGATGCTCTCATGATTGATTCATATGGTGGCTTAATTCTTGTTCTCGGGAAGTGTTCCATACCCTTTCTTAGTGGAAACTGAAATCTAATATTGCCTTCTTTCTCAATCACGGCACCTATAGTGCGTAAGAACGGTCTACCAAGTATAATGGGACAAGACGGATTGCAATCAATATCAAGAACAATAAAATCTATGGGCACATAGTTCCTATTTACAAGAATAAGAACATCATTAATTATTCCCAAAGGCATTGTAACAGTAGAATCCGCCAAGTGCAAATTAAGAGAACATTCTTCAATATTGGTGAGACCAAGCACATCACATAAAGATTTCGGAATCGTGGAAACACTAGCACCCAAATCACGTAAAGCAAAGCACACATAATTTATAATCTTGACCTTAATGGTAGGTTCCCACTCATCATGTAATTTTCTAGGAATAGAAATCTCCAACTCCAACTTTTCTTCAAAGGATTTCATGATGGCATCAACGATATGTTTAGTAAAAGATTTATTTTGTTCATAAGCATGGGGTGAATTCAACATGGATTGCAGCAAAGAAATACTACCTCCCTTCCGGTTTATAGGGATTATTTCAAAATTTTAGTTTTCCCATTTTATAAGTCTCGATTTGATTGTTCTCCATCACATGTTCAGATTTTAAGGTGCATTAAATTGTTGCATGCAAAGATTTAGAGAACATTGACCAATGCATGTTAAAGTTATTGTTCATGCATGCATGAATTGAAATTAATGCATTGGTAAACACAACCTTTTGAGTAAAACGAGCACAATAATAGAGTATTTTTGCAAACTACAAAACCTATTCCACCATTCACCATCTACTTTGGTTGGTGAGATTTTTGAATTGAGCCCTATAAACCAGAAAGGAGGGAGTACATTCAATCAAAGAGCAACTATCATAATTAAAGTCTTTGCAATCCAAAATAGTGGGAACATCACTAGTTAAAGTTTTGACCTCTTCAAACCCACTTTCATCAAAATTTTCATCAAGATTTTCACCCTCCAAATTATTGGGACGCCTTCTAGCTAAAGTTGACTCTACTTCAGTCCCTTTATCATCAATCTTAAAATTACTAAACAAGGAATCAATAGAAGAAACACCAATCACTTTAAGATATTCATCATTTTTCTGAAGGCAATCACTAGAAAATGATTTTTCTAAGAATTCTCTTCTAGCTCTAAGCATAGCGGTTCTTTTCTTGCTTTCATCCATAGAGACATATAAAGCTTTAGTTGATTGATCTATCTTAGGTACAAAATCTTTCAACTTGAGATTTTCTACATCATGAGAAATTCTATCAATGCTTCTAGACATATCATCAATCTTATTCAACTTTTCTTCTATCGTGGTATTGAAAACCTTTTGCGCATTGATAAATTCTTTAATATTATTCTCAAGATCAGAGGTGTTCCTATTATTATTGTAAGAAGAATTACCATAGGAATTACCATAATTGTTAGAGGAATTTCCAGGAAAAGGCCTAGGATTAAAATTACCTCTATAAGCATTGTTATTGAAATTGTTTCGCGAGACGAAATTCACATCTACGGAATCACTATTTTGCTCAATCAAGGTAGATAAAGGAACATAATTAAGATCAATAGGAGCATTTTTACTAGCAACCAACTTCATCAAAGCATCAACCTTATCACTCAAAGTACTAAATTCTTCAACCGAATTAACCTTTTTACTAGTAGGTGCTCTTTTAGTATGCCATTGTGAATAATTTGCCATAATATTATCTAGCAACTTATTAGCTTCACCCAAAGTAATTTCAATAAAAGTACCACCCGCGGCGGAATCTAAAAGATTTCTAGAGACAAAATTCAATCCCGCATAAAAACATTGTATGATCATCCAAAGATTTAAACCATGAGTAGGACAATTTCTTAGCATCAATTTCATTCTTTCCCAAGATTGTGCAACATGTTCATGCTCAAGTTGCTTAAAATTCATGATTTGTGTTCTAAGGGAAATAATTTTCGCGGGCGGAAAATACTTAGTGATAAAAGCATCCTTGCACTTATTCCAAGAATCGATACTATTGCGAGGCACAGAAGAAAACAAAATTTTTGCACGATCCCGCAAGGAGAAAGGAAATAATTTCAACTTCACTATATCATTGTCCACATCTTTTTGCTTTTGCATATCACACAATTCTACGAATGTGTTTAGATGGGACGCGACATCCTCATTAGTATTACCGGCAAATTGATCTTTCATGACAAGATTCAACAAAGCGGCATTAATATCACAAGACTCCGCACTAGTGGCGGGAGGAGCAATCGGAGTACTAATAAAATTATTATTATTAGTATTGGAAAAATCACACAATTTGGTGTTTTCTTGAGTCATCGTGACTACGCAAACAAAATTGCAAGCAAGCAAATGGCAAATTCGGTGAATTCGGCAAATTCGGTGAATTGGGGGAGAGGAAAACGAGAGGCAAATGGCAAATAATGTAATTGCAAGAAGATGATATTTGTGATTAGGAACCTGGTAGATTACGATGGTGTCTCCTCGGCGCCAGAGATTGGCACGTAGAAGAGACCGCTTCCTCCCCGGCAACGGCGCCAGAAATTCCTTCGACGTGGCTTGAGACTGCGTCGGTATTTCCCCAAAGAGGAAGGGATGATGCAGCACAACGACAGTAAGTATTTCCCTCAGTTATGAAACCAAGGTATCGAACCAGTGGGAGGATCACCACCACTACGTAAACAGCACCTGCACACAAGAACAAATATTTGCAACCCGACGCGAAAGAGAGGTTGTCAATCTCTCTACGGTAAAAAGATAGATTAGGTAGTGATAGATTGGAGAGATAGATCTCTCAAGAACACAAAAGAAAAAGGGCAAATAAAAAGTGCAGAAAGGTATTTTTGGGTTTTTGGAATAATAGATCTGAAAACAAAAGCGGCAAAAAGATAGATCGGAAAGCAATATGTTGGAAAAGTAGACCCGGGGGCCGTAGGTTTCACTAGTGGCTTCTCTCATGAGTATAGCACACGGTGGGTGAACAAATTACTGTTGTGCAATTGATAGAAGATCAAATAATCATGACGATATCCAAGGCGATGATCATTATATAGGCATCACGTCCAAGATTAGTAGACTGAAATGATTCTATATCTACTACTATTACTCCACACATCGACCGCTATCGAGCATGCATCTAGTGTATTAAGTTCATGGAAAAACGGAGTAATGCAATAAGAACGATGACATGATGTAGACAAGATCTATTCATGTAGGAATAGACCCCATCTTGTTATCCTTAATAGCAACGATACATGCGTGCCTTGCTGCCCCTTCTGTCACTAAGGGAGGACACCGCAAGATCGAACCCATCACAAAGCACCTCTTCCGATGGCAAGAAAAATTGATCTAGTTGGCAAGAAAAAATCCAGAAATGCCCATTCCCGAAATGAAAAAGAAAAAATATTTACTTTATGTTGTCAAATAATAAATTTCTTGGAAAGTGTTGGTATGGAAGGCAACCGTGGATACGGCCCGCCATGGAAAGTGAAAGTTTGGTGGAAAAAGGAATACACTTTACTTTCTGTTTGGGAACCACCTATGATATATCTAGCATGGAAAGTATTGTGAGCTACTTTGTCATTTTCGTTGACAGGAAAAGCATGCCACCCAAAATATTTTTCTCTCTCAATTTAAACCTCGAGCTCTAGCACCTCTACAAATCCCTACTTCCCTCTGCGAAGGGCCTATCTATCTACTTTATGCAATTTTTTATTTTTTGCTTTGAGTCTCCATCTTCTCTTACAAGCACCAACTAGGGGGCACTATGATCGTACTTGAGCATTGGGCATAATTAATATTTGAGTGTGTCTCACGAATGGATCAATGATTGAGCATGATAGGCTAGGGATAACTTTCTTTAGTGTTGATATTTTGAAAGACATGGTTGTTTGTTGACATGCTTGAGTATTGAAGTCATTATGTTAAAACTAGACTATTGCTTTGAATCATTATAAGTCCAAATGTCCATGCTATACAAAAGAAAAGAATATGATGAACATGTTAGGCAGCATTCCACATCAAAAATTCTGTTTTTATCATTTACCTACTCGAGGACGAGTAGGAATTAAACTTCGGGATGCTAATACGTCTCCAATGTATCTATAATTTTTTCTTGTTCCATGCTGTTATATTATCATTCTTGGATGTTTTACAATCATTTTGTAACAACTTTATATCATTTTTTGGGACTAACCTATTGACATAGTGCCAAAGTGCCAGTTGCTGTTTTTGCTTGTTTTTTACTTCGCAGAAAATCAATACCAAACGGAGTCCAATCACGACGAAACATTTTGGAGATTTTTTTCTAGACCAGAAGACACCCAGTGGGCCAAACAACTGCCGGAGAGGTGGGCTGTGGAGAGCACAACCCACCAGGGCGCGCCAGGGGGGCCCCGGCGCGCCCTGACGGGCTGTGCCCTCCTCGGCCCCCTTCTGCACCGCCTCTGATGCCTATAAATTCACAAATATTCGGAAAACCCTAAAGGAGTCAACGAAACACAATTCCAACCACCGCAAGTTCCAGAACTGCGAGATCCAATCTAAACACCATCACGGAGGGGTTCACCTTCTTCATAGGTGCCTCTCCGATGATGCGTGAGTAGTCCACCATAGACCTACGGGTCCGTAGGCAGTAGCTAGATGGCTTCTTCTCTCTCTCTCTTATGATTCTCAATACAATGGTCTCTCTGAGATCTATTTGATGTAAACTTTTGCGGTGTGGTTATTGGGATCCGATGAATTTTGAGTTCATGATCAGTTTCTATCCATGAATATTATTTGAGTCTTCTTTGATCTCTTATATGCATGATTTCTTATAGCCTCGTATTTCTTCTTCGAATCTTTGGTTTAGTTAGGCCGACTAGATCGATTTTTCTTGCCATGGGAAGAGGTGCTTTGTGATGGGTTCGAGCTTGTGGTGTTCTTTCCCAGTGACAGAAGAGGCAGCAAGACACGCATGTATCGCTGCTATTAAGGATAACAAGATGGGGTCTATTCCTACATGAATAGATCTTGTCTACATCATGTCATCGTTCTTATTGCATTACTCCGTTTTTTCATGAACTTAATACACTAGATGCATGCTGGATAGCAGTCGATGTGTGGAGTAATAGAGGTAGATGCAGGCAGGAGTCGGTCTATCTATCTTGGACGTGATGCCTATATAATGATCATCGCCTTGGATATCGTCATGACTATTCGATTTTCTATCAATTGCCCAATAGTAATTTGTTCACCCACCGTGCGCTATACTCATGAGAGAAGCCACTAGTGAACCCTACGGCCCCCGGGTCTACTTTTCCATCATATTGCTTTCCGATCTATCTTTTTGCAATCTTTATTTTCAGATCTACAAAACCAAAAACCCAAAAATATATTGCTGCATAATTACTCTTTTTATTTGTGTTCTTGAGAGATCTATCTCTCCTATCTATCACTACCTAATCTATCTTATTACCGTAGAGAGATTGACAACCTCTCTTTCGCGTCGGGTTGCAAGTATTCGTTGTTTATGTGCAGGTGCTGCTTATTGGGTGGTGGTGATCCTCCTACTGGTTCGATAACCTTGGTTTCATAACTGAGGGAAATACTTACCGTCGCTGTGCTGCATCATCCCTTCCTCTTTGGGGAAATACCGACACAGTCTCAAGCCACGTCACAAGAATTGCTGGCGCCGTTGCCGGGGAGGAAGTGGTCTCTTCTACGTGCCTATCGTAGGCGCCGAGGGGACTCCATCATCATCTAGCAGGTTCCTAATCACAAATCTCATCTCCTTGCAATTACATTATTTGCCATTTGCCTCTCGTTTTCCTCTCCCCCACTTCACCAATTTGCTGTTTTATTCGCCCTCTTTTTCATTTGCCCTTTTTCTTGCCGGATCTCTTCCTTGCTTGCAATCTTGTTTGCATAGTCACAATGACTCAAGAGAACACCAAGCTGTGTGATTTTTCCAACACTAATAACAATGATTTTATTAGTACGCCTATTGCTCCTCCCGCCACTAGTGCGGAGTCTTGTGATATTAATGCCGCTTTGTTGAATCTTGTCATGAAAGATCAATTTGCCGGTAATCCTAATGAGGATGCCGCGTCCCATCTAAACACGTTCGTTGAATTGTGTGATATGCAAAAGAAAAAAGATGTGGACAATGATATTGTGAAGCTGAAACTATTTCCTTTTTCCTTGCGGGATCATGCAAAAATTTGGTTTTCCTCTTTGCCTCGCAATAGTATCGATTCTTGGAATAAGTGCAAGGATGCTTTTATCACCAAGTATTTTCCGCGCGCGAAAATTATTTCCCTTAGGACGCAAATCATGAATTTTAAGCAACTTGAGCATGAACATGTTGCCCAATCTTGGGAAAGAATGAGGTTGATGATAAGAAATTGTCCTACACATGGTTTGAATCTTTGGATGATCATACAAAAAATTTATGCGGGATTGAATTTTGTCTCTAGAAATCTTTTAGATTCCGCCGCGGGTGGTACTTTTATGGAGATTACTTTGGGTGAAGCTACTAAATTTCTAGATAATATCATGGCTAATTATTCTCAATGGCATACCGAAAGAGCACCTACTAGTAAAAAGGTTAATTCGGTAGAGGAAATTAGTACTTTGAGTGATAAAGTTGATGCTTTGATGAAATTGGTTGCTAGTAAAAAATGCTCCTATTGATCTTAATGATGTGCCTTTGTCTACTTTGATTGAGCAAAATACTGAATCCGTAGATGTGAATTTTGTCTCACACAACAATTTCAATAACAATGCTTAAGGAGGTAATTTTAATCCTAGGCCTTTTCCTGGAAATTCCTCTAATTCCTATGGTAATTCTTCTTACAATAATAATAGGAACACCTCTGATCTTGAGAGTAATATTAAAGAATTTATCAATGCGCAAAAGGCTTTCAATACTACGATAGAATAAAAGCTGAATAAGATTGATGATATGTCTAGAAGCATTGATAGAATTTCTCATGATGTTGAAAATCTCAAGTTGAAAGCTTTTGTTCCTAAGATTGATGAATCTATTAAATCTGTATATGTCTCTATGGATGAAAGTAAGAAAAGAACCGCTATGCTTAGAGCTAAAAGAGAAATCTTAGAAAAATCGTCTTCTAGTGATTGCCGCTATAAAAACGATGAAGATCTTAAAGTGATTGGTGTTTCTTCAATTGATTCCTTGTTTAGTAATATTAAAATTGATAATGAAGGTACTAAAGTAGAGTCAACTTTATCTAGAAGGCGTCCCAATATCTTGGAGAGTGAAAATCTTGATGAAAATTTTGATAAAAGTGGGTTTGAAGAGGTCAAAACTTTAACTAGTGATGTGCCCACTATCTTGGATTGCAAAGATTTTAACTATGATAGTTGCTATTTGATTGAATGTATTTCTTTGTTGCAATCTATGTTGAATTCACCTCATGCTTATGAGCAAAATAAAGCTTTTACTAAACATATCGTTGATGCCATGATGACATATTTTGAAGAAAAGTTGGAGTTGGAGATTTCTATTCCTAGAAAATTGCATGATGAGTGGGAACCTACCATTAAGGTCAAGATTAAAAATTATGAATGCTTTGCTTTGTGTGATTTGGGTGCTAGTGTCTCCACGATTCCAAAATCTCTATGTGATGTGCTTGGTCTTACCAACATTGAAGAATGCTCTCTTAATTTGCACTTGGTGGATTCTACTATTAAAAAGCCTTTGGGAAGAATTAATGATGTTCTTATTCTTGCAAATAGGAACTATGTGCCTATTGATTTTATTGTGCTTCATATTGATTGCAATCCGTCTTGTCCCATTATACTTGGTAGACCGTTTTTACGCACTATAGGTGTCGTGACTGATATGAAAGAAGGCAATATTCGTTTTCAAATTCCCTTGAGAAAGTGTATGGAACACTTCCCTAGAACAATAATTAAGCCACCATATGAATCAATCATGAGGGCATCCTACGGATCCGAAACCAAGGATGACAATACTTGAATCTATCCATTATGCCTAGCTAGGGGCGTAAAACGATAGCGCTTGTTGGGAGGCAACCCAATGAATAAATATATTTTTTTCTTTTTCCTTTCTGTTTTTGAGTGTTGACACAATTATGCCTCTGTTATGATTGTGTTTTTATGGTTTATTTAGTGTTTGTGCCAAATAAAGCCTTTAGGATGATTCATAGGATGAGTAGAAGTGATGCTGAATCTGAAACAGAAACTTTGCGTCCAGTATTTGAATTTTCATTTTTTGTTGGAACGTGATCTTGAGCTGAAATTTTAACAAAGTGTTTCTATACAAATTACTTACGTTTTCCAAATGTTTAAGAATTTTTAGAGTTACAGAAGTATGGGTAGATTACAGATTACTACAGACTGTTCTGTTTAAGACAGATTCTGTTTTCGTTGCATTGTGTGCTTGTTTTGATGAATCTATGGTTTGTATTGGGGGGTATAAGCCATGGTAAAGTTAAAATACAGTAGGTATAATGCAATAACAAAATATGAATGGGTTTGCAACAGTACCTAAAGTAGTGATTTGCTTTCTTATACTAACAGATCTCACGAAGATTTTGTTGAGTTTTGTGTGATTGAAGTTTTCAAGTTTTGGGTGAGATCACGATGGATGAAGGAATAAGGAGTAGCAAAATCCTAAGCTTGGGGATGCTACCACACCCCAAAGATAAATCCAAAGAGAAACAAGCAACTAAGCTTGGGGATGCCCCGGGGGCATCCCCTCTTTCTTCTAACGACCATCGGTATTTTACTTGGAGCTATATTTTTATTCGTCACATATCATGAGTTTTGCTTGGAGCGTCTTGTATCTTTGCTTGCTTTGTTTTTTAGTTTTTCCTTTGTATCGTTGCTGGACACACCTATTTTAGAAATCCAAAACCATGCTATGATTTATTAGAATTGCTCTATGTGCTTCACTTAAACTTTTTGAGCTATAGAAATTGCTCTAGTGCTTCACTTATAACTTTTTGAGCACGGTATGCTTGGAAACTTTTGTAGAAATACTCTCATGCTTCACTTAGATTAATTTGAGAGTTAGTAAATTTTGAAGAAATCCTCTCATGCTTCACTTATACCTTTTTGAGAGATGAAATCTTTATGCTCATGTGCTTCACTTAAATTTGGTTGAGCTTGCCAAAAAGCAATGGCAATATATGAAACTAGTCCCAAAGTGATAGATATCCAAGGAGGATATAATAAAAACTTTCATGAAGATCATTGGACAAATTAAACTTGATTCCTTGTAATAGTTTTGAAACATGATGATAGCAATATGTGAGTCATGTTGATGAGTAATTATGCTTAGTAGGAATATTGGTGTAAAGGTTTGCGATTCCCTATGCATGCACGAAAGTCAATAGTTATGCAAGGAAGTTGCATCCTACGTGTGGTGCATTATTCGGTGTTAGTTATGCTCAATGCTCACTTATGTGAATTTTCGTTTCTTGGTTTGGTTCCTTCTCAATCTATTTGCTAGCCTCCATTTGCACTAACTAGAAATACTACTTGTGCATCCAAAATCCTTAAACCAAGTTTTGCCTTATGAGTCCACCATACCTACCTATATGCGGTGTTTCCATGCCGTTCTACGCAAATTTGTATGTGCCATCACTACTTTTCAAAATAAATTTCCTTTTTGTGTGCTCGTACCGCTCATGAAACGGTAGGGGGTATCCAATATTTTTCGATGCTAGATGTGTTATTCTCAAGATGAGTGTTTATTCACTTGTCATTGAATGAGAGTGCGGCGGTAATAGGGATGCCCATTCCCGAAATGAAAAAGAAAAAATATTTACTTTATGTTGTCAAATAATAAATTCCTTGGAAAGTGTTGGTATGGAAGGCAACCGTGGATACGGCCCGCCATGGAAAGTGAAAGTTTGGTGGAAAAAGGAATAAACTTTATTTTCCGTTTGGGAACTGCCTATGATATATCTAGCATGGAAAGTATTGTGAGCTACTTTGTCGTTTTCGTTGACAGGAAAAGCATGGCACCCAAAATATTTTTCTCTCTCAATTTAAACCTTGAGCTCTGGCACCTCTACAAATCCCTACTTCCCTCTGCGAAGGGCCTATCTATTTACTTTATGCAATTTTTTATTTTTTGCTTTGAGTCTCCGTCTTCTCTTACAAGCACCAACTAGGGGGCACTATGATCGTACTTGAGCATTGGGCATAGTTAATATTTGAGTGTGTCTCACGAATGGATCAATGATTGAGCATGATAGGGTAGGGATAACTTTCTTTAGTGTTGATATTTTGAAAGACATGGTTGTTTGTTGACATGCTTGAGTATTGAAGTCATTATGTTAAAACTAGACTATTGCTTTGAATCATTATAAGTCCAAATGTCCATGCTATACAAAAGAAAAGAATATGATGAACATGTTAGGCAGCATTCCACATCAAAAATTCTGTTTTTATCATTTACCTACTCGAGGACGAGTAGGAATTAAGCTTGGGGATGTTGATACGTCTCCAACGTATCTATAATTTTTGCTTGTTCCATGCTGTTATATTATCATTCTTGGATGTTTTACAATCATTTTATAACAACTTTGTATCATTTTTTGGGACTAACCTATTGACATAGTGACAGAGTGCCAGTTGCTGTTTTTGCTTGTTTTTTACTTCGCAGAAAATCAATACCAAACGGAGTCCAATCATGACGAAACTTTTTGGAGATTTTTTCTGGACCAGAAGACACCCAGTGGACCAAACAACTGTCGGAGAGGTGGGCTGTGGAGAGCACAACCCACTAGGGCGCGACAGGGGGGCCCCGGCGTGCCCTGATGGGTTGTGCCCTCCTCGGCCCCCTTCCGCACCGCCTCTGATGCCTATAAATTCTCAAATATTCGGAAAACCCTAAGGGAGTCGACGAAACACAATTCCAGCTGCCGCAAGTTCCAGAACCGGGAGATCCAATCTAAACACCATCACGGAGGGGTTCATCTTCTTCATAGGTGCCTCTCCGATGATGCGTGAGTAGTCCACCATAGACCTACGGGTCCGTAGGCAGTATCTAGATGGCTTCTTCTCTCTCTCTTATGATTCTCAATACAATGGTCTCTCTGAGATCTATTTGATGTAAACTTTTGCGGTGTGTTTGTTGGGATCCGATGAATTTTGAGTTCATGATCAGTTTCTATCCATGAATATTATTTGAGTCTTCTTTGATCTCTTATATGCATGATTGCTTATAGCCTCGTATTTCTTCTTCGAATCTTTGGTTTAGTTAGGCCGACTAGATCGATTTTTCTTGCCATGGGAAGAGGTGCTTTGTGATGGGTTCGATCTTGCGGTGTTCTTTCCCAGTGACAGAAGGGGCAGCAAGACACGCATGTATCGTTGCTATTAAGGATAACAAGATGGGGTCTATTCCTACATGAATAGATCTTGTCTACATCATGTCATCGTTCTTATTGCATTACTCCGTTTTTCCATGAACTTAATACACTAGATGCATGCTGGATAGCGGTCGATGTGTGGAGTAATAGAGGTAGATGCAGGCAGGAGTCGGTCTATCTATCTTGGACGTGATGCCTATATAATGATCATCGCCTTGGATATCGTCATGACTATTTGATTTTCTATCAATTGCCCAACAGTAATTTGTTCACCCACCGTGCGCTATACTCATGAGAGAAGCCACTAGTGAACCCTACGGCCCCCGGGTCTACTTTTCCATCATATTGCTTTCCGATCTATCTTTTTGCAATCTTTATTTTCAGATCTACAAAACCAAAAACCCAAAAATATATTGCTGCATAATTACTCTTTTTATTTGTGTTCTTGAGAGATCTATCTCTCCTATCTATCACTACCTAATCTATCTTATTACCATAGAGAGATTGACAACCTCTCTTTCGCGTCGGGTTGCAAGTATTTGTTGTTTGTGTGCAGGTGCTGCTTATTGGGTGGTGGTGATCTTCCTACTGGTTCGATAACCTTGGTTTCATAACTGAGGGAAATACTTACCGTCGCTGTGCTGCATCATCCCTTCCTCTTTGGGGAAATACCGACGCAGTCTCAAGCCACGTCATCGGTGGCTGTCATGGGGAAGGTCTGGTTGGGGTGGTTTGCTCAGGCTACGGGGGCATGCGAAATGTAAGAGGGACCGTTTTAAGAGAGACTTGACCCAACTGTATCCTACGCAGTTCCACCTGCCAGCATTTCAAGGGTACCACACATCAATAACTGAGTCAAGTAACGGACAACAGCTTTGACCCAACGACAAGCCCCTGTTTGGGCATTTTTGAGGTTGGGTTGAGTATAGGAGAGGAAAAGCGAGAAATGTTAGATGGGTGGGGGGAAACTGAGCAATATTAAGGAAGGAGAGACATGAATATAGACAACAAAAAAATATCAATAAAGTTTCTAAAGAAAGAATATGCATATCAATTAGGCATTAAAGAATATCATGTATACTCCATATTTTTAAATTTCTAGAGGTCCACATGATAATAAACAGAAGTATGTTAACTGCATTCTCAAATTGCTTTGGAATCTTTACAACTAACGACAATCGGTATGTAACCAACCAGCCGAGAGAGGATGACGGCATATTATTGCGAATGAATACAACAAATTTATTTATGATGCTAGATTACTCGTTCTAGATATATTGGCAAAAGGTAATTTTGATTCCATCACTACACGATAAATTATTTTAATAAATTTACGCCCCATTCATATGCACGCTGCAATTGTGGCATTTCCATGTCGGGATACAAGCAATTGTTAAAGTATTTATACTTCCTCCGATTGGTTTTATAAGTCGGGCACAAGTTTTTAGGTCTTCTATTTGACTATATGTTAAGATGAAGTTTCTAACCATATTTTTTTGTGGCATAGTATACATATTATATTTATTTAAATCGAGACCTAAAAACCCAAGCCCGACTTATAAACCCAATCAATGGGTATATTGTTTTTTTTTGACTTTTTGTTTCAAGCAAGACTTCATAATGACTTTTGTTTTTCCACGTCATTTCAATGCAAAGGCTAGAAGAAATAATAATGAAGTAGATCCTTTAAAAATCTCCATCGCAATTTGATTTAAGTGTATCTAGTGCACTCTAAATTTTCAAAGTACTAGACGATGTCTCACGCGTTGCTCCAGGAACCTTGCTAAAAATGCATAAATAATTGCTACAAAAACAACTAAAACTAATGAAAATCAAATGTAAGCTTAAAAACATATGAAGCGTATAAAAATAGAAGAAATGTGTTGAAGTTAAAAGAATATCATTTCTAACAAAATGTGATGGATGAACTATAATGCAAAAATAAGTGATGACTAACATGGATGAATTTATGATGTGGCCATATTGAATGCATTGAGTAATGAAAAAAATCTAATTTATCGATTTCATGCATGACTTGCTTATGTGGCATGGTTGCATGTCTAGGAAAAATAGGTAGTGGGTTGTAGATATTTAGGAATAGAAGGTTAGAGGTTCACATGAAAATAAAGGGGAGCATGTCCGGCGTATTCTCAATATCATTGTGTATCTTTAGAATCAGATACACTAGTTATGCACTCAAGCTTGTGCGGGAGGATGCGGACATATTATTGTGAAAGGAATTTAGTGAAGCTATTTATGGTGCTATATTCCTCCCGACTTTACATTTAGTCGAGGTTAATATTTGTTCCAACATTATACAATGAACTAACAGTATACAGTGAAGTAGTGTATATTTCACATTCTATTTTCACTGCCCGTTGGGGGTTCTTTCCACCTTTTCCTCATGATGCTACTTCTCCACCGGTCACCCAGAAGTATTTAGCCTTGTGAGGTTCATATTAGGTTGCATCCATCTTGTGTTGCAATTTGTGGTCTTTGCGATAGTGCCAAGAGTCGACTGCTTGCCAAAATATTTATGTCCACATATAGGGGGAGATTGCGTTATAAACCACACAATTTTTAGATGAAGTACCATATGTATTGTGTTGCCTCTCTTTCTGTATGATCGGTTTGGATCATTTGGCGCAATGAACAAGCTTTTGGTCTTGCGTGTCATCTGGTGCGAAGGTTAGGAAAAATATTAATTCTGCTCAAAACAATTTCTATGGAAATCAATAAAAGCATATCGAGTTCAGTATGGGCATTACTATTTTTGTTAAAATTATTATCAAAGGTCTACACGACCAATATACGAAAGTGCGATCGGTCTGCGCTTTCTTGATTTCATCTTGAACGTATAGAATTGAAGATTACCGCTGCAGAACCTCTCCAATGGTGCCATCTCCACCCGCTGTAGGAGGGGGGCATACGGTTGGGGGTGGGCTGCTCAGGCTGCGGGAGGATGCGAAATGAGGTACTTTTTTAAGAGAGACTTGACCCAGCTGTCTCCTACCTACTCCCACATGTTGATAACCCACAAGTATAGGGGATCGCAACAGTCTTCGAGGATAGTATTTCATCAAAATTTATTGATTCGACACAAGGGGAGCCAAAGAATATTTATTGGTCTTAGCAGTTGAGTTGTCAATTCAACCACACCAGAATTTTCTTTCTGCAATAGTTTTTAGTAGCACAGTAACAATAGTAATGGAAACAATGGAAAGTAGCAGATTGTAATGAGTGTAGCAGCAGCAGTAACTAAAGTAACTTAACGGAGATCAATATGTAAAAAGCTTAGGCATTGGATCGGTGATGGATAAGTATATTGGATGACATTCATCATGTAATAGTTACACACTAGAGCGACACAGAACTAGCTCCATTTCATCAATACAATGTAGGCATGTATTCTGTATATAGTCATACGTGCTTATAGTAAGAACTTGCATGACATCTTTTGTCCTACCCTCCCGTGGCAGCAGGGTTCATAAGGAAATCTAAGGGATATTAAGGCCTCCTTTTAATAGAGAACCAGAACAAAGGATTAACGCATAGTGAATACATGAACTCCTCAAACTACGGTCATCACCGGAGATGATCCCAATTATTGTCACCAAGGGTCTACGGATCATAACACATAATAGGTGCATACAACTTGCAAGATAGGATCCAATACACCCTCATATTCATGGAAACATAATAGGTTCAGAACTGAAATCATGGCACTCAGGCCCTAGTGACGAGCATTAAGCATAGCAAAGTCATAGCAACATCAATCTCAGAACACAGTGGATACTAGGGATCACGCCCTATCAAAATAACTCGATTACATGACAAATCTCATCCAATCATATCATCGTCCAGCAAGCCTATGAAGGAATTACTCACTCCCGGTGGTGAGCATCATGAAATTGTTGATGGAGAAGGGTTGGTGATGATGATGGCGACAAATTTCCCTCTCCGGAGCCCCAAACGGACTCCAGATTAGCCCTCCCAAGGAAGAACAGGAGGTGGCGGAGGCTCCGTCTCGTAGAACGTGATCAAAACTTATCTCCTATTTTTTTTCTCGGGAATAGGAATTTATAGGCTTGAGATTAGGGTCAGCGGAGCCACGTGGGCCCCACAAGGCATCTAGGCGCGCCCTGGAGGGTGGCCGCGCCCTGTTGCCTTGTGGGCAATTGGTAGGCCCCCTCCGGTGGAAAAGTAGATATGTTTGAGACGTATCACACGTGAGCATTTTAAGGGTCCCACATGTCAGTAACTAAGCCAAGTAACAGTCAATGGCTTTGACCCGACGGCAGGCCTCGATTTGGGCATTTTTGAGGTTGTGCTAAGTAGAGGAGGGGAAATATGGGGAATGTTAAATTGGTGGGGCAAAACTAAGCAGAACTAAGGAAGAAGGGGCATGAAACTAGAAAAGCCGAAAAAATATATCAATAAATTTTCTCAAAAAAATATCTTCATACAATTAGGAATTAAAGAATATCTTGTAAACTCCATATTTTAAAATTGCTAGATGTCCACATGATAATAAACAGAAGCATGTTCGGTGCATTCTCAAAGTTCTTTTGAATCTTTACAATTAACGACAATTGATACATAATCAACCGACGGAGCTAGGATGAAGGCATTTTAGTGCGAATGAATACAGTAAAGTTATTTATGATGCCACATTGCTGGTTCTGACTATATTGCCCGAAGGTAATTTCGGTTCCAGCACTCCCCAATATTTTTTTAATAAATTTGGCCCAGTGCATATATGTGTTGCAATTGTGGCATTTCCATGTTGGGAGACCAGCAATTATTAAAGTATTTATACTTCCTCCGGTTGGTTTTATAAGTCATCCATAGATTTTTGGTCTTCAATTTGACTTGGGAAACATGCATTCGATTTTACAAAAAAAATATGTTTAGAGTTTCTAGCCTTTTTTGTGGCATGTCATACATGTTTTATTAGCTTAAAAACTCGTGCCTAACTTACAAACCCAACCGATGGGTATATTGTATTTTTTGACTTGTTGTTTCAAGAAAGACTTCATATTGACTTTTTGGTTTTTCCACGTCATCTCAATGCAAAGGTTAGAAGAAATAATAATGAAGTAGATCCTTTAAAAAATCTCCATTGCAATTTCATTGAAGTGTATCTAGTGTACTCTAGATTTTCAAAGTATTAGAGGTTCATAAGAAAATAAAGGGGAACGTTTCCGGTGTATTTTCAATATCATTGTGAATCTTTAGAATCAAATGCACCAGTTATGCATTCAAGCTTGCGTGCGAGGATGGGGACATATTATTGTGAAAGGAATCCAATGAAGCTATTTATGGTGCTATAATCCTCGCGGCTTTATATTTAGCCAAGGTTAATATTTGTTCCAACATTATACAATGAACCGGTGTATATTTCACGTTCTATTTTCACTACCCGCTCGGGGGTTCTTTCCACCTCCTCACGGTACTATTCGCTGCCGGACACCCAGAATCGAGCGGTTGCCAAAGTTTTTATGTCCTCATATAGGGGGAGACTGCGTTGTAAACCACACAACTCTTAGATGGAGTGCCATCTGTATCATGTTGCCTCTCTTTCCGTTTGATTGGTTTGGATGTTTCACGCAAACCTTGAACAAGCTTTTGGTCTCGCCTGCGAAGGTCAGGAAAATATTAATGCCACCCAAAACAATTTTCATGGAAACCCATAAAAGCATATCCAGCGCAGTCTGGACATTATTATTTTCGTCAAAATTATTATCAGAGGTCTACATGGTTAACATGCAGAAGCGTGATCGGTCTGCGCTTTCTCGGCTTCATCATGAACGTATAGAATTGAAGATAACCGGTATACACCCGGGCAACCGGGCGAGGGCGTGGACACACCATTGAAATGAACCCAACAAGGTTATTTATGGTGGTGCTAGGTTCCTCGTTTTGGCTTTCGGCCGAAGCTCATGTGTGTTGTAGCGTCACAAGATGCAGAGACCAAGTGTACCGAAAGCCTCTGTTATCAAAAGGCAAAAAATGATCCAGGAAGGAAAGGTTAGTCAGGATGACACAACTATATGGTAGCACATATGCAAGGAGTGAGTAAAAGGCAGCGACGTCAACGGAAGAACTTGACATGCATGGTCGTCATTCGTCACATGTAAAATTGTTGAGTTATTTCCGCTTGACCGAGTTCAGGCGCGCGGCGACGAGGAGAACCGCCCCACCCTCCCGCGTGGCTGTCCACCCCACGCTCCAAATCTGAGATTCTCGGCGGCCCACAAGGGAAGAAGAAGGCTTGTGAATGCTCTCCCTCTCTCGAGGCACGTACACCGCCCGCGCCCCGAAACCATCAGTCTGCTGCTTGGACGAACGTACTTACGTGGACGCATCCTCGTTCCGAATTCATATCCCTCCATCTCCACAAGGGCATCTACCACGGCGATTCACAAATTTTCTTCTGTCCGCGAGCAGAGAAGATTGAACACGGATGTAAGGGGTCGTCATTCAGCCGTAGCCGCATATATTTTAACAGTAGTTTAAATCAACCGAACGAAATTCATACAAACACGTTCTGATCTCTTACGAACCGGACAAAAACGTTTACATTTTAGACATATTTTAAATAAAAAAAGGTAAATCACTTACGGTTGCGTGGAGCCTCCACTCCCACGACACGGATACACTCCTCTTCCCCCGCTCATCGGAGTGGAAAGGGGAAGGGGTCTCCTCCGCTTTCGTGGAGCCCAGACGGGGCGTCGATGGTCTAAGATAAAGAACCGGACAGGTCACCGGTTGTACAAGCCGGCGACGCGTCGGCGGTGGCCCACATGGGATACAGGCTGAGGTGGTCTCCCGTGTTCTACTTTCCCTCGATGTTGGCGAACCAACTCGTCGATCTCCGCGCAGCCGGTTTCTTTCTCTGCCGGCAGGGCGCGGTTACGCGTACATCGATGGCGGATGACGCGGTCGCGGGCACGGGAGGTGCGGTACGATGCAGCGTCGTCGACGACAGCAACGATGCCCGTGCCGCCGTGCTCCTCGCCGTGCCGGCCTGGAGCAACTCGCCACTCCTCCGCGAGCTGGCTTGGAGCGGCGAGTTGCTGAACCACGTGCTAGCTTGGGGAGGCACCTTGCTCCGTCGGGCCAGGCGCGGGAAGTGGAGCAGCGAGCTGCCTCGCTCGTATACGGCGGGCTCGGCGGGCCACCCAGTCAGCTTTTGTGTCGGAGAAGTGCTCGTCCTGCTCGTCGATTGCATCGAAAGGGTGGAGAAGAGAGATGCGGAGCGGACTTGATGGTGCGATTCTTGGCTAATTTTTTTTAAATAATACATTTTTTTTAATAAATTTGAAAAATAATACGCACTTTCAAATATTTGCAAAAATAATACACCATCGGCTTACTATAGGCCGATTGGGACTAATCGGCTTACTATAGGCCGATTAGGTCCCAGTCGGCCTATAGTAAGCCGACTGGATTGGGGTTTGGCCGACAGGCCTTTTGGCCAACATCACATGCACCAGTCGGCTTATAGTAAGCCAATTAGACCTAATCGGCTTATAGTAAGACGACTAGACCTAATCGGCTTACTATAAGCCAACTGGTGCATGGCTTCAATTTTTTTGGTATTTCCTTTGCCGAAGAGTGCATTTTCCCGCCATTTTCGTTCCCGCCCTTCTCTCTCCCGCCATCTTATTTTTCCGCCCTACTATCCCCCCATTTTATTTTTCCGCCCTATTATCGCGCCATTTTATTTTCCCGCCATACTCTCCTGCCACTTTTTCTCCCGCCATTCTTTCCCGCAGTTTCGTTCCCGCCCTTCTTTCCCGCCATTTTCTTTCCCACCACTTTTTCTCCCGCCATTCTTTCCCGCAGTTTCGTTCCCGCCCTTCTTTCCCGCCAGTTTCGTTCCCGCCCTTCTTTCCCGCCATTCTCTCCCGCCCTTCTTTCCCGCCATTCTCTCCCGCCCTTCTTTCCCGCCAGTTTCGTTCCCGCCCTTCTTTCCCGCCAGTTTCGTTCCCGCCCTTTTTTCCCGCCATTCTCTCCCGCCCTTTTTTCCCGCCATTCTCTCCCGCCCTTATTTTCTTCTACCGACAACACAGTGCTCCTCATCTTTATATACGAGATGCCGTTGCCTGCTCTCTCTCACGCTCTTCTCTTTGCTTCTGCCCACACTGCTTGCTCTTTCTCACTCTCTTCTACATCTTCCAGCCGCACTTCAAAACACCAACGCGCTAGTCATTATGAGTTTGCCTTGCTCGGATCAAAGCATTAGGCCTACGAAAATGAAGAGTGGGACTTTGCCTCGGGGGGTGGAAGTACTTCGTTGTTGGTGTGGCGATCTCTGCAAGGTGAAGGAGGTGACGGATTTTTCAGATTGGTTGGGCATGAAGTTTTTCATGTGCGCCAATTATGAGGAAGATCCACCCGTTGCTATTTCACCGTACATCAGGCCTCCGGTATGTTTCAGTCACCAAGAATAAACACGGTGTTGATATTATTGTTGATTTGATATTTCTATTTCTATTTTTGTTGTAGTCTCCTCCGCCTCTGTGCATGTACTATCGTTGGATTGACACGAAAAAACCGGACTGGGCGGTGACCGAGATTCGTGAAAGAGGTCGTCGTGCATGGGCAAGTTTGGACTTGGAAGAGCGCCGCGCGAAGGCGGCAGTAGAGGAGAAAGCAGAGCAGGAGAGAGAGTGGCAAGAGTACTGTGTGAAGCAGAGGGCTTTTCTTGATGAGATGAAGAAGAAAAACCGAGAAGAGGGACTTAGATTGGCGGAGGTTTACCGACAGCGACAGGAGGCCCGTGAGGCTGAGAGGCAGATGAAGAAAGAAAGGGCTCGTGCAGCCAAGGAAGCAGAAGAAGCTGGTGATGGAAAAGGAAAATATCCCCGTTGGACTCAGTAGATTTATGTTATTGTACCGTAACGTTCGCATTGCAGCAAGTTGTATCTTAATTTTTATGTATCTTATTTTATGCATGTTATTTTCGATTATCCGTTGTAGCCTGGTTGTAATTGAGTCGTACCGTTTAATTCAGATGTACTACTAATATGAAGTAGACAAGTGTCTTGAAAACAAATCAGACTCATACATAGATAGTAACACATACATGAAGGATGTCTGATACATAGATAGAAATATGTCTCTCGCATACATAGGTAGAAATATGTCTCTCGCATACATAGGTAGAAATATGTCTCTCGCATACATAGGTAGAAATATGTCTCTCACATACAAATACGTCCCTCGCATACATAAGTATCAGCCACGTCGTCCTCGTCCGCGGCGTGGCTGTGGTGGAGGGGGCGTCGACCACCCATACCTGTTCGGTGGCCGAACGTTACGAAGAGGAATCCAAGACCCGTCCTCGCCATACTGTGTGTCTTGCGTGGGCTGTGTGGGCTGTGTGGGATCTGGTGGAGGAGTAGAATAATACGTGTCCATCCAGTTGGTGATGTGCTGCGAGACCTGATCCTGTGTGTTGTGCCCACCATCCGGAGCACTGTCAAACGTGGAATCGGAATGGGAGGCCTCATGTCCGGACATAGGCGCCCTATATCCGTAGGCTCCTGCGACAGGGAGGCCACATAAGTAATTAAGAAACAGGTAGTTCCAACTGATATTGAAAAGAATAGATATGAACAAACATACCTGTAGGATGTTGATGCATCACGAAGCTCGGCGGTGGACCGTGCTGCTGTGGGTGTGGTCGAAACCCGTAGCCTGACAGAGGATCATGGTGGTGCTGCCACGCTGAACTCCCGGCCTGGTCAGGAGGTGGTGGCCTACTCATCCACTGATGGTCTACACGTGGACGCGGCTGATGTCGGTGCTGTGTGGGTTCTTGCTGCTGGCCCGTTGAGTGACGAGGCGGGCGTACCTGGGGCTGCTGGAGAACAACGTCCGTAGAGCGGGTGCACGTGATAGCCTGATATATAGCTCGTAGTTTCCCCTCGATGCGCGTAAAGAAGGAGTGCACTGGACGAGGTTCTAGAAGAGCAGTAGACGATAGTTGGCGTCTATAGCTGGCCACCTCCTCGTGAAGCTCGAGTGTCATGTCAGCCTGAAATGAACTCGAAGATTATTACGTCCGCATGACAAAGTATGTAAGAACTAGAAGCATTAGATAAGTTCAGTATATGTTACCACGTTCTGTCTAGAGCCCGAAATATCATAGCTCGGGTACGTATCCCTCGTAGCAGGGGCCGGTATGTCCTGTCTCTGAGGGTGGTTAATGATGCGTAACCGTGTCATATCACTGTACCGATCCCAATAGGCATTGAACTCAGCCGTATCGAAATTGCGATCCTCGTCCCAAATCTGTGTCGTCGCAGTCTCCCACTCTGCAACGTACATCTGAACACGTGCCAGCCACTGAGCCATGGTCCTGTTAATCCCCTTCCTTGTGTTCCTGAAATTGCATTGTGTGTGCAATGATTAAGTAATTCTTTGGTATTTCGGAATGTGAAGACCAACCAACATTGAAATACTACACATACCTGTGGACATCGTCTAACAGCCGGCGCTCAGTAGGTGGGGGCTGGGCCAACTGTCGAAGACCAAACTGTCTCATGACCCTCTGTTGGGCCATCTCCTCGACGAATACATCGAAGATGATCTTCGATTTTGTCATCCAGTAATCCCGATCTCTTGTGCATAGCTCGGAAATACCGCCGGGATATCTAGCATGTATGGCTGCCTGCGTGTACGGCTGCCAGATCACCCCAGTGTACACATCGAACTGCTCGTTCAAAGCGGTGTAGGCTCGCCTAGTCTGTTCATGAGCAAAGCTTCTCTGCACGAACAAAAAGTTATTTTCCGTCATGGTGTACATAAGGACATGGTTTACTCGACACATACCTGGCGACGTGTCCAGATCATACCAAAAGTAGGCATGTCGATGCCCTCAGCATCGAAAAGCTCGTTCGAAGGCCAAGCCTCATTCACATTTATGTTCGGTCGTGCAATAGAGAATCTCTCCCAGGACCACAGCTGTAAAAATAGAGTCCAATCCGGGTGTATCTTCCAGTCATGCTTAGGAGTGCGAGTGACTAGGGGTAACAGAGGGCGTTCGTCTAACATTCTACCACGATGGCCACTATCAATGAAAGGATCAATCAATGGTGGGCGTTCATCCTCCATTCCTGCACTTATGATAACACAGTTGCACGCACCATACAAATTTAAATAGAGTGCCACACTTAATACAGAATTTAAACAGAGTGCCACACTTAATACAGAATTAAACAGAGTGCCACACTTAATACAGAATTAAACAGAGTGCCACACTTAATACAAAATTTAAACAGAGTGCCACACTTAATACAAACTTTAAACAGAGTGCCACACTTAATACAGAATTAAACAGAGTGCCACACTTAATACAAAATTTAAACAGAGTGCCACACTTAATACAGAATTTAAACAGAGTGTCACACTTAATACAGAATTTAAACAGAGTGCCACACTTAGTTTCTTCCTCTTCCTCCTATCCCTCTTCTTCCTCTTCGTCCCCGGTTTCCTCGTCCACGCCCAGTCACGAAGGTGGGACAATTAGGGTCCCTGTGGCCAAAATCGTTGCATAGAATGCATTGAATAGTTGGCCCTCCGGCTTCAGATTCATCCATATCATTCCGGATGCGTTGAGACTGACGTCTACCTCTGCTTGTACGCATATTCCGTGGGTCCGGAATGTACCGCCTTTCAACAGGGTTAACAGTGGTGAAGTTACCCATTGATTGAAATCCCTGCAACTCACCTGTCCAGGTATTGACCACGGACTGTTTCAGGAAATATGGAGACACGAAAGAGATTGCATCAAGTCCTAGCTGCCCGCAAGCAGCAAGTACATGAGAGCAAGGTAGATGAAGCAACTTCGGTTTGTTGCATGTGCACTCGCACGTTGGCCTGACTTCATTGCCAATTTTCACCTCATGCGTCAACACCTGATTTCCACATCCGAATTTGTTGTTAGCTAATCGGACCTCAAACCTTCTTTCTTGATTTCCGATGGGGACTACAGTGTGAGTCCTAGCTTTCCGCATCTTAGCATTCATGTACTCCATAACCCTTTCACAATAACGTGTGTTTGGGTTGTTTGTGATATGCAACTCTGCTGCTTGACGTCTATCTCTGAAATACTTCACCGTGCCATAGAAAATACCCTCAACGATTGCTGTCAGTGGCAAAGCACGGTTTCCTCTGAGGACAAAGTTATAAGTTTCAGCTAGGTTGGTAGTCATGACACCATACCTTGCTCCATGTGTGTCATGCAGCAAAGACCACCTCTCCAGAGGCTCATGCTCTATCCACTGCTCGAATGTTTTAATCGTCCTGCCAAGCCTTCTCCTAGTACCAGGTGGGTCAAATCCTGGCAAATCACAAAGCCCTACAGGTTCTTCCTCCTCGGCCGCTGGTCCTGTTGCTAACTGTGCAGCTACTGCTTCTACATGTGCCCTCACAGCTGCATCCCTTGCAGCTTTCCTGTCCCTAACATGTCTCAGAGTGCACACATTAAGTCTCTCACGTATCTTCATGTACTTCCATTCCTGGTTCTGCTTGCAGAGTTTTTTGAATAGATTCATAAGGTTCTTATTTCTGAACTGCGAGAAGAAATTGGCCCCCAGGTGACGCATGCACCAACGGCTCTGCATGTCCGGCCATGGAGTTGGCTCATCACGCACAGGGTTTGTCAGTGTCCTTATCGCACTCAGTATACCTGCATGCCTGTCATGAAGGATGCACACATTCGGCTTATCCTTCACAACTGCTATTTTCAGTTGCCTGAAGAACCAAGTCCAACTTTCAATATTCTCGCTCTCCACAAAAGCAAATGCTAGTGGGACTACTTGATTTTGACCGTCCTGACCAATGGCGGTTAGGATCTGACCCTTGTACTTGCCAGTGAGAAATGTGCCATCTACACATATCACCGGTCTACAATGACTGAAAGCTTCGATGCATACACCGAAAGAGAAGAACAATCGATGCAGCACCATCACAGTTGGGAACTCCGGCATGACCAAGTCTTCGATGTCAACATAGGTGCCTGGATTCCGGTACTGCAGTGTGTGGAGGAGACGGACAACACAGTCATATGCATCGAAATACGAACCAAATCTCTTCTCAAGCGCCATGTGCTTAGCCCTCCAAGCCTTGCCATAAGAAATTCTGTAATTGAACCTGACGAAGACTTTTGTCTGGATAGCCTTCACTTCCATCGCTTTGCTCTCCACTATCTCGCTGTAAAACAATCGAGCAATAAGCGTGGACGAAAGGTTACCATGATCTTGAGGGATATACGGAATAACACATGTGTGCTGTACGAAGTCACTGATCACCCAACTTGTGCCATACTTTGGGAGATAGCCATGCACCCTCGCGGGACAACCATCGTTCTTGCATACCATTGTCAAAAATTGCTGACTAGACACGGCAGCTCTCAAAACCCTTTGCGTGGACATTGCCCACTGAGTGATTGCATCCTTCAGAGCTTCCTTGTTGGGGTACATACCACCCGTCGCAATGTTGTTCTGGTGATATTGCCAGGCAGAATCATGGCCATCATTGACGTTCATTGCAGACGAGAAGTCATGATTCCATGCTGCAGGATTAGGCACCACCTCTACGTTCTCATCTTCATCCGACTCGTCGGAATTATCAGCATGACCAATATCAACATCTGTATCTTCATCTTCCATCAGGTTTTGCATTTGGCCATCTACCTCGTCAGCATCAGCCTGGCCAACGTCATAAACATCAGCATTTCCTCCTTCTACCTGACTACTCTGCCCTGATTCGTGGCCATCATATCCAGCATTTGACGGAACATCTAACATAGATAGATGTATCCCTGCACTGCTCTGGCCAGGATCATAACCGTCCTCGCCTTCAGGGGCACTGACCTCCTTCAGGACAGGAAGCACTAAGGCGCAAGGATTTACGATCCTTTTTGCACATCCTTCCAACCAGCGCACCCACTGAGAGTCCCGCTCGATTGGCCTCAAATAAAAGAAAATGTTCGAACTTGACCGGCTCCACAATGCATGAACACCGACGGTATGAGTTTCAGTATTATACCCTAAACATCTTGTCAACCACTCTGTCAACTGACCAACAGACCATGTTTCAGGGGCACTAATTGGAACCACTATGTTCTCGAACTCACTAAGATCAACTCCCAACTGATTTGTTTGGACAGTACCATGACCGTAGAAAAAAGTGAACTTCACTACATCTGACATATCTGCTGACCTAAAATATTCAACATGGATAACTATTAAGCAGCAAGTCAAACATATAATATATTATGGGATATTATCGGTGCACTTAAAAATATTCATAAACTGAAATATCAGACATATAAAAATATTCCGGAATATTACCGGTCACCTAAATATTACCGGTCACCGAAATATTAACGGACAACTATATATTACCGGACGCCTAAATATTACCGGTCACCTAAGTATTACCGGACACCTAAATATTAACAGACAACTAAATATTACCGGTCACCTAAATATTACGGTCACCTAAATATTACGGTCACCTAAATATTAACGGACACCTAAATATTTGACATCTAAATATTACCGGATCAACTAAATATGTTACGATATATTACCGAACCAACTAAAAAATTGCACAACTAATATGACAGTCAAAATGTAACTTGTATTATACCCTTGAAGCGTGCGAAGCAACGACGAACGGCGGCCCTTCTCCACGTGCAGCACCCCCTCCTCCACCACCTCCTCCTCCACGTGCAGCACCCCCTCCTCCACCACCTCCTTCTCCACGTGCAGCACCCCCTCCTCCTCCACGAAAATGTTCACCACCACCACAGACTATCCCATGACGAGATCGAGGTTTCCCTTGACTCCTCCAACCATGTACAATGCAACTACGGTGGAAAATTGGCAAAAAAGTGGTTGTATCTTGTGTATAAATTGGGACTAGTTTCGGAGTGGAGAGAAGAAGTGAAGAGGAGCAAAGGAGAGAAAGAAGAGAGGAAGAAGATGGCTCGGGCGCGCTGTGTGACCCGTGGCCGCAACAGTCGGCTTATAGGAAGCCGACTGGCCAGCTGTCGGCTTATAGGAAGCCGACTGAACACAGTCGGCCGCGGTGACGTGCTCGCACCAACGATTGGCCGCCACGCGGCAGAATGGCGACCTGTCGGCTTCCTATACGCCGAGTGGTGGCTGTCGGCTTTCTACAGGCCGAATGAGCCCAGTCGGCCTCCTAAACACCGACGCTGTATTATTTTTGCAAATATTTGAAAGTGCGTATTATTTTTCAAATTTATTAAAAAAATGTATTATTTAAAAAAAATTAGCCGATTCTTGCCTAGTGTCTGGCCTCGTTTAAATAGAGGGCGGACGGGAGGAGCTTGCTCGGCGTTGCGTTTAATATCGGCCGGCTCGTGAACGGACGTGTGGCTAGAGTAGGTTCCACGGCTTCCACGCGGGTTTAATGAAGGCGTTTGAATCCGGCAAGGAGGCGTGTTCAGTCGGGTGTGCAGCGGTCGACGCACTCGGCTAGCGCGCTGCTTCAATGTCGAAAGCAGTGAGAGGTCGCGTTCGCCCTGAGCTGTCTTCAATGTGGAGCGGCGCGCTTTAGAGCATCATGAATGTGGGCAGCTGGCGTAGGACGGGGACGCGCGCGGGCGAGGGAGGAGGGGTTTGGTGGGTCAGGGCGCTCAGAAGAGGGCTTGGGAGCGGTCCGGGCTCCCGCAAACCCTCGCCCCCCTCCCCCACGTCTGTCTCCGGTTTGCGAAAGAAAGTACGCACTGGCCGCGTAATGGATCAATACAGGAGCATGTTAAATGACTTTCGTGATTCAAACGCATACGGAAGGTTTGTGGGTTGGTGTTGAAGATGCCCTAACCCCGTGTTCTTCTCAACGCGGCTACAACAACAAGACAAGAACTCTTTTTTTTTTCTTTTTTCTTTTTTGAGGGGAACAAGAACTCTGTTTCCATTTTCTAACATATGATGAGATAAGATGAGATGAGATGAAACCAGGCCGCCGTTACATTCACTTTGTGGACCTGCGCCTAATTATTAGCGCTTGGCGCGGAGCGATCGGGATCGAAGAGCCGAGTCAGGCTTTGTGAGGAATTTAGACTCCTTGGCACTGGCGATCTCGAGATGCTAGCCCTTCTTTGCTGCTGGTACCAGTATTTTATAAGCGATTCTCCGTGTGGTGCACAAGAGATGGTCCTCTCCTTGGAGGCCTTGAATCGATCGTTGCTGCCCATGTCAGCCGGAGACTTCAGTCCTGTTCCTGCTGCGGCCACAAACGCGTTTGCAGCATGCATCCATCATGCATGTGACCCAGATCAATGGCGCTAGCCGTCAAAATGTGTTGCCTGATGTTGGTCGAGGGAGCACGAAATTTGCCGGTTTATTGGTACAAAATTACACTGTTATCTACTCCCTTCGTTCCTAAATAGTACAAGTCTTTTTAGCGATTCCACTACGAACTACATATGGATGTATATAAACATACTTTAGTGTGTAGATTCACTCATTTTGCTCCGTATGTAGTCCGTAGTGAAATCAATAGAAAGACTTGTATTTAGGAACGGAGGGAGTAGCACTCAATCTGTCACATAATATAAGACAGACGTTTTTGCAAGCTAACATCGTGGGACCGAGGGAGTACTTGTGTTCAATGCATTCCAGAGTCAAGATTAGTGTTGCAAGCAATGATGCTCTCTGTGTCTGGTCAGACCAAGTGAAACCATGACAACAGATGAAACGATCGATCTCAATGGATAGTAGAGCAGTAGTAGAATTCACAGGCGCTAGTGCAAGATGAAAAGAAACGTTCGATCGATCGAAGCACTGTCCTGGCTGCCCAAACAAAACAAAAGACCATGCATGAATGGTGTATAGTGGTGCCAAATATACTATAGCATCATTGCGACTCACCTCGATATGAGCAGAGATGCCCTTGTCTCATTGGAGGGGGTGAAAAGGCCCTGAATGAGAGGATTTGACGCTAGTTTCTCCCATACTCGTGTTGTTCGCCTGGCCTCTACTCTACTCTGCACCCCCACATCCTTGGGTCAACCAACCTGCTCTCCAAAAGATAGGGGAAACAAATAAGAGGTGCATGCATGTACAGCTAAAAAGCGGTAGTAGATGTCAAACTGAGACCGGTTTCACAAGTTGATATTCTGAGAGCTTTTCACTGACCCGGTCAGTACTCAGTAGTCGCTCTGAATTTCTGACCGCTTGATTCTCCAGAGCGGGTATGCAGGCCTGCCATGTCATACAGCTGCAGGCTGCAGCTACTGCAAAGGGATTAGGATTCCTTGGGACCCCACAACTGTTGGCTCCTGACACTATGTGCACAAGAAGCTCAGACCAATGACTCCCAGGGTCAAGACATAATCGATCGTCTATCTTCAGCACGCAAGAAGAACAAAACAAGATGAACGGCAACAGCACAAAGCTCGTAAACACTCGAACCAAGCTGATCATCGCAGATCACAATGCTCATGTACAGTCGAACCAAGCTGACAATCAGCACAGCACTGCACAGCACGGCACGGCACGAAGCTCATAGACAATTGAACAAAGCTGACAATCAAATAGCAGCAGTACTAGAACGCATTTGCAATCGCAAACCTGCTCCTCGATGGCGAGATGCGCGTATACAATAAACAGATCCGCTGAATTGACAGGCGGATCACGGAATTCGTAAATAAACGGGTCAACTCAGGCAAACTTGAAAGTATGCATAGCAGACAAACTGCCTCGTACTATGTCAACAACCTTTAACATCCTTCATCGGATCCAATTTTAAAAGGAGTGACAATCAGACTCGTTGCTTGGCTTGATCTCTTAACATTTAGTGTTGAACAGAAAAAGGCTAAGAACTCAGTCAAGGAAATTAACTATTCCGGAAGTCAGCATCAGAAGTGGGTCTTGACAGTTTGAATTGAACGTTACAGTGGTTGCGAAACTTCAGTAGTAAAGGGAGCAGCATATTTCTATACTTCACTTAGCTTACAAATACAGCATACCAAGTGATTAACAACTGACAGTTGCAGACTGCTACTATATTTTTTTCAAGTAACAGACTGCTTTCACATATCCAAACATTTATGAAGTTCATTTTGATCTCAAACACCTACTCCGTACTTAAATGCACTTATTAGTTTAGTACATGTCGCAGTCATAATTGTTAACAGCCTTCTCTTAGCTTTGTACTATAACATATTCAGAACTGAAGAGTAGATCTGGTCCGATTCAGAGGGTTATTGTTGAATTAGGTGTATTATAGGAGTACTACACAATACACAAAAAGAGTGTTCAGTGCCACGGATTTGACTAAGACACAGAAGCGATGTATCCAGACATTTTCAAACTTCAAGAGAAAAAAAAAAGCATACGACTCAATTGAGCAACAAATTCTAAGCTATAACGGTGGAGGATGGAAGCAAATCTATAAGGAACATTTGAAAGGGTCAAATATACAGCATATGAAAATAATATTGCCTAATCTAGTTAGGCAATCGAGACGATGCACTAATACATGGGAAATATGCTATATTAGTAACAAATTACTGCCAGTGATCGCATGTACCGCCATAGTAAACTAGTAATTTCAATGACAACTGCTACTTTGTTTTCACTAGTCTGTTTTTGTCCTTTTGATGATATGGATGCTTGAGATAGCTGGATTTATCACTTCCACTATATGGTATACAACTAGAAGGGTCAGCTTCATTGTCTGTCATCGATAATGTTACCAGACAATGATTTTATAGTAAATCTTAGTTTTGCTACTGTCCATCAGTTTAGCCACCCATTTTTCAATAGCCATCAACTTCAGTGCACCCTAGAAACTTCCACTGAAAGAACTGGATGCATCACCTTTTTCCTTCCATTGTAACTCATACACCAGTGGAGAAATTTCTGTTCTGCTTGCAGGCATCAGGCATGCAGATATGCATCACAGCCCTATCAGCGACACCGATTTTCAGGAAACTTACAAATAAATTATGCGTATCACAGCTCTAGCAGTGGCTAGTTGTTGTTCTATTGTTGCCACTGCTAGAGCTGTGGCAACAATGATCAAGAAATTTACAAAATAAGCTCCAGATAGTACGGCCCAGTATCGAAGCGGAGTTGAATGACACAATGAATCTGAGATGCATGGTTCCTTAAAAAAGGAAACCGCACTAGAGCATATTTCTACGTTTCATTCAGGAATATATCAATGAAAAAATCAAGCCGGGTCATGAGCTAGCAACTCAAATAATTAGCTAGCACAATGGCATCGAAATAAATAAATAACATCGCAAGAAGCAAGATATCCACATGCAGACATGCTTAATGGAACCTAGGCAGAGCATGTTCGTCAGTGTAAACATACTACAGGAAAACTTCATCTGCATGTACTAGAGAAATATACTGTGATAATTAACAGTGATAAATTTAAAACTCAAACAATTGCACATTGGTAAAAGAGCATCAGTTCAGACTACTAGGTCATAGAATCTATGCCATTAAGTACCAGAAGTGAGTAACAACAGCCTACCTATAATACAGACTACTAGGTTATCCTTATCTCAGCCATAAGTCCCATATCCATGTACTATGCAGATACCAAACAGCAATTCATCAGGAAGGCTAGTGATACAGTCGGCTATCGCTCATAGTTTAGTAAACCACCACTGTCGCATATCTCTGAAATTTTATCTACAACACTAGCCGTTTTCAGATTTGTAGTACTGTATAACAAAGGTTTCGCTGTTTTTTCTTTTTTCTTTTTGCGAGAAACGAAGGTTCCACTGTGTAACTACCATCAACTAATGACACAGTAATGAACATAATTTTGCTACATAGAAAGACAAGAGACAGAGGGATCTCCTCAACTGATGAATATTTTATTCTTGATGGCATCTACAATGTTGAATAATCAATGTTTCTGTAGAAAGCGAAAGGGTAGGGGATGAGAACATGCAGGAGAGCATGGCATTCATATCTCAAAGATTCCAAAATTACAAAGAACTATCCTTTCTTCACTATATATCTTCCCTGGGAAAATTGACTATTCCAAACTTAAACCCTGTAGGCATGTACGCCTTTCCGGTTTACAATCCGGTCATCATTGACAATATGTTTCAAAAGAATGCAAGTCAAGTGTCATTGAGCATGCTACAGATGGTATCAACAGGCATGGGAGCAAAATGAGAAGTTTAGTCCTCCAACCTCCATACTCAAGTTAATCTGGTAATCCTGGTGACACAAAATGGATGACCAAACAGAAAGCATAACAGCCCTTCCTAACCTGACAACCAAAAGGAAAATCATCATCATGCAGCAGCAGCAAATCATGATCATGCTACAGTTCAAAGAGGGAGAAACAGCGAAGAAACGGATATGTGATGAAATTACCTATTATGCTATGTTCCCAGGTATTCCATTAAATCATCATCATGCAGCAGCAAATCATCGATATCTGGGATCGGGCTGCTCATACTGATATAGTCCAAAGGCAACCCCTCAAAGGAACTGCCAACAAACTTATCTTGCTCACCGTAGAATGGAAAATCTACGAGGTGTTGCATATCTCCAGGGACAGAAGTTGAATTTCCACCACCAATCACATGATCACCATAAGGACTGTTGTCAGCTGGTGCCCTGGTACCCATGGGAACCACATGATGATCCATCATAGGTAATGGTAGTGATTGTTTCAGGGGTAAAGTCTGATAGCTACTGGCAAAACTATTAAAACCAGAATCAGCATGCAGTGGAAAGGGATTTCCAGACTTTGACCTGGCATCATCACTACTTCCATAACGTACATGCTGATCTCCCATGTATATGCTTACAGGAGTAGCATCCACAGCTTGGGAATTATCAAAGCTATTAACCCGAGCCCCAGGATAAACATGCCCTTGAGCATTTCCTCTGTGTTGTAAAGCTTCACTTGTAACAGCCATTTGATTGAAGCTTGTAATCTGGTTAGCCATGCCAGGAATTTCTACTTGGTCCAGTCGGTTCATATCAGGAATAAGATTTTCTGGTGCATCATCGGTCCTTTGTACCTCCTGCTCAACAGCAACGGAACTGTGACGTGCTCTTTTTCTCTTTGGTGGTTGTTTTTTCGTTCCTTCCTTAAGAAGAACAGCCTGATAAAGATGCTTAGTGTTCGCCCTTTCTCTGCCACTTCTGGAGACATGCTCCTCGCTAGATTGTGCAGCTGGAGAAAGGCCTTGCTCATCATCTTTAGATGATGTTGAAAGAGGAGCCTCCTCAAAACCATCGACATCATACTCGTTACTGCTGCTGTGTGCGATCATAGCTCCATTTCTGCCCTCTGGAGCACTGTGGTGAGTAATCTCTGAGACACCATTGTCAATGCCTAGCACAAGCCTTTCCTCTCTCTGTAGGACTCCCAACCAAATCAGGCTCTCCTTGGCAGTCATTTTATCCTGCAAGATTTTGGATTTGCGAACATGGTTTCTGATCTTATCAAAGTTGGGGGACATGTGCTTAATAACACATGTAAGCACACCGACCTTCCAAACCTTCTTAAGATCATGAGGCTTTTTGTAAGGAGCAAACTGTCCCCTTGGAAGGCCCAAGGCAGCCCACCACTCTTCATTCCCTGCAGGCCACCATGGGGGCGGAGTGCCCTTCTCCAGGGGGTACTTGCGCTGCGGTGGATTACAATGCTGCATCAATGACGAAAGCAGTGAGCCCAGAGTGGCGTCTTGAAGATCCATCAAGCTGTGCTCGTTCTTGACGGCGCTGCTCTGAGCATTCGCATCCACCAGGAGCTCGGCCTCGTACTTCGCAATCGCTGCCAGACCATTCTTATCAAACTTGACCTTCTCCTTCCACCAAGCTCTAATGTTATCCGAGGCGCCGCTCACGGGCTTCCCTTTCTCGGGGATGATCCCGTACACAAACCCACGGGCATTGCACACCTCCATGAGCTTGAGCATGTACTTGAGGATCCCGTCCTGCGCCCTGGCCATCTTCTTGCGCATGGCCTGGTCAGATATCTGCTTGGGCTTGGACTTCTCCAGCTCGGCCTGCTGCAGGGCGAGCCTCTGCTCCCTCTCCTTGATCCTCCTGAGCCTGACCCTGTCCTTCCACATTCGCCGGGCCAGCTCCTCGGGCTCAATCTCCTCGTCGCTGACATCGTTCTCGTTGATGCCGTCGACCTCGAAGTCGGACGAATCTCCAAACTCCGTCGCGAGCAAAGCAAGCTGATCCATAAGAACTGCTGCTATGGCCTCGGCAGTCCCGATCACACCCAATCCACCCAACCTCTCCTGGTCCCACCGAGCGAGCGAGTCATGGAAACAGCCTTCCCGCCGCCATTTCTTTTTTTTTGGAAGACAAGCTGCGCCGCGCCTAGGGAAGAGGACAAACCTAATCCGGCCATGGAAAGAAGGATTAGCAAGCAAATCGGCAGGAGCGGAACGAAGAACCCTCTCGACCAATCTAGGGTTTCCTTACCGGGGAGAAGAGGAGAGGACGAGGAGGAGGAACCAGTCCAGGCCCCGCCGCAGCACCGGCAATCCTGGCTTGGCTGCGCGCCGCCGGCGGCGGCAACGGCGAACCGCGAGGATTGGTAGGGTGGATGGAACAGCAGATTAGACGGGGGAGGGGGCGGATTCGGAGAAGAATGGGCCAGAGAGGAGGGAGATGATTGGAGACGGGGAAATTCGCAGGTTCTGCTCGAGATTCGGTTTTCCTTGTGCGGAAATTATTTATTGGAGGATGGAAAGGGAGGGGAAAGGAAGGAAGGAAACTCGAGGGAAGGGAAGGGAAGGCCCGGCGCGGGGAGGAACTGAGCAAACGAACACGGGACCTCCTCCGCTCGTGTATTTCCTCGGATCCTCTGCTCCTGCTCGCCGTGTGAACCGGCCCATGTGGCCTCTCCAGTGTGCCACAGCATGTCGGCCCAAGGCATTCAAAACCGTTTTCAGGGGATCTAGACCAAAATGCTAGAGTTGTTATTTTCACTTAATACGCATTCCCTTTGTTCATAAATAAAGTATTACCTACGTCTAAACTTATTTGTCTTATGTTTGTTTATATACGGATGTATCTAACACTAAAACATGTCTAGATATATCTGTATCTAAGAAAATGTAAGACAAGTAATTTGGGACGGAGGTAGTATAAGATATTTTGGGTATTTTAATATGGACTGAAATAAGTGAACAAACACACTATGTACGTCCGAATCATAAAAGATATTCAAAACATATTATACTCCCCCGGTTCCTAAATATAAGTATTTTTAGATATTTCATTATGGACTACATACGAAGCAAAATGAGTGAATCTACATTCTAAACTAGGTCTATATATATATATATATATCCGTATGTAGCCTCTAGTGTAATCTCTAAAAAGACTTATATTTAGGAACAGAGGAAGTAATAGTGAACTGATAGAGTATATGTTAGAATTGATTATATGAAGTACTACTTGTAGTTGGGGGAACTTGTACTAGTTTCCTCCAGCTACAAGTATTTCGGTACAGAGGTGGTAGTATTGTTTTGTTGGTGGGGTTTGAGCTAAAATTTGGATGGAGTTGGTGTAATCATAAATTTCTTATTTCGATGAAATATTAATATTTCCCCGTGTTGGAAAGCTATAAACTGACAACCAGGCAGCAGTGCGAGCTCGGAATTCTGATATGCTTGATCGTTTCAGGTTTGGCTCAGTTATATAGGAGATCAAGGAGTTGTTGGCCAACGTGGAGTAGCATCGAGTGGCTTGGTCCAGGCAAACAACAAGCAAGCCTGCTTAGATTCTTGCTAGGGAGGGCTGCATTAATAATTTATGTAAGACTTGGTTTAATGTGTTTCCCGTGGTGTATTCGTGACGTTATTGAGGCTGAGATAGCCGTGAACTAAGTAATAAGATGCAACAATTTCCCCTCAAAAAAATATTTCTCTATGTTCGAAAATGGCATGTAGAAGTAGCGCTCGTTTCTAGTCTATGGACATTCAAGAAATCAGACAATTTTGAAATTAAATTACACACCAAACTCATGATACCATGTGTCCTATCCAAAAAGCTTACCCCCTTTGTGAGAGAAATAGAGCACATTGTGTATTCAGAAGAGAAAACACACACCCCAGCGAGTGAAAATAGCCTGAAGGGCCCAAATATCTCATGGTGTCACTATTGCGTATGGATGATCCTTCTGAGAGTAATTTTGTGAAACCATGATCAAGCTATCAAATAAACCACGAGAGCATGGTTTTTGAATATAAACTTAGTTTTTTTTTTCGAAACGGAGGCAAAAGATTTGCCTCATCCATTAATTAAGAAGAAGTTTAGAATTGCTTTTACAACGAAAAGCAAAGAGGTTTTAAATACAAAGCCACTACTCTCCCTGCATTATGAGACCCAAATGTTTGGCTCCTGCCATGACCCAAAGCTTAGCCTCCCGCTGAATGTTGAGTAATAGGACGGACGGCAGAGTAGACTTGTGTTGGAACACCCTAGCATTCCTCTCACACCAGATAGTCCAACAAGTTAACATGGTGAGGGAAGCGATGGCTTTCCGGTGTGGCACGACGACGCCCGACATGTTGATCCACCAATCACATTCGTCCTACAAGTCACATTCATCATTTAACCATAGCTGTGCGACAGATTTATTTACGTATGAAGCTGCCTATCGTCCGCAATCAAGAAGAAAAACATGAACACCATTCTTGGCTGCTAAAGGTAACACGGCACGAGCATCTCCGCCTCCGTGGCCACAGAGACAGCGGCGTCCGTGTCTCCGCAGAAGGGATCCCATTGCCGTGGTCAGCCATGATGCCGCCTCGCGGTTGCACCTAAAAAGTGTAGTAAAACAGCCGCGGAAGCTCTACCCACCACGGAATTCAACCATCCCGTCGCTTTCCTCTCTCTCCTTCTCACTCCCTTTTAGGATACGTACGGGCTGTGGCGAGCCGCCGGACGAGAGCACTGCCTAGTGCAGTAGTGCCTACGCAGCGCCACGACACGAGGCCGCTCGCCCAGCGTCTCGATCGGTGGAGAGCAACAGCAGCAGCACGAACGACGAGCTCCCGTCAACTTCGTTCGCTCCCGACGGACGCGCGTCGCGAGGTGCGACGACGGAAAGAGAACGTCGTGAGGGTGCGACATGGATTATGGAGTGATTATATGGGTGATTGACCTGATCAACGCAAACAGCCGGGGGCTGCTGCGGCGAAAAGACGGTGTGATTAGATTTGAGGGGCTGCTGTGGGTCGGAATGTTTTGCTGCTGCTCGTTCGTTGGTTATTTGTTGGTCGCTCGAGGCGCTGATCGGCCGGATGCCACGAAAGGGCAGGTTTTTTTTTTAACTCGGGAAGGGGCAGGTTCATCGAACGTGGACTTCTGGCCAGGTTCATCGAACGTGGATGCCACAGAAAACGTCGACGTTCACGGAAGCTAGCGGAGGTGTGGGCACGGTCTGTGTGGGCCGCGATGCAACTCGGCTGGAAATGTATGTATAGCTCGGTATCGCACAGAACTCTCTCCGTCCGTGGCCCACAATTATTCACCATGGCCCTGCTCATAGCGTTGTTTGTTCGCTGCCCACTGTAGGTTCGTCAAGCCGTGGTTTTCTACGGTTCCTCAAAAAAAAAAACTGTGGTTTTCTACGGTTTTTTTCGTTGAGAGCAACTAATTGAGACGCGCTTCTTCGGAAGCTTTCAAAGTGTCAATCTCAGGCGCGTTCTCATCCGTCGTCACGTGTTGTGCTCTGGGCGTTTCCTCCGGATATAGTTTATTTTTTATTTTTTTTGCATGCGTTTTCGGTTTTTAGATGGTTTTTTCTAGTTTTTTTACGTTTCGGTTTTTCACCGATCTTTCTTAGTTTTTTGGACAAAAAAAATTGACAAAAAATTGCGCGAAAAAACGTGTTTTCTTTTTTTTCTCCTTTCTCGAGAGGCATGGGTTTGCTTCAACGAGAGGAACGGATTTGCTTCCGCGCGAGGCATAACCGTGCCTCTCGAAAACGAAAAAAAATATATTTTTTTTGTTCCTCGATAGGCACGGTTTTGCTTCCGCGAGAGGCGCGATTTTTTCGTCCATTTTTTTGTGAAAAAAAGCTCGTTAAAATCTATCAACATGTGACCTAGTTTTGAAGATCTCGACACGAGGAATCCAACGGTGAAAACGGTTCGAGATTTGGCCGCACGGTTTAAGAGATAAAACATTTTGAAATAACGGATCTACGAAAAAAGGGAAAACTCCCAGGTTGCAACAAGCGCCACTTGTCGCACCCTGAGATGGTGGGAGTGACCTTTGAAGGAAGTACTCCTCAATTAGTGATTTCGATTTTTCTTTTTCTCTTTGTCCTTTGGTTTTATTTGATTTTCACCTGTTCTAGTCATTTTTTTTATTTTACTTGTTTTCTTTGTTTTTTTCATTGGTTATTTTCTTTCTTTCTTTGTTGTTTTTCATTATTATTTTTCTTTTCATTTTGTTTCTATGTCGATTTTTATTGAGTTTTTTCAAGACATGTCTATTTTTTTTCTTAGTACATGATGTACATTTTCAACACATATCTACTGATCGCGTCTAAGCCAAGAGAGAGTTGCACCCAAGACTACGGGTCAATTTGTAACCTACAAGTGTCGCCGCTTCATTAGATATAACATCCTCAACATGTTCCAATTTCGCTATGGCAGCACCTATAAAAGCACTAGTACTGTCTCTAACAATGGCTTCACACACGCACTTAAACAACTGGACCTATGTGGGCCGCGAAGCAACTCGGTTGTGATGAACCAAGTACCCCGACTGGGCTGGCCCAGTGCTGATGCAGTGCAGAAGAAGCGACCGGGCGCCTGTAGTAGGGGCGCGGATATATCTCGCTTATAGCTAGGCAGCCTTCCGAGTCGGGGCTCCTGGTTTGCTCGATCGTATTTTAACACCCCTGGTTTTCTTGATCGCACTTGGAAAAAAAATCACAAACACGAAAAAGTTTGTGAATTCAAAAAATGTTCATGGGTTTTGACAATAGTTCATGAATTTTAGAAAAAGCTTGTTGAATTTGAAAAAAGGTCATCGAATTTGGAAACAAGTTCATCAGAAATTGAAAAAGAGTTCATCACATTCGTAAAAAAATCATTGAATTTTTAAAAAGTTCAACGAATTTGAATAAAATTCTTATATTTTTAAAAAGTTCATCAATTTTGTAAAAAGCATGTATTTTTAAAAACTATGCATTTAAAAAACAGAAAATGAAAAAAAAGGACAAGAAAAAAACAAAAACAAAAAGAACAAACCGAATTGAAGAACTTAAAGAAAAAACATGAAGTAAGTGTGCACAAGCGGGTGAGTAGTCTGGTGGTTGCTGCCCTTCCCTTTGAACTATGAGCTTGTCAGTTTGCTCCCGTCGCTAGCCAGCATGTTTTCCGTTTTTAAATGAAAAAACAAGAGAGAAACAAGCTAGCCCAGAGCGAAGCGGGGTTATGCGTACGTTTGCAGTTTATATTGCAACGGGCGCATGAAGTGCGGAATAGCAAATGCCTTCTGTCTTGTAGAAGCGCGTTGCTGTCACGCGATCGTATCGGCCGGCCCAGTGCGCGGGAGGCTACTGTCTCGTCTTTTCATCTTTTTTGCTTTCATTTTTAATTTCTTTTATACTTTCAAATATTCTAAATAAATGTATTTAAATTTTTTACATAACACATTTCCAAAAATGTTAACCAAACATTTTAAAAATATTAAATATACATACAGAAAATGTTTCTCATGTATACAAAAAAAATGTGTCTCATTTTTTTTATCATGTATTTAAAAAATACTAATCCAAGCATTTAAAAAATTGCTAAACAAGTAACTGAAAAATGTTAATCAAGAATTTATAAATGTTAAATATGTATAGAAAGAAAGTTGACCGTGTGTTGAAAAAATGTTGAACTTGTATTTGAAAATGCTGATCAGGCCTTTCAAACATTATGTTAAATTTGTATAGGGAGAAAGTTAACCATGTATTCCAAAAATATTAATCTTGTATTTGAAATAAATGTTAAATATTTATAGAAAAAATATTGATCATGGATTCAAACAATGTTAAACTTGTATTTGAAGTTTGTTAATTAAGGATGCATTCAAGCCATGAGGCACACACATTAGAAATAGGTTATGAGGAACACACACGGTGGCAGCCAAAAAAATCACATACACACACTTATTTGCAAGCATATAGAAAAATTGCTAATAAAGCATTTCAAAAATGTTAATCAAGCATTTGGAAAATGTTACATATGTATATAAAAATGTTGATCATGTATTCATTAAATGTTGATCTTGTATTTGAAAATTGTGAAATATGTATTAGACAAATGTATTAGATATATAATAAAAACAATTGTATATAAAAACGATAAAAAACCGAGAGAAAACAAACAAACCAATGAACAACGAGAAAAGAAACAAACAAAACCAATAAAAATGAATAAAAAAGAAAAAAAAAGTTAGTGAAAAAGAAAAAGAAACAAAGAAAAAATTTGAAAAAACTAGTAAAAAAAGAATTGGTTAAAAAACAAGGATACAATAAAAAAAACCAACTGGAACGTGGTCGATTGGCTAGCAGCTCTACACTGCAATGTTTTTTTAGTTTAATTTGAGACAATAGCTCCGTTCGCCTATAGAGAGTGAGTAGTAGGCCAACCCACTTTCCTACTTTGCTTCGTTTGTTTGTTTTTAAAAGTTCTAAATGGAAAAATATTATGGTTAAACTTTAAAAAATATTTATCACGTGTTTAAAAGATGTTCATGAAGTATAAAAAAAATCTGCGTGCAACTTTATATATATATATATATATATAAATGTTTATACAATCCCAAAAATTAGCATAAGTTTTAAAAACATTTACGTGACATTAAAAAATCACACAGATTTTAAAAATATTTATTGTGTATTTAAAAAATATGAAACATTTGTTTAAAAAAATGTGCAAACATGTACTTGAGAAATATTCATGATGTATTTGGAAAAATTGAACGGATAAATGTTTTTTGCGCATTGATACATAAAATGTACAACATGCATTGAAAAAAAGTAGGCATGGTTTGACCAAAATAATATTAAAAAACGACGGGAACCAAAACACATAGAGTAGGAGAAAAAAAAACAAGGAAGTTCCTATACACGGACCGAACATATCCATAGAAGCTTCCCAAAACCGCTCACGGGAGTTACAATATGCTACAGTATTGGGTCTGGCCACTATCCACGCGACAGAAGCGAGACTGAAGGTTGTCTGGATACGGGTGAGATATTAGCTCTGACGGGCAGAGAAGCCTCTTTGATGACATCATCCAAAGTACCCCGCTCGTTCTTTCGGCCAAGCCGTTACGGCTACGCGCAGTTCTCTCCCATTGTGGTAACCTTTTCGGGTGCAGCTTAGAGCAACTCTAGCAGATCCTTTATATCGCGGACCCTTATACCGCGTTTACAGTTCGTGGTTGACTTTGGATAGTGGCCGAAATCAGTCGCAGCAGATTAGAAACCAATAGAACCCGCAAAATTTAAAAACACACATTCGCGCGTGAAATTGAACTAGTTCATAGTAGTAAATCATCTTCAAAAGTCATACAAGCTACAAATTATACACATAATATTTGGAGGCCACGCGCCACCGTAACCCTAATGTACAAAATTTGGCTCACCGGAGCCAGGGGGATTGCGGTGGCGTCGCTGCGGCGGCAGAGGAGCTCAGTCCTCGTCTTCGGAGACGAGGTCGATGCAGACCTCGTCCTGTTGCTTGGCTACGAGGCGCCACTCTTCTTGGTTGGCGGCGAACTCATGCGCCACCGCGAGCCCCTGCTCGAGGAAGATCCTATCGATATCGGCGTCCCGTCGACGCCGCTCCTCCTCCTCCTCCTCCCGCGCTCCCGCGCAGAGCACGCGACGATGGCCGCCTCAATGGCGTCCGCCTCCGCAGGGGGAGGTAATCCTCCGGCCCGATGACTCCCTGCCGCTCCGGCTCCCTCTTCACCGCGCGGAGCGGCAGGAGATCCTCCGACTCTCTTTTGAACGGCATGCCTGCGGTCGTACTCCTCCGTCGCGCGGCGGAGGAGCGACTGCGGCGGCTCTAGGTCGCGGTTTGTGTATCTCTTTGCGGCACGCTTTCTCGCGGCGTCGCAGGTGACACACCGCTGCCGCTCGGGGTCGTCGCCACCGTCCGCGCAACGGCCGGAGCTCCACATCCCACGCCACATGATGGAGTGCGCGGCGGAATGGAGTCACTATCGTATGTCGGCGACAAATCAAGAGGGGAGAGGCGGGGATTGCGGCGACGGTGGGATAGGATTTCGCCCCGTAAATCGGCCGCAAACCCGTAGTTATACCGCGCGAGGGGGAGGGGGGTTCCGGGCCACGGTAAAACTTTTACGGACCGGGGCGACTATATGGGCTCTGATTTGGCCCAAAAAAGGGGCCAAACCCAAATAGTCGCCGACTTTTTACGGAACGACCGTTTATACGGGGTGTGCTAGAGTTGCTCTTAGTCTCGCTTATTGCAAGACGGTAGCTCGCCTCGTCTAAGGGAATCCATTTGTGGTAGGCCCAGTACCAGTGCATTACCTTTACTCGTTATTCGTTTTGTCCTTTTTCCTTTTTGTGTTTTAATTTATTTTTTAGATATTCTAAATACATATATTTCAAAAATTAATGTACTCCCTCCATCTCAGTTTACAAGTCTTACACGTGGACGTAGGTCGTCAATTTGACCAATTTAATAAGAGACATATATTCCCAAAACTATATCATTAAAAACTTTAGATATTCTATTTTCTAATGATATAATTTTTATGTTAAATAATTTATTTCATATAAGTAAAATTGACGACCTAGATACACGTGCAAGACTTATAAACTGAGATGGAGGGAGTACTTATATGTTTTAAAACATTCATCACGTGTTTAAAAAAAATTATGCAATGTAAACAAAACGTTAGTGTAATTTTTAAAAAATGTTGATAGCATTCAAAAAAAATGTTCGTGACATTTAGTAAATGTTCACGTATTTCAAAAAATATATTTTTTACATTTGAACATGTTTGTACAATGTAAAAATGCATGTGTACTTTAGAAAATTAGTTCATAACATTCAAAAAATGTTCATGATTTTCAAATAAACATATTTCTGTCTTTTATTTATAAAATGCTTGTACAATATAAATATGTTTCATACCTTCAAAGGAATGCACATGACATTTAAAAAAATGCTCTGACAATTAGCAAATGGTTTGAACATTGTAAAACAATATTGATTGTGTATTAAAAAATGTTTGATGGCTCCGAAATCGTTCAGCGCTGTCCCAAAATTGGAAGATTTGTTAATTAACTTTTTATTTCACAAACTAGTACACCTTATTTTTAAAAACGGAGTGAGTAATAGCTATACATGTAAACATTCTCCGGTAATTCCCGCAAAATGAACATTAACCCTTAATAAGGCGGCTGATTGCACTAAATGACGATGTGTGCTTGATGAGACCGCCCTTTAATCGTTTCGAGTTGTCCTTGGTGCCGTGGCAGTGTCCAGATCGATGATGGATGGCCCTTCCTCGGTTCCTCCATCCTGCTATGCATTGTCCAGATCGATGGTGGATGGATCTGAAAGCTGCACGTCATGCTTGATGTCGTGAAGTACAAAATCACTTTGGGCCCGCTCTGCCCTACCCTCTGCACCGGATCCCTTGCATGCAGTTCCCCCTAGGACCCGCATTAAAAAAAAACGCATCGTGCTCCGCGTGAACCCACATGTCGAGCACGCTGTACTACTTCAACGGTTCAACCCCCGGCCAGACCACACGCACGGTTTAAAATTTGGACGATCTTTCTCGACCATTTCCTTTTTTTGTTTGCAAAAAGCACATCCAAACTAGGATTATATTAAACCAAGACAGTGGTACACAACACCCTCACGAGAAAAAAAATACAAACAGGTCCCTGAGGTGCCGACCAAACGAACGTCCAACGCGGGCTGAGGGCGTGCCGCTGCTGCCGCTCCCACACAGAGCCGACATGGTCTTGAAACAACCAAGGGTGTTGAAACACGGGCGGGAAGTCACCAGCCTCGGTCGAAGACCAGCACGTCGAAAGGAGGAAGAACAACCTTGGCTTGACCACGTCGGCAGAAATATAGCTCAAAGGTCCACAAACAAGACATGAAGATGCGACGAAACACACCACCGTCATCCACCGGCACACCAACACATCACCCCAACCTCCCATAGCAAGGCCAAGAGCCACCTTACCATGACGAAGAGAGAAGCACGAGACCAAAATTCCAACATCTGACCTTCACCTTCGCCATGAAGACCGCACTAGCAGAAACCAGCCTCACCGGATCGACAGATCTAGGAGGAAACCACGCCGGAAGCTCGCCGACTCTGCCACATAGGATCTTCTCGGAGTGGGGATCGAACTCCAACACCCTTATTCCACCACGCCGCCTGAGACCGCCACCCTACTATCTACACGCGTCAGGCACAGATCCAAGCCCCCCCCCCACTCTCCAATCGCGGTCGGAGAGGGAGGAGACCGTCGATCCGGTCGTCGACGAAAAGCGGAACTTTCTTTTCGCCTCTCCTAACTGTCGCACGGGAGAGAGTGGACAATTCGGGGGGAAATACTTGTTCAACCTTTCTTGACCATTTCAAAGGTCCATCAAATGGTTGTGTTTGTTCAAAACATGTTGGTACTTTGGATTTGTATACGATAAAAACAAACTTGGAACCGTTCATGAACAACATACAATGGCATGTTATCTTAGTTTTTCTATAGATTTATAGATGTGGACCCAAAATTTTAAATTTATCTAGTTCACTAAATTCAAAATCTTCCAAATTTACACAGAAAGATTATTGCTTCTTCTTAAAAAAAATTATACTTACCGTGTTTTGGTCATTTTAAGGGTAGGTTATATTTTATGTAGTTGTTTAGACTAAAGCAATCAATTTCATACAATAGTGGTCTGTCTGAAATGATTTTCGCAATTAACAAATTTTTAGTCATTTCGAGGGTCGATAAAAATTGCGGTTTTGAAATTCTAAAGCATGCTCAAATGATAGGCAACATACAATCCTAGCATAGCTGCTCCGAGAAGAAAAGCTCCTACTCATGTGGTATTATTTATTTATTTATTGATGAAAAGGCGACACGTGCCATCTGACTCGAGTGTTACTTTGCAGGTTGAAGGAAATAATGAAAAAAAAACTACTGTAGTGTTGTCGTCATAAGAATTGTCATGTCGTCATCTTATGGTTTAGTGTAGGCATACGTCCTCCCGCATTAAGTCCCCGTGGATCAAGAGGACAACTTCATGGGATTGCGAAGTGGTGTTTTGGAAGACTCATATTCCTTTCGTTTAACCCAACCAAAGTATAGGTTGGTTTGCCACTTGAAAGGCCTCTTTTCCTCCTTCGGCGAGGGTGCGATGTTCCTCCCATCAGTGTGTCGTTGCTAAAGGGACTTGCCATCCCAAGGAGCCTAGTGCACACTTCAAAGGCATAAATTCTTCCAGGCTTGCTTTGTGAATGAACAATCTCTGCAGAAGACTACCTTGTGTCTACACTCCGCAGTAAAGCTGCCATCACCTCTACGCGTGTCTCTTTGGCCAACTTCTCTACCTCCTCTACTTCTATCCATGATGACTACCTTCCCCCCCCCAATGGATCCCCACACCATTGGTGTCTTCAACTAGAAGGTCCACGGGCTTGCCTAACCTACCCACGGTGGCCTAGCGGTGCACAAATCACCGAGCAAGTAACTTGATCACCAGCGGGATATGCTTTACTTTTGTTGTTCACTAGTCGGACTTGTACTGTTTTGTTGCTCACTAGAAGGATATGCATTGTCGACATTGTTTCACTTTGTGGCCTACTCGTGCTTGTGTGCTGTACAAGAAGTTGGAGAGGAAGTCCTTCACCGTCATGCATTGTTTGTTGAAGTTGAATGGGCAACCGAAGTGGAACATTTTCATTGCCAAGACCGCCGTCCAAGCCAACGAGGAAGAAACTGGTGACCCTATCGACCCAACCCAACAACCGCCGAAGAAGGTTAGAAGAAACCTGCATGGACAGAAGTGGGAGGAAGAGAGGACGAAATGAGAAGGTGCGACGGCCAAGAAGACGGAGAAGTTCGAGGATATCTTGACGAAAAAGGAGGAGGCATGCATGAGGCGCTTGGAGATCAAGGAGGAGAAGAAGTCGTAGAGGTTCGAGCTGTTGATGGACGCGATGGACAAGAAGCTCGTGCTCGAAGAGAGGAGGACCATGATCGAAGAGAGGAAGGCCGTGCTCGAGGAAAAGAGGATGAAGATCGCCTCCAATGCGAAGGACACCAAGATGTTGACCTTGAATATCGACTCTTTGGATGCCGACGCAAGAATGATAGTGCAATCCGTCCGCTTCGAGATGTTGCAGCGGCAGAAAGATGCATAGGCGGCGCGACAAACTATGAGGACGCGGCGGGGACGGAGGCGGAGGCGGACGAGGAGGCTGCTGCCTACGCGGCTGCGACGACACCTCCTTGATCGGGGAGCGGCTGGCTGGGATTGCTGGTTCGGCAGTGCAGAAATGCACGGACTATCGGACTGATGTTCTTTTGGAACCGGGCATGTATAAACTAAGCATATTTGCCTCATTTTGCTGTGATCGGCATGTGATCCGGTACAGGACGTATTGTGTGGATCGGATCGGAGTATATTTGAATTTGAATTTACTGACGGACATATACATGTTACGGTTCAATGTCGCCCTTCCGCATCGTGTTCGCGAACTGATCCCCCCGTCCGCGGATGGATGCGGGAGAAAATTTGCGGGTTGCCGTTGAAGATACCCATACTACCAAAACGACCATAGGTAGGGCAATGCTATCGTGCGTTAGAGGTTCACTAATTGACAAATATGGTAGTTCAACGTAAAATTCATTAGTGACTGGAGCCATCCTAGGCGTAATTTTTTCTAGCAAACTAAGAGTCATTTTTGTAGAAACACAGTCCAATACAAATGCTCACAAACATATGCATACACTCGTCTCTACGGACAAAAAAGTAAACTCTACCATATGAGCACATTTGAGAGACGGGGTGGCAAACCTTGAGATTGACAAAGTTACACATGCGCCTCAGAGAGACGGGGTGGCAAACCTTGAGATTGACAAAGTTACACATGCGCCTCATAGGAAATGTTGGTTCGATCCCACTGAACGAACATTGTCAAAAAGTCTAAAATAATTGAGTAGTTACACATTCTAGAAATTATGAACAATATGATCGAAGTCTTAGAAACAACCACGAGTCCACAAGTACTGACAGGGGAATAACGATCCTCAAATCTCAATTTTTATTTCCTGGAGGGTCAACGGCCAAATGCAGCAAACGCTTATTCAATAGCGCCATGACTCACGCTCAACACCCCCCGCATAAATAGAAATAAAATAAAATAAAATGATAGACACTCAACATCTGCGTATGCAGATAAGAACGAAGGCCGCCTGAGCCGAGACCTGCAGGCCTGCGCATGCGGATGGATCACCGATCATTTCTTGAGGAATCTGCCCATCCATTTGCTGGAGTCCTTGGGGTAGCGCTTGAGCGTGTTGCGGTCGATGTAGATGAGGCCGAAGCGGTCCTTGTACCCGTCCCCCCACTCGAAGCAGTCCATGAACGTCCACGAGAAGTAGCCCTTGATGTTCACCTTCTGCCTGCCGAAATTTAAATTTGCCGAGATTAATTTGAACAAGGTTAGTCCAGCTAGCTAGCAAATTAAGGAGGGCGAAACGAGCGATTTTCATTACTTACTTGATGGCGAGGTTGAGGAAGAGGAGGTGCTTGTAGTGGTAGTTGATCCTGGCGGGGTCCTTGAGCGCCTCCTTGATGGGCAGCGAGCTGTTGTTCCCCTCGTCGATGCCGTTCTCCATGACGTAGATGGCCGGGTTGTTGTACCTCCTCTTGGCGTAGAGCATGAGCTCGTGGATGCCCGGCGGGTAGACGAAGAGGAAATCGGTGTAGGCCTGCGGGCCGAGGGGCCTGCCGTTGCGGAAGCCGGTGACGTTGGAGCGGTTGTCGGCGTCGTAGGAGCCGAGGAGCGCGTTGGCCGGGGCCGGCGTGGCGATGGCGTAGTAGGTGGTGTAGTAGTTGAGGCCGAAGTAGTCGTAGGAGCCCCTGAGCGCCGCCTTCTGCGCCGGCGTGAAGCGCGGCAGCCGGGCGCCGAGCCAGCTCCGCATGGACGCCGGGTAGTCGCCGTGCACGATGGGGTCCATGAACCACCCCAGCATGAACTCCACCCGGCGCTTGGCGGCGGCCTTGTCGGCGGTGGAGTTGCTGTAGGGGAGGTACCAGTGGCACACCAGCGTGATGCCCACCTCGCCGCCCTGCGCCGCCTGGTACTTGCGCCTGTACAGCTCCACGGTGGCGGCGTGCGCCAGCAGGATGTTGTGCGTCACGATGTAGGGCTCCCGGGCCGAGTCGCCGGCGCCGCAGGACGCCGAGACGTGCGGCGAGCACCGCCCCGGCGCGAACACGCCCGTGGCGTAGCCGTAGGTGCTGTACGTCCACGGCTCGTTGAACGTCGTCCAGTGCTTCACGCGGTCGCCGAACTCGTTGTAGCACACGTCCGTGAAGTCCACGTAGTCCTTCCTGCGCCATGCATAATCCGTTCGATTAATATATATATTCCCTGAGCAATGCTACACGCACGGGATTTTACTTACAGTTTTTACGGAGGTGGTTAGCTGGGCTAATATGATTGGATGGAATTAGGATGAGGGGCCCACACCCCCTGAAAATCAGGGGGGGAGAAGAGTTTAGAAAGGAAGAACGTGTAAAAGGCCCGTAATGAGCCCGTGAGTGTAGTATTATTGATATTCCCTTCGTTACTAATCACAAGTCTTTAAAAAAAATTATACTATAAACTACATACAAAACAAAATGAGTAAATATGAGAATGGCATTTTGGCTAACGAGCTCCATGGAGGCCGGATTTTGAAAAAAAATCAAAATTCAAAATTTTCGGTTTCAAAAAAATCTGAAAAAAATATGCATGTATGTAAGGATGTAATGTAGATATGTGTAAAAATTCACGATGAAGTACTTTGAATTGCAACCTGTACAAAAAAGACAAATTCAAGACCTGGAATGATGAATAGTGTCATGTGTTAAAAAGTCTCATATTTGTTTTTTTTGCACAGCCCTCATTTCAACATATTTTGACCTGAAAATTTACACAATTGTGCATTACGCCTTGATGTATATCTGTATTTTTTTTCAGAATTTTTTGAACTGTAAAAATATGAAATTTCATAAATTTTGGATTTCGAATTTAGAGGCCACCATGGAGGCCGAGCTCCAAAAGCAATTTCCGAGTAAATATATACTTTAAAATATGTTTATATTCATTCGTATATAATCTGTAGTAAATTTTTTACAAACGGTGGGAGTGGATTGATTCGATCGAAATGCTCATGCTCCGTGCGTGCATGGTCCAACTTCACTGGCTCACTGCACGTTATGCTCACGGCGAAATTGTTAATGTTATCAGGATCAGACTGTTCGTTCAGGCCTCGTTTGACTCAACACGAATCTTAACCAGCGTTTACCGGCAGCATTATTCTGCACAGATTTTCCGCTGGTTGGTATCCCTCCAGCAATTTTATAGTACTACTGGTTCTTTTTGGAAACTCAGGCTTTATGTCATTCTGTACGACTAAAAAAGGAACTGTTTATAAAGTTTTTCTCGTTTTTTGCGGTAAGGAACTGTTTATAAAGTTGATTGATGCTTTTTTTAGACTTATAAAGTTGATTGATGTTATGGCACTTGTTACTATTGAAACTGCTTGTAGGGCAAAAGACATGTCCTGTGTTTGACTGCGTCACTTACACAATCTTTTCACTGAGGAAGCCGCCGTACTTGTCCTCTAGCCCCAGGGGTGTGTCCCAGTGGTGCAGTGTCACATATGGCTTCAACCCTACCATGTGGAAGAAATAGTTTTTCTCACAGTGAAAAATAGTGTAGGAGAGAGGGATAGAAAAAAACACCTTTAGCTATGACCTCGTTGATGAGGCTGTTGTAAAATGCAATCCCCTGCCTGTTCACTCCTCCGCTCAGAGAACCAGCTGCGAGGGGTAGTGAACCGAACAGAGAGATGATAAATTGATAAGTTGCCTGAAGACAAATACTCCCTCTGTAAACCAATATAAGAGCGTTTAGATCACTACGAGCGTTTAGATCTAAACGCTCTTATATTAGTTTACGGAGGGAGTACCATTTAGAGTGTTTCTCTCTCGTTATCTATTTTGTATCGCACGTACTTGGCAGTATCCTGCTCCACGCAATGGAGAACCTGAAGGCATCCATGTTCATGTCTACCACCAACTTCAGATCCTCCTGTTATCACGGACCGAAGCCAGCAGCTTAATTATTTTCGTAAAAAAATACCGAACGCTGTAGATTGCCACGTGAACATGACTGTAACTCACCTTGTACCGATGGTAAAAGTCTAGCGCCACGTCTCCATTGCCACCGTCTGCAATCTTGCCTGCAGGTGAACATACCGATCAGCAACGGAGTAGTAATCTCAAGCTGAAAGTTAAAACTGATGTAGTCTTTGGGGAAGAGAATGTAATATTTGAGCCTAGCACCGCTTCCATGGCTTGGTTTATCAGGAGTGTACAGGAAGGAGGCCAGATTGGTGTAGATGGAATGACGGATCTGTCAGAGCGTCGTGTACCTGGAGTATGAGCGAACTTGTCCCACACCGTCGGTCCTCGGCCACCTTCCTTCACGGCGCCTTCGTACTGCACGCAAGCCACCACAGAATCATGTCATGCCAGTGTCCGGCAACAAGCCAAGCCATTGCTGATGAGTATGCAGTACGTGGTAGTGCATGCACGGACCTGGTAGGCCGCGGAGCCGGTGCCGAAGACGAACCCTTTGGGGAAGCTGTGCCTGGTGAGCGGCGCCTTCACCGGCGTAGCCGGATGGGCACCGCCGCCCGCCGACGCATGGGCGCCGCCGCCGCTCCACGCAAGAGCCAGGAGGGCGAGGAGGAGAGCGGGGAGAACCTGACGCTTACCCATTCTCCCTGCTATCTCCCACCCGTTGGACCCTGACTGCGGCCAATGGGATGAATGGTTGCCTATGCGCTGCGCGCACCGTCCCTTATATAGGGAGCTACCTCGAGTCGTCCATGGCCTGGCTCGCTCGCTCTACCGAGAAAATCGTCCATAGACCATGGGCACGTAGAGTAGTGTGGCTCGGATATGGCGGGCGGGGCCCGCGCACAGCTGGGAGGCGGTCACCGTCCGGCTAAGGCCAATAGTGGCACACGTGAGCGTCGTGCTCCTCGAGGTGGATTTTTATTCCTTTTCTCGAAACGGAGTGGACCTCGATCGTGGTGACGAGTTCATGGGCGCAGTTGGTTGGATGGGATCTGATGAGGTGTAGAATCAATCACATGCGGTGCGGTGATCGCAGCTGCAGCGATCGGTGTCACAGTGCCTTCGCCGTTTAGGGCGAGCGGTTTGTGACGCCGCGATCGGCCGGGGATCCAGATTTGTCAGCACGAAGTGGACAGCACGGGACCAGATCGACGCAGCCGGTAGGAGCAGGAGACGTCCGTGCATGGGCTGATAAATGGCGTCCAGCCTCTCCGGGCACCGATCAGAGGCCACCCGTACCCTGAAGCCCGAGGATTGGGATCAACTTGGCTTTAGCAACGGCGGTGCAGATTAAAATGAGGGACGGGCGACCACTCGACTGGACTGTGTGTGAGCTGCAGCAAGCCCCTGGCGCTGGTGTCCATGACTGCCAAGCAGCGAGACAGGGACGACGTACGCGCCATCAGCGAAGTTGGTGAAGCCGATCGCGTATTCCGGTGCGTGGTCCAGTCCGGACGGCGACGGTTGGTAGGCACGGCCGGGCAACAAGAAGGAATTGTGAATGGCCACAGCTGTTCATGCGATCCGATAGACGGAACGCGACGCGCGGCGGGCCACTTCGGGCTTGGCTGCTTCCAATCATTCCTCCTCCTTCACATGCGGCGCAGCATCGTCTTCACGCGGATCGACCCACCACGTCCATATCAATCCAGAAGCGGCAAGCGGTAGCTTCACTTGGAATGTTTCTTTCTATTTATGGGGTTCTCGCACCTTTTTTTTTGCGAGGGGCGTGAAGGCGAATGCAGCCATGACTCCGACGACGGTACTGGTGTTAGGTTTTCCTTCTTTTACTCGGAGGCATCGAGGTGAAACTAGTCAATGCAAGAGGTGGATATGTAGCGGGTAACGTCAGGGCAACTGGTGGTTGCCCCATGTGGAAGAGGGGATCGGATATAGTTGGAAGGGGGAGGAATGAAGATCTAGTTGTCGGGGCATCTCCAACGCCGACCTACAAATTTGCACTCGCATCCCTCCGGGATCAATCTGCGAACAAATTGGACGAAATTCATGCAAACCCGGCGGAATTCATCAAAGTTTGGTTATAAAATAGCATAAATAATCCGTACATAGCACGTCAATAAGTTTAGTACAACAATAGTTTGCAACGAGATTAATCGGATGTTTAACAAGTTTTTCATGAACAGATCATGTCATCCCATACATATTGTCCCTTCATCTTTATCCAATAGTATATGTACCTATGACCATCCCTCTAACATATGGTACATCACGACAGTGCGTACGAGCTACACAATGTGTAGCACAACACATTGAGTGAATGAATGATTAAATCGACAAGTTGAGCAAGAAAAAGCAAAACTTATGATCTCTTCTGCTGCCGCACGCAATGGCCACCTTGCCTCCAGGCTCCAGCCTAGCAACCGCGTCACAAAACATGGTGACGTGGTCTGGATGGTGTACCATCGATACGATAATGATCTCACATTGCGTTGTTGGATGATGTGCAAGTCATAGGGCGCAATGTGCTTTCGCGCGTGAAAGGAATCATGCACGCGCTACTAGAAGAGACCCCTTCTGTGCCTGCCTACGAAATTGACGGATACAGCCGAACCGCGCATCGCACAACAACTCATCCTCCATGCTCGAGTACCCTGCCATCCTTCGTACTTAAAAAAAGTGACATGGTGTTCGAAAATTAGCTCAATGGCATTTGATCGAACACCAGTGCGTTGTGTCCGCCATGGACATCGTCGAAAAGGGAGAAGGAGTGTACCTGTCTAAGGACGGGTGTCGGGTGGACGACGCCGTCGTAGAAGGCGAGGGGTGGCGTCGTTGCTAGTTGCGGAGGTCCGACAATGCCTGCGTGGTGGCCGGAGAGGTACAACGACGGTGTTGGAGGAGGAGGGCGAGGATGCAAATAAAAGGGAGAATGGGCGAATTGGAAGAAAGTGTGACCGGGAGGGGGGACTTAGTGGGTCGGGGGTGTCGGAGTCCTACGTGGCTGCTATCCGGACTCCCACAAAGCCCCTCCGACTTTGCTTCCAATTTATGGGAAAAAGTGCGTCCGGACCGCTTAGCGGACCGATACAGGACTGCAGTGGATGGCAGAATGTGGGCCGAACATATGCAGACGATTTGAGGGTCGGCGTTGAAGATGCCCTTAAATTCCTGAGGTGATTTATCATTTTGGAATTGAAACCATCCTAATTTCAAGTGGGACTGCTACGCTCCACCAAAATGTTTCACTCCATCATATTCAGTTTGTACCAGTTTCACCCAGGAGTCCCCGCTCCTGCCATATCGGGCTACCACTGCACCGCCCCATGCCGCATCTCATTGGCCACCGTCGCTTGTGTCACTGACTTGCGGGGAAAATGTAAAATAAAAGATTTTAGGGGAAGATGTTTATGAGAACCGAGAAAAGTAGTCATGAGATAACTTCCTCTAAATTATACAGACATCCTATAAAAACGATTTTTCACGAGTTGTTTTAGGGGAGCTATTGAAGTTGCTCCTACTGGTGGCAGTGGTGGGTAGTTTTTTTTTTAACTCCATGAGGACTCTTTGAACGAGAGCAGTGGAAGCACCCCCGAAGAGCTTGATGAAAAATATGGAGTTGTATCCTAAATTCTAGTTTTTTTTTACGAAGAAGGACATCGTGGAGCTATCTTGTTTGGCTTGTGTTTTTTTAGAGCGAAGCTGAATTTTAGGAAGCAGAGTAGTTTCAAACATGTCCTAAGTACTTTTCTATGCTCCATTCGTCATATTTCGTCATGAGTATAGGCTAGGGAAGCCCTTAATCTAAGAAGTGTTTAGTACTCTCCATTTTGAAATGAAGGTTTTGGATTTTGCATGGTCTCTAATAGCCATTTTGACGTTTATCTCACAAATGTTTAAGAAAATAATTATAACGGAATGTTTCGTGAAACTATTTTTTTAAACGCAGTGCATTTTTATGGCTAATAAATCTGCATGTTATTTCATTAATCGATAGTCAAAGATAGAACTTTTAGATATGCTTTCTATGGTTATTGACCTTTTAACATGCTTAGATTAAGATAGCCTTAAACGATACATAGTGTAACTAATAACAATTCTAAAGCAATTAAAATTGAGGTATAACATGTAAACATTGTGAAATAACACATGCTCAATCTTCTCAAAGTTAAGCAAGAATCTTGTGCGTCTAATATTGTGAGGGCTTCGTAATTGGTTGTCGGCAATTCCTTTGGACTCCATTCATTAATTAAAAAAGAGAATTGCCCAATTTTACAACTGAAAAATCTAGAAGAAAATCGGTAAAACACACCCCAACATACACAGGGCACCATTTCCCGATCTTGTTACCCGCATACACTTCATACACCATCGAGAGGAGGACCATCGCCGAGGTTGCTCGCGAGATTCATCGTTGTCACTTCTCTTCGAGCGAGCGGCTTCGACTTAGCGCATTGAGCTAGCCATGAGGTCGTTCTTGAAGCAGTTATCCAAACTCCACGCCAGCCTATGCCAAACAACCAGCTATGTAAACGAATGGCGAGGCAACTCCGATTTTGAAGACGGGCAAAGAATAAGTAATATGCAAGGATTGCGCCATAGAGAAGCCCCATAGCCAAACGCTCGTCACTTGGTTGCTAGGGAAAATGTGATGAAGGTAATGTTTGCAGGCAACCTCAACGACGTACCACGTATGTGTATAGGTCTTTTTCGCTAGCCGCGTAAGGGCATCTTCAAGGCAGACCCGCAAACCTTCCATAATGGTTCGGATCGCGCGATCCGGACCGCGGAAGCCATCCGACGCGGACATGTATCAGTCCGTGGAGCGGTCCGAACGCGATTTCTCCCGCAAACCGGAGACAAACGTGGGGGGTGGGGGGTGTTTGGGGGAGTCCGGACACAAGAAACATCGCTATCTACCCCCTGGCCCATCCAAAAGAAAGACGGAGCCCGCGCTTTTGTAGCAAAGCATTGTTTCCACACCAAATCCCCCACTTCTCTTCTTTCATTCCCCGCCACTCTTCACCCAATTCACGCTCTTTTCTCCCACTTATCTCCTTCCTTCCGCCATCGACGCATGGAGCCGTCGACGAACCTGCCGGAGATGGAGCTGGAGGAGGTGCCGGAGGATCCATGCATAGGCTCGCCCGGAAGATCAACTCAGCGACGGTGGGCCTGCTGCTGGCGATGGGCGTGGAGGTCGTGGCGGTCGGCGCGGCCATGGCGGACGCCTCAAGACGGGCGGGCACACAACATAGATGGCACCGTGCCCGGAGACTTAAAAGCCTCCGTACCACTACGCCGCCAAGCAGCTCAGCACGCCAGCCGGTATGGGGCCTTACATCGTCGACATCAATGTGGCGCCGCTCTTCTCTGAGTATTCTTCGCCGCAGCTCATCCGGTCATGGCCGGCGGCCGGGGAGTAGATGGGTGCCCGCACGCTGTTCGCTGCAATGCCTAGAGTGGGGGAGCCAGCGTACGACGCGGACAGGGAGATGCTCGACATCATCCATGACGGAGGCGAGGGAGGGGGAGGGGGCTATCAGGACAGGCATGTGGAGGACTCGGATCCCACCTAGTTCGGCAACTACCAGCGGCATCCCTACACCAAGACGACCACGCAACAGACGTACACCCACACCGGCGATGGCACATAGCAACAGCAGAATTGGGCCGCCGGAGAGCAGTGGTCTGATGGGGAGGAGGAGGAGGGCGACGATGGCGATGGATCCGGATGATACAACCGACGATCCGAAGAAGAAGGGAAGAGGAGAAGCTTCAACATACGGGAGGATGAGCTGATGTGCGAGGCATGGTTGACCACTAGCCTTGATCCATTCCATGTCACGGAGAAAAAGGGCACAACCTTTTGGATGAACATTCACATATGGTTCCATGAATACAAGCATTTCACGCCCTACACCGACTCGGTCATCATCAACCGTGAATGGAAGTCCCTCAACCATCGATGGTACACCATCCAAGAGGCCATGTCCAAGTACCGCGGGCACTTGAAGCAGCTCATCGCACGGTGGCCTAGCGGTGCTCAAATCACCGAGCAAGTAAGTTGATCACTAGCCAGATATGTTGTAGTTTTGTCGTTCACTAGCCGGACATGTATTGTTTTGTTGCTCACTAGACGGATATGCATTGCTGACATTGTTTCACTTTGTAGCCTACTCATGCTTGTGTGGTGTACAAGAAGTTGGAGAAGAAGTCCTTCACCGTCATGTATTGTTGGTTGAAGTTGAATGGGTGACCGAAGTGGAACCTTTTCATTGCCAAGACTGCCATTCCAAGCCAACGAGGAAGAAACCGGTAACCCTGCCGACCCAGCCCAACAACCGCCGAAGAAGGTTAGAAGAAACCTGCGGGGAAAGAAGTGGGAGGAGGAGAGGGCGAAGCGAGAAGGTGCGGCGGCCAAGATGACGGAGAAGTTCGAGGACATCTTGACGAAGAAGGAGGAGGCATGCGTGAGGCGCTCGGAGATCAAGGAGGAGAAGAAGGCGGAGAGATTCAAGCTGTTGATGGACGCGACAGACAAGAAGCTCGCGCTCGAAGAGAGGAGGAGCATAATCGATGAGAGGAAGGCCGCGCTCGAGGAAAAGAGGATGAAGATCGCCGCCAATGCGGAGGATGCCAAGATGTTGACCTCGAATGTTGACTCTTTGGATGCCAGCGCAAGAATGATTGTGCAATTAGTCCACTTTCAGATGTTGCAGCGGTAGAAGGATGCATTGGCAGCGGTGACAGACTATGAGGACACGGCGGAGGCGGGCGCGGAGGCGGATCAGGAGGCTGCCTATGCGGCTGCGACGACACCTCCTTGATCAGGGATCAGCTGGTTGGGATTGCCAGTCTGGCAGAGCAAAAATGCACGAACTGTCGGACTGATGTTCTTTTGTAATCGGGCATGTAAAAACTAAGCATATCTGCCTTATTGTGTTGTGATCGGACGTGCGATCCGGCATGTGGTATATTTGAATTTGAATTTACTGATGGACATATACAGGTTAGCGTTGGACGTCGTCCTCCCGCATCCGTGTCCGCAGACTGGTCCCCTGTGTGCGAACGGATGCGGGAGAAAATTTATGGGTTGCCGTTGAAGATGCCCTAAGATGGTGATGCCTTACTTTGTGGGTGTGGTGTAAACGTTTTCACATGTTTTCTTGCTAATTAACTGAACGATTTCTTTTTAGCCAACTTTTTTCGATAAAGGGAATATATTAATATCGCGGAGATATCAATTACACCCAGCCTCTACACCAACAAGATATCGAAAGGCATCAAGGATGCACACAGCCAAGAACAAAAATAAAAAAGAGAGAAAAATAAAATTAATGACCCCGTTGTAGTGATGAAACACTCGCAACAACAACACTCTAACCCCACCAAAGACAACACCCGAACTACATAAGAGGTTCTCCGAAAGCGACACCTTCAAGAAGGAAACAATGCACAAGCGTTGTCGTCGCCCGATCAAGGATCTTGAGTTTTCACCCCGGAGAGAGTCCAAGATTCCAAAAACAATGCCTTCGCAAGACCATTGCCAGGTACAACCAATGAAGGCCAGACCTTGGGCTTTCACCCTGGAGATCGTGGCTCGGTACTCAGAAGCACCCCCAAAAATGTTGTCCACCTGTGTTGCCGCCCCCTCTTGTCAAGGCCGTCGCTGCAAGTCCTCAACACCCGATACATAGGAAAATACCTGTGTCGCCAGTCTTCAACGCAACCAAAACTCCTCTCCGCCATTGCAAGTCTCCGATCACAGCCACTATGACTTTCTTCACCACTGTCAACGCCGTGGAAATCTATACTTAGACATGTCCCATGGCACCGGCAAGACAGCGAAGCTTCGCGCCACACCCTCATGAAGCCTCTTTGGCCCAAGATGAGGGCGTGCCCGACCGGATCAATTCTGATCTAGATATCCAGTGACGCCATGCGCCAATAACTGAGATCTTCGAGAGAAAGACCGGAACCCGTCGGTGTCCAGATCGAGGAGCCCGGCATGAAGCAGATTGAAGTTATGGAACACGAAGAATAGCAGGGCCGACCGCCGCGGGGCTTCCCTGGATCTCGGTCGGATCTGGGCTGCCACGCCGACGCAGCCCAAACGACCACGACGCCGGTAGCCACCGCCACGCCCATGAGAGGACGCGAGGTCTGTCACAGGTCGCCGGGATCCAAAGCCCCAGCGCACGCCGATGCACCACCCAACCTGTTGCCCTACAGGATGGAAGCCGCCGCGGGAGAGCGCCCCGCCGCCGCCGTCGGCCGTGCGGGCTTCACCCGGCGGCGTCTTCCAGCGACGGCGTGGTGAGAGGAGGACAAGGAGCGGCGCTGTTGGTCGGAGAGCCGCTGCGCCCGAGTCGCCCTGGGCTGGGCGACGCGGGCGATCCTTTTTTCACGGGCGGAGTCTATCCTCGCGGTAGGTTTATGTCATCTTTTTAGCCAACTGGACACTGTTCAGGATTTTTATTGTTTGCCGGGGATTTAGAAAAAAAAAGATAGCCGGACAAATACTTTATTTAGGATTGTTTAGCCGGACAAGTATCCTTTATTAATATGTGAACCAACCCGTGGTTGAATAGTTTGAGGAACATTAGTATTCTCGGCCCACCAGGGTTAAAGTCCTGGTGTTCGCATTATTTCTGGATTTATGTTAGGATTTTCTGCGATGCGCATTCAGTGAAAGAAGACGTTTCCGTCGACGACGAGGTACCTACAGTGACTTCGTAAATTTCAAGATGATATGCCGGTTCAGTCTTTCGTAGGTACTCATAGGAGTAGGGTGTGTATGCGCGCGTTCGTAGGGATGGGTATATACGCGTACATATGATCTCTTGCGTCTATATTATGTTAAACAAAAATACTATATTAATAACCCCTGTAAGATCAGGGCACTAACAGCTATACAATATCGTGCCATACAAGATCAAAGAGGTACGATTTTGGTTATCTCCAGTCAGCTGCTGATTGTCTGAATCTTACTAACACGATCACGTTCGATATCGTATCGTCTACAGCCAATGAACAGTCGTATTTTAAAACGGAGTTTCGGGTTGGCAAAGACAAATGTAGCGCGCAGGGCAATTGTAAACCCTGTTTAGAAACATCGACTACTAATATACTGTTCATAGGCTACTTTATAGTAGAAAACATCCGTAGAAGACTATAATAAACAATATAGCAGCAAAGAGTACTACTAGCTTGGTGCAAAAACACAACCGAAGAGTAATGAAGTACCCTAAAAAAATACTTGTAATGAAGTACTGCTAAAAAATAATTACGATGCGACCCTTTTTAGCAGGGCTCGGCTCCTCCCTCCGTTTTTAAATATGAAATGGTTATATAAAAGCGTTTTAGTGTGTTTGTTCACTTATTTCAGTTTATGTATAACTTATATTAAAATATTTAAAACATCTTATATTTACGAAAGAGGGAGTATTTCATTCCATGCTATCTAGATCATTATCACTTCACCTTCCAAGCAGTGGAATCCCCGTCTTATTTTTGGAGAACATTAACCCGAATAAACCACAACAACAAACGAAATAGACCAAAATACTAAAAACCGTAAGTATTACCTTTTTATTTTTATTTTCCATCCGTGTCAAACATAACATACATGATATCTATATACAATAATGATAATGCGTTGACAACTTATATGGCATTTTTTAAGCCTCTTTTTTTTTACAAATTGTCAATTAAAAATATCCAGACATAAGTATATTGTTGAAATGGTCTCAAATACCATGCCATATTTATCAGTTTGGAGTGTGCCGTCTGAAAGCTTCTTCCCACAACGTCTCTATATTTCTTTCCCTAAATAATTCTTTTAACGTTCATGGTACGTCATCTTGCTTTGTCTAAAATTTTCTGTTAATTTGTCCTTTAGCTATTTTGTAATTGTAGCTAATTTGTCTTTTAGCTATTTTGTAATTGCAGCACCATAACATATAGATTGCAATTTATTATCATTTAATGGGATACCCTATTAAAATTTCTAAAGTCAATAAAAGAACATTTTGTATTATGCATTTCTTTCCTACGCTCATTCGAGGGAAGAGCGATATTTTACCTACCCAATGCAAAATTTATCTCGCTTAGTGAGCATATTATATGGATAAAGACAGAGCATAACTCGATTATGTGTATATTCTGTTTCTAGACAATTGGCCGATCAAAATAATGTATCGTAAGTCTTCTTCTGATATAAACTACTTAATTACAATTTACTTCCAAGTTTACAAGGCAATAATCTTATTGTAAAAAAATTAGTGAAAAGCCTTACCACCTGAATTTTTATTAGTCAATCAGGAATACCTTATAATTAAGAATTAAATGTCTACAAGAAAAAAAGATTCCTACTAAATGGGGTTCGTTTCCATGGCTTTGTAAGAGAACATTGGCTCAAAACATAAGATAGTAAAGCTGATTCATAATATAAATAGAAACATAGAGTACTACAATTTAGCTCAAAGATTCCATGGAATATAGCAGAATATAGATGAAGATCCAACACACAAGCTATCATTGCCACTCGGGAATGCAAAGTGTGAAGCCCTTAAACATAATCTTCAGGATCAACTGTTGAATGAGCCCACTTAATAGTTTACGAAAAATAAACCGTTTTCTTCTTCTTTTGATATCACCCCTGGACATATAACAATGAACCAAAAACACACATAATAGAGTAGTTTCTGAAAAGGATGTACTATATGTTCAATTGGAAGAAACTACTCAACGACCTACACAAAACTATTTGCCAAAAAAACAATGTCACTCAATCAACCTCTGCGCTTTGCTTCCTATTCCTTTTCTTTAACCAAATGAACAACAAAAATTCAGACGGGCTCTCTTACGGGCGCGGCGTGGTGCCGCGCTTTTTTTGGCGCTAGTTCTTATTTAGGGCATCTTCAACGGCAACACACAAATTTCCTCTCGCATCTGTCCGTGACAAAGAGGAGACCATTTATCGAACATGGATGCGGGAGGGTGACATCCAACCGTAATCTGTATATGTCCATTAGTAAATTCAAATTCAAATATAGTCCGATCCAAGCCACACATCATGCCGCGCGCCGGATCGCATGCCCGAACACAGCAAATGAGGCAAATATGCTTAGTTTTTATATGCCCGATTCAAAAAGAACATCAGTCCAACAGTCCGCGCATTTTTGCCCTGCCAGACCGGCAATCCCACCCAGTTGCTCCCAGATCAAGGAGGCGTCATAGCAGCCACGTAAGCAACAACATCCTCGTCCGCCTCCGCCTCTGCCGCGTCCTCATAGTCTGTCGCCGCCGCCAACACATCTCTCCGCCGCTGCAACATCTGGAAGTGGACGGATTGCACGATCATTTTTGCGTCGGCATCCAAAGAGTCGACATTCAAGGTCAACATCTTGGCGTCCTCCGCATTAGCGGCAATCTTCATTCTCTTTTCCTCGAGCGCGACATTCCTCTCTTCAATTATGGCCCTCCTCTCTTATAGCGCAAGCTTCTTGTCCGCCGCGTCCATCAACAGCTTGAACCTCTTCATCTTCTTCTCCTCCTTGATCTCCAAGCACCTCACGCATGCCTCCTCCTTCTTTGTCAAGATGTCCTCGAAAGTCATCTTGGCCGCCGCACCCGTCGGTCCAGTAAAAACCAGGGTACCACGGCACGTCTGCCTATGGCCAAGGAAGCGACACCTAGCGAAGGGCCCAGGAGGCGGCCCGCTCATGAGCTCCACATATCTAGACACTTCGCGAGGATCAGACCTCGTGAGGCCCCTCTCCGCGAGGGGAGGCTCGTCAAGACGCTCACCTTCAGCAGCAGGCGGCCTCGCGAGGCCTCCCTCGTGAGGCGGCTTCCCACGAGGCCCTCCGCTTGGAGGGGATGTGCGGTGCTGGTCGCGCGTCTGCGTGCCCACCACGTGGGTGACGCACCCGCACAGACAAGGACGACAGAGGCCGTGCCAACAGGCGCGGACAGGGAGGATTTCCTCTTTGGTGATTAAAGTGCAGCACCCGCTGCCTCCCCCAAAGCAGGTTTCCAAAGCTTGCCATTCCGGTGAAAGAAGACCACGGTGACGCAGCAAGCCAAGGCGGAGGTCATCACCGAGCCCACCAGCGCTTCATGGACGGCGCTTTTGCAGGCGAAGTCCACCTTTTTTCAGGATAAGACTGACCGCCTATCCCCCTTCGAATTGCCGCCATGTGGCTGCCCTTTCCCGCCAGTATTTTCGGGGAAGAGGACCAAGGCAACTACAAGAGGGATAGTGCTGCTACCTTAGAGAGGGTCGGCCATTTTCCACCTTCTTCTACCTTGTAACATTTGCGCGCTTCCACAAGAGCAATCCAGACAAGGAGGAGTAGGGTTTTACACCGCTTGGTGGCCCGAACCTGGGTAGATCCCCGTGTCCCTTTCATGTCTTGTGTGTGTGTGTGTGTGTTCTCGCAAAGCACCGCTCGTCCGTAGTCTTCCCAAGTTCATAGTCAGGTTGAAATAGTTGGACAAAAGGACCCAGAGTTCGAACCAGGGTTTTGGAGGGTGTACCCTAGCACAAACACATCTCCGACATTTGGCGCGTCAGGTAGGGTTTTTGTTTTGTTTCAGTGCCTACGACCTCGACCTCGATATCGACATGGTCGGCACAAATCGCGAGCGCTCCCTGCGCAGAGCTGGCAGCGTCCGCACGGAGCCCGTCGTCAACGACAACCGTCATGGTCACACCGGCGCCGCCACCGAGCCGACAGCGGGGGAGCAGCAAGCTTCCTCCATCCATCCATCCGTTCAGCCACCGACGCCTGAGTGCGCCGTTACCATGGATTCGCTCGCTCGCCGCGAACCGCCGGCTCTGCAGGCCGCGCCGCTCATGGAGCGCGAACTACCGCGCTACTGATACGTCCATTTTGGATCATGATTTCCTATTCATATTTATGTTATTCTTGTCCATTATTCCCTAGTATCATACAATTCTTATGCCTTTTCTCTCTGAATATGCAAGGTACATCACAAAGAGGGAATTATCTGGAAACTGGAATTCTGGACCGGAAAACCGAGAAAATGGCAGAAAAATCATCAGACTCCAAATGACCTGAAACTTCACGAGGAATTTTTATTGAATATATGTGAATTTATGGGCCAAAAATATACCAGAGGGGGGCCACCGGCCAGGCACAAGCCATCAGGGCGCCCCCCAGGCCGCGCCCTAATGTGTGGTGGGGCCCTGGCTGGCCTCCCGATGCCCATCTTCTCCTATATGGTGTGTTTTACCCTAGAAAAAAAAATCATAAGAAACCTTTCGGGACGAAGCGCCGCCGTCTCGAGGCGGAAACCTGGGCAGAGGCCCTTCTGCACTTCGACAGTCAGATTCTGCCGGGGAAATTCCTCTCCGGGAGGGGGAGATCAAAGCCATCGTCATCACCAACGCCTCCTACTTCATGGGAGGACCAATCTTCATCAACATATTCACCAGCACCATCTCATCTCCAACCCTAGTTCATCTCTTGTATTCAATCTTTGTCAAAACCTCAGATTGGTACCTGCGGGTTACTAGTTGTGTTGATTACATTTTGTAGTTGATGCTTGTTGGATTACTTGGTGGAAGAAATTATGTTCAGATCCTTAATTATCATTATTGCACCTCTGATCTTGAACATGTTGATGAGGTGTGAGTAGTTACTATTGTTCCTGAGGACATGGGAGAAGTCTTGTTATAAGTTATCATGTGAAGTTGGTATTCATTCGATATTTTGATGATATGTATGTTGTCACTTCTCTTAGTGGTGTCATGTGAACGTTGACTACATGACACTTCACCATGCTATGGGCCTAAGGGAAGTCATTATGGAGTAACAACTATATGATGGGTTGCTAGAGTGACAGAAGCTTAAACCCTAGTTTATGCGTTGCTTCATAAGGGGCTGATTTGGATCCACATGTTTCATGCTATGGTTAGATTTATCTTAATTCTTCTTTCGTAGTTGCGGATGCTTGCGAGAGGGGGTAATCATAAGTAGGTTGTTAGTTCAAGTAAGAACAGCACCTTAGCACCTATCCACCCACATATCATATTATCAAAGTAGCGAACGCGAATCAACTCAACATGATGAACATGACTAGACATAATTCCCATGTGTCCTCGGGAGCGCTTGCTTAATATAAGAGTACTTTCAGGCCTGTCCTTTGCTACAAAAGGATTGGGCTACCTTGCTGCACCTTTGCTACTATTGTTACTTATCACTTGTTACGATTTATCTTGCTACAAAAGTATCCACTATCGTTACTTACAACACTTGCAGAGAATACCTTGCTGAAAACCGCTTATCATTTCCTTCTGTTTCTCGTTGGGTTCGACACTCTTACTTATCGAAAGGACTACGATTGATCCCCTATACTTGTGGGTCATCAAGACACTTTTCTGGCACCGTTGCCGGGGAGTGAAGCGCCTTTGGTAAGTGGAATTGGTAAGGAAAACATTTTCTATACGTGCTGAAATTTACTGTTGCTTGTCGCTATGAACGGTCACCCTTTGAGTGTCTTGTTCGGGGCATCTTCACCCCGAACTGAAGATGAGGAAATTGTTCCTCAACCTACTGAACCTACTGAAAATATTTATTATGAGATCCCTTCGGGTATGCTTGAAAAACTCTTATCACACCCATACGATGGAACAACTCATCATGATTATCACTTGATATTTGTCGATGAAGTTTGTGGATTATTTCAGCTTGCTGGGTTGTCTGGAGGAAAAGTTAAGAAGAAAGTTTTCCCTTTATCTTTGGAGGGAAAGGCATTAATGTGGTACAGGCTATTGGGCGATATTGGATCATGGGACTGGAATCGTTTGAAGTTGGAATTTCATCAGAAGTTTTATCCTATGCATCTAGTTCATTGTGATCGGAATTTTATTTATAATTGCTGGCCTCGTGAAGGAGAAAGTATCTCTCAAGCTTGGGGGAGGCTTAAATCTATGATGCACACCTGCCCCAACCATGAGATTTCAAGAAATATTATTATGCAAAAAAATTATGCTCGGCTTTCTCATGATGATCAAGTACTACTCGGTTCTTCTTCTACTGGTTCCTTCATGAATAGGACTATTGAATTCAAATGGGATCTTCTGGAAAGAATTAAACGCAACTCCAAAGATTGGGAACTCAACAAAGGTAAAGAGTCAGGTATAAAGCTTAAGTTTGATTGTGTTCAATCTTTTATGGAAACTAATGCATGCTATAAGTTGAGTAACAAATATGGCCTTGACTCTAAGATAGTAGCTTCTTTCTGTGAATCATTTGCTACTCATGTTGATATCCCTAAGGAGAACTAGTTTAAATACCATCCACCCATTGAAAAGCAATTAGAGAAACCTATTAAATTGAGAAGGAAGAAATAATTGTTAGCCATGTTGATCCAATTGTTCCTACGGCTTACATTGAGAAACCACCTGTCCCTGTTAGAATTAAGTAACACGCTAAAGCTACGACTGTGGTTAATAAAAGTCATGCTAGGACACCTACACCTCCTGAAGAAATAAATGTTGAGCCTAAAATTGCTATGGTCAAAGATCTTCTAGTTGATAAGATTGATGGACAAGTTATCTATTTCTGTGATGAAACTACTAGAATTGTAAAACCTGTTAGACGTAAGCAAGATGAACTAGATAAAAATAAACCAGTTGTTGGTATGCCTGTGGTTTCAGTTAAAATTGGAGATCGTTGTTATCATGGCTTGTGTGATATTGGTGCCAGTGTTAGTGCTATACCTTTTACCTTATATCAAGAAATTACGAATGACATAGCACCATCTGAGCTTGAGGACATTGATGTTACTATTAAACTTGCAAACGGAGACACTATTACACCACTTGGGATTGTTAGAGATGTTGAGGTCTTGTGTGGAAAGGTCAAGTACCCCACTGATTTTCTAGTACTTGGTTCAGAACAAGATAACTTTGCCCCATTATATTTGGTAGACCTTTCTTGAATACGGTTAATGCTGAAATTAATTGTGTTACCGAGAAGGTTAAAGTAAGCTTTGGCAATGTGTCTCATGAATTTAATTTCTCTAAGTTTAGTAAACAACCGCATGAGAAATAATTACCAAGCAAAGATGAGATTATGGGTCTAGCCTCTATTGTCGTACCTCCTTCCGATCCGTTAGAACAATATTTACTAGACCATGAAAACGATATGCATATGAATGAGAGAAATGAAATAGATGAAATATTTCTGAAACAAATGCCTATTCTTAAACACAACTTACCGGTTGATATTTTAGGGGATCCCCCTCCACCCAAGGGAGATCCCGTGTTTGAGTTAAAGACTTTACCCGATATTTTAAAATATGCTTACCTTGATGAAAAGAAGATATATGCTGTTATTATCAGTGCTAACCATTCAGAGCATGAAGAAAACAGATTACTTAAAACTTTGAAGAAGCACCAGGCTGCTATTGGATATACGCTTGTTGATCTTAAGGGCATTAGTCCCACTCTATGTCAGCACAAGATTAATATGGAACCAGATGCTAAACCTGTTGTTGATCATCAACACCGCTTAAACCCTAAGATGAAGGAAGTGGTAAGAACTGAAATATTAAAGCTTCTGGAGGCAGGTATAATTTGTCCTATTGCTGATAGTAGATGGGTAAGTCACGTTCATTGTGTTCCTAAGAAAGGAGGTATAACTGTTCTCCCTAATGATAAAAATGAACTTATCCCACAAAGAATAATGACTGGTTAGAGGATGGTTATTGATTTCAGGAAATTAAACAAGGCTACTAGGAAAGATCATTATACTTTACCTTTTATCGATCAAATGCTAGAAAGATTATCTAAGCACACACATGTTTGCTTTCTTGATGGATATTCTAGTTTTCCTCAAATACCTGTGTCAAAAGAGGATCAAGAGAAAACTACTTTTACTTGCCCTTTTGGAACGTATGCTTATAGACGTATGCCTTTTGGTTTATGCAATGCACCTGCTACCTTTCAAAGATGTATGATGGCTATATTCTCTGATTTTTGTGAAAAGATTGTTAAGGTTTTTATGGATGATTTTTCCATTTATGGAACTTCTTTTGATGATTGCTTGAGCAATCTTGATCGCGTTTTGCACATATGTGAACAAACTAATCTTGTTTTGAATTGGGAGAAGTGCCATTTTATGGTGAATGAAGGTATAGTACTCGGGCATAAAATTTCCGAACGAGGTATTGAAGTGGACAAAGCTAAAGTCGACGCCATTGAGAAGATGTCATGCCCCAAAGATATCAAAGATATAAGAAGTTTCCTTGGTCATGCTGGCTTTTATAGGCGCTTCATTAAAGATTTCTCAAAGATTTCTAGGCCTTTAACTAATCTTCTTCAAAAAGATATCCCTTTTGTTTTTGATGATGATTGCGTAGAAGCTTTTGAAATACTTAAGAAAGCATTGATTTCCGCACCTATTGTTCAACCACCTGATTGGAACTTGCCATTTGAAATTATGTGTGATGCTAGTGATTATGCTGTTGGTGCTGTTATAGGGCAAAGAGTAGACAAGAAATTGAATGTTATCCATTATGCTAGTAAGACCCTAGATGCTGCTCAAAGAAATTATGCCGCCAGTGAGAAGGAATTTTTAGAAGTAGTCTTTTGCATGTGATAAGTTTAGACCTTATATTATTGATTCCAAAGTAACTATTCACACGGATCATGCTGCTATTAAATACCTTATGGAAAAGAAAGATGCTAAGCCTAGACTTATTCAGTGGGTGCATTTGCTTGAAGAATTTGATTTGCATATTGTTGATAGAAAGGGAGCTAAAAACCCCGTAGCAGATAACCTGTCTAGAATGGAAAATGTTCTTGATGACCCACTGCCTATTGATGATAATTTTCCTGATGAACAACTTGCTGCTATAAATACTTCACGTAGTACTCCTTGTTATGTTGATTATGCTAATTACATTGTTGCTAAATATATCCCAACTAGTTTCACCTATCAACAAAAGAAAAAATTCCTTTATGATTTACGACATTACTTTTGGGATGACCCACATCTTTATAAAGAAGGGGTAGATGGTATTATTAGACGTTGTATACCTGAGCATGAACATGAAAAAATCCTAAGGAAGTGTCATTCCGAACCTTATGGAGGACACCATGCTGGAGACAGAACTGCACACAAGGTATTACAATCTGGTTTTTATTGGCCTACTCTTTTCAAATATGCTCATAAGTATGTCCTTTCATGTAATGAATGTCAAAGAGTTGGTAACATTGGTAAACGTCAGGAAATGCCTACGAATTATTCACTTGCCATTGAACCATTCGATGTTTGGGGTTTTGACTTTATGGGACCTTTTCCTTCCTCAAATGGGTATACTCATATTTTAGTTGCTGTTGATTATGTTACTAAGTGGGTAGAGGCTATTCCAACTAGTAGTGTTGATCATAACACTTCTATTAAAATGCTTAAGGAAATTATTTTTTCGAGGTTTGGAGTCCCTAGATACTTAATGACTGATGGTGGTTCACATTTTATTCATGGCGCTTTCCATAAACTTCTAGGTAAATATGATGTTAACCATAGAATTGCATCACCTTATCATCCTCATCCCAGTGGCCAAGTTGAATTGAGCAATTGAGAACTAAAATTAATCTTGCAAAAGACAGTCAATAGATCTTGGAAGAATTGGTCTAAGAAATTGGACGATGCTCTGTGGGCTTATAGAACTGCTTATAAAAACCCCATGGGGATGTCCGCATATAAAATGGTGTATGGAAAAGCTTCTCATTTGCCTCCTGAATTAGAACACAAGGCTTATTGGGCAATTAAATAACTCAATTATGATTTTAAACTTGCCGGTGAAAAGAGGTTATTTGATATTAGCTCACTAGATGAATGGAGGACACAAGCCTACGAGAATGCTAAGTTGTTTAAAGAGAAGGTTAAGAGATGGCATGACAAAAGGATTCAAAAACGGGAATTCAATGTAGGAGACCTTGTGCTTTTGTACAATTCTCGTTTCAGGTTTTTTTTGCAGGAAAACTCTTATCCAAATGGGAAGGTCCATACGTTGTCGAAGAGGTCTACCGCTCCAGTGCTATATAAATTAATAACTTCAAAGGCAAAAATCCGAGAGTGGTGAATGGGCAAAGAATCAAGCATTAATGAAGAGACTAATGTTATTCAAGTAATAACACCGGAAGAACACATACAGGAAGCCTTCCGGAACACTCCAGAAACTTGAAAAGAGGTAGGTATGTGGTACGGTAAGTAAACTGACTCAAAAAATTCTAAAAAATAAATTTCTGTTGGTTTTAGTATTTTAGAAAAATTCCAAAAATAAAACGGAGTCAGGGGCCCCACGAGGGAGGCACAAGCCAACAGGGCGCGCCCTCATGGCTTGTGCGACCCTCGTGCGCCACCCGACTCCGATTTCTTCCCGAACATGTATTCTGACCTAGAAAAAATCATTGTATATACTCCCGTATGTTTTGACCACCGCATCGCGAGTTTCTCCTCTGTTCTTGTTTCGGGCTGTTTTTTGATAGATCTAGATCGCCATGACTTCCTCAAGTTCATCTAAAGACAATTTCTTTGAGAAGGTCATCAATCCCTACTTGACGGAGGTGATGAAGCACCCTCAAGCTATTGAGATGCGTGAGGGGGTGCTCCACATCTGGGATGTCCAAGGCCCCAAGAAGGAGGGAAGCGACATGGCCAGGCTTGCAGAAGTGGAGCAGGAGGTCTTCAAGTTCCAAGGAATGGTTGAACGTGGTCTGAGTGCTAATCACTCTATGATCACGGACTTCATCCGCGAGAACAAGCTTGATACAAGGAGCGTGGGAGAAGCTCTCTTCAAACTTCAAGAGCGGATCGAGAACCTTCAAGATCAAATCTATGAACTCCAAAACCAGAACTGTGACTATGAATCTAGGTTTAAAAGGAGGAGCCTAGCTGCTGATTTCAGGATTCCAGAAACAAGAGTTTCTTTCCATGATGGGGAGCCTATGCCTTGGAAGATGGAGGATTTCCGCACACCACCACCATCACTGAAGAACACTTGAGTACATGGGTATGGGCACAACCCCTAGCTTGTCCCAAGCTTGGGGGAGGTGCCACAGTATCGTATCACCATCACTTTTCACCGTCATCTTTTATTTTAATTTGATCTTTAGCTATTTCGTGGTTTAGAGAAATAAAGTTTCAGATTTGCTTTACTTAGGATTTTGCTTTGAGTTCTACCTATCCTTGTAATCGAGTGTGAGAGTTATATAATAAATATTAGTTGAGTTCGTGTGCTTTACTCTCTTGCACCAATGATCATAGCATGATAATAAAAAGAATAGTAAAGATCATATGCTTATCCCATGGGAAGTAATGACTTCACATAACAAGAAAGTATGAACTATGAAAATTGTTGAGAATAGAACAAACATAGCCTTAGTCATTGTTATAATCTATGCAAGATTATGATAGAGAGGTACAAATATACTATCTTGGACATCATCTATGATTACGAACCCTCACCAAATATTAAATAATGATCAAGTTTTGAAGTTGGACATGGAAGACAACCTAATGGTCATGATTGCTTACATTTGCATATAAGCTATATAGGCATGGTCCTTTAACATGTGATCCTTCCTTTAGAACTTTTGCTAGACAAAATTTCCGCACCAAGTAGAGATACTACTTGTGCGTCCATAACCCCTCGAACCCAGTTTCTTTTTGTAAGAGTCCACTTTACCTACCTATGGATTGAATAAGATCCTTCAAGTAAGTTGTCATCGCTGCATAAGCAATAAAAATTGCCTTTAATCATGTACGATCTTTTATTGAAAGGGAAATTAAGCTTTGTACGATCTTGTGATGGTGAAGAAATAAAAGCGACGGAGTGCATAATAAAGTTCACTATCACAAGGGGCAATATAAAGTGAAGTTCCTTTGCATTAAAGGATTGCACGTCTAATCAAATAAAAGCGCATGACAACCTCTGCTTCCCTCTGCGAAGGGCCTATCTTTCACTCTCATTAAGCACTTACTTTTACTCAAGAGTCATCAATATTTTATCTTCTTCTAAGTTATAAACTCTCTTAGTGGTAAGCATCACATGTTGAGGTAAGATCCAGTTGTATATATCCAGTTGAATGTAAGAAACCATGATTCATTATTGTTGACATTATCCTTGAGGTAAATGAGTTGGGTGGCAAATGAAGCCACTATCTTCCTAGGTGTCCGGCAAAAACGTTAGCTCCAAAAATATGCAAAGAGTGTCAACAATCATAGATGACTAAATGATAGTTGAGTATGTGGGTTTGCTACAATGAAAGCTCTTATATAGACTCTTCTCTTGAATATGATGAATTATGATTATCACCATGACTAAAAGCACCATTTGTTGGTTGTCAATAAGGTTTATGCTTCATACTTCAATAATTGTGAATAGATCTTTACTTGATTATGTGAAGTTATATGATGAAATGCTTCTTACTTTAATGATATGCATGATGCTCTCATGTCCGTATTCTGTTTTTACCAACACCAATCTCAAATTATGTGGTCATTACTCTCGAGTTCGGCTTTCGCTTGGGACAAGCGAGGTCTAAGCTTGGGGGAGTTGATAAGTCCATTTTGCATCATGATTTCCTATTCATATTTACGTTATTCTTGTCCATTATTCTGAAAGCGCATTTGCTCCCTTGGTGGTTTTGGTAATTAATAACAACATATATGTCATTGGACTCATGTTTCCCCTAAGTATATTTCAGGAAAAGTCCAATGATGGGATGGCTATAAATTGTGAGGAGATACCCCAAGATGCAAGGAATGGATTGGCAAAGCTTCAAGCTAGAAGACTCTCTTTTTACCTTGTGAGAAATCACTTAGAGTCCATAGGAAAGCCAATACTATTAAAAGGGGGGCGGGTAAGGTATTGTTGGTGAACAAATTGCTCCATGTGCACAAGTGCTAGCCACCAAAAACACCCACAAGCTCTCCCACAAAAATACTCTGTCAAAACCCTAATCCACAAAATTGGTGCCACCAAGTTTTCATCTGGCCCTACTGATTTTGTACCCAAGACAGAACCCTAAACAAACCCTAGCATTTCGGTACAACCGAGAATGCATTGGTGCAACCGAGTTTAGGTGACCACGGTTCGGGTGACTAATTTCATAAAATCGGAATTTCTGAGTTTACACTTCGGTCTCACTGAGTTTTGGGAACTGCCCTCGGCCACTCGTTTCGGTACCACCGAGATTCCTATATCGGTCTCACCGAGATTCCGAAAGTTGCCACATTTTGAACAGATCGGTACAACCGAGTTTTGGTTCGGTTTCACCGAGATGGTCAATAATGTTGTAATGGTTGGATTTTTGGAGATGCCTATATATACCCCTCAACCACATCCCACTCGCAAGAGAAGCACTCAGAACAGTTCCCCACTTCCCATATCCAAATTTCTGAGAGAGAACCACCTACCCTTGTGTTGAGATCAAGATCATCCACTCCAACCATATGGATCTTGATTTCTAGCCTCCCCAAGTTGCTTCCACCCAATCAATCCCTTCTACCAAGCCAAATCTGTGAGAGAGTGATTGAGCGTTGAGGAGTCTATCATCTTGAAGCACAAGATCAAGGAGTTGATCATCACTATCAAGCCTATTACCTTTTGGAGGGTGGTGCCTCCTAGATTGGTTAGGTGTTGCTTGGGAGCCTCCTACTTCATGTTGTGGAGTTGAACCAAGAAGTTTGTACAGGCAAGGAGATCGCCTACTTCGTGATGATCTACCCATAGTGAGGCTAGTCCTTCGTGGACGGAAGCCATTATGGAATAGTCAAGGTTGCTACTTCGTGGACCCTTATGTGTGGAGCCCTCCGTGGACTCTCGTGACCGTTACCCTCCATGGGTTGAAGACTCCATAAACGTGGATGTACGATAGCGCCACCTATCGGAACCACGGGAAAAATCTTTGTGTCTACAATTGTGTTTGATCTTCTAACCCTTACCTCTATTACATGTGCTTGTCTTTACTTTCCGCTGCTATACTCTTAGACATGCATGTGTAGGGTGTGCTTGACTTGTTATCATTACTAAAATCTGCCCACAACTAAAATTGGAAAAAGATAGAATTTTTATTTGGCCAAGTAGTCTAATCACCCCCCCTCTAGGGATACTTTCGATCCTACAAGTGGTATCAGAGCTTTGGTCTCCATTGCATTGGTTTCACAACCTAGGAGAGTATGGCGTCTAGTGAGGGAAGTTACCACCGTAGAGGTCCGTACTTTGATGGTACTAATTTTGCTAGTTGGAAGCATAAGATGAAAATGCATATTCTTGGTCATAACCCCACCGTTTGGACTGTTGTTTATGTTGGCTTGCAAGGTGAATTCTTTGGTGATGGAAAGGAACCGGATCGTGAAGCGACCGCAGATGAATTGAAGATATTGCAATACAATGCTCAAGCATGTGACATTCTTTTCAACTGCCTATGCCCCGAAGAATTCAAAAAAATCAGCTGTCTTGAGAATGCAAAGGAAATTTGGGATACTTTGGTTGATATGCATGAAGGTACCGATTCCTTCAGAGAATCTAAGTTGGACGTGCTTCAAAGTCAACTTGACAAGTTCAAGATGAAGGATGGTGAAGGAGTTGCGGAGATGTACTCTAGGCTTTCTCTCATCACCAATGAGATTGCAGGCTTAGGAAGCGAAGAAATGACCGACAAATTCATCATCAAGAAGATACTTAGAGCTTTGGATGGAAAGTATGACACCATGTGCACTCTAATCCAAATGATGCCAAATTACAAATATCTCAAGCCTACGGAAGTCATTGGTATAATTGTTGCTCATGAGATGTCACTCAAAGACAAGGAAGAACTTCACAACAAGTCTAGCGGTGCTTACAAAGCCACAAGTGATGCTCCCGCTACTTGAAGCGACAACCTTGTAACCAATGAAGAGATAAGCCTCATGGTCAAGAAATTCAACAAGTTCTACAAGAGTAGAGGCATAGAGAGGAACTCCAACTCAAGATATGAAGAAAAGCGTTCATCTAGTCGTGACCGAAATTGTTACAATTGTGGAAGGCCCGTACACTACTCCAATGAGTGCACCCCCCCCACAAAAGAAGGGAAGAGTCACCGAGAAGGAAGAGCTCAAGAGATGAGTCACCTCGAAGAGAGAGAAGAAGTACAGATGATCGTAATGAACGAAGACCCTCAAGGAGAAGTAGGGATTCGGAGAAGAAGGACAAGTACACCAAGAGCTACTCAAGAAGAAGACATCAAGCTCATGTTGGTGAATGGGTTTCCGGCTCCGATTCCGACAACCAATCTGAGAGAAGCTATCACTCCGACTCCGACTATAGTCAAGATGTTGCCGGACTTGCACTCGTTTCATCCAACTCCTACGGAATATTTGATTCACCAAATGAAGGGAGTGGAAGTTGCTTCATGCCTAAAGGCCCCAAGGTATCACATCCCGAATATCTTGATTTTGATAGTGATGAGGATGACTTACTTGGAGATGATGACTTGCTATGTGATAAAGCTAGTGATATTAGTCAAAATGTGCTAGATGATGATCATGTTAATCAAGATAAGTCGTGTGATGATGATAAGAAGGAAATAGAGCGACTAACTAAAGAATTTAACACTCTTAAGTTAGCTCATGAATCTACTTTAGAAGATCATAGAGAGCTTGTAAGAACTCATGAGAAGCTATGCTTCGAGAAGCTCAACTTGGAGCAAGAGCATGAGTTTCTTAAAGCAATCAATGACGATCTCCGAAAGAAGACTTCTTCTTATCTAGCCAAATGACTACTCTTGTCTACATTCACTACAGGAATCAGATTCTTTGCCGTCCGCCATGGCAGACGGCAAAGGCACAACCACGGACAGCAAAGACCTTTGCCGTCCGCTAGCGGACGACAAAATTTTGGGCCGAATAAACTCCGGCAAAGAGGTCCTTTGCCGTCTGCCTTGGCACAGCGGACGGCAAAGATTCTTTGCCGTTAGCCTGCAGACGGCAATGAGCCTGGATGGCGTAGTACTGACGTTAGCACCATTAGGTGGCTAACGGCCCCCACCAAAGTCTTTGATGTCTGCCCCGGACGGCCTCTCCCAGCCCTTTGCCGTCCGCCCCCCGACGGCCCCGCCCAGCCCTTTGCCGTCTGCCCCCCGCTATGCCGACGGCCACCATCAGCAAAGAGGGCACCCTTTGCCGTCCGCCCCCCGACGGCCCCGCCCAGCCCTTTGCCGTCCGCTACCCGCTATGCCGACGGCCACCGTCGGCAAAGAAGCCAAATGGCCCCAGGCCTGGCGCTCCCAGGTTTAACAGGTGGCTGCCACGTGCCCTCTTTGCCGACGGTGGCCGTCGGCATAGCGGTCTTTGCCGCCCGGGGCAGACGGCAAAGAGGCTGTATTGCCTCTTTTTGCTTGTTTTTGTTATATTCAACAATTTTAACAGGCAAATATATGATATGTATATATATATTTCATAGAAACAATATCCTTGCCATATGGATATGATCAACAACAATTATACCAAATTAAAAGTATCAAATGTCACATTGTTCACCATATTACATTAGTTTCATCCATACATACATAGTCTCATACATAGGTAGAAAGTTTCATGTAAGTTCATCGATACAAAATGAAAACAGAAAGTAAACACTAGCACTACATCAAAGCAAGCTGTCGTGAACTCAATCAAATCTGCAAAATTGGAAATAAGAAAGTTAGAATAAGAATACTAGAAGAAGTAGAAGAAGATCTAGAAGTAGAAGAAGATCTAGAAGAAGAAGATGATTAAGAATCATTTTTCTTCTCTCTCTTTCTCCTCTTGTTTCTTCTTCTTCTTCTTGCTTATTTGTGTCATGTTATCACATTTTTGACCTAACTAAGCTTATTGTGTCATTTTGCAAGAAAATAAGCTAACTCTATGGCATCTATGAGGTTACCAAGTCTATTATGCCATTTTTGAGTTAACTAATCTTATTATGTCATTGTGGAGGAAACAATGCTAAGTATAGGTCATTTTAGAGCTAACTTAGGTACAATATGTCATTTTGTAGGTAAGTAAGCTTACTATGTCTTTTTAGAGGAAACAAAGCTAACTTAGGTAAAATATGATATTTGTCTAAGTGCTAAGTTTGTCTTTGTGCTAAGTTTGTCTAATTGCTAAGTTTGTCTTTGTTTGAGAAAATGAGCCAAGTAAGTGGCATATTATGGCCTACCGTCCTCGTCATCACGGAGGTGAAGCATCGGGGTTGCTCGGGCCGGTGTCACCTGGAGCACTACTTGGCCCTGGAGAAGGATCGTGCGATGCGGCTCAGGAGTTATGCTGCACCAAAGATCATTTGCGTTAGCATGATGACGCTGAAATGTTAAGACTAGTAACTAATGAACATTGAAATGAAACTCACCGTTCCAGCCGTGGTAATGACTGGCATCGGCGGAGGGGTCTGGCCGGTCTTCTCGCACAAAGACTGCACATTTGGTTTTGACAAGTCAATCATATTGGTTATTAATGAAACGAACATGTAGTGCATGATTTGGCAAATATGAAGAAGAAACTTACCACGAGGAGCTCGTACATGGCCCGGTGAGACGCATCGTTCCGTGCCCTCTCCTCCTCCAAAAACCTAGGCATCCTCTCCTCCAAATCCCTCTTCTCCTCTGCCGCCTGCCGGGCCTGTTCCGCTAGAAGCGCCTGGGTTGCCTCTCTCTCTTTCTGCAGAGCAGCGTGCAACACAACTCCTCGTTAGAATTGTAATAATCTTTGTTCACACACACAATGTAATGGAGGAAAGCTAGCTGAGTCCGTATGACTAACCTCGATGGCGAGCTGGACTGGCTGTGGACGAGGCGTTATCTCAGGACAGGAGCTCGTTTGGCGCGCCTTGATCTGCCGGAGAGTGCGCGAAGACCGTATAAGTCCATCTCCAATGGCTATATGGCCATGGGGCCTCCCGCCGCCAGCTATCATCACCAGCTCTGGATCAATAGGATGCTGTCTCGGGTTGAAGTCCTCCCCATTCACCACCTTCCCCACATCTCTGTACCTCATGAGCTTGTTGTGGGAGGAGATGTTGGTGAAGTTCTTGGGATTGTCGAGGTCAGACTCAGAGAATGCCTTGGCCTTCTTGTACGAGGCAGTATGGGCCATGGCATAGAGGTCGTACACTTGTGGCACCTCCATCTTATTGTAATGCGCCTACAAGAGAGGAACAAAGTATTAATAAAGGGGTCAAGCTAGCATCAAGAATGAATTGCAAGAATCATGAAGCAAACCACATACCCAGTTCCGCCCGAACTGAAATAAGTTGGCGCTGCCTTGATGGTGTGGCACACCTTCCATTTGGGCACGCCATTCCTTGGCATCGTCGTGGACGGCTCGCCATTTGTCAGAGCACCACTCATTCACCAACGCCTCCCAACAATCCATCTTATCCGCACACCATCTCGGGGGCACCTAAGTTAGTAAAGAGAAATTTGAGAGCTACACCTACGAACCAAAGCAAGGAAACTAAGTACATGGCCTTAAGAATAGGTAATTATCTTCATGTACTGCTCCTTGTGCAGAAACTTTCCGCGGCACGACGACTTGTCCTTCTTAATACGCCGCGAGGCATAGTAGTCTCGAATAGCCTGTACTCGAGCCTCATGCCATAAGTTCTGTAGTAGGCGCCTGCACTCGTCATCGATAACCTTTGCCGCGGCCTCCTCGTATCCCTCCTCACACCTGTAGAAGGTCTGCAATCAAACGAGACAACACTGATTAGTACAATAACTAGCTATTATTGATTTTTTATTGTGTAAAGGAGAAATTACCCAGAACTTTCTGATCACCATGTCGGCCCTCGTGTGGCACAACACATCATCGATCATCTCCTCCGGCGGGGCCGGGGCAGCCAAGTAGTGCTCCCAGTTCAATCCTAACTCTGGAAGCTTACCCTCGCCGGGCAACGTGACAATCCCCGGGAAGTTATGCCGTAAAATCACACCAAGGATGGAGTTGGGCCTGCGGACATCCTTGGCGTGAATCCAACCCCTGCAGTATGACAGAGCCAACACATTAGATATGTAAAGAAACGTGAAGGCAAAAGGTTTAAAAAGAGTAAATGCACCTACTTCTCCTTTTCAGGCCTAATCGGCCACCTCTGCTCGCGGGTCGCCGGCACGGGCGGGAGCCGTGTACACCCACGCTGGTAGACGGTGGCCCCCTCAACCACCTCGTCCCCGCTATCAGAAAACTAATCCCCGCCACCATCAACATGGCCACTCGGCTCCGGCTGATGCAGATCCGGCCAGGTATCCCATCCGGTCGAAGCGTGTGGAGTCTCGTAGGAAGAAAGCGTCTGGCACAGGAGTCTCGCGGGATGAAGCGTCTGGCACAGGAGTCTCGCGGGTCTAAGCGTCTGAGACAGAAGGATCGTCGACCCGAGGTTCGTGGACAGGAGTCCTTGTAGCCTCCAGCTCAGACGGGTCCACCGTAGCAGTCCTGTGCTCGGGTGAATCAGCTGGGGGTGGCGGCGAGGAAGGCGTAGCAGCCTTCCTACCTCTCCCGCGGCCACCACGTGTACCTTTAGGAGCCTTCCTACCTCTCCCCCGACCTCCTCTCCCGGTCGGCAACTTCGCCGACGAAGAAGCGCCCTCGGGTGTCCCAATACTGTCGTACAACGCTCTCCGGAGAGTTTGGGGTGGAATGGAAGTATGCCTCCCACCACGCGCCGACGAAGGAGCCTCGGACCGCTCTCGACCCGCGCCCACCATCTTTCAACACCTGCCATGACAAAGAGTAAACGAAATTGTACAACATAAAAAAATTGAATACCGACATGAATAATAATATGTATATATATAATTTGAGTGTATCATCATCAAGTATATAATAAAATTTGAATAATACCTGACATGAACTAATAATAATCTTCATCGTCTATATATGCTCCGGGATCAATAAATGCATCATCATCATCACTATCATCAATAAATGCATCATCATCATCACTATCGGGAACAACATGTGGAAGGCCTCCTTTATGTAATCGGTCAAGCATTGAGAGGTCATCCGCAATAGTAACCTCTTCTTCTTTCATCTCTTCTTGTTCCGGCTCAGGGGTGAAGTCGGATTCACTGTCGCTGTCTACTTCAATGTTCTGGGGTGAAGTAGAGCGGTTCTTGAAACATTTTTTGGAAAGACGTGTTTCTTGGAAGAATTCTCCTTCATATGTGTCTGGGTTAATGTGAGGTTCATAATCATCTTCGTTGAGGGGAGGTGGTCTAAAACGTGGCGGCACATCATAAACGACATCCCAACCATTCAGATTTGGATCAGTTTGGCAGGCCCACGGTAGATAAAAAACTTGGGTCGCCTGTTGAGCCCTAATATAGACATCGGGAACATCTAAATGGGTGCTTTGTTTGATTTTGACTAGCCCTATATGTTCATGAGTCCTTCTAGTCTCCTTCGGCTGGAACCAATAACATTTGAAGACTACGACGTTTGGTGGGTTTTCTCCAAAGAATATAAGTTCATAAATTGCTTCAACTCTTCCATAATACTCGACACCTCCTTCGCCGATAGCAGAGACACAACAATTTGTAGACTTTCGGTCGGCCATAGATAGCTCTTTGCCAAAAGTACGAAAGCGATACCCGTTGATGTCGTATTTGTCAAATGAACGGACCTTATAGTCAAAACCATTAGCGACTTGTCTCAGTTCGGCGTCCATAGACTCTGAATTAGCCCACAAGTTTAATACGAAAGGATTGTTGCATTAGCCGCAAACTAGACGAAGAAATGAAATGGCCTAATGGAAATTACCGTTTGTTTGAACCAAGAGATGAAACCGGGATAGCCGCCTCCATGCTTTGCCAGGAGCTCATACTCTTCGATGGAATCCTTTTGGATCACTGCTCCATCCGAGAATTTGGCTACGTATCGACTGTATCACATATCTGGGAATAAGAGCAGTTCAAAGGAATTAGAAGTTGCGAAACAATGTACCGAGAACTTACTCGATGTACGGCCGCACTTCTGTTAAGTTGTTGAAGATATACAACGAAATGGTCCGCCATTCTTCGACATCCAACACTATTGCTTTCGAAGCACCGGCTGGTGCGAGCTTCCCTTTGAATAGGCTGAGGTTGGATCGACCTTTTTCATGGTCGCCATCATTGTACCGAGGCTTCGGATTATGCAAATGACGATTCTTGGCTTCGTAGTGTGCTGTCACGAAGTTTGCCGCCTCCTCAGTAATGAATGCCTCGGCCATCGATGCTTCAATTCTACGTTTATTTTTACATTTTGTTCGAAGCGTTTTCTGCATCCTCTCAGTTGCGAAGCACCAACGATTTTGCACGCCCCCCCCCAATCTTGCCTCGGTCGGGAGATGCAAAATCAAATGCTGCATTGGATTAAAGAAGCCCGGTGGAAAGATCTTTTCTAACTTGCAGATCAACTCTTCCAGTTCATCTAGCACGTCAGGCGATAGTTCTTTCGCACAAAGATCACGGAAGAAATAGCTCAGCTCTTCCAGTACTAGCCATTCATCCTCAGGGATAAAGCCACGCAACATCACCTGCATTACCCGCTCAAGCCATATGTGCCAATCATGAATCTTGAGACCAAATATTTTCAATTTGTCAAGACTCGCTCCCCTCTTAAGATTCGCCGGATACCCATCGGGGAACATCAACTGCATTTTCACCCACAAGATCATTTCCCTGATAGCTGGCCTTCCAAGATTGAACCATGCCTTTGGCTTCCTCCAGTTCTTCTTTCCTTTCGGTTGTCGCATGTTTTGTAACGGTCTATCACATAGAGCCTCCTGATCGACTCTAGCCTTAGGATTATCCTTTGACTTCCCCTCTATGCCGAACAATTTACCAAAAAGGGCCTCGGCGATATTCTTTTCAGTGTGCATCACGTCGATGTTGTGTGGGCAAAGGAGGTCTTTAAAGTAAGACAGATCCCACAAGCATATCTTGTGAGTCCAGGCGTGTTCCGAATTATACCCTTTGAAATATCCTGGACGCTCTGGATCGGGCTCGAGAGCGTTTAACTGATCCAAGGTTTGTTGGCCTGTCAATGCAGGTGGTGCAGAGTTTTTGACAACTCTACCTTTGATGAAATTCTTCTTGTCTTTTCTGAACTTATGGCGAGGATCCAGGAACTGTCTATGCAAGTCGAAGCAAGAATACTTGCGACCCGCCTGCAGCCAACGGAACTGAAGAGCTGCCTTGCATGTGGGGCACGGGAACCTTCCATGCACACACCAGCCAACGAATAGCGCATACGCCGGCAAGTCATGCGTCGAGTACATGTACCACACATGCATTTTGAAGTTTTGTTTTGTAGCGGCGTCATATGTCTTGATCCCATTATCCCAAGCTTCTGGCAATTCATCCTTAAGCAGCTGCATGTACACATTCATATTCTTCCCCGGATAGTTGGGCCCTGGAATTATCAATGTCAAGAAAATGTTCTTTCTTTTCATAATCTCTCTGGGGGGGGGGGGGGGAGATTGAGTGGAATGACAAATACAGGCCAACAACTATATTGGGTTGCCGTCATACCAAACACATTGAACCCATCCGTGCTGATGGCGACTCGAGGATGCCATGGATCTGCCGCTTTATCCTTATGTAATGCATCGAAGTGCTTCCACGCAAAAGCGTCTGAAGTGTGTCCCAACATTGGATTCCCATCTGCATCTAGTTCGGTTCTTTTACCCAATTTGTGCCACGTCATCTATCTGGCCGTCTCTTCGACCATGAAAAGATGTTGAAGTCTTGGTATGATTGGCATATACCGAAGAACATTAACAGGGATTTTGGTCTGACTCTTCTCACCCATACCGTTGTCTACCACAACATACCTGGAAGACTTGCAAATGGGACAATAGTTCAAGCCCGCATACTCAAGCCTAAATAAGGCACATCAATTCTCACAGGCATCTATCTTCTCATAGGGCATCTTAAGCGCGCATAGGATTTTGTCCGACTGGTACAGGTTTGCAGGCAATACATGGCCTTTGGGTAGAAAGCGTCCAAATATTGTCATCATCGTGTCGTAGCATTCTCTGCCTAGGTTGAACTGAGCTTTCAGAGCCATTACTTGCGCGATGGCATCCAACTAACAAAGCTCAGTGTGCTCGTGAAGAGGACGTTTTGAAGACTCCAACATTTCATAAAAGGCCTTTGCAGATTCCTCCATCTCATCGTCTGAATCCCTAGCATCATCAAAGTCTTGCACCATGTCTTCGATCCCGGTACCATGCTCGTCGGTGCGAGGACGAACCACCTCAGCTCTGGCACGTTGGGCAGACTCACCATGAAATCTCCACACCGTATAATCAGGCGTAAAACCCCACTTCTGCAAGTGTTTACCCATTTCATCCCGTTTCCACTTTTTATGGTTGTCGCACCAGACACAGGGGCACCAGGTTATTTCCTGGCCATTTGCAAATGCGGCTCTCAGAAACCCCTTGGTTTTTGTTAACCATTCAACGGTCATGTCTTTCTGACTTGGGTGACCGGTGTACATCCACGCACGATCACTCATCTTGCCTACCTACTAAACACACAAGAAATATATATATAATTCATCATCTATATTCATCAGTTAATAAAGTTTGTCAGTTTTATTACGTCCATGCAACCTACACGCTAATAGGTAAAGATAGGTCCTAATCCCACCCGAGTATGTGTAGATTGGGTTCGTTTTCCCATGCTCTGCTCCGGATCCGACGCAGAATTTCGGCAGGACCTCCCTGCTGTTCTCCTGATACACGTCTCGGCAATAAGCAGAGAGGATGTGTACCCGGAGAACAACAGGGAGGCACTTACAAAATTCCGCATCGGATCCGGAGCAGAGCATAAGGGAAAACGAACCCAATCTACACATACTCGGGCTGTCCATGGATAACGTTGGACAATTCGAAAGGATGGCGGTTATAAATATGCAAAGACATGCATATTTATAGATGCCGCCCTTTCGAACGGGAGACGCATACTGGTCACGCATACTGATGATTGAAGACACCTATAGCTAGCAAGTTTTATCGGCACGAAGACCGGAACAGAGCAAATTAAGGGGGGGAGGAGATGTCATTTGTGCTCACCCACGAATGCGTCGGGGAGCTCGTCAAACGCACGGGGAGGTCGTCGAACAGCAGGTCCTCGCAGCGACGAAACAACTGCACATTGAAATCCACCCGATCAACACAAATATTCAATCCCGATAGAAAAATCTCTCTATATGTAATTACTTTTGCACTTCTATTTTATTATTTTTCTCCTCTATTTCTTCTTCTTCTCCTCCTCCTTTTCTTCTTCTTTCTCCTCCTCTTCTATTTTCCCTCTTCTTCTTCTCCTCTTCTCCTCTTTTTCTTCTTCTTCTTCTTCTTCTTCTTCCTCCTCCTCCCGTTCTTCTTCTTCTTCTTCCTTCTTTTCCTTTTTCCTATTCTTTTCCTCTTCTTCTTCTCCTCTTCTCCTCTTTTCTTATTTTTCTTCTTCTTCTTCTTCTTCTTCTTCTTCTTCTTCCTCTTCTTCCTATTTTCCTTTATCCTCTTCTTCTACTTATTCTTCTTTTCTTCTTTTTCCTCTTCTAACCTAACTAACTAACCTAATAAACCAAGCTAACTAACTAACCTAACTAACCTAATAAACTAAAAAACTAACCTAACTAATTTAACAGAAATAAAAAAAATAGGAAAAACAAAATAAAAATAGGGGCGGTTGGCGGGGGGGGGGGGGACTCACCGGCGGGGGCGGCTGGGTGTCGTGGGCGGCGGGGCGCCGGGGCGGCTGGTTGCGGGGACGACGGGGGCGGCGGGGCGACGGGGGCGGCGGGAAGGACGGGCGCGATGGGGGCGGTGGGGCGGTGGGGCGTTGGGGGCGGCGGGGCGGCGAGGCGCCGGGGCGGCGGGGAGGACGGGCATGACGGGGGCGGTGGGCGGCGGCGCGACGGGGGCAGTGGACGGCGGTGTGACGGGGGCGGTGGGGCGGCGGCGTGACGGGGCCGGTGGGCGTGACGGGGCCGGTAGGGTGACGACGGCGGTGGCCGGGGGGTGGCGGCGATGGGCGTCGGGGAGAGAGGGGAGTGGGAGTGGGAGTGGGTGAGAGTGAGAGAGAGGGGCCGGGGTGGGGGCGGGACGGCCGTTAGTACCGTTAGGGCATTGCCGTCTGCTGGCGGACGGCAAAGAGGCTAGCCTCTTTGTCGTCTTCTTTAGGACTCGTTGCCGTCCGCTAGCAGACAGCAAAGAAGACGCCAAATTTAACCTACCCGCCCCACGGTCAGGTGGGGCCCAGCTGTCGCTTTGCCGTCTGCTGTGCGGCTCTTTGCCGTCTGCGAGCTGACGGTAAAGAGCTGACTGATGGCAAAGACCGTCTGTGCCATCTGCCAACTCTTTGCCGTCTGCTTTCTGGCGGCTGACGGCAAAGACCCTCTTTGCCATCTACCAGCCAACGGCAAAGAGCTGGCAGACGACAAATAACTGAATTCCAGTAGTGATTCATGCCACAAGTTAAGGCTAAGCAAACTAGTAACAAAGGCAAGAAAGGTTCTTCAACTAGTAGCAATAAACATGGTAAATCAAATGATATTGCTTCTTGTAGTTCTATTGATTCCACTAATGATTCTCTTAGCCAAGTTACACTTGAGCAAGAAAATGATTTATTGAAAGGGATTATAGAAAAGGGTATCTTCAAAAGCCTTGCCGGATGTAAGCAATTTGAGGAAATTGTACGCAAGCACGGAGGATACCGAAAGAACCATGGCATTGGCTACTTCAACGCAAATGGAGTTGAATGGGAAGAAGGTCCATACCCCAAGCCCAAGTTTGTTCCTCAAAGGGAGAAGTATGAACATACTCTTCCCAAGGGAACAAAAGCTCAAGATGACCTTCCACCACAAGATCACAAGCTCAAGGGCAAGGACAAGCTTCAAGAGGAGATTGACACAAATGAAGATGAATCCCAAGCTTTGGTCAAGTGGGTTACCAAGGCTTCTACAAGCTCAACTTCTACAAGTGCCACTTCAACACCGAGGATTCCCATCAACTTGATGTGGGTCCCCAAGAAGAAGAACTAGAAGTTTTTGAGGGGTGACTCCGCCAATGAAATTCACTCACATTCATTATTGGCAAGGACTAGTTGCAATCAACATCAACATTATGCAATAGTTCAAGGAGTCACACATTCCCTCAAAGGCAAGCAAGGGACAAGGTAATTAATGAATCCATGGACATCATCATGTATGCTTTGCACTCCATGTCCATAGATATCCTTGTATTTGTCTCTTGAGTTTGGGACTAACCCATGTAGGTGAGGAGAGTAAGAAACAAAAAGGAAAAGGATTGCTCCCAACTCAAGATGATCTTCATCAACTATGAGCATCCACCACTACATCACCCACATGAAGTCTTCTACGACAAAACCCAAGGTTAGTTTATCCCTCTTAGGGGGGATGTCACATCAAGGGGGAGCTTTACTCTAAGACTTGAGTTAAAGCATCTCTTAGAATGTGACAACATTAAATGTTTTATGTAAAAGTGGTAACCCCACTTGTGCTTAAACGATGAGTATGACCTATGATCAAGTATTCTTACTTGGCTCCTAAGTCAATATACTCATATATAGATGACTATGTCATCGTCCAAGTGCTTGATAGATGCTAGAATGTTTGTGCATGTTTGCCATGATTTCATTTGATAACTTATTGTGTGAGCATGTTGGTCTGCATATCTTTACTCATTCGAGGATATCCAATTGTAGCTATTTGGCTCTTGTTTTTCTTTTGCTAATTGGATATACAAGAATGCCTAGGACCACTCTCTAGCTATCTATGCTTTCTCACCTCAAGTTCTAGTTGCTACATCACAAAAACTTGAACAAGCACTTGTCGAACCCTCTGTGTGAGGAGCACTCGGAGTATCGTTTCGTCAAGGCCGACCTCCAAAACCTCCCTAAAGTGCAACTCGGTGTAACCAACCAGAAAATCTCGGTTCCACTGAATGCCTAGGGTTGATCTGTCTTTGCACCTCGGTACTACCGATACCATAATCTCGGCTTCACCGAGTTTCCCTGTCAACTAACAGTAGAGGAACTCGGTGACACCGAAATTTTAGTATCGGTGACACCGATAGTGAAGGGTACTTAATCCGGCGGACCCGACGTTTTGAAATTTCATCTTCAAACGCCAAGTCCCCAACCCTAAGCTGCCGCACTAGGACCCTTTGGTCGTCGCCCTTGCCTCCCCGAGTGCCTTCGCCGTTGGGATCCACGCCGTCGACGGAAATTTCCACCGCCGTCGCCGCCGTAGCGGATTCATCGCCAAGCTAGGGTATGAATCCGACCCCTGTGCGCTCCTCTATCCGATTCATGCGCATTAGGTTACTTCCATCTTCAATCCATAGTGTGCAATCGTTCTATCCCACAAGAAACATCCATAGATTAGAAAACGAGGAAATTCTGGATCTGAACTCCCGCAATATGCATCTCGGTGACACCGAGTCGATAGAATCGGTTCCACAGATTCAGTTTCCTGGGTTTCTGAGAACCACATCGGTGAGACCGAGTAGTTCTTTTTGGTTACACCGAAAAGGTTGCCCAAGTTTCTGTTAAGCAAGTGGTCAGTCTCGGTGACTCCGGAAACTTCAACCCGGTGGTACCGAAATGTATTTTGCAGTAGTTCATACCCAAAGTTTCTGAGTTTAAATTTTGAAAAATGTCTGTGTTTTTGTGATGCTCAACCTTTCTGATCTTCTATACTCCATTCACAGGGACAACATGTCAGCTTCAGGTGATAGTCAGAATGACTCCAGAGAGCTTAGTATTGATGCAAATCCAGGCACTAGTCCTCAGCCTAGCTCATCTTCAGAAGATCCAGGCACCCAAGTTCTCATGGGTTGCCTAAGGCTGCTACTAGAGCTAGGAGGAAATTGAACTCAGATGAAGAGGACTCTGATTTTGTGCTAGAGGAGGTTCTTGCCAAGAAAACGCAAGACAAAGCAGACAGAGCTGCCAAGAAGTCTGCATATGAGGCAACCTCATCTAGGAGGACTGTTAGGAAGGAGTATGCCAGCATAGAGTCTATGAAAGCACCAGAGAGTGCTAGGGCTTCCATGTCAATAGAGCTAGTCAGAAGCTCTATGCCCAAGAAGCCAGCTGAGAAGAAGAGAAGCAGGAAGAGGATCGTTCATGTTGTTGCAAGACCTACTTCCATGTATGAAGATCCAGCAGAAGCTGAGGAAGAAGTGGAAGAGCTAGTTGCCAAGGCTCCTCTCAAGAAGAAGAAGAAGAAGCTTCTAGCAGATGCTATGCCCAAGGATGCACCAGCTAAGAGCACCAAATCTGCTCCCAAGAAGCCTTCAGCACCCAAGAAGCCCAAGAGGACCACCAGAGATACCCCTCTTGCTGCCAAGAACAAGAGATCTACCACTATGTATGATGAGGAAGAAGTTTATGTGTTAAGGAAGCTCAGACCCCATCTGCCAGCTCATGATGATACTCATCCCATAGCTGAGGACATGAAGAAGAGGAAAGACTTAGGGCTGAGGCTATGGAGAGCAAATGACCCTTATGCCTCCAGGAGAAGGACTGTTGTTGATCCTAGATTTCACACCAAGGAACAACAAGATTTTTATGAGACCGTCTTGCTAGACAAGAGCCCAGCTGTCAGTGATATGAGATATGTAGATTGGGACTACATCAAGAAGAATGAAGATTATTTCCCCAATGTGCAAGAGAACTTCATGGCCATTGACATTGATTCATTTGTTGGTAGAGAGTTTACCCCTTGGAACGATGAGACGATCATGCAATTCTACTCCATAACTCATTTTGATGGAGATGGTAGAATTGTTTGGATGACTGAAGGTGTCAGGTATGAATCCACAGTGGAAGAGTGGGCTACCATCATAGGAGCCCCACAGGTAGAAGATGATGATTTGGATGTATACTCTGAGGCCAAGATGAATCATAATTCCATGGCAACGATGTACAAGGAGATTCCTGCTGACTATGTGCATTCATATAAGTTTGGCTCAGTATACTATCTGCAGGCAGGACTGACCACCACCAACACCATCACGAGGTACACTTTGATGCCCAAATCAGGAGATGACAAGATGATCCGAGGATACTCCATAAACATGCTACATCATGTAGACCTTCACACCAGATTCAGGGTCATGGACTTGATTGTTGAGACTGTGAAGAGGACTGCTGCTGATCAGAAAAGATCATGTGGATATGCACCATATATTCAGATGCTTATCAATTCAAAGCTTGAAAAGAATGTATATGCACTTGATCGACCACATATGCCACTCCAGCCTGAGTTCGAGGACAATGTTGTGGTGATGAACCCAGATCATCCCACTTCATCTACTGCACAGGCAGCAGCTGAGGAAGCCAGAGCCACTAGTGCTCCAGTGCCAAGGACAAGGAATGAGCAGTTGGACCTCATCTTTAGCTCGATCCAAGGCATGCAGAATGACATCACGGAGATTCTGAAGAACCAAAAGAGTCTGGAAAGGATTGTTGAAGACAAGCTTCATACTTTGAACAACAAGGTGGATGGGCTGACGAAGACAGTTGATGAGCTCAAGAAGGAGGTGGACTCAGTACCCCTTCCCCACACCTCAGAGGATGATGATGATGATGATGCAGTCGCCCCCTCAGGCCCAACACTCAGTTCAAGAACCAAGCTAGATCCGCAATAGTGCCAGCTTCAGAGTTGAGACCATCCTCATCAGCACCTGCTGCAGCTCCTTCAGTCCCACCAGCTCCATCAGCACCTCCATTGTCTACTCCAACCCCTTCCATGACATCGGCAGAAGTCTTCGCAGAAGCGGTTCTCTCGACTCCTACATCAACAACCGGAGGAGATCAGCCCTAGAGAGACGATTAGTCCTATACCTTTGAACCTTTTGGTAACTTGTTGCCTAAGGGGGAGAAGTTGTATAGATCATTAGGGCTTCGAGAGAGAGAGAGAGAGAGAGAGAGTTGCTTTTTATCGCTCTCCAAAACTTTAATATCTTTTGGTTGGTCGTTTGTGTAAACTTGTTGGTGTTTGATCATGCACTTCTTATGTGTTGCTACTGCATCTTATCTTTTGAGATGCTTATGAGTTGATCATTCACTTCTTGCTTGATGTGTTGTGCTATGTTGTTCATTCATATTATTCTCGCACACCACCAAGCTGTATGTGACATGGAAGAGTGCCCCATGAACCTAATCGATTGTGCATTTGCATTCAAACACAAATTTAGAATAGTGCACAAATTTAGGGGGAGCTCTTGCTTATCACATACTTCTCAAAGCGATGACTCTATTAATTGATTATATCATATGTTGAAGCTTTGATCTATATGTTGTCATCAATTACCAAAAAGGGGGAGATTGAAAGCACATTTGCTCCCTTGGTGGTTTTTGTAATTAATAACAACATATATGTCATTGGACTCATGTTTCCACTAAGTATATTTCAGGAAAAGTCCAATGATGGGATGGCTATAAATTGTGAGGAGATGCCCCAAGATGCAAGGAATGGATTGGCAAAGCTTCAAGCTAGAAGACTCTCTTTTTACCTTGTGAGAAATCACTTTGAGTCCATAGGAAAGCCAATACTATTAAAAGGGGGTAAGGTACTGTTGGTGAACAAATTGCTCCACATGCACAAGTGCTAGCCACCAAAAACACCCACAAGCTCTCCCACAAAAATACTCTGTCAAAACCCTAATCCACAAAATCGGTGCCACCAGGTTTTCATCTGGCCCTACCAATTTTCTACCGAAGACAGAACCCTAGCCAAACCCTAGCATTTCGGTACAACCGAGAATGCATCGGTGCAACCGAGTTTAGGTGACCACGGTTCGGGTGACTGATTTCATAAAATCGGAATTTCCAAGTTTATACTTCGGTCTCACCGAGTTTTGGGAACTGCCCTCGGCCACTCGTTTCGGTACCATCGAGATTCCTATATCGGTCTCACCGAGATTCCGAAAGTTGCCATATTTTGAACAGATCGGTACAATCAAGTTTTGCTTCGGTTTCACCGAGATGGTCAATAATTGTGGCACCCCGATAGAGGGCCGACGCACGCCAGCCCCAGGATAAGACCTGGCGCACGTCAAAGACATGATACAGCAATTCCAGGCATAAAAATTGGCTTTATTAATTATAATGGAGTATTACAATATTGTTGCTTACAACAATATGCATAGCTCCAAGGCTAACTAAAGGGTAGCAGAGGTCTTGGTTTAGCGGCAACGACGTCTCTGGCTGGGCTCCATAACGCACAGGACTGGCTAGGTTACCATCTAGCACGACGAACCTTCTCCTGCAACTGGCCACGTGCAAGGCCAGGTGAGTACTTTGAATGTACTCGCAAGACAACCAAATACATAGCAACCAAACAAGCAGATGAAAAAAGCAAGCCCTATGCTAGGCATGAAATAATCCTATGCATGGCATGAATTCTAACATGGAAAGCAGGGATCAAGCATGGCCTATCATGGATCAGACATATAATATATGGCAAGATAATACTAAGTGCTTAGAATCCTTACTGTACCGGATACCAACTTACTCTCTTCTGGGTTGTCACACAACCCCCGACATACTCATGATCCAACCTGAACTGACTCAAATCCAATCCAAATCATGTGGTCATCCGACCACTCATCATATAGCCATTCCTTGGCTAACATATCATATTCCCGACATCATCTGATGTCTACCCAAGATTAGTTCTTCCATCATTATCATCCTTATTACGGTTGACCACCTAGTGAGGTCTGGACGCGCTGTCCAATACCCATAGATTTTACACTCTGCAGAGGTTGCGCACTTTACCCACACCGTGAAGCACCTGGCCTCCCGATCCCACTCGGGTGGACCAGCGTTGCTTCAACGAAACCTGCCTGACCCGTGACTCTTTCATCGTACCACCGGCACTCTTCCTCCCCCGGAGGTCAGCCTTGGGTGGCCCCTGTGTGCTCATGACACCTGCCACCGTCGTGGCCAAACTATGTAGACCCAAGCGGGACCTACTGTCCCAAACGGGGACTCCCGGGCTAACAATCAACATCAACTGGGCTCACAGGATTATCGCCGCCTACCTGATCAGGGTAGCACGCGCGCATAACCCTCCCTCTTTGGAGGTACCGGTGAAAGATCACGCAGTCAGGCCAAGTCAAGGCCGTCTCATACCGGCAAATGTGGTTGCACGGATAAGCCCGGGCAGGTGACTCAAGATCAACCAACTAGGTTGCATTAAATTAACTCCTTATATCCACAACTGCCGGATGAAACCCAAAATAATCATAGACAGTAATCTCTTAATCCAACTCAACATATCGACAATTATAAGTGCTAGCATAGCAAGACCAGGGTACTGATAGTCAGAGCATGAGATCAACCATAGTACTAACATGACTATGTTGTTGACAAACAGAAATGCTGGTATCTAGCAACGATGTCATCATATGTATATGCAAATGCATACTAAAAAGTAATAGATAAACACACACAGGGTGCAAGCAAAGTCATCACGCAAGTCCGGAGCTCATGGTAAGAGGTTGGCTTGCCTGGGGGTCGACGAACACGCCGGGAGGAAGAGCGATCACCTCGCGGACGAAATCGCCGGAAAGGGTTCTCTCACAGAGGGCTCGATCGAAGGCAAGGGCAAAATGGTTATTTTCACAATGTGAACACATAGTGAAAATGGTACCATCGAAACGGGCTCGACGAGACGAAAATGTGGGCGCTGGTTTTACCTGATTCCGAGCTACGGTCGCAAAGTTACGGGCGGTCGTTGTTTAGGCAGAAAATAAATAAAAATACATTCATTTTTGGCCTAAACCAGTGAACGTCCGCAAAATAAGCCTTTCGGCCGCCGGCTGAGAACTGGAAGCGTACTTTCCAGAATACGCTTTCGGTAAACCGAAAGCGTACTTCAGCAAATACGTTTCCACTTATTTGCTGGGCCCGGGGCTGGTCAACGCCCTAGAGGCTTACAGGGGGGGCCCACGGCATCTCCTTCCTCTCTCCTCTGGCTTGGTCATCTTCAAGCCTCGACCGAAGCAGGGGAGGGTGCGGCCGCCGGCGCAGCTGCGGCAGGGAGGCGAGGGAGGGCCGGCCGGCGAGTGCAGGGGCTCCGCTGCCGTGCGCCGCACCCAACGGTGGTCGCAGGACCCCTTGGGTCGAGCTATAGCGCCATGGCCACTGGACATGGCATGGTGGCCGACGGGCATCACCGGCGCGGCCGCGGCAGCGCTACTCCGAAGGGGCTGAGGACGGCGGCGGCTCCGAGGGACTCAGGGGAGACCGAGAGCATGGAGGAGAGGGAGAGGGGAAGGCTAGAGCGTGGAGGGGGCAGAGAAGATCGGCGGCGGCTTTCGGCCATTGCCGAGGGAGAGAGCTCCAGGGGCTCGCTAGGAAGAAGGGGCTGGGCTTCCTGGTGCTAGGGGTTCGGGGCACGCTATTTATAGCTCGGGGAGGGGCTCTCTCGACGGCGGCCGGAGCTTCCAGAGATTCGGCGAAGAGGCGACGCTCCGGTGGTCGACAGAGGCGGCTAGGAGCTTCGGGACGAGGGGGAGAGGGCTCTGGATAGATCACGCGCACAGAGGGAAGCTCCTCGACACTCCTGGACGGGCTGGAACTAGCTGGAGATCCGCTACCGACGAGTCCAATGCACAAAGCACCAATTTGGCCTGCTCCGGTCGTGGTCACCACGTGGCCACGGCGTTGACACACCCTACATGGAGCCAAACCATGTCTAGGGGCTTCTCCATCTTTCCCTGAGTTGACCCATGCTGCTGAATGACCCAAGAGAGGCTTGAGGTGACTGAACCAAGCTCCAACAGTTGCCAGCAGCAACCTGTTTGTGCTGTGCCATGGCCATCACAGTGCTCCTCTTGGCATGACCTTTGGCTGAGGTTGACCACTCACTAGAGTGAGTATCTTGGCCAAAATGCAGCACAAACAAACAAGTCTAGGGGGTACTTCCTTTGTAACTTGGTAGTCTGACCAGAATTGGAAATGGGGGAGCTGGGGTCAAATGGCTACATGGATATGGATGATTTTTGGTGGAGATCAATGATTTGGTCATGAGAGATATCTGAATAAGTTTCAGAGCAAATTGATCATCTGTGATGGTACTTCCTTCACAGAGATGCAATCTGGTCAGAAACTTGAGAGAAATTATGGAAAAAGATTGGGTTGGAGTGTTGAGCTGATTTTTTGTTTATAGTGGTAATATATCAATATGCACTACCCTGCCAAATTTCAGCTCAATTGAATCAAGCAATCAGGCACTTCCTTCACAAAGTGCCAGACTGGACAGAAATAGAAATCAGATGGATCTGAGGAATTGGCTAGATGAAAATGGCTAAAATTTGGAGGAGGCCAATTATTTAGGCGTATGGAGTCACTGTAAAAGTTTCACAGCATTTGCATAAGCAGAAATGGTACTTCCTTCACAATGCTCAAATCTGGACAGAGAATTGAATAATTTGCTAAGGAAGATTGGCTAGATGGAATGGGCTAATGTTTGGAGGACAAGGGTAATTTATCATAATAAATCACCCTGCAAAAGTTTAGACCAAGAAGATCAAGGAATCATACACTTCATTTGCAAATGGGAAATCTGGACAAAATTTGCAAATGGAAGTGGTGCTCAAAATTGAATTTAAGAACTTGATGTTTTGATGGAAATAGAGAAGATATGGATATGAGAAGCTCCACAAATTATTTGGGATTTTTCCTAGCTACTAAAATGGTAGTTCCTTTGGAAAGGCCCCAAATTGGAATATTGGCTTTAAATAGGAAAAAGGCAATTTTCCCTATTTAATTATGGCCAATATTTTTATGAGAGCTTAATATGATCACAAGGAATATCTCCACAAGTTTTCATGGGCTTTGGAGATGGATGGATATTTGCCTGGATTTAATTCCTAAGAAAGGCAGAAAAAGGAATTAATTCTGGATGCGAAATATTGCATAAGACTTAGCAATATTTTTGCACATCCACGGTTTATGAGAGAAGGAGGATCTCTGGAAATTTTGGGAGGATCAACAGAGCAAGGACAATGATAGCTCCTTTGTAATCACAAAGGCAGGATTTCCAGTTCCAATATTTCGAAACTAGGGTTTGAATGAGATTAGGGGTTTACTAACGGAGGGTTGACTGACACAAAAGCATGGGAAAGGAACTAAGAGGTTGAGAATGACTGGATTCTCCTGGTCACTTGCCAAATTCCAGAGGAAAAATTCGGGAGAGAAAAGCTAGGAAGGAATAACAGCACAAAAATCGATAACATGATTTTTGGGGTGTTACAATAATGTTGTAACGGTTGGATTTTTGGAGATGCCTATATATACCCCTCCACCACATCCCACTCGCAAGAGAAGCACTCAAAACAGTTTCCCACTTCCCATATCCAAATTTCTGAGAGAGAACCACCTACCCTTGTGTTGAGATCAAGATCATCCACTCCAACCATATGGATCTTGATTTCTAGCCTCCCCAAGTTGCTTTCCACCCAATCAATCACTTCTACCAAGCCAAGTCTGTGAGAGAGTGATTGAGTGTTGAGGAGTCTATCATGTTGAAGCACAAGAGCAAGGAGTTCATCATCACTATCAAGCCTATTACCTTTTGGAGGGTGGTGCCTCCTAGATTGGTTAGGTGTTGCTTGGGAGCCTCCTACTTCGTGTTGTGGAGTTGAACCAAGAAGTTTGTACGGGCAAGGAGATCACCTACTTCGTGAATATCTACCCATAGCGAGGCTAGTCCTTCGTGGACGGAAGCCGTTATGGAATAGTCAAGGTTGCTACTTCGTGGACCCTTATGGGTGGAGCTCTTCGTGGACTCTCGCAACCATTACCCTCCGTGGGTTGAAGACTCCATAAACATGGATGTACGATAGCGCCACCTATCGGAACCATGGGAAAAATCTTCGTGTCTACAATTGTGTTTGATCTTCTAACCCTTACCTCTATTACATGTGCTTGTCTTTACTTTCCGCTGCTATACTCTTAGACATGCATGTGTAGGGTGTGCTTGACTTGTTATCATTGCTAAAATCTGCCCACAACTAAAATAGGAAAAAGGTAGAATTTTTATTTGGTAAAGTAGTCTAATCACCCCCTCTAGACATACTTTCGATCCTACATATTCCCTATTATCATACAATTCTTATGTATTTTCTCTCTGAATATGCAAGGTACATCACAAAGAGGGAATTATCTGGAAACTGGAATTCTGGACCGGAAAACCGAGAAAAAGGGTTCACCAGACTCCAAATGACCTGAAACTTCACGAGGAATTTTTATTGAATATATGTGAATTTATGGGCCAAAAATATACCAGAGGGGGGCCACCAGCCAGGCACAAGCCATCAGGGTGGCCCCCCAGGCCGTGCCCTGATGTTTGGTGGGGCCCTGGCTGGCCTCCCGATGCCCATCTTCTCCTATATGGTGTGTTTTACCCTAGAAAAAATCATAAGCAACCTTTCGGGACGAAGCGCCGCCGGCTCGAGGCGGAAACCTGGGCATTGGCCCTTTTGCACTCCGGCAATCAGATTCTGCCGGGGAAATTCCTCTCCGGGAGGGGGAGATCGAAGCCATCGTCATCACCAACGCTTCCTCCTTCATGGGAGGACCAATCTTCATCAACATCTTCACCAGCACCATCTCATCTCCAACCCTAGTTCATCTCTTGTATTCAATCTTTGTCTCAAAACCTCAGATTGGTACCTGTGGGTTACTAGTTGTGTTGATTACATCTTGTAGTTGATGCTTGTTGGATTACTTGGTGGAAGAAATTATGTTCAGATCCTTAATTATCATTGTTGCACCTCTGATCTTGAACATGTTGATGTGGTGTGAGTAGTTACTATTGTTCCTGAGGACATGGGAGAAGTCTTGTTATATGTTATCATGTGAAGTTGGTATTCGTTCGATATTTTGATGATATGTATGTTGTCACTTCTCTTAGTGGTGTCATGTGAACGTCGACTACATGACACTTCACCATGCTATGGGCCGAAGGGAAGTCATTGTGGAGTAACAAGTAGATGATGGGTTGCTAGAGTGACAGAAGCTTAAACCCTAGTTTATGCGTTGCTTCATAAGGGGCTGATTTGGATCCACACGTTTCATGCTATGGTTAGATTTATCTTAGTTCTTATTTCATAGTTGCGTATGCTAGCGAGAGGGGGTAATCATAAGTAGGTTTTTAGTTCAAGTAAGAACAACACCTTAGCACCGATCCACCCTTATATCGAATTATCAAAGTAGCGAACGCGAATCAAGTCAACAAGATGAACATGACTAGACATAATTCCCATGTGTCCTCATGAGCGCTAGCTTAATATAAGAGTACTTTCAGGCCTGTCCTTTGCTACAAAAAGGATTGGGCTACCTTGCTGCACCTTTGCTACTATTGTTACTTGTCACTTGTTACGATTTATCTTGCTACAAAACTATCCACTATCGTTACTTACAACACTTGCAGAGAATACCTTGCTGAAAACCGCTTATCATTTCCTTCAGCTTCTCATTGGGTTCAACAGTCTTACTTATCGAAAGGACTACAATTGATCCCCTATACTTGTGTCATCAGCTACCGTCCAACCGTAGCCAGGTACAACGCCTGGCTCGTGCGCATCACCGAGCTCGTCAACGCCGTCGGAGACGCCCCGGTGCCTTCTCGCCCTCTCCTGCCTCCGTCGTCGCATGGCGCGCGGGCAGAACATGGCGCTCCTCCTCCACCTCCTCCGGCCAGCGACGATGTGGCGCCCTGCCGCGGCGCACGCATGCCGGAGCCATCCCAGAGCATGTCCTCACCCAACCACGCTGGCAGTAGCTGCCAGATCATCCAGCGCACATCCAGAGATGTACGTGATCCTCAAGAGGCAGTGCGACCGCCAGAACTGCACCATCCAAGACTTCACGGCGGTCGGGTGCCAGAACCGGGCCGCTCTCACCGACGGTGTTGTCACTTACTGTGGGGGCTGCCTCACCTTCACTCGCGAGCTACGCCGCGTGGTGTGGCCCGTGAAGTTCAAGCCTGGTCTACCTCCTCGCTACGATGGCACTCCCAACCCCATGGAGTTCCTGCAGCTCTACACCGTGGGCATCCAGACTGCGGGCGGTGACGACAAGATCATGGCAAACTGGTTTCCCATGACCCTCAAGGCCGCCACACGCTTGTGGCTGATGATCCTCCCCGAGGCTTATGTTAGAAATATGCCCTAGAGGCAATAATAAATTGGTTATTATCATATTTCCCTTTTCATGATAAATGTCAATTATCCATGCTAGAATTGTATTGATTGGAAACTCAAATACATGTGTGGATACATAGACAACACCGTTTCCCTAGTGAGCCTCTACTAGACTAGCTCGTTGATCAAAGATGGTTAAAGTTTCCTAACCATAGACATGAGTTGTCATTTGATAATGAGGTCACATCATTAGGAGAATGATGTGATGGACAAGACCCAACCATAAGCATAGCATTTGATCGTATTATTTTATTGCTATTGCTTTCTTCATGTCAAGTATCCGTTCCTAAGACCATGAGATCATGCAACTCCGTGGCACCGGAGGAATGCCTTGTGTGTATCAAATGCCACTTCGTAACTGGGTGATCATAAAGGTACTCTACAGGTATCTCCAAGGGTGACTGTTGGGTTGGCAGGGATGGAGACTGGGATTTCTCACTCCGTATGACGGAGAGGTATCTCTGGTCCCTCTCGGTAATACAACATCACATGAAGCGTGCCAGCAATGTGACTAAGGAGTTAGTCATGGGATCTTGTATTATGGAACGAGTAAAGAGACTTGCCGGTAACGAGATTGAACTAGGTATGGAGATACCGACGATCGAATCTCGGCAAGTAACATACCGCTGGACAAAGGGAACTGCATAAGGGATTGACTGAATCCTTGACATCATGGTTCAACCAATGAAGATCTTTGTGGAATATGTAGGAACCACAATGGGCATCCAGGTCCCGCTATTGGTTATTAGCCAGAGAGGTGTCTCGGTCATGTCTACATGATTCTCGAACCCGCAGGGTCCACATGCTTAACGTTCGGTGATGCTAGAGTAGTATTGGGATATGTACGTTGGTGACCGAATGTTGTTCAGAGTCCCGGATGAGATCTCGAACGTCACGAGGAGTTCCGGAATGGTTAGGAGGTAAAGATTTATATATGGGAAGTCATGGTTTGGTCACCGGAAAAGTTTCAGCCATTACCGGTAGTGTACCGGGGTGCCGAAAAGGGTTCCGGGGGTCCACCTGCCCCTTGGGCCCACATGGGCCATAGGGGGTGCGCCCTAGACATCATGTGCCAGGTGCATCAGCCCCTAGAGGCGAATTAGGCTTGGGGGCAATAGTCCCAAAGGGACAAGGCACCCCGGAGGTGCCTTGGAGGAGGGGGACTCCTCCCTTCCTTGTAAAGGGATGACTCTCCCTTTGCCGCCGGCCCCACCATTGGAGGAGGGGTCAAGGCTGCGCCTCCCCTCTCCCCTTTGCCTCCTATATATAGTGGAGGGTAGGGGAGGGCTGTTGGAAATATGCCCTAGAGGCAATAATAAAAGTAGTTATTATTATATTTCCTTGTTCATGATAATCGTTTATTATCCATGCTATAATTGTATTAATTAGAAACATTGATACATGTGTGGATACATAGACAACACTATGTCCCTAGTATGCCTCTAGTAGACTAGCTCGTTGATCAAAGATGGTCAAGGTTTCCTAGCAATGGACATAAGATGTCATTTGATAACGGGATCACATCATTAGGAGAATGATGTGATGGACAAGACCCAAACTATGAACGTAGCATATGATCATGTCAGTTTATTGCTATTGTTTTCTGCATGTCAAGTATCTGTTCCTATGACCATGAGATCATGCAACTCACTGACACCGGAGGAATACCCTATGTGTATCAAACGTCACAACATAACTAGGTGACTATAAAGAAGCTCTACAGGTATCTCCGAGGGTGTCTGTTGAGTGGGCATGGATCAAGACTGGGATTTGTTACTCCGTGTAACGGAGAGGTATCTCAGGGCCCACTCGATAATACAACATCACAACAAGCCTTGCAAGCAATGTGACTAAAGTGTTAGCCACGGGATCTTGTATTACGGAACGAGTAAAGAGACTTGCCGGTAACGAGATTGAACTAGGTATAGAGATACCGACGATCGAATCTCGAGCAAGTAACATACCGAAGAACAAAGGGAACAGCATACGGGATTAACTGAATCCTTGACATAGAGGTTCAACCGATGAAGATCTTCATAGAATATGTAGGAACCAATATGGGCATCCAGGTCTCGCTATTGGTTATTGACCGTAGAGGTGTCTCGGTCATGTCTACATAGTTCTCGAACCCACAGGGTCTGCACACTTAAGGTTAGGTGACGTTTCGGTATAGTTGAGTTATGTATGTTGGTGACCGAAGGTTGTTCGGAGTCCCGGATGAGATCCTGGATGTCACGAGGAGCTCCGGAATAGTCCGGAGGTAAAGACACTACAACAAACACCCCCATATAACAACGCATATCTACCAACGGTAATAACGCAAGTGTTGTTTGATGCAACCTCCCACGTCCCAGCTTAGCGCTAACCTCCCACGTCCCAGCTTAGCGCTAACCTCCTTATTCCTAAAGGGAAAAAAAGTTAACCTCCCTGTACACACCTCCACCCACCCCTCCTCCGTTGTTAAAAGAAAAAAAAGGTAACTTTTCCTATCCCATCATCTCTCCATCCCACGATTCCTCTCTGGCTCGAGCTCCATGGCCATGACGCTGCCGCCACGACCTCCGGTTCATCCTAGCTCCGGTGTTCTAGCGCGCCGTTGCTCGTTGGCCCTGGCTCCCCATGAGTGCTGTCCTCCAATCCTCCGCCGCCGCGATGTCCTCCGGCCCCCTGCACGTGCCCCTGCAGCAACCCTAGTCAACACGGGTCACCGGCGCGGCTCTTGCTCCTCCGTTTTTTCGGCTCACTAACCCCCGCGTCTCTGCACGTGTGGCTTCCGCCACTGGCTCAACGATGCTGCTCCGCCTCGGCTACCTCGACTCCGTCACCAATGGTTCAGTAAGGCACTCCTCCCCTCTGCTCTTATCCTCTACGGTCCTGTGTGGCTTACCTAGGTTTGCCATCGTGGCGTCATAGATCACAGCTGGATATAGCAAGAACTGCGACGACTCTCTCCTAGGGAGGCTGTCATGGTCATGTACGGACTACCCCACCGCCCACCTGAATTTATCTTCCTCAAGAACGTGGCTGTCCTGTTATCCCCAATAATCCATTACCCCCTAATTTAACAACATGGTGGCTTTTATAATTCCATTGGCATTTGGTGCCCTAGCTTCTCTAAACTTCCACTTGTGCCATGGGTGGACCAAATTAGTTACGAGATTGGAAAACATCTCTGTCCCCTTCCAATTAAACTTGTCAATGAATATTGGTACTGCTGTATTTAAGTTATGGCTAGCGATCCTCTTTTTTGTTGGAGGAAACCTGATCCTCTAATTTTCTTATGCATGTTTTTGCTGGTGATCCTCTTTAGTTGTGCAGACCATAATAATTGTATGATGCACCTATACTATATGTGTGTATTTCTCTACATGTCTATCATACTCTAGAGTGCCACATTATACTGCAGAAAACTAATTATTTTACCTTGGATGACTATTCACCAGTCTTGTTTTGATATCAATGCTTGCATATCTTTCGTGGCTTATCTGGAGAGAATCTAGTTTTCCGTTGAAACATGGTTGATTGCGCATTATTTATTCACTCTTTACAAAAGCTTCTGTTTTCATGGAGAAAATAATATTCCAAGTGCATAACCTCTCCTTATTCAGTAATACTATTAAGCATGAGCATACAAAACAACATTAAGAACGTATATGAATCATAGTCTAGACATCTTACACATGCTAGCATGCGAAAGTATGTAGGTAAAAATTTGATTCATTTGAAATATTTTCTTTAGCTTCAAGTACTTCTAAATACTTTAATTTTTGTATTTATTTGCATGTTATGATGAATTGCAATCATTTTTGGACAAGAAGGATGCATCCCAACAAAAACGCTTCGCAGGATGCCACGCTACATCTTTTATTCTCACTAGTATGTGAATTTTAAGTTGTTACTTAGTGAACTATGGTCTTGCAGGTTTACCCATAATACGAAGCTACTTGAGGTAATCAGATTGTGAATTTCATGAGTGCTGGGAAGATAAAGGACCAACAATGATGGGAGCACGTCAATGACACCACGTAAGTGTGGTGTTCAACAATCCCTTCTTTCTTTGTGTGTGTATGTTTGTGCGTGTGTCGTGTGTATATGAATTCATCTTTATATGCCTTGTTAATTGTTCATTTAGATTCATGATGCAGGCGGACACTTCCGTGACTCCGTCCGCAACCAAAATCGCAGGATTAGCAGTATACACAAGTTTTCACTGCCAGCTACGCCTGGCGGGCACATGCGGCCGTCTGCGTCTCAGTTGAGCTACTTTTGCCTAGTGCTAAGTACAGTACGCTAGTTTGCAAACTGGCTGCTATACAATATATACATTCAGATGTCACTATCCACATTCAGATTTCTAGTTTGTAAACAATTAGCTAGCTCATCTAGACATACAGGCTCATGCAGATACATTCAAAATATGTAGACATTCAGACCAAAGTGATATATCATCTTCAGATTCTGAATCCTAAGTCATAATTTCTTTGTACAGAATAATAACTTGTACTAAATTAATGCAGTAGATGTGCATGCACTATTCCTTCAAGAATTCAGCATATCAAGGTTATCAGTATTACTCTTCCTGGTAGTACCATCCAGGGACATTGCACTGGATAAACAACCTAGCTTCCTTTTTCTCATAACCGTCAGAGATAGTTAAACAAGACTTACCAGATGATTAATGAAGTCTTGGGATAAGCCAAGAACAATGTGCTAGGAACTTATATTAGCGACCATGTTCCACAACTTAAAATTTGAAGTTTTTGTTTGATATTTGCAGGCGTTAGTAGAAGTTCTTACATCTGAACTATTCTTGCTAAAATTGTCCGAGAAGACATCACTTCTTGGCTTATGGTGTGACATGCATATCCATTCAGTTGAGAAAATTGTTAGTAGAAGCACTTGACTAGATTCCAATGATCTAAGTATATCAAGCAACCACTTACTACTAGCAGCTATAGTTTCTCTGAGCACAAACTGCTCAGGATTACAACAACTAATTAAGATTTCAGTTTCATGTGCTTGTTTTCAGGTACAGAACAGACACAGGTTCAGAGTTCTAACATTTTCTTACAACACGTAGCATTCGTTCCATGCTCGTCAAGAACTTGTTTATTATCCAAAGTGGTATACTTAACTTTTTTATTTTCTTCATTCCTAGCAGAAGATGAAGAGTATGCAATTTAGTATAGTTGGAACTGGCAGGAACTATCTTCAGGATATGGAGTTATGGATGCCAAGAGATACTGATCAGTTTTGTTTTAGTTAATGGAGATTGAACATGTCGGTCTAGATGCTCATGTGATGAGCTGAGGTTTATGTACAAAGCACATGTTCTGGTTAAACACATGTGTACAAGCTGAAAATCAGCAATACCATTCTGATATGCAATACTTAGAACAAAGCATATCTATATACAATATCATGTATTCTTTGGATGGTGTTCTTTGTAAAGCAACATTGTTGATTTAATATATGAGGTCTCTTTTACTATATTGCATCTTCTGTACACTAGCTACATTGGCCACATATAATCTATGTAGCAACTACTTCTAGAGTTGCAATAATTTGTTTCTCCATTCCAAAATCCATTTGTGCAGGGTAAACACCAACGTATATGAAGTGTTGTTGGGCTTTAGCTTATACGTTGCTATCTTACAACGCTTATACACATCAGTTACCAACGCATGTATATGTGTTGTTGTAGACCCTTCCAACGCCACCAACGGCAACGGATGCAGATCCGTTGGTGTAGACCTTAGCAGCGCTTATATGGACATTTGGCAACGCATTGATGCGTTGCTTAAGGGGGGTTCCTGTTGTAGTGAGATTGATATATAGGAAGTCCCGTTTTGGACACCGGAAAAGTTTCGGGCATTTCGGTAGTGTACCGGGAGTGCCGGGAGGGTTCCGGGGGGCATCGGGAGGGGCCACTCATGCCGGGAGGCCACATGGGCCTTAGGGGTGGTGCACCAGCCCTTAGTGGGTTGGGCAAACCAGCCCATAAGGGCCCATGTGGCTGGGGTGTGAGAAAAGGAAAAACCCAAGTGGAAAAGGGAAAAACCAAGTAGGATTGGTGAAATCCTACTTGGAATAGGATTGGAGGTGGAAGGCTTGGCCTCCACCTCCTGGTTCGGCCGAACCCCTAGGGGAAACCCTAGGGGGCTGCCTCCTCTCCCTCCCTCCTATATATACTAGAGGGAGAGAGGGCAATAGCACTTCAACCCAAAAGGCCAAAGTGCAGCCCTCTCTCCCGATAGATCAAGTCCTCTAGTTTTCAGCAGTGCTTAGGCGAAGCCCTGCTGGAATAATTCCACCACCTCCGCCGCCGCGCCGTCGCGTTGCCGGAGAACTCATCTACCTCTCCTCTCCCTCTTGCTGGATCAAGAAGGCGGATACGTCATCGAGATATACGTGTGCTGAACGCGGAGGTGCCGTCTGTTCGGTACTAGATCGTGATTGGAACGCGGGACGCTCGGCGATTTGGATCGCGAAGATGTTCGACTACATCAACTGCGTTTCTTAACGCTTCCCGCTTAGCGATCTACAAGGGTATGTAGATCCACTCTTCTCCTTGTAGATGCTCATCACCATGGATAGATCTTGCGTGTGCGTAGGAAATTTTTTTTGTTTCCCATGCAACGTTCCCCAACAGTGGCATCTGAGCTAGGTCTATGTGTAGATGAGATCACGAGTAGAACACAATGGAGTTTGTGGGCGTTGATGCTTAGGTTGCTTCCTCCCTTAGTCTTTTCTTGATTCAGCGGTATTGTGGGATGAAGCGGCCCGGACCAACATTACTCGTACGCTTACGAGAGACCGGTTCCATCAACTGACATGTAACTTCGTTGCATAAAGATGGCTGGCGGGTGTCTATCTCTCCCACTTTAGTTGGATCAGATTCGACAAAGGCGGTCCTGGAGAAGGTTGAATAGCAATTTGAGTATCACCGTTGTGGTTTTTGCGTAGGTAAGAATCGTTCTTGCTAGATACCCGTAGGAGCCACGTAAAACTTGCAACAACAATTAGAGGACGTCTAACTTGTTTTTGCAGGGTATGTTGTGATGTGATATGGCCAATTATATGATGAGATATATGTGATGTATGAGATGATCATGTATTGTATAGAATATCACGACTTGCATGTCGATGAGTACGGCAACCGGCAGGAGCCATAGGGTTGTCTTTAATTATTTTCACCATTTTGCTTTACTTTATCGCTATGAGTTAACAATAGTCATGGAAGCAACAGTCGGCACGACAACCTCATGGTGACACGTTGATGGAGATCATGGTGTTATGCCGGTGATGATGGAGATCATGCCGGTGCTTTGGAGATGGAGATCAAAAGCACAAGTTCATGGCCATATCATGTCACTTATGATTTGCATGTGATGTTAATCCTTTTATGCATCTTATTCTGATTAGGACGACGGTAGCATTATAAGGTGATCCCTCACTTAAATTTCAAGATAAAATTGTGTTCTCCCCGAGTGTGCACCGTTGCGAAAGTTTGTCGTTTCGAGACACCACGTGATAATCGGGTGTGATAGACTCTACGTTCGCATACAACGGGTGCAAGCTAGTGTTGCACAAGCGGAACACTCGGGTTAAACTTGACGAGCCTAGCATGTATAGACATGGCCTCGGAACACAAGAGACCGAAAGGTCGAACATGACTCATATAGTAGATATGATCAACATGAAGACGTTCACCATTGAAACCACCTCTCATGTGATGATCGGACTTGAGTTGGTGGATTTGGATCATGTGACACTCGAATAACCGGAGGGATGTCAATTTGAGTGGGATTTTTTAAGTAATATGATTAACTAAACTCATTATCTTGAACAATAGTCTAAGTTGTTTTTGCAAAATTTATGTTGTAGATCATGGCTCGCGCAGTAGCACCCCTAAATTTTAATGCGTTCCTAGAGAAAGCTAAGTTGAAAGATGATGGAAGTAACTTTGTGGACTGGGCCCGTAATCTAAGGATTATCCTTACGGCTTCCCAGAAGGCTTATGTCCTTGATGCACCGCTTGGTGATCCACCCGCTCCAGTTGAGTCTCCAGACGTTGTGAACGCCTGGCAGGCTCGTTCTGATGATTACTCAATAGTTCAATGTGCAATGTTGTATGGCTTAGAACCGGGACTTCAAAGACGTTTTGAACGTCATGGAGCATATGATATGTTCCAGGAGTTGAAGTTTATCTTTCAGAAGAATGCCCGGATCGAGAGGTATGAGACCTCCGATAAGTTCTATGCTTGCAAGATGGAGAACGGGTCTGTCAGTGATCACATACTCAAAATGTCTGGGTACTCCACCCGTCTGGCTGAATTGGGGATGCCCCTTCCGCCAGAGGCTAGCACTGACAGAGTTCTTCAATCATTGCCACCTAGCTACAAGAGCTTCGTGTTGAACTATAACATGCACGGGATGAACAAGTCAGTCGCCGAGCTGTTTGCGATGTTGAAAGTCGCTAAGTTTGAGATTCAGAAGGAGCATCAAGTGTTGATGGTCAATAAAACCACTAGTTTCAAGAAGAATGGCAAGGGTAAGAAGGGTAAATCCAAGAAGAGTGGCAAAGCAGTTGCCCATCCCGTGAAGAAACCCAAGGCTGGACCCAAGCCAGAAACTAAGTGCTTTCATTGCAAGGGAACTGGTCACTGGAAGCGGAACTGCCCCAAGTATTTGGCTGACAAGAAGGCGGCCAACAACAAAGAAGGTATATATGATATACATGTTATTGATGTGTACCTTACCAACTCTCGTTGTAGTGCCTGGGTATTTGATACCGGTGCGGTTGCTCACATTTGCAACTCAAAACATGAACTGCGGAATAGACGGAAGCTGGCAAAGGACGAAGTGATGATGCGCGTGGGAATGGTTCCAAGGTTGATGTGATCGCCGTCGGCACGCTCGCTCTTAGATTACCATCGGGATTAGTGATGAACCTGAATAATTGTTATTTAGTGCATGCGTTAAGCATGAACATTATATCTGGATCTTGTTTGTTGCGAGATGGTTACTCATTTAAATCAGAGAATAATGCTTGTTGTATTTATATGAGTAATATCTTTTATGGTCATGCACCCAATGTGAGGGGTTTATTCTTATTGAATCTCGATAGTGATGATACACATGTTCATAACATTGATGTCAAAAGATGTAGAGTTGATAATGATAGTACCACTTTCTTGTGGCACTGCCGTTTAGGTCATATTGGTGTAAAACGCATGAAGAAGCTCCATGCTAATGGACTTTTGGAGTCACTTGATTTTGAATCACTTGACACATGTGAACCATGCCTCATGGGCAAGATGACTAAAACCCCGTTCTCTGGAACAATGGAACGGGCAAGTGACTTGTTGGAAATCATACATACTGATGTGTGCGGTCCGATGAGCATTGAGGCGCGCGGTGGATATCGTTATTTTCTCACCTTCACTGATGACTTAAGTAGATATGGTTATATTTACTTGATGAAACACAAGTCTGAAACATTTGAAAAGTTCAAGAAATTTCAGAGTGAAGTTGAGAATCATCGTAACAAGAAGATTAAATTCCTACGATCTGATCGAGGAGGAGAATATCTGAGTTATGAGTTTGGTAGTCATTTAAGACAGTGTGGAATTGTTTCACAATTGACACCGCCTGGAACACCACAGCGTAATGGTGTGTGTCCGAACGTCGTAATCGAACCTTATTGGATATGGTGCGATCTATGATGTCTCTTGCCGATTTGCCATTATCATTTTGGGGTTATGCATTAGAGACAACTGCATTCACTTTAAATAGGGCACCATCGAAATCCTTTGAGACGACGCCATATGAATTGTAGTTTGGCAAGAAGCCAAAGTTGTCGTTTCTTAAAGTTTGGGGATGTGATGCTTATGTCAAAAAGCTTCAGCCTGAAAAGCTGGAACCCAAAGCGGAGAAATGCGTCTTCATAGGATACCCAAAAGAGACAGTTGGGTATACCTTCTATCTCAGATCCGAAGGCAAAGTGTTTGTCGCTAAAAACGGAACATTTCTTGAGAAAGAGTTTCTCTCGAAAGAATTGAGTGGGAGGAAGATAGAACTTGATGAGGTTGTTGAACCTTTACTTCAACCTGAGAGTGGCGCAGCGCAGAAAGATGTTTCTGTTGAGCCTACATCTGTTGAAGAGGAAGTTAATGATTATGATCATGAAACTTCGGATCAAGTTGCTATCGAACCTCGTAGGTCGACAAGGACGCGTACTGCTCCAGAGTGGTACGGCAACCCTGTCTTAGAGGTCATGTTGTTGGACAACGATGAACCTACGAGCCATCGAGAAGCGTTGATGGGCCCGGATTCTGAGAAATGGTTAGAGGCCATGAAATCTGAGATGGGATCCATGTATGAAAACAAAGTATGGGGTTTGGAAGTATGACCTGAAGGGCGTAAGGCCATTCAGAACAAATGGATCTTTAAGAGGAAGACGGACGCGGACGGTAATATCACCGTCTATAAAGCTCGACTTGTGGCAAAGGGTTTTTCACAAGTTCAAGGAGTTGACTACGATGAGAATTTCTCACCCGTAGCGATCCTTAAGTCCGTCAGAATCATGTTAGCAATAGCTGCCTTTTTCGATTATGAAATTTGGCAGATGGATGTCAAAACAGCGTTCCTTAACGGTTTCCTTAAGGAAGAGTTGTATATGATGCAACTAGAAGGTTTTGTCGATCCAGAGAATGCTGACAAAGTTTGCAAACTCCAGCGATCCATTTATGGACTGGTGCAAGCATCTCGGAGTTGGAATCTTCGCTTTGATGAGGTGATCAAAGCGTTCGGGTTTATACAAGTTTACGGAGAAGCTTGTATTTACAAGAAAGTGAGTGGGAGCTCTATAGTGTTTCTAATATTATATGTGGATGACATATTGCTGATTGGAAACAATATAGAAATGTTGGAAAGCGTGAAGGAATATTTGAACAAGAGTTTTTCAATGAAGGACCTAGGAGAAGCTGCTTTCATATTAGGCATCAAGATCTATAGAGATAGATCGAGACGCTTAATAGGACTTTCACAGAGCACATACCTTGACAAAGTTTTGAAGAAGTTCAAAATGGATCAGTCCAAGAAGGGGTTCTTGCCTGTGTTGCAAGGTGTGAAGTTGAGTAAGACTCAATGCCCAGTGACTGCAGAAGATAGAGAAAAGATGGGTGTCGTCCCCTATGCTTTAGCCATAGGCTCTATCATGTATGCAATGCTGTGCACAAGACCCGATGTTAGCCTTGCCATAAGTATGGCCGAAAGGTTTCAAAGTAATCCAGGAATGGAACACTAGACAGCAGTCAAGAATATCCCGAAGTACCTGAAAAAGACTAAGGACATGTTTCTCGTTTATGGAGGTGATCAAGAGCTAGTCGTAAAGGGTTACGTCGATGCAAGCTTTGACACCGATCCAGACGACTCTAAGTCTCAAACCGGATACGTATTTATTCTTAATGGGGGTGCGGTAAGCTGGTGCAGTTCCAAGCAAAGCGTGGTAGCTGATTCTACATGCGAAGCGGAGTACATCGCTGCCTCGGAGGCGGCGAAGGAAGGTGTCTGGATGAAGGAGTTCATGACAGATCTTGGAGTAGTGCCTAGTGCACTAAGCCCAATGACTCTGTTCTGTGACAACACTGGTGCCATTGCTCTAGCCAAGGAACCAAGGTTTCACAAGAGGATCAGACACATAAAGCGACATTTCAATTCCATCCGTGATTACATCAAGGAGGACGACATAAATATTTGCAAAGTACACACGGATCTGAATGTTGCAGATCCGATGACTAAACCTCTTCCAAGGTCTAAACATGATCAACACCAGAACATTATGGGTGTTAGATTCATTACAATGTAAATCACATAGTGATGTGAGCTAGATTATTGACTCTAGTGCAAGTGGGAGACTGTTGGAAATATGCCCTAGAGGCAATAATAAAAGTAGTTATTATTATATTTCCTTGTTCATGATAATCATTTATTATCCATGCTATAATTGTATTAATTGGAAACATTGATATATGTGTGGATACATAGACAACACTGTGTCCCTAGTATGCCTCTAGTAGACTAGCTCGTTGATCAAAGATGGTCAAGGTTTCCTAGCCATGGACATAAGATGTCATTTGATAACGGGATCACATCATTAGGAGAATGATGTGATGGACAAGACCCAAACTATGAACGTAGCATATGATCGTGTCAGTTTATTGCTATTGTTTTCTGCATGTCAAGTATCTGTTCCTATGACCATGAGATCATGCAACTCACTGACACCGGAAGAATACCTTGTGTGTATCAAACATCACAACGTAACTGGGTGACTATAAAGATGCTCTACAGGTATCTCCGAGGGTGTCTGTTGAGTGGGCATGGATCAAGACTGGGATTTGTTACTCCGTGTAACGGAGAGGTATCTCAGGGCCCACTCGGTAATACAACATCACAACAAGCCTTGCAAGCAATGTGACTAAAGTGTTAGCCACGGGATCTTGTATTACGGAATGAGTAAAGAGACTTGCCGATAACGATATTGAACTAGGTATAGAGATACCGACGATCGAATCTCGGGCAAGTAACATACCGAAGAACAAAGGGAACACCTTACGGGATTAACTGAATCCTTGACATAGAGGTTCAACTGATGAAGATCTTCGTAGAATATGTAGGAACCAATATGGGCATCCAGGTCCTGCTATTGGTTATTGACCGTAGAGGTGTCTCGGTCATGTCTACATAGTTCTCGAACCCGCATGGTCTGCACACTTAAGGTTAGGTGACGTTTCGATATAGTTGAGTTATGTATGTTGGTAACCGAATGTTGTTCAGAGTCCCGGATGAGATCCCGGACGTCACGAGGGGCTCCGGAATGGTCCGGAGGTAAAGATTGATATAATGGAGCGGGAAGCGTTAAGAAACGCGGTTGATGTAGTCGAACGTCTTCGCGATCCAAATCGCCGAGCGTCCCCCGATCCCATCACGATCCATCTCGCGATCCAATCTCGATCCGTCCCGCGATCCCATCACGATCTGTCCCGCGATCAAATCACGAGTCGTCTCGCAATCCTGATCACGGTCTTTCCGATCTAGCGCTGAACGGACGGCACCTCCGCGTTCAGCACACGTATAGCTCGATGACGATCTCCGCCTTCTTGATCCAGCAAGAGGGAGCGGAGAGGTAGAAGAGTTCTCCGGTGGCGCGACGGCGCGGCGGCGATGGTGGTGGAACAATTCCGGCAGGGCTTTGCCTATGCACCGCTGAAACTAGACTAGAGGAGAAACCGATCCAGATGAAGTAGAGGGAGCACGTGGCAATTAGGGTTAGCTCTTCCCTCTAAACCCTCTAGTATATATAGGAGGGAGGGAGGGGAGGAGGCAGCCTCAAACCCTCAAGGTTTGGCCGAAATTGGAGGTGGAGGAGTCCTACTCCAATCCTATTAGGAATAGGATTCCTCCTCTCCACTTGGAAACCCTTTCCACCTTTCCTCCTTTGGATTTTTTCCACCCAAAGTCACATGGGCCTTAGTGGGGGGGTTAGGCCAGCCAACTAGGGGCTGGTTTGACTCATGCCACAGCCCATGAGGTCCTTTGGGTCGAGACACCCCTCCCGATGGTCCCCGGTACCCCTCCCGACACTCCCGGTACACTACCGAAATACACGAAACTTTTCCGGTGACCAAAACAGGACTTCCTATATATCAATCTTTACCTCCGGACCATTCCGGAGGTCCTCGTGACGTCCAGGATCTCATCTAGGACTCCGAACAACCTTTGGTCACCACCATACATAACTCTACTATACCGAAATGTCACCGAACCTTAAGTGTGCAGACCCTGCGGGTTCGAGAACTATGTAGACATGACCAAGACACCTCTACGGTCAATAAACAATAGCGGGACCTGGATGCCCATACTGGTTCCTACATATTCTACGAAGATCTTTATCGGTTGAACCTCTATGTCAAGGATTCAGTTAATCCGTACGATGTTCCTTTTGTTCTTCGGTATGTTACTTGCCCGAGATTCGATCGTCGGTATCTCTATACCTAGTTCAATCTCGTTACCGGCAAGTCTCTTTACTCGTTTTGTAATACAAGATCCCGTGGCTAACAATTAGTCACATTGCTTGCAAGGCTTATTGTGATGTTGTATTACCGAGTGGGCCCTGAGATACCTCTCCGTCACACGGAGTAACAAATCCCAGTCTTGATCCATGCCCACTCAACAGACACCCTCGGAGATACCTGTAGAGCATCTTTATAGTCACCCAGTTACGTTGTGACGTTTGATACACACAAGGTATTCTTCCGGTGTCAGTGAGTTGCATGATCTCATGGTCATTGGAACAGATACTTGACATGCAGAAAACTATAGCAATAAACTGACACGATCATATGCTATGTTTATAGTTTGGGTCTTGTCCATCACATCATTATCCTAATGATGTGATCCCATTATCAAATGACATCTCATGTTTATGGCCAGGAAACCTTGACCATCTTTGATCAACGAACTAGTTAACTAGAGGTATACTAGGGACACAGTGTTGTCTATGTACCCACACATGTATTTGAGTTTCCAATCAATACAATTATAGCATGGATAATAAACGATTATCACGAACAAGGAAATATAATAATAACCAATTTATTATTGCCTCTAGGGCATATTTCCAACAGTCTCCCACTTGCACTAGAGTCAATAATCTAGTTCACATCACCATGTAATTTACATTGTTATGAATCTAAGACCCAATGAGTTCTGGGGTTCGATCATGCTTTGCATGTGAGAGAGGTCTTTAGTCAACGGGTCTGCGACATTCAGATCCGTGTGTACTTTGCAAATCTCTATGTCATACTGTAGACACTGCTACCACACTCCACTTGGAGCTATTCCAAATGGCTGCTCCACTATACGTATCCGGATTGCTACTCAGAGTCATCCGGATTGGTGTTAAAGCTTGCATCGACGTAACCCTTTACGACGAACTCTTTATCACCTCCATAATCGAGAAATATTTCCTTAGTCCTCTAGTTACTAAGGATAATCTTGACCGCTGTCCAGTGGTCCACTCCTGGATCACTCTTGTACCCCTTGACAGACTCATGGCAAGACACACACAGGTGCGGTACATAGCATGGCAAACTATACAGAGCCTATGGATAAGGCATAGGGGACGACCTTTGTCCTTTCTCTTTCTTCTGCCGTGGTCGAGCTTTGAGTCTCACTCAACTCCACACCATACAAATCAGGCAAGAACTCTTTCTTTGACTGATCCATTTTGAACTCTTTCAAAATCTTGTCAAGGTATGTACTCATTGAAAGTTTTATCAGACGTCTTGATCTACCTCTATAGATCAAGATGCCCAATATTTAAGTAGCTTCATTCCAGGTTTTCCTTTGAAAAACTCCTTTTCAAACAACCCTTTATGCTTTCCAGAAATTCTACATCATTTCCGATCAACAATATGTCATCCACATATACTTATCAGAAATTCTATAGTGCTCCCACTCACTTTATTGTAAATACAAGTTTCTCATAAACTTTGTATGGACTCAAAAACTTTGATCACCTCATCAAAGCGTATATTCCAACTCCGAGATGCTTGCTCCAGTCCATAGAAGGATCGCTGGAGCTTGCATATATTTTAGCATCCTTAGAACTGACAAAACCTTCCGGTTGTATCACATACAACCTTTCCTCACGGATACCGTTAAGGAAATGATGTTTTGACATCCATCTGCCAGATTTCATAATTGAAAAATGCAGCAACTGCTAACATAATTCCAACAGACTTTAGCATCGCTACGGGTGAGAAAGTCTCATCGTAGTCAACTCCTTGAACTTGTGAAAAACCCTTTGCCACAAGTCGAGCTTTATAGACGGTGACATTACCGTCCGCGTCCGTCTTCCTTTTAAAGATCCATTTGTTCTGAATGGCCTTTCACCCTTCAGGTAATACTTCAAAAGCCCATACTTTGTTTTCTTACATGGATCCCATCTCGGATTGCATGGCCTCTAACCATTTCTCGGAATCCGGGCCCATCATCGCTTCTCCATAGCTCGTAGGTTCATCGTTGTCCAACAACATGACCTCTAAGACAGGGTTGCCGTACCACTCAGGAGCAGTACGCGTCCTTGTCGACCTATGAGGTTCGATAGTAACTTGATCCGAAGCTTTATGATCATCATCATTAACTTCCTCTTCAACTAATGTAGGCTCCACAGAAACAACTTTCTGCGCTGCGCTACTCTCTGGTTGAAACAAAGGTTCAACAACCTCATCAAGTTCTATCTTCCTCCCACTCAATTCTTTCGAGAGAAACTCTTTCTCGAGAAAGGACCCGTTTTAGCAACAAACACTTTGTGCTTGGATCTGAGATAGAAGGTTTACCCAACTGTTACGTTAGGGTATTCTATGAAGATGCATTTGTCTGCTTTGGGTTCGAGCTCATCAGGTTGAAAACCTTTTCCACATAAGCGTCGCAGCCCCAAACATTAAGAAATGACAGCTTAGGTTTCTGCCAAACCAAAATTCATACGGTGTCATCTCAACGAACTTAGATGGTGCCCCTTTTTAAAGTGAATGTAGTTGTCTCTAATGCATAACCCCAAAACGATAGTGGCAAATCGATAAGAGACATCATAGTACGCACCATATCCAATAGAGCACGACTACGACATTCGGACACACCATCACACTATGGTGTTCCAGGTGGCGTGAGTTGTGAAACAACTTCCACATTGTCTTAAGTTGTATACCAAACTCGTAACTCAGATATTTACCTCTACGATCATATCGTAGATATTTTATCTTCTTGTCACGATGATCTCAAACTTCACTCTGAATTTGTTTGAACTTTTCAAATGTTTCAGACTTGTGTTCCATTAAGTAAATATCCCCATATCTACTCAAATCATCAGTGAAGGTAGGAAAATAATGATATCCACCGCACGGTACAACACTCATTGGACCGAATACATCAACATGTATCATTTCCAATAAGTCACTTGCCCGCTCCATCATACCGGAAAACGGGGTCTTAGTCATCTTGCCCATGAGGCATGGTCCGCATGTCTCAACCGATTCGAAATCGAATGAGTCCAAAGATCCATCAGCATGGAGTTTCTTCATGCGTTTTACACCAATATGACATTTAGCGGCAGTGCCACAAGTATGTGGTACTATCATTATTAACTTTGTATCTTTTGGCATCAATATTATGAACATGTGTATCACTACGATCAAGATTCAATAAACCATTCTCATTGGGTGCATGACCATTGAAGGTATTATTCATGTAAACAGAATAACCATTATTCTCTAACTTGAATGAATAACCGTATTGCAATAAACATGATCTAATCACGTTCATGCTCAACGCAAACACCAAATAACATTTATTTAGGTTCATCACTAATCCCGAAGGTAGAGAGAGCGTGCGATGGTGATCACATCAACCTTGGAAACACTTCCAACACTCACTGTCACCTCACCCTTAGCTAGCCTCCATTTATTCCGTAGCTTTTATTTCGAGTTACTAACATTTAGCAACCGAACCGGTATCCAATACCCAGGTGCTACTAGGAGTACTAGCAAGGTACACATCAATAACACGTATATCAAATATACTTCTATCGACGTTGCCAGCCTTCTTATCTACCAAGTATCTAGGGTTGTTCCGCTTCAGCGACCGTTCTCCTCATAATAGAAGCACTTAGTCTCGGGTTTGGGTTCAACCTTGGGTTTCTTCACTGGAGCAGCAACTGACTTGCCATCCATGAAGTTTCCCTCCCAGCCCTTGCCCTTCTCGAAACTAGTGGTTTCACTAACCATCAACACTTGATGCTCCTTCTTGATTTCTACCTTCGCGGTGTCAAACATCGCGAATAGCTTAGGGATCATTATTTCTATCCCTGGCATTTTATAGTTCATCACGAGGCTCTAGTAGCTTAGTGACAGTGACTTGGAGAACTATATCAATCATTATCTTATCTGGAAGATCAACTCCCACTCGATTCAAGCGATTGCAGCACCCAGACAATCTGAGCACATGCTCACCGATTGAGCTATTCTCCTTCATCTTGCAGGCAAAGAATCTTGTTGGAGGTCTCATACCTCTCAACACGGGCACGAGCCTGAGATCCCAATTTCAGCTCTTAGAACATCTCATATGTTCTGTGACGTTCAAAACGTTTTGGAGCCTCAATTCTAAGCCGTAATGCATGATGCACTGAACTATCAAGTAGTCATCAGAACGTGCCTATCAGATGTTCACAACATCTACAGACGACACTTGAGGGGGTGGCGCACCGAGCGGTGTATTAAGGACATAAGCCTTCTATGCAGCAATGAGGACAATCCTCAGATCACGGACCTAGTCCGCATTATTGCTACCATCATCTTTCAACTCTATTTCTCTAGGAACACATAAAAATTCAAGGGAGCTACAGCGCGAGCTAGTAATCTACAACATAATTTGCAAAGACATTTTGACTATGTTCATGATAATGAGTTTAGTTAATCATATTACTTAAAAACTCCCACTCAAATTGACATCCCTCCGGTCATTCGAGTGACACATGATCCAAATCCACCAACTCAAGTCCGATCATCACGTGAGTTGAGGTGGTTTCAATGGTGAACATCTTCATGTTGATCATATCTACTATATGACTCATGTTCGACCTTTCGGTCTCTTGTGTTCCGAGGCCATGTCTGTACATGCTAGGCTCGTCAAGTTTAACCCGAGTGTTCCGCACGTGCAACACTGGCTTGCACCCGTTGTATGTGAATGTAGAGTCTATCACACCCGATCATCACGTGGTGTCTCAAAACGATGAACTTTCGCAACGGTGCACACTCGGGGAGAACACAATTTTATCTTGAAATTTTAGTGAGGGATCACCTTATAATGCTACCGTCGTCCTAAGCAAAATAAGATGCATAAAAGGATTAACATCACATGCAAATCATAAGTGACATGATATGGCCATGAACTTGTGCTTTTGATCTCCATCTTCATAGCACCGGCATGATCTCCATCATCACCGGCATAACACCATGATCTCCATCATCTTGATCTCCATCAATGTGTCGACATGAGGTTGTCGCGCCGACTGTTACTTCCACGACTATTGCTAACTCATAGCGATAAAATAAAGCAAAAACAGCGAAAATAATTAAAGATAACCCTATGGCTCCTGCCGGTTGCCGTACTCATCGACATGCAAGTCGTGATATTCTATACAATACATGATCATCTCATACATCACATATATCTCATCATGTAATTGGCCATATCACATCACAACATACCCTGCAAAAACAAGTTATATGTCCTCTAATTGTTGTTGCAAGTTTTACGTGGCTGCTACGGGTATCTAGCAAGAACAATTCTTACCTACGCAAGAACCACAACGGTGATACAAAAATTGCTATTCAACCTTCTCAAGGACCGCCTTTGTCAAATCCGATCCGACTAAAGTGGGAGAAACAGACACCCGCCAGCATCTTTATGCAACGAAGTTACATGTCAGTTGATGGAACCGGTCTCTCGTAAGCATACGAGTAATGTTGGTCCGGGCCGCTTCATCCCACAATCTATCCATGGTGATGAGCATCTACGAGAGGGAGAGTGGATCTACATACCTTGTAGATCGCTAAGCGGGAAGCGTTAAGAAACGCGGTTGATGTAGTCGAACATCTTCGCGATCCAAATCGCCGAGCGTCCCGCGATCCCACCACGATCCATCTCGCGATCCAATCTCCATCCATCCCGCGATCCCATCACGATCCGTCCCACGATCCCATCACGAATCATCTCGCGATCCTGATCACGGTCCTTCCGATCTTGCGCCGAACGGACGGCACCTCCGCGTTCAGCACACATACAGCTCGATGACGATCTCCGCCTTCTTGATCCAGCAAGAGGGAGCAGAGAGGTAGAAGAGTTCTCCGGCGGCGCGACGGCGCGGCGGCGATGGTGGTGGAACAATTCCGGCAGGGCTTCGCCTAAGCACCGCTGAAACTAGACTAGAGGAGAAACCGATCTAGATGAAGTAGAGGGGGCACGTGGCAATTAGGGTTAGCTCTTCCCTCTAAATCCTCTAGTATACATAGGAGGGAGGGAGGGGAGGAGGCAGCCTCAAACCCTCAAGGTTTGGCCGAAATTGGAGGTGGAGGAGTCCTACTCCAATCCTATTAGGAGTAGGATTCCTCCTCTCCACTTGGAAACCCTTTCCACCTTTCCTCCTTTGGATTTTTTCCACCCAAAGCCACATAGGCCTTAGTGTGTGTGTGTGTGTGGGGGGGGGGGTTAGGCCAGCCCACTAGGGGCTGGTTTGACTCCTCCCACAGTCCATGAGGTCCTTTGGGTCGAGACACCCCTCCCGATGGTCCCCGGTACCCCTCCCGGCACTCCCGGTACACTACCGAAATACCCGAAACTTTTCCGGTGACCAAAACAGGACTTCCTATATATCAATCTTTACCTCCAGACCATTCCGGAGCTCCTCGTGACATCCAGGATCTCATCCGGGACTCCGAACAACCTTCGGTCACCACCATACATAACTCTACTATACCGAAACGTCACCGAACCTTAAGTGTGCAGACCCTGCGGGTTCGAGAACTATGTAGACATGACCAAGACACCTCTACGGTTAATAACCAATAGCGGGACCTGGATGCCCATATTGGTTCCTACATATTCTACGAAGATCTTTATCGGTTGAACCTCTATGTCAAGGATTCAGTTAATCCCGTACGTTGTTCCCTTTGTTCTTCGGTATGTTACTTGCCCGAGATTCGATCGTCGGTATCTCTATACCTAGTTCAATCTCGTTACCGGCAAGTCTCTTTACTCGTTCTGTAATACAAGATCCCGTGGCTAACAATTAGTCACATTGCTTGCAAGGCTTATTGTGATGTTGTATTACCGAGTGGGCCCTGAGATACCTCTCCGTCACATGGAGTAACAAATCCCAGTCTTGATCCATGCCCACTCAACAGACACCCTCGGAGATACCTGTAGAGCATCTTTATAGTCACCCAGTTACGTTGTGACGTTTGATACACACAAGGTATTCCTCCGGTGTCAGTGAGTTGCATGATCTCATGGTCATAGGAACAGATACTTGACATGCAGAAAACTATAACAATAAACTGACACGATCATATGCTATGTTTATAGTTTGGGTCTTGTCCATCACATCATTCTCCTAATGATGTGATCCCGTTATCAAATGACATCTCATGTCTATGGCCAGGAAACCTTGACCATCTTTGATCAACGAACTAGTTAACTAGAGGCATACTAGGGACACAGTGTTGTCTATGTACCCACACATGTATTTGAGTTTCCAATCAATACAATTATAGCATGGATAATAAACGATTATCACGAACAAGGAAATATAATAATAACCAATTTATTATTGCCTCTAGGGCATATTTCCAACATGTAGATCCACTCTTCCCCTCGTAGATGCTCATCGCCATAGATAGATCTTGCGTGTGCGTAGGAAAAAAATTTGTTTCCCATGCAACGTTCCCCAACAAGGGCTGCACACACCAATTCCTACGCCCCAGTGGCAGCCCTCCCTCTCCCGTTACTCCGTTTTCTCCTCAGATCGCATCTACGGTAGCGCTTGGCAAAGCCTTGCCGGGATTGCTCCGCCACCATCTCCACCACGCCATCATGCTGGTTGAGATCACATCTACTTCTCCTCCCTTGCTTGATGGATCAAGAATGAGGATACGTCATCGAGCCGCACGTGTGTTGAACGCGGAGGTGTCGTCCGTTCGGCGCTAGATCGGATCGGATCGTGATTGGATCGTGATGAGTACGACTACCTCAACCGCGTTATATACACTTTCGCTTAGCGATCTACAAGGGTATGTAGATACACTCCCCCTCTCGTAGCTACGTATCTCCATAGATAGATCTTGGGTGTTAGTAGGAAATATTTTGTTTCCCATGCAACGTTCCCCAACAGCTTCCATGTCCTCGTGGTCCGAACTATGCACACAATTCATCGCCAACTTCAAGGGCACGTATGAGTGCCCCCTCACGTTCAACGACCTATGCGCAGTGCACCAGCGCCCTGGCGAGACCCTCCACAAGTACATCTAGCGCTTCAGCCAGGTGCACAACAAGATCCCGCGCGCGTCCGACACCGCGATCATCTCGGCATTCTCCTTAGGCGTCGCGGATGTCAGGGTGCTCGAGCATCTCTCCATTAACGACGAGCTCGACACCGTGGTCGTGCAGTTCGACCTCGCTGACAAGTGCGCCAAGGCTAAAGAGGGTCACCTCTTCGCTCACAACGACCCTGACACGGCACCCGATGCCGCCAAGTCCAAGGGCAAAGACGCCCAATGCAAGGGCCCTGCCGTGCTTGTGGCAGAACTTGAGCAGAAGTGTGGGCGCGATCACAATGAGACCAAGAAGGATGGTTGCCCCTTCTGCGCCTACCACAACATGCACTCCCACAACATGGAGGACTGCCATGGGCTCAAGCTTCTCCGTGATGACCGCCAGGTCAGGCGCAATGACCGCAACGATCGCGGCTGAGGCCGCGGCGGCAAACGCACTGGCAGTCACTGGGGCGATCGCAACATCATCAACAAAAACTACTACAACTACCGGTAGGGCTGGCGGAACCAGCCTCAGCAGGCCAGCCCTCAAGCCAACGCCGCTCGCCGCGCCCAGGCAGGAACAACGACAACCTTCCCGACGAAGACGCTCGGGGCTATCAGGAGCATGGCAAGGTTGTATGCATCCTTAGCGGAGCCCCGCCCCCCTCATCTAACCGCCACTTCAAGCAGTTTTCTCGCGAGGTGAACGCTGCCCTTCGGGAAGCTGAGGCCTCCAGGCCCCTCAAGTGGTCACAGTACACAATCTCTTTCGACTCCAGTGACCACCCCAATTTCACAAGGGCTGTGGGGACCATTCCTATGCGGTGCATCCCCAGCATCAACAACTTTGCTGTTACCAAGACGCTCATCGATGGTGGCACGAGTCTCAACATGCTCACCGTGGATACCTTCGAGAAGCTCGAAGTGCCCTACGAGCGCCTGATTCCAACAAGGCCCTTCTCGGGCGTGACCGATGGCTCCACCTTGCCGCTGGGGCAAGTGCGTCTTCCTGTCACCTTTGACACCTGCAAGAACTACCGCACCATGCTCATCGACTTTGACATGGCACACATTGGCCTGTCCTACAACGCCATCTTGGGCTACCCAGCGCTTGCCAAGTTCATGGCGGTGACCCATCATGCCTATAACATCGTCGAGCTGCCGGGCTGTAGCGACACCATCACCATTCATTGCTATGAGAAGGACACGGTGCGCACCCTCGAGAGCGCCTACAAGGCTGCCGCCCCCGTCCACCCCATCGACGAAGACGACATCGAGCCTCCACCCGCAAAAAGAAGCCGATGTTCTCTCAAGCGCGTGTTGTTACATCCATTTTGCATCAAGATTTCCTACTGTTATTTATATTGTTTTTCATCATAACCCCACTTTATGATGAAATTCTAATGCATTTTCTCTTAATTTGCAAGATCAACATGGAGAGGGGAAATTATCGGCAGCTGGAATTCTAGACCTGAAAAGCTACAACACAAATACCTATTCTAAAAAACTCCAAATGACCTGAAACTTCATGGAGATTTTTTATTGAATATATGAAAAATATAGGAGCGAAGAAACACCAGAGGGGGGCCACCACCTGCCCAAAAGGTAACAGGGCGCGGCCATCCCCTCAGGCGCGCCCTGATGCCTTGTGGGTCCCACAGGCAGCCTCCGGTGCTCATCTTCTTCTATATGAAGGGTTTGACCTAGAAAAAAAATAAGAGGAGGACTTTCGGGACGAAGCGCCACCGTCTTGAGGTGGAACCTGGATAGGAGCACTTTTGCTCTCCGGCTGCTCTCCGGCGGCGCCGCTGTCTCTATGGCTCATTCACGAAGCAACGGCCAAGCCGAGCATGCTAATGCCGAGGTCCTCAAGGGCCTCAAGACAAGGAGCTTCAATAAAAAGCTCACGGCCTACAACAAAGGCTGGCTCGATGAGCTCCAGTCTGTGCTATGGTCGATTCGCACAACAACGACCAAGCCTATCGGTGAAACACCCTTCTTCCTCGTCTACGGGGTGAAAGCGGTCCTCCCTACCGAGCTCAAGCATGGGTCCCCGCGGGTCCTGACCTTTGACGAAGCCTGCCAGGATGGCCTGTAGGAAGATGATATGCTCCTGGTCGAGGAAGCATGCCACTAGGCTGCCATCCGTGTTCCCCGGTATCAGCAAGCGCTGCGTCGCTACCACAGCCGCAACATACGCCTTCGTACCCTTGAAGTTGGCGATCTTGTCCAGCGAAGGATCCTTTCCAAGGAAGGACTCCACAAGCTCTCACCCATGTGGGAAGGCCCGTTCAGGGTGGTTCACGTTTCCCGGCCTGGCGCCACATGGCTGGAGATGAAGGAGGGTGTCCCGGTGCCAAACCCGTGGAACATCAAACACCTCCACAAGTTCTACCAGTGACCTCACGGGCACGAACCAAATGGAGTTGTACACACTCCGGGATCCTCTCTTTCTGCATCACCACTAGGCCGCAAGAGCTCCTGCCCACAACCCAGTGGGGCCCCATGCTCAGTCATGGTGGACTTTTTCTTGAGGGTGTCGCCTGGCCATTATATCCTCAAGCTGCTCCGTGCGCATCGCGGCAGCATTCTCTTTTTGGTTGTGTAATGGAACTCTGATACGTCTCCAACGTATCTATAATTTTTGATTGTTCCCTGACATTATATTAGTAATCTAGGATACTTTATATGCAATTATACGCAATTTTATATTTTTTGGGAACTAACCTATTAACCCAGTGCCAAGTGCCAGTTGCTGGTTTTTGCCTGTTTTTGATTTTCCACGAAATCTGTACCAAACGAAGTCCAAACGCTACGTAACTTTTTGATGATTTTTTTCTGGACAAAAGAGACCGAGGAAGCTTTGGGAGGAGTCAGGAAGCTGCGTGAGGAGATGACAAGGCAACAGGGCGAGGCGCGCCCTGATGCCTTGTGGGCCCCTCGTGGCTCTGTCTGACCTATTTCCACCTCCATAAATTCTCTAAAATCGTAAAACCAATAGGGAGCCACCAAAAACACTTTTTCCGCCGCCACAAGTCTCTGTTCTGACAGGAGGCCATCTGGAGACCTTTTTCGGTACTCTGCCGGAGGGGGAATCGACCACGAAGGCCATCTACATCAACCTTTCTTCCTCCATGACAATGTGTGAGTAGTCCACCACAGACCTACGGGTCCATAGCTTGTACCTCGATGGCTTCTTCTCTCTCTTTGATCTTCAATACAAAGTTCACACCGATCTTCACGGTGATCTATCCGATGTAATCTTCTTTTGCGATGTGTTTGTTGGGATCCAATGAATTGCGAGTTTATGATCAGATTATTTATTGAAAGTAATTGAGTCATCTCTGAATTATATTATGCATGATTATAATAGCTTTGTATATCTCTCTGATCTATCTGTTTGGTTTGGCCAACTAGATTGATTTATCTTCAGCGGGAGTGGTGCGTTCCAGTGGGTTCAATCTTACGGTGCTCTATATCCTCGTGACAGAAGGGGACAAGACACGCATTTGTATGTTGCCATTAAGGATAAAATAAATGGATTTGAACATATTGCTTGACTTATTTTGTGTACATCATGTCACCTTGCTCCAAGCATTACTCTGTTTGTTATGAGCTTAATACCTAGAGAGGCAAGCATAGAAGAGCTCTCGAAGTGGAGTAATAGTAGTAGATGCATAATTGTTTTAGTCTACTTATTTATGGACTTGATGCCTATATACATGATCATTGCCATGAATAACATGTCATAACTATGCGCAATTCTGTAAATTGCCGAACAGTAATTTGTCTATCCACCGTATGCTATTTTCAAGAGAGAAGCCTCCAGCGAACACTATGGCCCCCGGGTCTACTTAAACATAAATACAGAAACTCCAAAAATACCTTGCTGCATTTTATTTACTTTTATTTTATTTTTATTTTACAATATCTATCTCTATCAAGATTTAATCCTTGCAAGTAATGAGTTCAAGGGGATTGACAACCCTCTTGCTCATATTGGGTGCAAATGTTTGGTTTTGTGTGTATAGGTGTTGTTGAAAGGAATTTGCTTGGTTCTCCTATTGGTTCGATAACCTTGGTTCTCACTGAGGGAAATACTTATCTCTATTGTGCTGCATCTCCTCTCCTCTTCGGGGAAAATCCCAATGCAGCTCACAAGTAGCAGGAAGAATTTCTGGCGCCATTGCCGGGGAGACAATATCAAATTCTCGTCAGGTCCCTACAAATAAATTATCTTTCACTTGTTCTACTTTTTATTTTTCTATTATATTTTACTTTATATAAAAACCAAAAATACAAAAATATTTCTATTTTCTTGTTTTCTTAGTTATCTAGTTTGATCGCTTGTTTGAAAGTTGCTACTATGTCTGAGTTTGAAAAGGTTATTGTTGAGAGCGCTAGCGAAGATAATGCTAGTGAATCTAATGAGGAAAAACCTAAGTATTTTGATTATAATCATGATCCCCCAAGAGATCAAGTTCCTCATGTTGAATACCCTCCATTCTTAAAAACTGGAATCTATCATGTGGGGCATGGTAAAGTTATTGTAAAGAATGTTATTCAAGAATTTTTCGAATGTACGGGAGACATACGACTTGTTAAGGGATCTATACTTGATAAAAAAGAATTGTTATGTGGATGCCATTGCTATTCTTGTAGTCAAACTAGAAAGAAAATTTGTTCACCTACACCCCTTCTTAATGAAAATGTTCCTAAGTCTCCCTAGCATACATGATCCTAAAGCCAAGAAAATTGTGACTATTATCCTTATGCATGAATTTGACTACTTCATCAGAGAAGCTAGGGAAAAAATTTCTTATTATAAAATAGATTATGAACAACCTCCAATAGAGGAAATCCTTCATGATAAAGATATGATGTGTAGGTTAGAATCTAAGGATTATCATGGTTATGGTGACAATTTGAGGAGGAGAGTTCCTCATGAGGTCTTAATAAATTCTTTGTACCATAATGCTTGTGATAATTTTGAATGGATTACTAAAGGGGTGGATGAAGGGTTTAATGAGGAATCTTTTAAAAAGATGGTTAGGGAACCAATTGATGATGAAATCCATGTCCTATATGAGGACCTTTTTGGTGATGATTCCAATAATGATGTTACGGATGTTAAAATTACCAAGTATAGTCCGTTTAAAAATTTGAGTTCACCCACTAGGCAAGCGGAGCATGAAAATAGGGAGTTGTTGAGAAAGGTTTTTCAGGATGTAATCCTAAAAGATATGAAGGAGTATAAGGATGACAACACTTGATACTATGCATTATGCCTAGCTAGGGGCATAAAAACATCGCTTGTTGGGAGGCAACCCAATAGTTATCTGTAAAATTTTGTTTTACTTTCTATTTTGGTGTGTTGACATGATTATTGCTACTATAATGATTGTGTTTTTATGTTTAAATTAGTGTTTGTGACAAATAAAGCCTTTGGGATGATTTGGAAGATGGTAGAATTGATGTTGTGCATAAAAAGAAACTTTTGCGTCCAGCACAAGAATTTTGGTTCTCTACTTGAATGTGATAAATTGCTGAAATTTTTACAAAGTATTGGCATACCAATTGTTCAGGCTGTACTAATGTTTCAGAATTTTCGGAGTTACATAAGTATGGTTTTACTACAGATCATTACAGATTGTTCTGTTTTAGACAAATTATGTTTTTGCTTGCATAGTTTGCTTGTTTTGATGATGCTATGGATTGTATCGGGGGGGGGGGTATAAGCCATGGGGAAGTTAGAATATAGTACCTATTATGCAATAATGAAATATGAATCAATTTATAACATTACCTAAAGTATTTGATATGTTTATTATACTAACAGATCTCATGAGGTTTTGTTGAGTTTTGTGTGCTCGAGTTTTCAAGTTTTGGGTGAGAGAACGATGGATGAAGGAATAAAGAGAGGCAAGACCCTAAGCTTGGGGATGCCAAACGCACCCCAAGGTAATATTCAATGAAGACCCAAGCATCTAAGCTTGGGGATGCCCCGGAAGGCATCCCCTCTTTCGTCTCCAATCTTTGGGTATGTCACTTGGAGCTATATTTTTATTCATCACATGATATGTGTTTTGCTTGGAGCGTCATGTTTTATATTTTGTTTTTATTTTAGTTTGCCACAACCATTATTTTCTATACACACATATTTGAGAGAGACACGCGGTTATCATAATTTGTTAGAATACTCTATATGCTTCACTTATATCTTTTGAGCTAGGCAGTTGCTCTAGTGCCTCATTTATATCTTTTAGTGCATGGCGGCGTTCAGATTTTGTAGAAATAATTGAACTCTCATGCTTCACTTAAATCTTTTGAGAGTATAATAAGAAATAGGAATGGTAAAGGCCACGAGTTATAAGACTAGTCCAAAACTGATAGGTATTCAAGGGGGTATAATAAAAACCTTCATGTAGCTCACTAAAGAAGAAACATGAGTTGATTATATTGATGTAGTAATATGAAAGGGCATGAGTACATGATCGTTGCTTAGTAGATATATCGGTAATTAAAGACTGTTATTTGTTATTCATCTAAGTATTAACAATTGCATGGTGATGATGTGTGAGCATTTTTATGTCTGAAATGAAACCCTGTAGTGTTGTTCGAATCGGGGGGGGGGGGGGCACGATGGTTAACTCCTACCAACCTCCTCCCTAGGGGTATGCTGTAGTACTTCGCTTTGACAGAGCTAATAAGGCTTTACAATAAGTATATGAGTTCTTTATGACTAATGTGAATCCATGGATATACACAATCTCACCTTTTCGTAATTGCTAGCCTCTTCGGTACCGTGCATTGTCCATTCTAACCTCGAGAGTCGATGCAACATTCGCCGGTGCATCGAAACCCTGTGATATGATACGCTCTATCACACATAAGCCTCCTTATATATTCCAAAACATCCACCATACCTACCTATAATGGCATTTCCATAGCCATTCCGAGATATATTGCCATGCAACTTCCACCGTTTCGTCACATGACTTGTGTGTTCATCATCATATTGCTTTGCATGATCATATAGCTGACATAGTAGTTGTGGCAAAGCCACCATTCATAATTGTCTATATGTTACGTTAGGTCATTGCACATCCTGGTACACTGCCAGCGGCATTCATATAGAGTCCTATTGTTTTATGTTGAGTTATAATATTTAGTTGTAAATAAATAAAAGTGTGATGATCATCATTATTACAGCACTGTCCTAGTGAGGAAAGGATGATGGTGACGGTGATTCCCCACAAGTCAGGATGAGATTCCGGACAAAAACTAAAAAAAGAAATGGTGGAGGCGAAAAAAAGAAGAGAAAAGCCCACCATGAAAAAAATGAGAGAAAGGAGAGAAGAGGCAGTGTTACTATCCATTTACCACACTTGTGCTTCAAAGTGGCACCATTTTTTTCATATAGAGAGTCTCCTGAGTTGTCATTTTCATATGCTAGTGGGAATTTTTCATTAGAACTTGGATTGTATATTCCGATGACGGGCTTCCTCAAATGCCTGAGGTCTTCATGAGCATGCAAGTTGGACGCACACCCACTTAGTTTCCGTTGAGATTTCATACACTTATAGCTCTAGTGCATCCGTTGCATGGCAATCCCTAATCCTCGCATTGATATCGATTGATGTGCATCTCCATAGCCCGTTGATCCACTTAGTTGATGCGAGACTTTCTTTTCCACTTTGACTCCTTTGATATCTACCATCATACTCTATTCCACCAATATGCTATATCCATGGTCCACGCTCACGTATTGCATGAAGTTGAAAATGCTGAAGCGCGTTAAAAGTATAATCCAATTGCCTGGTTTGACACCAAGGTGCTCATGATTTATACTTATGCGGTGAAGAGGGAGTCATGCCCATGCTTAATATGATAAAATGAGTAGGCAATAACATTATTTAAGGACCGTGTATTTTGAAAAGTAATGATTATGTTATTTATGTTTATGGATATTATTATGTTGATATCAATTAGTTCATCGTTTCTCAATGATCATACATAAAAGAGATTACATGTTGGGTAGCATGTCACATCAAAAATTCTGTTTTTATCATTTACCTACTCGACGACGAGCGAGAATTAAGCTTGGGGATGTTGATACATCTCCAACATATCTATAATTTTTATTGTTCCATGTTATTATATTATCAATCTAAGATACTTTATATGCAATTATTTGCTATTTTATACCATTTCGGGAACTGACCTATTAACCCAGTGCCAAGTGCTAGCTGCTATTTTTTGCCTGTTTTTGGTTTTCGAGGAAATCTGTAGTAAACGAAGTCCAAATGCTACGAAACTTTTTGACGATTTTTTTGGAAAAAAGAGACTCGGGAAGCTTTGGGAGGAGTCAGGAAGCTGTGCGAGGAGACAACAAGGCAACAGGACAGCGTGATGCCTTGTGGGCCCCTCATGGCTCCATCTGACCAAATTCCACCTCCATAAATTCTCTAAAATCGGGAAACCAACAAGGATCCACCCAAAACAATTTTTCCGCCGCCGCAGTCTCTATTCCGACGGGAGGCCATCTGGAGATCTTTTCTCGTACCCTGCCGGAGGGTTATCGACCATGGAGGCCATCTACATCAACCTTGTTGCACCCATGATGATGCATGAGTAGTCCATCATAGATCTACAGGTCCATAGGTAGTACCTAGATGGCTTCTTCTCTCTCTTTGATCTTCAATACAAAGTACACCACGATCTTCGCGGTGATCTATCCGATGTAATCTTTTTTTGCGGTGTGTTTGTTGGGATCCGATGAATTGTGGGCTTATGATCATATTATTCATTGAAAGTAACCGAGTCTTCTCTGAATTCTATTATACATGATTATTATAGCTTCATATTTCTCTCTGATCTATCGGTTTTGGTTTGGCCAACTAGATTGACTTATCTTCAGCGGGAGTGGTGCATTGTAATGGGTTCAATCTTGCAGCGCTCTATATCCTTGTAACAGAAGGGGACAAGACATGTATTTCTATTATTGATATTAAGGATAATACAACGGGATCTGAACATATTGCTTGTCTTATTTTGTCTACATCATGTCACCTTGCTGCAAGCATTACTCTATTTGTTACTAACTTAATACCTAGAGAGGTAAGCATAGAAGCGCTCTCGAAGTGGAGTAATAGTAGTAGATGCAGAATTGTTTCATTCTACTTGTTTATGGACGTGATGCCTATATACATGATCATTGCCATGAATAACATGTCATAACTATGCGCAATTCTGTCAATTGCCCAACAGTAATTTGTCTACCCACCGTATGTTATTTTCAGGAGAGAAGCCTCTAGCGAACACTATGGCCACCGGGTCTACTTAAACATTAATACAAAAACTCCAAAAATACCTTGCTGCATTTATTTACTTTTATTTTATTTTTCTTTTACAATATCTATCTCTATCAAGATTTAATCCTTGCAAGTAACGAGTTCAAGGGGCTTGACAACCCTCTTGCCCACGTTGGGTGCAAGTGTTTGGTTTTGTGTGTGTAGGTGTTGTTGAAAGGAATTTGCTTGGTTCTCCTATTGGTTCAATAACCTTTGTTCTCACTGAGGGAAATACGTATCTCTAATGTGTTGCATCTCCTCTACTCTTCTTGGAAAATCCCAACGTAGTTCACAAGTGGCAAAATCCTTCATGCAGCAGTGAAGTTTTATTTCCTAAATTGTCATGCGTGCTTGGTAAGCATTTTATTTCAAGGGCTATGTGCGTTCGCGATTTCCCTCCTGCGTATCACGTGAGCGGGGGCTGGACACCGTGCATGTGCTTGGGTCAGTCCTAGGAGCGCTGCTAAACCCAAGTGACCGAGCTCTAGCTCACGAGCCTGCTCCCGTGCACGTCACCTCACAAAAGTCCTTGGTACTTTGTCTCCAAACGTGACACCCATGAGTGACATCACGAGTGCGTGTCGCTCTGACACTTGTGAAACCTGTTAGCATATCATTATCGCTGATGCAGGGGACATGAAGCTTCACGAGCGTTTACCCATGAAGTAGTCTGCAGTGTAATGCCTCCTCAAGAACCTTACAACAGGCCTCACAAGCGCGGCCTCATGAGGCAGCCTTTAGTACATGTATTCGCCAAGAGCCATTAGGAGGCCTCACGAGCTGGCGCCTCGCGAGGCGCATCCGACAGGTTGCGGCACGTCAAGACTCACACCCAACAAAAGCTAAGTCCAAGCACTTCGCGAACTCTTTAAGTGCATCTCGGGTTCTTTTCTTCTCATGATCTCGTGAGCGCTTCTAGTGTTTCCTTTACACCAGCCGCTTGCATGTCAAAGGAGGGGCTTCTTGAGCATCGCGTCTCAGGAGCCCTCATCGCCCCATGGAGCCCTACACCCTCTGGCCTTGTTAGTCAAGCATCCTAACATACCAGCGACGGTCGTAGCACACTCGGGGGTTGGGTCCTAGAAATGTAGAGCACAAAGGAATGTGAAAAGGAAAGATGGGACTCACAAGGGAACAGAAAATTGCAGCAAATAGTTAAGACTTAGCACAATCGCAAAACAATGTCTTCATGCCCCCCACGGGGTTACAACTATTTGGATAACAGAATACGAGTAGAGAAAAAGTGCCTAAGCAGAGGAGGCAATGCCGCCGTTGCCATCGTCAACGTCCTCAGGTTCGCCACCTGTGTCGAAGCTCTCATTGACGTGCGCGAACTTCTGGACTAGGACACCCACGGGCTCCCGCACCGCCTTCCTGAGCTCGTTGTGCAGCTCCTTTGGGACAAAGCTCTTCGCCGTATCGAAGTCGAACTTCGCGTTGGTGCGGTACAGGTTGCTGAAGATGCACGTCACCGCCTGGCCCAGAAGGTCACGGCACTCCTCCTCGATGGCGTCATCCACAATCGAGGATCCCGTCTCCAGCGCCTCCACAAGCTTGGTGAAGAAGTCTAAGTTGCCGGCGTAGGCATCAACAATAGGGAAGTGGGGGACCATGTCAGCATCAACAAACCTGGACACGACACCGCGGGCACGCTTCGCAAGGGCGATGAACACCTTCGCGCGCTCGGCTTGTAGCACCCGCGCTTGGGCCGCGGAGTCCCTGGCCTTCTCGACGACATCAGAGACATCGCCCACTTGAGTCCGGATGGATTCCAGCTCCCCCTCGACATACTCCTTGGCCTTTAGCGTGAGCTGGCGGGCTTCCTCCAGCTCCCGAAGCTGCTTCTTGAGGCTGGCGACCTCAGCCTTGAGCTCGTCCCGCGTCTGGACAAAGCGGTCCTCTTGAAGCTTCAGCCTCTGACTGTAGTCCTTGGCAAGCACTGCACAGTCCTGCTTAGCCTTTGCCTCGTCATCCGCCTTGATCTTATCCTCCTTCTCTGCCAGCAGGGCATTGGCTTTCTTAAGGCGATCATCGTAGGAGGCTTGGGCGTCCGCCACCTGGCGCTCCACCGTCTCCAGGCGCTCGCGCTCAACCTCCTTCTTGGACCTGGTCCTCGCGAGCTCTCGATCCCGGATCCCGACATACCCCTCGTGGTCCGCGAGTTCCTCCTCATGCTTGGCAAGCTCCTCCTTGATACGTCTCCAACGTATCCATAATTTTTTATTGTTCCATGCTAATATATTACCATTCTAGGATACATTTTGGGTCTTTACTTACCAATTTATAATATTTTTGAGCACAAACCTATTGACCCAGTGCCCAGTGCCAGTTGCTGTTTTCTGCATGTTTTTCACTTCTCAGGTTTACAGTACCAAACGAAGTCCAATTGCCATGAAACTTTTTGATGATTTTTCTGGACCAAAAGAAGACCTGGGAGATTCGGAAGAAGTCTAGGAGCCACACCAAGGCCCCACAAGCGAACAGAGTGTGCCCTGGGGGGCGCGCCCTGATGGCTTGTGGGCCCCTGGCGGCTCCCCCGGCCTCGTTCCCTAGCCTATAAATTATGATATATCGTAAAAACCCTGGAGGCAGTCCCGAAACCCTTTTTACGACGCCGCAAGTTTCTGTTCCGTCGCGAGGCCATCTGGAGCTCCGTTCCGGCACCCTGTCGGAGGGGGGATCGATCACGGAGGGCCTCTTCATCAACCTTGCTGCCCTCATGATGATGTGTGAGTAGTTCACCACAAACCTAGGGGTCCATAGCTAGTACCTAGATGTCAATCTCTCTACCTCTTGATCTTCAATACAATGATCATCACATCTTCGCTTTGATCTATCCGATGTAATCCTATTGTGCGGTGTGTTTGTTGGGATCCGATGAATTGTGGGTTGATGTTCAGATTATTCATGAAAAGTATTTGGGTCACCTATGAATATTAAGATTCTTATTTGTGTGATTATTATAGCTTCGTAATTCTCTCCGATCTATCGATGTGCTTTGGCCAAGTAGATTGATCTATCTTCAATGAGGGAGGTGCGTTGTAGTAGGTTCAACCTGGCGGTGCTCTATATCCCAGTGACAGAAAGGGACAAGACACGTCTTTCTGTTGTTGCTACTAAGGATAACATGATGGGGTTTATTCATATTGCTTGAGTTTACTTTGTCTACATCATGTCATCGTTCTTCATGCATTACTCTGTTTTACTTAATACTCTAGATGCATGCTGGATAGCGGTCGATGAGTGGAGTAATAGTAATAGGTGCAGGCAGGAGTCGGCCTATTTGTTTATGGACGTGATGCCTATATACACATGATCATTGCCGTGAAAATTGCATAACTAACCGCTTTTCTATCAATTGCCCAACAGTAAGTTGTTACCCACCGTATGTTGCCTACATGAGAGATGCCGCTAGGAAAAACTGTGGCCCTCGGGTCTATTCACTTATAAGTTCATAAACGCTATTATTACCTCGGTGCCTTTATTTACCTTTTATTTTATTTTGCAATTTACAATTATCTACACAACTCATTTGCTTGCAAATAAAGAGATCAAGGGGATTGACAACCCTCTTGCCCGCGTTTGGTGCAAGTTGCTTGCTCTTTTATGTGCAGCCACTGAAGACGGTTGCGGATTGATATTCCTATTGGTTTGATAAACCTTGGTTTCATAACTAAGGGAAATACTTACCCACTTTGTGCTGCAATTACTTGTTCCTCTTCACGGAAAACCCAACGCAGATCACAACTATCAGGAAGGATTTCTGGCGCTGTTGCCGGGGAATATCATCATCAACTATCAAGTAACTTCACACAAATTATCATTCACTTGTTTATATTTTTATTTGTTGTTATATTTAGTTTGTTTCATAAAAATCAAAAATACAAAAATATTTATCTTTGCTTGTTTGCAAGAGTGATGTCTTGAACAAGGATGTAACTCATTCACATATATTTGATGCATATAGCCAAGATACACATGACTCATTATATCCCTTCTACTACATGTGTGTCCATGCATTCCAAGGCAACTATCCTTTAAAGGAATTGCACACATTTAGGGGGAGAAAGTCTAAGTCATGTGTCTCTCAAAGTCTTCATTATATCCATGCATATCTTTATTTGAAGCTTTGATTGTATGTTGTCATCAATTACCAAAAAGGGGGAGATTGAAAGCACAGCATGCTCCCTTGGTGGTTTTGATAATTCATGACAACATACATTGTCTCTTGGACTAATATTTTTACCTAGTGTATTTCAGATAAAGTCCACAGAGAGGGCTGGCAAAAGGATTGTGGAGATTGTGGAGATACCCCGAGAAGCTAGGAAATGGATTGGCAAAGCTTCAAGCAAGAGGACTCTACATTTTACTTTGTGAGAAATCACTTTGAGTCCATAGGAGAGCCAATACTATTAAAAGGGGGTAAGGTACTGTTGGTGAACAAAATGCTTATACGTGCACAAGTGATAGTCACCAAAAACACCCACAAGCTCTTCCACAAAAGTCTGTCCAAAGTCAAATATCCAAAATCGGTGCAACCAACAATTCCCACTGGGTGCCACCGATTCCCAAACTCAGACAGACCCATGCCAAACCCTAGCACATCGGTGCAACCGATTCCACTTCGGTGCCACCGAGTTTGGGTTGCCAACTTTCTGTTACCTCGATTCACAAAATCGGTACCACCGATTTTGTTGGATCGGCGTCACCGAGTTGTGCAATCTGACCGTTGGTCACCTTATCGGTACCACCGAGAATTATATATCGGTCTCACCGAGATTCAAAAGTTGTCACCTTTTGATCACTTCGGTACCACCGAGATTCACACATCGGTGTCACCGAGTTGGTCACTTTAGGTGTAACGGTTGGATTTTTGGGGATGCCTATATATACCCCTTCACCACCACCCACTCGAAAGAGAAGCACTCAGAACTATTCCATACTTGCCCCATCATATTTTCTGAGAGATGGCCACCTACTCATGTGTTGACATCAAGCCATTCCACTCCATCCATATGAATCTTGATCTCTAGCCTCCCCAAGTTGCTTTACACCAATCCAATCTCTTCTACCAAGCCAAATCTGTGAGAGAGTGATTGTGTGTTGAGGAGTCTATCATCTTGACGCACAAGTGTCGGTGTCAAAACCGGCGGATCTCGGGTAGGGGGTCCCGAGCTGTGAGACTAGGATCGATGGTAACGAGAGACGAAGGGGACAAGGTTTTACCCAGGTTCGGGCCCTCCTATGGAGGTAATACCCTACGTCCTGCTTGATTATATTGATTGTATAGAGATTACAGAGTTGATCTACCACGAGATCATATGACTAAAACCCTAGATGAGTTCTGTTGTCCTACAACCTAAAACCCTCCGGCTTATATAGACGCTGGGGGTACCTATGGTTTACACATGGTCGGTTACACGTCGAAGGGATAAACATGCCTATTCACTACTCCAAACGTGGAGGACAAGCCACGATTCTCGAAGCTTCCTTCTTGGAGATGAGGTCTTCAATTCTTCCAGTATTCGGCAAGTGGCCCATACAGTCCGGCCCATAAGACATAGGCCGGCCTCCCGAGGACCCCTCAAACCAGGACTCCCTCAGTAGCCCCCGAACTAGCCTCCAACACCAAGGATCCATGCTCCAGCTGCTTCGAGTGATCAGAGTCTTCGGCTTGCGAGTCGAGTTCCTTTCTCCAAACAATGATCGGCCGGGATATAGTTCGGCCTCCGTTGACGTGTAATGTTTCCGATCATAGATCGTCCGTACACCATGAGTAGTTCGGCCTTGAAGGCCAAACGTCAGAGAACCAATAGTGTTTTTTGACAACGTTTCAGATGAAAGGCCACGGCCCACCACGACCTCTAAACCAGTCGTGAGGACTCAATTCGCGGTTCGAGGCTGTTTCCACTAGCATGATCCATTAATGCACAAATCGTGCCCCGTTTTACACGGGATATGTTTAATCATGCGCATATAACGACACGCACGCCTTGGGAAGCGGAGAGATTCACGGCTTCGTGAAGGGAGGCTAACCAGCAGCAAGCCTCAATAAAAGGGGGAGAAAACCCCAAGGCTTATCCGCACCCTCCCATTCGCATCCCAGCTTCCCCAATCTTCCGAGCTTACCGAGCCCAGATCTAGGTCTTCCATTCTTCCCCCTCCGAGCTTAGCCATGGCCAGCTCCGGTTCCAACGGCAAGTGGGAGGCATCCATGGTCACAGACCAGGACATCCGGGATCTCAAGGACGCCGGCTACCTCCCCGCCAATGTCTTCCACCGCGCCGCAGAGTAGGGCCAGGTGATCCCCACCCCCAAACCAGGCGAGACGGTGGTCTTTGTCCCTCACTTTATCCGGGGACTGAGCTTCCCGCTCCACCCCTTCGTGAGGGGCCTCATGTTCTTCTACGGCCTCGACTTCCACGACCTCCCACCGAACTCCTTCATGCATATATCGGCCTTCATCATAGTCTGTGAAGCTTTCCTGCGAGTCAAGCCACACTTCGGACTGTGGCTCAAGATCTTCAACATCAAGCCGAAGTGTGTCGCTGGCACACACGCGGATTGCGGCGGGGCGGTCATCGGCAAGCTTCCGCGTGCAGTGTGGCCATCCGGTACCTTCATCGACACTATCAAGACTTGGCAAAAAGAGTGGTTTTACATCACCGAGCCAAAGGAGGAGGGCGGAACTATTCCTGCCGAATTCAGATCGGGCCCCCCGACCAGATTGACGTCATGGTTCCGAAAGGGCCTCGACTGGGGGTCGGACACAGAGGTGGAGGACCTGCAGAGGGGCATCGCCTCCTTGATCAGAGAAGGAGTCGGCCTGACCAACGTGGTCCAGGTTATGCTTCGGCGGCGCATCCTCCCCTGCCAGCGCCGGAGCTCTCCTATGTGGAATTATCGGACTGACGACGATCCTACAGTTCGTCAACTCTTCCGTACCACGCAGGAGAAGCTATGGAAGGCGCTGTTCAAGGCGCAGGAGAACTGGCCGGGCAAGAAGGAGGACAAGGGCTTGAGCGCCATCAAGCCCGCACCCGAGGTATAGCATAGTTTCATTTCACCGGTTCTATCTTGCCAAAGATAGTCTAAGCACTTTTCGATCACCTTTTATAGGAATGGTTGAGCAAAGCCACGGGCATCAACAGTCCGGCTCCACAGCCCAAAGACCCCAGGTCTCCGCTGCTGTTGGAGATGCTCGTCGTGGCGCCTTACAAGGCGCCAGAGAAGAAGGAGAAGAAGAAGCCAGGCCGAACGGGCCTGCGCAATAGGGACCAGCTAGGGGCTGCATCCGAAGAGACTCATGCCTCCTCGAATCAAGAGGAGGAGCACGAGGCTGAGGGGGGAGGCGATTCCCCACTCACAGGAAAGAGGGCGGCGTCATCGGACGCCTCGGGGGAGATAGCTCCTCCCGCCCAGAAGAAACCGCGCCGGACACAGGTAGCCCTGTCCGACGATAGTTCGGACTCGAACACTGAGTCCGAGGACTTCGAGAGGGTTCCGCGGAGGAACCTCAAGGTCAAGCCCCCACCTCGAAGGTACAGATCCGAAGACCTTTCCGAGTTATTAGTGCTAAGTTTTGAATATTATTAATCATGTGAGCGCCTTTGTGACTTGCAGCCCACCACAAGTTCTCCCCACCGATCAGGCTTCAGATGGGGAGACCCCGCCTACCGAGCTAGTGGAGAGCGGGACTGCGTCACACCCCTCTCCTCCGGGCGCCGCAAAGGATGCCCCGGCGGTGTCCTCCCAACAGGCCCCTTTGGAGCCGAACACTGGAGGCGGGGGCGACGACGTTATGGCCGAGGCCAACACTTCGGCCGCCGAAGACCCGGGGGAGAGGCCCCTCCCGGATACTGAGGAGACCGGACCAGAAGACGTCCAGTCACCTCCAAGGCGGTCTCTGGAGCGTACCATGCCTCCGGAGGTACCGATTCAATCTCCGTTTGGAGATCGGGTCATCCGATCCCCACCGGCGCCACCGACAAATGGGTGGAAGGCCATGGGGGAGGCTCTATCGAGTGCCTCCATCTCCGGGGAGCACCGCACTCTTATGGGTGCGGTACTGCAGAGCATTCAGTCCGTGGATTCCGGACTGAAGGAGGCCTTCAACGGTCTCCTGACGGGCTTTTAGGTAAGCCAAGTAATGCTCTACTTTGTGAAATATTAATTTCTGTAAGTTATGATTATATACATGGCAGCCCCCGAGCCCCAGGTGAGTTTGGAAAAACTTACCTGGGGGTCAAATCATAGATCCTTATCCAAACTATGCATAGGACAATATATGTTCGGATCGTTCCGTCAGCCCTTAAGAGGACCGTTCACAGGATTATTTTAGTGACAGTTCGGAGGTTGTGAGCCCCTGTAACGTTATATGATGTTGTTTGTTACAGGCTTCGTCGACGGCAGTGGCCAATAATGCTGCCGAGCTAGAAGAGCTAAATCGGAAGCTCAAGAGCTCCGAAGACGAGCTTGACGCTCTGAACAAGAGATTCGACGAGGCGCAAGGTAAGTCGAATTAGAGTAAAAAAAACTCTCCGTTTACCGTATTGTCAATGCAGTGTTGTTTGATATGCTTAATGCTTGCGCAGCCTCGACGAAGGAGATTGAGAAGCTCAAGGCCGAGCTTGAGAAGGCCAAGCAGGAGGCCGCGGTGGAGAAGGCGGCTGCCAAAGAAGCAGCTACCGCGCTATCCGCCCTAAGAGCCACCAGCGACAAGCGCGAGGCTCGGGTGGAGGAAATCCAGTAGGAGCTCAAAGACGCCGGGTGGAAGTGCGAGGATCTGGAGCAGAAGGGCAAGGAGCAGGCCGCCGAACTATCCACCCTGAAAACCAATCTCCAAAAGGAGCGGGTGGATAGGCGGTCATTTGAAGAGGAGCTCCGCCAAGCCAAAGCTATCCTGGATGGTAAGTCGTATTCATTGCAATGTATCTTCGGGGACAGCAAGTTCGAGTTGCTTACCCAAGTATGGTGTTCCTCAGGCGCCTGCTCGGACCTCTAGAAGGACTTAGCGGACGCGAAGCAGTTCTATGCTTCGCGGGGAGAAGGAGATGAAGCTCGGCTATTCTGGGCGCAATTCGAAGCCCCCGAGCGTTCTCCTCTCCTTGTGGAGCGGCTGAAGCAGCAGATGGAGCTACACCAGATGGCGGAACCGGCCATGAAGGATATTTGTATACGGCTATGGCCCAATGAGCCACTGCCGGGCAGCTACTTCGGCCTGGTGCAGAAGCTAAGCGACGCCACTCCTCGGATCGATGCCTTGAGGCGGTCTTCCTGCATCGAGGGGGCTAGGATGACCTTCGCGAAGGCCAAGGTGCACTGGCCGGGGCTGGATCCGATGAAGGTAGCCACAGCTCCTCCGCCTCCCGGAAAGGGTCATAGGCGCCCCGAGCTGTACTTCTCCGGAGTTATGGAGGGTGCTCGGGCCATAAAATCAGAGTGTACGAGAGAGAATGAGTATGAATAGATTGCCGTACTATGTCCGAAGACTTGTCAGCGTGTATGTATTTAAAATGCATGGTTTATCATGTCTTATATGTTTTGCATCCTTTATAACTCCTTTTGTGGCCGTTAACCCTGAAAGTTGCGAGTCGTCGGCTTCAGCCCCCGTGTAGATACTACACAAGGTGTCTCTTCCAACCGCACTAGAACCCTTAGCCGAACTATCGGTACCCGAAGGCGGTAGTGTGGAGCGGACAAGGCAATCGGACCATAATGCTTTATTGCTTTCACTTAGCCATAGGGCGTGAGAAAGGAGAGCGGGAGCTGATAACTAGCCCCCAGGTGTTTGTGATGTTCGGATGAACCGCGGCCAAAGCCTATATCACTTGGTTTGTGCTAACACCAAACCCATCGTATGACATGGAATAACCTCTGACGAGATTTAGTTAAGCTCGGATTCGCAGACCGGTTCTCGCATACCATGATAGTCAGTTTTCGGCTTTCTCCGCTGAGGCGCTTAACCAGACTAGCCGGAAGCACAATCGCAGCGGTGCTCCCTTTGCCCTTTTAGCCGAACTAGCAGAACATAAAGGGGCAAGCATAGGAGCCGGGCAACCCAACTATTGACCCAAGACATAGTTCGGAACCAATGCATATAAAGCGGAATTCCAAGACGCCGAACACTTAAAGAAATTGTTATTAGGGCGATTTTTAAGATCGAGCCCCCGGTCTATTAGTCGGTTGGATCGTACAGTATACCAAACAGGTTCGCAAGAAGAGGGAGAAAACAAAAAGTGTGCCGAAAAGGGACATCAAAGAGAAAATGATATATCTGTATTTTACTCAACAACTCTTATTATTCAAATTGCCGATGCAACTGTTTACAGTTATTTGATAAATGAAATATAAATTTTACAGGAGAGTTTGTACCAAGGGCCTTCGATAGGTGACCTGACGTCCTTGATGTGCCCTGTCGCTTATCTGCTCCTGCAGCTCCTAAGGAGGTGTATGCCTTTATGGGCTTTGTTAGTTCGGCGAGCGGACCTTGAAGAAAGGGTCTTGAGAAGTCGCCGAGGTATGGATGAGCTTGATGTCAGTGTCAAATCCAGCATATCTCGTAGTAGGGGTCCTAAGCTAGGCGTCTTGGAGCGATGGTAACATGGACACGGGATTTTACCCAGGTTCGGGCTCTCTTGAAGAGATAATACCCTACGTCCTGCTTTTGATTATATTGATATGAGGGATAGTACAGAGTACATGTATCTACCACGAGATTATGAGATGTAATGTAATGATCTATTGCCTAGCCTGGCCTCGGTTTATATATGCACCGTAGGCCTAGGGTTTAGAGGAGTCCTTGTCTTGTGCGCCAAGTCTTGTGGAATCCTCCTTGTATTCGGCATGGGCTGCCCGAAGTGGCCCATTAGTGAATCATCACGGGGGTCCTTGGCCCGACCCACTGGTCGGGAGACGACGTGGTGAGTACCCCCTAGTCCAGGACACCGTCAGTAGCCCCCTGAACCGGTCTTCAAGTTGGGGACGCTCCTCGGTTCTTCCAAACAGTTCTTCGTCTTCGGCCGTCGGTCTTGAAAACTGGTTCAACAAATCTTCCCATGTCCGATCTTGAGGATCGCCGAGCTGAATCTGAAGAGTTCACACGTCGGGCATCCGAGGAGCCCCTTTAAGTTATCGGCCTTTATCAAGGCCTTGTAATGTTTACGCCATACTTCGGGGTCGAAGTGTTTCCCGTGTGGCGGTGTTCTCTTGCGTCCGAGCTCCAATGCCGAACTGCATCCGAGGTGTCTCTTTACAGCCGAGCTCGAACGCCGGACTATGTCCGAGCTCCAACGCCGGACTGTATCCGAGGTATCTTTTTGCACCCGAGCTCCAACGCCGGACTATGTCCGAGCTCTAACGCCGAACTGTGTTCGAGCTCCAACACTGTCGTGGTATTTTCACGGTAGATGTCCTCATAGGACTTGATCTCGAAGCCATCGCGTAAGTAGTAGACCGAAGGGGTTAAACGAGGAACACGGGAGGCAAGGTTTACCCAGGTTCGGCCCCTCTCGTGGAGGTAAAAGCCTACTCTTGCTAGATGTATTGAAGATCTAGATTACAAGGGTTTTGGAACTTGTCTAGCCCTAGCTCTCGAAAGGTTTCAACGTGATCTCCCTAGCCCCATGGCTCCCCCTTTATATATAGGCGGAGGTCCGGGGCTTACATAAGAGTCCGGGTCGGGATAGCAATCCGAGCCCAACTCTCCTTTACTTGTTTCCTAAGTTATACCTCGAGGCGGTTTGCACATACCGCCTCTCACGGCGGGTCTTGGGCCGGCCCTTCCTTGGGCGGCTCTTCTTCTGGGCCTCTTGAGAACGCTCCGGCCCAACTAGCCTATCTTCAATAAAGATCCCCAGAACCCGGCCCTAAACGGGCGGGTCTCACCGAAAGATATTTCCCTGACATTAGCCCTTAGGTTGACTTGAACTGGTTCTGGACAACCTTGTCTTCATACAAAACTGTCTTTGACATTTGGCGAGTCTCCGCAGAACCCGCCACTTCTGAATATTTCTTAATTGTTTTTCTTTTAAACCTGTTCGCCTTGTGACGTCACCGAATCTTTAAAACGGATATTTCCATGACATCATCCATGTCTCAAATGAATCGATTAGGCACGAAAATCGGGGCATCGGGGTACTGTAGATCCATAATTTCCGCCCCGACTCTTGAGCGTCCCATCCTCTTATAAGTACCCCCTCGGGTCATTACTTTATCATTTCCTCGTCTTCTTCCTCCTGCCGCCCGAACCGTCGCGTCCTTGCGCCACCTCTCGAGCTCGCCGGCTACTGGAAGGAGAAGCAGCCCCGACGCACCGCCGTCGCCCGTGCGCAACCGCGCTGCGCCGCCGTCAATCCAGGTAATCCCCGTCCCTTTTCATCTCTCTTAGGGTTCCGCCATTGTAGAGCTTCAACTCCACCTCGGCTTCTCCGTGGCTACCGCCGCCGGCCTCATCTTAAGGCTTCCTCGGCATAGAAACGGCGCCGTTGAACTCCCCTTTATCCCAGGAATCAAATCTGCGTTAGAATAGATCTAAGAAAAATCCATCAGTGATGACTTGCTGCGGCTGGACGAACAGTAGCATGAACTGCTCTTTTCCTTATTTTTACAGGCTTCTTGATCCAAAATTTCACCTTCCTCGGTAGAAAACTGTTATCCAAGGCTTAGTAAAAAATTTCACCTCGCCAAGCAGCTCTCACTTGTGGCGACTTATGTAAGCCGCCGTATATATTCAATGATTTCTCCAACCATATGTCTCAGGCCCTAGGAACATAATCCAACTGCCGTCTTTCATTTCTTGTAACATCCCTTACTTTGTGCCGAAAGCCGCTAACTCAACTCCTTGCTCCCTTAACTGGGATGACAAAGAAAACAATTGAATGCAACTGGGTTCCTTCTGAGATCACCAAAGATTTTCTCAAAAATGCCATTCAGACAGGCATACTGAAAGGGGCTACCAACACCCGACTTGGAAGAGGCGAATGTCCCCCAACGCCTAAAGAAGGAGAAGTTATTATATTCCTTGATCATGTGGAGAGGGGATTTTCCCCTCCCGGCTCCAAGTTCTTTAGGGACCTTCTGAACTTCTATGGGTTGCACCCACAAGATCTTTCCCCCAATTCAATTGTCAGCATGAGCCAGTTTGCAGTGATATGTGAAGCTTATCTTCAGATAGAACCTACAGTTCTATTGTTTCGGGAATGCTTCTATGTCAACAAACAAACTGAAACCGCCCTAGGCCGTCATCAAGAGCTTGGTGGCGTTTCTTTCCAGAAACGACGAGGAGTCACCTTCCCCGGAGCTGATCTGCTAAGCCACCCCAAGGGCTGGGGCAAGTCTTGGATATACTGTAAGGCGCCTGTTCCTGAAGGAGAGCACCCATTGCCGGGTTTCAGGCCAGGGCGCTTGGATCACAAAAAGAAATACCCTCCCAGGCCTACACCCGCGGAACAAGCAGAGCTGAAACCTTGGATGGATAAGATATCTGCCTTGGCCGCCAACGGCCTGGAAGGTGCCGATTTAATCCGCTGCTGGCTATCATGGAAAATCCAGCCACTGAGTCTCTGGAGTAAACTGATGCATGAATACTCCGGCTTACAGGATCCACAAAGGATCAGCGCTACAGACATCTCCTTGTCATCTGTAATCAATCAGATGAGAATTATTGTTAACTTGCCAGACAAATACACTGGCGAGTTTGGATTGGCGCCTTTCACCAGTACTAACCCGCCACCAGCAGTAAGAAACTTTCAAGCAATCTTTCATTTTTCTGCTTAAACTTTCATATCATGAAAACCTTTTCTCTGATAAACCACAGGCGGATAGCTCCTTCTGGCAAGCGAGGCCGATGTTGAAAGAAATAGCTACGAAGGGCCAGAAGAAGACGGGAAAAAAAGCCGTTGCTAAGAAGAAGAAGAAGCAGAATACCATCAATCCTTTAGAGGTGGATCCGTCCATCTTAGAATCCTCTAAAGATGAGTCAGAGGCAAGTATATAACTTGAATCAATCTGTGTTTCATCTGCAACTTTCTGCTAATAATTTTAATCTGTAACTTTCCAGGACGAAGAAGAAGAAGCAGACCAGGATGAAACTGAGGTAACTTCGACCTTGTCTGACTTCGACATTCGTAACCCTAAGAAAAACAGAGTAGCTGTGAGAAAATACCCTTTTTCTCATCCTTTTGCTCGTTTGGACCCAAATTATTCATGGAAGACGTCTCAGCACGCCGAGCTCCGCCAAACTGATTGTGGCGGCTCTAGGACTGGTACGGGCGGGTCTGACGCCGATGCGGGCGGCTCTCATAAGCGCCCTCGTGAGGTACTTCTTCACCCGACTCTTCTGTTTCCCAAAGCCGGCTTGTTTAAACGACCTCTTAATCCCGAAGATCCGGACTATCAGGACACATCCTCTGATGATGACGCCTCAGAGTCGCCAGATACGACTTTTGTTATTAAAGCAGGGTAAAGATATGATCACCCTTATTCTCACTCCTCTTACATAAAGCAAAAGATAGTAGTTATTGAGATCTTTGTCGAAAATGCAGGGTTACCTCCAAGAAACTAAAACCCACAACTTCTACCTCGTCTCCGCCTCCTGAAGGTTCTGAAGACCCGGCCAAAGACACAGAGGAAAGGGCCAATGATCCTCCTCTGCCAGATGTTTCCACCGCTCCAGAAACTCAGGTTTCTTTAGAACCAGAGATGGCAGCGCCGGCTGATAACATTGAACAACAGCCGGATACTATTATCCCCTCCTTCGATATTGAAGAGGGTACTGTTGCTACTGCCACTGCCACCGCCCCAGACTCGTCGGCGGCTTTGGGCAAATCTTCCTTTGAAGCCATGTCTTCTAAAGAGAAGAATAAATTAGATCTCTCCTCCTTGGAGAGCACTGATTTGAATGATCTTCATGAAGCCCTGCAGACTCGACTACTTGAGAGTCAGGAGATTGCCAAGACCTTGGCCAACAAACCAAAGGTGAATCATAATTTACTTATGGCCCTTATTAGTCGCCCAAACCTGCATATTACTGATTTCATAGTTGTATGAAGGTTTGTAAGCTTACATATTTGAAAATACGTAAATACACACATGCAGTCCCCAAGAGCCGGCTGTTTTCTTGAAACAGCCAGGTCTTACATGGAGCAAAGAACCACATGCTTATATAGAACAAAGAGCCAATTGTAGTCCCCAAGAACCGGCTGTCTTCTTGAAACAGCCGGGTCTCAAAGCAAAGAACCACATGTAGTCCCCAAGAGCCGGCTGTCTTCTTGAAACAGCCGGGTCTTAGAAGCAAAGAACCACATGTGTCCAAGTCTTAAATGCTTCCAGCTATTCGATAATATTCCTTTGTAAAACTTCGGGATTGCATTAGCCCCCAAGTGCCATGTGGATTACTTGTAATCAATATGGAACTTCATCTGCATAAATAACTTTAACTTTTCCTTTCTTTCAGGTTCAAATAACTTCCCTTCACACCCAGCTGGCTGACAGTCAGAAAGAGCTGAAAACTGAGCAAGAGCTGAGAGTCGCCGCTGAAGAAAGGGTGAAGACATTGGAGGAAGCCGCGTCTGAGTCGGCCACCAAGCTGGCTGCTTTGACCGCTGAGCATGAGAAGGAGAAGCAGCTCCTTGTTCAACGTGCTAAAAATGCTGAAGGCCGCCTGAAGACTGCCTCCGATGAGCTCAGCGGATTAAAATTGCACATCCAGCAAATGAGCAGCGCCATCTTTGGTAAGTCGCCTGTTTATAATCCCTATTTTGATAATCTTGATAACTCTGACACTTTTCCCTTGCAGGTCCTAGAAGTGATAAACTGGCGAAAGAACCCGTAATGCAGCTCAAGGCGGCTTATGACTTCCTTGAACAGTTATACACTGGGAGTCGGCGGGCTATTCAAGCTGCCTTCTATGGAAAAGAAAACCCATCCACCATCAAGGAAGTCCTGAAGACTTTATCCACTCTGCCTGCTCAGCTGCAGATCATGAAAGAGTCCAGCGCCCGCATCGCCACTATGCACACCATGGCCCGCGCTAAAGCTCATTACGAGGATTTAGAACTTTCAACTTTAGTTGGTGGCTTTCCCGAAACTTATAAGGGGCAAGCTCTTGATCAGCTTACCTATAACGCTTTGAAGAAGGAGACCTTTGTCCCTGCAAGCCAGTTGGTCCAAGAAATGAAGCTTACAAGGTTTCAGTCAGCCTACAGCGAAGACGGAAAACGCGTAAAGCCCGGTCCTCTTCCGCCTCTCGATCTTACTCCTGAAGGCCGTAAGGACGAGTTTGCTCCGGACATTGATTCTTCAGATCTTATTGATGATGGAGAAATTTTTGATGCCTTTGCCACTATTGACTGGGCTGCCGATCAAGCCAAGACAGATCCTTCAACAGACGCAGCCCAAGCCGGAGGCAGCAAGACCCGGGAGTAAAACCGAAACCTTGAAAATCGCCAGTTGTTTAACTGCTTGTAATATATGTCTTGATCAATGATTCTGAAATGCCCTCTAGTGGCCTTTTGTAATAGACTTAGAAAAAATTCTGTTTAAATTCATACTGGTTTCCTTGGGAAGCAAGTCTGCTTCTTTTGCCCGAAGCTTCCTTATGAAAAGTTATTCTGGCTGCTTCTGGAAGAAATTGAATCCTTTGACGCTGGCGGCTCTTGGCCAAACATCAAGACAGTCATAAAGCTTGATAAGATGTATAATTTATTCTTAACAAGTATTAAACCAATAACTAAAGCAGTCATGGTGGCTTATAACCAGTAAACTTGCAGATGCTTACGGTGTAGCCAATATAATACAACTGGCGGCTCTTGGCCAAATACGAACATTAAAAAGAGCTCATAAGAGAGGTCATAAAACTCTTTAAAGCAGTATATCTTAAATAAAGCTTTAGCGAATTTCTAAAGATTGCAAAGTCCCCAGTATGGTGGCGACTCTTGGATCACCCCCAACCAGATCAGTTACTTCTTTTCCTGTATGGTGGCGACTTCTGGCTTGCCAGTTAGTTCGGCCCATAAGGTTGATTATTTCAAGATGGTAAAGCCTTCTGGATTACCAGCAGGCAGCATCCCATCTAAATCGTTTGTGCCCGTACACGGATGAAGGTTCTGGATTACCAGTAACACAGCCCGTTTGTTAGGTCTTTTTCCCAATATGGCGACTTCTGGTTTACCAGTAAGTTTAGCTTCATAAGGGCTGAAGGTCCCAAGATGGTGAAGGCCTCTGGATTACCAGGAGGCTCAACCCACATGAGTCTTTTATGCCTGTACACGTATGAAGGTTCTGGATTACCAGGAACACAGCCCGTTTATTAGGTGCCTGTACACGGATGAAGGTTCTGGATTACCAGTAACACAGCCCGCTTATTAGGACTTTGACCCGATATGGTGGCGACTTCTGGCTTACCAGTAAGTTCGGCCCATAGGGTTAAGTGTCCCATGATGGTGAAGGCTTCTAGATTACCAGGAAGCTCATCCGAAGTGGGTCTTTTGTTTCTGCACTTTCACAATATATGTATGATAAAGCACAAGTAATAATGTAATAAAACTTACTCATCATGTTGGATGGAAAACGACAGATACCCCGAACTTCAGGGCCGCCGGCTTTTACTCATTATTGATAATATATACATGAGAGGTATGTACAAGATTCCCAGAGCCGGAACTCTAGGTGTAGTAGGGTCTCAGATGAGCTATGTTCCAGGGCCTGTTGGTCTCTTCTTCAGATGTTCGAGACTCCTTCCTAGGCCGGAGATCAATCAGATAATAAGACCCGTTATGAAGATTTTTGCTGACAATAAAGGGCCCTTCCCAAGGAGGCGAAAGCTTATGCATGCCTGACTGGTCTTGTATTAAACGAAGCACCAAATCTCCTTCTTGGAAAGTCCGGCTTCTGATCCTACGGCTATGATACCGACGCAGGTCTTGCTGGTAGATAGCAGATCGGGCGGCTGCCAAATCCCGCTCTTCCTCCAAGGCGTCCAGAGAGTCCTGACGAGCCAACTCATTATCCTCTTCAACATATGCTGAGACCTGGGGCGAGTCATGGCGGATGTCGCTTGGCAAAACGGCCTCTGCCCCATAAACCATGAAGAAAGGTGTGAAACCCGTTGATCTGTTGGGAGTTGTCCGTAAACTCCATAAGACGGAGGGAAGTCCTTCTACCCAACAGTCGGGTGTACGCTGAAGAGGAACCATAAGCCGGGGCTTTATTCATCGAAGGATCTCCTGATTGGCGCGTTCAGCTTGCCCATTGGACTGTGGGTGCGCAACAGCCGCCACATCCAGTCTGATGTGCTCCTCATCACAGAACTGCTTCATGGCGCCTTTCGAAAGGTTTGTACCATTGTCAGTAATGATGCTGTGCGGGTACCCAAAACGAAAGATTAACTTTTTGACAAACTTAACAGCCGTCTCTGCATCCAAATTGCTGATAGGTTCTGCCTCTACCCACTTGGTAAATTTGTCAACAGCCACCAAAAGGTGAGTCTTTTTGTCACTAGAAGCTCTGAAAGGCCCCACCATATCCAGCCCCCAGACCGCAAAGGGCCATGTGATAGGGATCATCCGAAGTTCCTGAGCCGGCACATGAGCTTGGCGGGCAAACTTCTGACAACCGTCACACTTCCTGACTATTTCCTTTGCATCAGCATGAGCCGTGAGCCAAAAGAAACCGTGGCGGAAAGCCTTTGCCACCAATGATTTAGAGCCGGCATGATGACCACAGTCGCCGGAGTGTATCTCATTGAGGATATTCCGGCCTTCATCAGGCGATACGCAGCGCTGAAAGACGCCTGTGGCACTTCTTCGGTGCAACTCGCCATTGACAATGGTCATGGATTTGGACCTTCTCACAATCAGGCGGGCTTCAATCTCGTCAGCTGGCAAGACGCCACAAGTCAGATAATCCAAGTATGGGACAGTCCAATCCAGGATCTCATGGAGAGCCGCCACGAGCTGGGCCTCCGGGTCTGGGACAGCAAGGTCCTCCTCCGTTGGCAGCTTAACTGACGGGTTATGGAGCACATCCAGGAAAACATTTGGAGGAACCGGCTTTCGCTACAAACCAAGTCGTGATAAAGCATCAGCCGCCTCATTCTACCGCCGATCAATGTGATCCACCTGATAACCCTTGAAGCAACCAGCCACATTAGTAACAGCTTGTCTGTAAGCCGCCATGAGCGGGTCTTTAGAATCCCAAGTCCCTGAAACTTGCTGTGCCACCAGATCAGAGTCGCCTAGGCACCTAACCCGACTGAGATTCATCTCCTTTGCAATCCGGAGCCCATGGAGCAGGGCCTCATACTCTGCAGCATTGTTAGTGCAAGGAAACATAAGCCGCAAAACATAGCAGAACTTGTCACCTCGAGGGGAAGATATTATAACTCCAGCCCCCGAGCCTTCCAGCTGCCTAGACCCATCAAAGTGTATGGTCCAATATGTTTTATCCGGCCTTTCTTCCGGGGCTTGAAGCTCTGTCCAGTCATTGATGAAATCCACCAATGCCTGAGATTTGATGGCCGTGCGAGGCACATACTTGATCTCATGAGGTCCAAGCTCAATGGCCCACTTTGCAATTCTCCCTGTAGCTTCCCTGTTATGAATGATATCCCCCAAAGGGGCTGAAGATACCACCGTGATAGAATGCTCCAGGAAATAATGTCTCAGCTTCCGGCTTGCCATGAAAACTCCGAAGACCAGCTTCTGCCAATGTGGATAACGCTGCTTAGACAAAGTCAGGACCTCACTAACATAATAGACCGGCCTCTGGACAGGATACTCCCGGTTTGCCTCTTTTCTTTCCACCACCATTGCAACACTAACAGCTTTGTTATTTCATGCAATGTACAGAAGTATCGGCTCCTTGGTGATAGGAGCCGCCAGTATGGGCGGCTCTGCCAGCTGCCTCTTCAGAGCTTCAAAGGCCTCCCCAGCAGCTTTGCTCCATTGGAAGTCGTCCGCTTTCTTCAGCATCTGATATAAAGGAATAGCTTTCTCCCCCAGGCGACTTATGAAGCGACTCAAAGCTGCAATACGACCCGCCAGGCGCTGAACATCATTGATGCACTTAGGCTCAGCCAGAGAGGTGATGGCCTTGATTTTCTACGGGTTAGCTTCAATTCCACGCTCAGAGACCATGAAACCTAGAAGCTTTCCTGCAGGAACACCAAAGACACACTTGTCCGGGTTAAGCTTCATCTGGTAAACTCTGAGATTGCCAAAGGTCTCCTTGAGATCATCTAACAAGGTCTCTTGCTTTTCTGACTTGACCACAATATCATCCACATAGGCATGCACATTGCGGCCAATCTGTCCATGAAAACAATTTTGCACGCAACGTTGATAAGTCGCCTGGGCACTCTTGAGCCCGAAAGGCATAGAAACATAACAGAAGGCGCCAAAAGGTGTAATGAAAGCTGTCTTCTCTTGGTCCTCCACTGCCATCTTGATCTGATGATAACCAGAGTATGCATCCAGGAAACATAACCTCTCACACCCCGCTGTAGCATCAATGATTTGATCAATGCGAGGGAGAGCAAATGGATCAGCTGGACAAGCTTTGTTAAGATCCGTGTAGTCAATACACATACGCCAAGTGCCATTTTTCTTTAGAACCAGCACCGGGTTAGCCAACCACTCCGGGTGTAAGACATCTATGATAAACCCGGCAGCCAGAAGCCGGGCTATCTCTTCCCCGATAGCTTTCCGTCTCTCTTCATTAAAACGGCGAAGATACTGCTTGACAGGCTTGTACTTAGGATCCACATTAAGGCGGTGCTCGGCGAGTTTTCTCGGCACACCCGGCATGTCAGAAGGTTTCCATGCAAAGATGTCCCGATTCTCACGGATAAACTCGACGAGCGCGCTTTCCTATTTGGGATCCATGTTGGACCCTATAGTGAACTTAGCAGAAGAGTTGCCAGGGGTAAATTCCACTTCCTTGGTGTCTCTGTGAGCCTGAAACTTGAGAGGCGGCTCTCCTTCTATAGAGGGCTTCTTGAGAGGCGTCATATCCGCCGGGTCTACATTGCTTGTGTAGATTTTGAGCTCCTCCGAGGCACAAGCCGCTTCAGCATAAGCAGCATCTCCTTCTTCACACTCCATGGCGACTTTCCGGTTTCCATGAACTGTGATTGGACCCTTGGGACCCGGCATCTTGAGCTTGAGATAAATATAACAGGGCCTAGCCATGAATTTGGCATAAGCCGGCCGCCCGAAGAGAGCATGATAGGGACTCTTGATCCTGACTACCTCAAACGACAATGATTCACATCTGGAGTTATCCTCTGATGTCCCAAAGGCCACGTTCAACTTGATCCTTCCAACCGGGTATGCTGATTTGCCAGGTATAATCCCATGAAAAACTGTGTTAGATGGCGTAAGGTCTTTCTCCGTCAATCCCATGCGTCGGAAAGTGTCATAGTACAGAATATTGATGCTGCTTCCGCCATCCATCAGAACCTTGGTGAGAGCATATCCTCCAACTTGGGGTGCTACCACAAGTGCCAAATGACCCGGATTATCTACTCTGGGCGGGTGATCCTCCCTGCTCCAAGTAATCGACATCTCTGACCACTTCAGATACTCTGGAACAGCCGGCTCTACCGCATTAACAGAACGTCTCCTGACCTTGCGCTCCCTTTTATCTGCACATGTAGTGAACACATGATACTGTCCACTATTCAACTGTTTAGGATTACTCTGGAACCCGGTCTGATTGTTCTGCTGTTGTTGAGAGTGTTGGCCGCTGTTGTATTGGTTTCCTTGAGGTTGCTGACCACTGTTATTCCCCTGGAAGCCGCTACCAGACCCGCCCGGGTGGTGCGACTATTGATGAAAGCCGCCAGGAGGGCCTCCACCAGGTGGTCCGAACCCGGGCCCGGAACCCGGTCCGTATCCGCCACCCCCGCCACCCGGCGGGTTCTGGAAGCGCTGAGCGAAAGCATCCATAATGTGACACTGTTCCCAAGTATGCCTTGCTAGTCTCTCTTTGGTACCGTGTTTTGGACACGGCCCCTTGAGGAACTCATCGAAGTTTTGTGGCTTAAAAGGTCTGTTACCAGAACCACCCTTCTGAAACTTAGCCCCTGCATTGGTATTAGCCACCAGCTCAGATCCGGCTTCTGGACCCTTACGCTTCTTATCATTGTTCTGCTGCTGACTCTTGCCACCAACAGGCTTTTTACCTTTCGGATCAGGAACCTCTGGCTCATCACCTCCTGGGTCCTTCGTAGGATCAGACTTAGCATACTTGGTGAGAGCATTCATGAGCTCCCCCATATCTTTGACACTCCGTTTGAGCCGCCCTAACTTCTGCGTGAGAGGCTCATAGTGGCAAGCCTTCTCCAGCACCAAAACTGCCTGAGGGGCGGAGATATTATCTGAAGAATGAATGATCTCTGCAACTCGGCTGACCCAATGGTGAGCCGACTCTCCCTGCCACTGAACACAATGCTGAAGATCAATGATAGTCTTCGGATGCTTGCAGGTACCTTGGAAGTTTTTGATAAAACGTTCCCTTAACTCGCCCCATATCTTGATGGAATTCGGGGGTAAATTCTTCAGCCACGTACGCGCTGCTCCTTCCAACATCATGGGAAATATCTTGCACAAGCCTGATCGCTGACCCCCTGAATATCCATGGCAAGCTCATAACTTTCTATCCACTGGGCCGGGTCCTGGTCTGGTGTATAACTGGACACCTTCCGCGGGCCCTTGAAATCCCTGGGCAGGGATGCGCTGCGGAGAGCCGGGCTCAAGCAAGGCACTCCAATGGATCTTCCTGTTGGGGTGACTGTTGTAGTCACGACTGGCGCGAGAGCCGCCTCCTGAGCCGCGAGAGCCGCCGCATGAGCCGCCTCCTGATCCGCCACGTGAGCCGCCGTATGTGCTGCGTGAGTCTCATGTACTCCGTGCCCTGGGATCATGGGTTTTGGTGAATACGGCAAGCCCCCAGGCGCACCCCGATGATGGCGGGTGCTAGACACCGCAGGGCTTTCAGCGTGGCGGCTTCTAGTGCGGCTTCTGTTAGGAGCGGGTGTAGAATGCAGTCGCTCCCGGCTGTACGAATAATTCGCTTGCTGGACCACGGCGGTTTTTAGTTTTGCAATTGCATTGCGAACCTCGATCTCAAGGGGCGTGTCTCCATTGATGGGCAGACGTGCCAGCGCCGTGGTAGCCGCGTAGAGGTTGTCCACAGGGTTCGTAAAGTGCCCTTGTGCCGTAAGCATCGGTACCTCTGGCCGCTCCCCATGATCCGCCGAGCGTCGGGTTCCCGGGTCTGGCGACCTCTGGGGAGTTCCTGTCGCTGGACCTCGAAGGCGTTCCCCTGGCGGGGTGCTGAACTGCAGGGCCTGACCTTCAACCTCGGCCGCAAGCCGGCTCCGGTGTCGTCTGTGATGAACCGCGTCAGACTCCACCCGGCGCTGCTCCAGATGATAACTCTCCTGTTGCAGACGCGCCGATTCTTCCCGTAACTCTCGTTCACGAGTCACCAGACGGACGTTCTCCGCATCAATGCCAGCTTGAGCCTGGACCATCTGATCCTTGATCCTGACGATCTCTGCATTGAGCTCTGCCTGATTTTCTGCAGTGACCTGTGTGCCCAGCAGTGTAGTCAACGTAGCCGTCAATCCCACCAGGGTCTGTGCTGGCGAAACTCTTGACACCGCATTGGAGGTTCCAGCATCCGCTGCCGGGTCTGGTATATCAGCCGCCCCCGCCATGTAGACAACAGGGCGAGCGAGCGGGCCTAAAGAATCCTGCGCCGGCGAGTTCTGCTGAAAGCCCCCAAGACCCTCTTGGCGAAGAGAATAAAGCGACTCTCCGCCAGAGGAATAGCCACCATCAACATAAGTCGCCGAGCCCTCCGTGGAAGCCGACGATCCAGAATACTCCACCCCTTGAGTGAAGCCAACGAAGACGTGCTCTTGCCTGGCGGGCTGCGTGTCCTGGACCGGCTTGAAGGTGTCGGTGAAGATATCCGGCCCAGATCCAGATCCGCCGGCCTGCACAGGAGCCGGAAGCCTAGGGGCGGCTCTCGCTACGGCGGGTTGCGTGCGGCGGGCCGTTTCAACGACCTCCGTGGAGGTGGCTGGCTTAGAGCCGCCGGCCTTCCCGATGAAGACATGGATTCCGCCAAAGGGGACCCGGTACCCGTACTCAAGAGAGTCGGCCTCGGGGCCCCAGCCTGAGTCATCGATGAGCAGATTGCCGCGACGACTCTTGGTTATCCGGCCAATCACGTATCCCTCGAGTCCTTGGGGAGGACCCTTCGAATACTCAACACCACCATGCGATAGCCCCACGGTGGGCGCCAACTGTTGTGGTATTTTCACGGCAGATGTCCTCATAGGACTTGATCTCGAAGCCATCGCGTAAGTAGTAGACCGAAGGGGTTAAACGAGGAACACGGGAGGCAAGGGTTACCCAGGTTCGGCCCCTCTCGTGGAGGTAAAAGCCTACTCCTGCTAGATGTATTGAAGATCTAGATTACAAGGGTTTTGGAACTTGTCTAGCCCTAGCTCTCGAAAGGTTTCAACGTGATCTCCCTAGCCCCAGGGCTCCCCCTTTATATATAGGCGGAGGTCCGGGGCTTACATAAGAGTCCGGGTCGGGATAGCAATCCGAGCCCAACTCTCCTTTACTTGTTTCCTAAGTTATACCTCGAGGCGGTTTGCACATACCGCCTCTCACGGCGGGTCTTGGGCTGGCCCTTCCTTGGGCGGCTCTTCTTCTGGGCCTCTTGAGAACGCTCCGGCCCAACTAGCCTATCTTCAATAAAGATCCCCAGAACCCGGCCCTAAACGGGCGGGTCTCACCGAAAGATATTTCCCTGACAAACGCCGAACTGTATCCGAGGTGTCATAGATTACCTCGGTTTCTGAAAATTCGAAGGACTTCATCCGAGCTTAAATGCCGGAATAGTCTTTTAAGGAGCCAGCCATTCACATCCGAGCCTTATACCGGACTGCTTCTGAGGCATCTCCGATCTTGAGCTTTATGCCGGACTGCTTCCGAGCTCCAACGCCGGACTGCATCCGAGCTCCAACGCCGGACTATATCCGAGCGCCGGACTATATCCGAGCGCCGGACTATATCCGAGCGCCGGACTACATCCGAGGTGTCATAGATTACCTCGGTCTTGAAAAAGTCGAAGGGGTTCAACCGAGCTTAATGCCGGAAATGCCCTCTATGGAGCCAGCCACTTGCGCCCGAGCATTATGCCGGACTGCTTCCGAGGTGGTGCACCACCCCGACCGCAGGCTGATTTTCTGTGGATATTCTCGATTGGTGCAATTTATTCTCTGCCGAGATATATAGCCAGTAGCCCTCAAGGTGTGTGTCCGTTGAATGTCCGGCATGCACCTGAAGGAAAACATAAACCCGCTGATCCCAGTAACCCCTGAGACTCAGGTCGATTCACAAAATCGGCCTGAGGATCAACTCCTAGCTCTGCAGCTTACTTAGGAATAGAAACGCGGTGTAATATATTAGAGGAAATAGTGATCGGCAAGCGGGCCCTTGAGAGAGGATCTTGAGAAGTTGCCATAATATATTAGCTTGATGCCGGATAGGTCCAGATGGTATCTATTGTTGTCCGAAGACATGTTTGCCCATAGCTCGGTCAAGCCGAACACTAAGCATTTTGAATTTTCTGCATTGAATAGGCAATGCAGTAGCCCCCGAGCCACTGGTTGGGTGGCAACACCAGATCAGGGGATCGATGTGCCCCTTTAATATTTGTAAATGATAAGCGCGAAGCCCAGTAGCCCCCGAGACTTAATGTGGGCACGGGTGGCCGAATTAAGGATCGATATCCGGAGTACATTGACCATGATCATGAAATGTCATCTCCGATCAATGTGGAAGGAAGATATTGAGGATTTAGTTGGGGGAAAGTTCCCGAACTCTGTGGTCCATAATGAACCAAAAATTTCACTTCCATTGTTGCCAACCAATTATATCCTTTAAGATTGCTAGCTTTCGGCTTCACCCAGTCTGAGGTACTAACCCGGATGACCCGGTATTAACAATCACAGAGGTGCTCCCTTTACCGCCTAGCCTAACAATCGGGAACATAGGGGTAAGCACAGGAGCCAGGCAACCCAGCTTGGCCAAAATCTTAAGTCAAATTGATGCATATTGATGGCTTTATTACGATAATTATGGAAGGCAAATTCTCCATTGAGACTGTTTATAACCTGAAAGTGGCCCATCGTCGGCTTTCGCCCCTTTGTAGATGCTACACAGGGTGTTTCTGTACTAACAATACAACCCTTAGCCGACGTCTCGGTGCCCGGAGGTGGTTGTGTTAGCAGAAACGAGGCAATCAGATATGCAGGCTTTATAACTGTCACTTAGTCATAGGAGTTTAAAGGTCGGGGCCAGTTACTAGCCCCTGAATAGTGTTCGGCATCGGCCGAGGTCAAACCAGTAACACTTCGGCCAATCTTATGAAAGGCCCATCGTTTAACACGGGGTGACCTCTATCGATCTGTAGTTTGACACAGTCATCGGATCGCTGAACAGATTACGCTCATTGTGACAGTCAGTTTTCGGCTTTCTCCACTGAGGTGCTTAACCTTTCGAGCTGGAAGCACAATCGCAGTGGTTCTCCCTTTGCACACCTAGCCGAACAAAGCGGAACATAGGAGGCAAGCACAGGAGCCGGGCAACCCAACTATTGACCGAAGACACAATTCGAAACTGGTGCATATAAAGCAATATCCGAGAACATTTCGCCGAGGACTCCTCGGAGTGCCTTGGCTTTTGGTGGGTTCGGCTCTAGTCGCAGCCCCCCGTTGATATTACCTATGCTTTAAAAGTGTACTGCGAGAGTTATGCTCGGAAAAAACAAGATTTATGCAAAAAACTTTATGTTTAGATAAAAGAAAATTGTGCCAATCCGAAACTGGTCTTAAAATTAATATGTCCTTCGGCCGTGCTTTAACATGATACATCCGATCTCCAGACTTCAAGTGGGTCACCGTTCGGCTTCAACCTCCATATCCCGAAGGCGGAGTGTTTCTCCGAGGCCAGTTTAGCGAACTAAACGTGGGCGGCTCTAGAGAGAAACCAGGCTACCCGGCTATTGACCACACACTCAAGTCGAGAAAGGAGTAGTAGAAAAAGGCTTTGCAACGACCAAGAAGAAAACACATTTATTATAAAACAGCTCATACCAATTTAAGAGCCCCCAAGTGACTTGGGTAAAAGAATTTTATGTATAATGATTGTAGGTACCGAAGTACTTATATAATATCTGTATTCGCCCGAACTTTGAACGCGTCTTAACCGACCGTCGGCTTCTCCCTCTTCGGCCAAGGGCCGAAAAGTGTTATCTGCTCCGCCTACCGAAAATATTGGTGGTGTTTCGGATAACCAGGCAATCAGGCCATGAGGCTGTAACAGACAAACCGCGCCCAGGGAACTTATGCTATATTACTTATGTAACGTAAGAAGCATCTTCAAAGAAAATAGTGCCCCCAACGGTACCTTTCTTTGGTCGCTCATGATTACTATGAGACTTGTGCAATAGATTTGTGTACGCGTGAGTTCCTTCGTGTGCCGACCATAGTTGAAAACAATAAGAGCGCTAGCTTTCGGCTTCACCCGTCTGAGGTACGAGTTCAGATGACCCGATCGTAACAATCGCAGAGGTGCTCCCTTTACTCCCTAGCCGAACAATCGGGAACGTAGGGGTAAGCACAGGAGCCAGGCAACCCAGCTTTGCGGAACACTTAAGTCAACATGATGCATATTTTGGCATAATACACGAGCAAGGAAAGAAGCTCTACAATAATAATCACATGCAGAGAGTAAAGGTTTCATAAAGGAAGCCCCCAAGTAAACGGGGTATTTGAACTTGTTTGTAACAAACAAAGTTTTGATAAAGAAAGTTTTTCGCAAACAACTTTTTGTCAAAAAAGTATAGTGCTTGGTCGAACCGAACAAAAAGTAAAATTCTAAAGAGAGCTGAGCACGAAAACGACTTAGCTGGTTAATGTGCTCGGTGCGGTCCGGGGTTGTGGCGGGACAAAGACGTAGTCCTCGGCCTGGCCGAGGTCCCAGCCCCCAAGCCCGAGGTAACCGAGCGAAGAGCTCGGGTCGAGAAGTGGCAACGCAGCACGGTTGCTGCGGCGAGGCAAAGCCCCCGGTCCAGCCGAGGAGACAGAGTAGTTCGGCAGCGTGACGACGAAGCCCCCGGTTATCATGGGAAAAGGAAGTGTTGTTAACAAACAATCTTTTTTATTTAACATAAATATAATGCTCGGTAGAACCGAACACAAATTTAGAAATTTGAGCATTAAAGTGACTTAGCTAGTTAATGTGCTCGGTGTTGACGACGCAGGCCGAGCTTATAGCGGGTCAAGGTCCCAGCCCCCAAGCCGGTCCCAAGGTGACCGAACGAGGAGTTCGGCACAACGAAGTAGTGTCACGGCTTGGCCGATGTGGCGAGGCGAAGCCCCCGGTCCAGCCGAGGTGGCGGAGTAGGTCGGCAAGGTGACGCCGAACTGACCGCGCGACGCAGCCGAAGTCGATTACCTGCACACATAAAATAGTGCGAGCAAGAGATAATAACAATGAAAGATAATAATATATTTTAAAAAAACTCTTCTACTTAGTTAATTTAAGTGAAGCAAATAAGCAAAGGAATATGGCCTGGGCGCCGAGGTGTCTGAACGAAGAGTTCGGCTTGACGAAGTGGCGACGCTGCACGGTCGATGTGGCGAGATGAAGTCCTCGGTCCAGCTAACATGGCGAAGCTGTGATCGGCGGACGCCGAAGTCTCATGCAGGTCGGCTGGTGACGCCGAAGTCTCATGACAACCGAGGTGTTGAAGCAGGTCGGCTGGTGACGCCTAAGTCCCCGAAGCACGTTGATGAAGGGATGCCAAAGCCCCGGTCTAGCCGAGGTGATGAAGCAGGTCGGTAAGGTGACGCTAGAGCCCCATGCCAGCCGACGTGTTAAAGCAGGTCGGCGTTGTGGTTATTGGTTTGAAGAAAAGGCGGCACGTTGGTGGTAATGCAGGTCAAAATTTGTGACGCGGTCGATGCCATGAAGTGACCGCGCGGCGATTCCGGTGTGCCAGCCCCATGCAATCCGTGGGGCGACGATGCCGAACTCTTGGTCGGGTTACCGAACTCTTGATTGGGTTGCCGAACTCTTGGTCGGGTTGCTGAACTCTTAATTGGGTTGCCGAACTCTTGGTTGGCTTGCCGAGGTGATGAATCTGAAGAGGTTGACCTCGACTTCAACAAAGCGACGATCTAGCGCAGGTCGGCAGCCGTGGAGCAATGTCGTCGGGCCGGTTTGACATCGGCACGATGGTGAAAATTGCCTCAAAAAAGACTTAAAATTTGTGGGTATGTGTTTGAGAACAACACATAATACCCTAAAAAAATTCCTTCAAAAAGGATGTTCAATATCTCGTTCATGAAGAAAGATGAATTCGGGTCAGATTTGTTTTCGCGCAGGAGACAGATCCGAAAATTGATGCACTCATCGGACGTTTCCCAGAGTTTGAACGGTCGGATCGAGCTGAAATTTTGAGGGGTGATCGGTATGATAATTCCGCAGCGATGAACGGCGGGATCTTCCAAACGATGGACGATCTTGACGCTGCACTCCTCGCCCTAAAGTCGTCTAGATTCACGTCTAGATTTGACAGGACTTCGGTATATTGTAGATCGCCGGAGATTCCTTCATCGGAACGCGACGAAATTTTGCAGGGTTGTTCTAGATTCAATTCCGCACAATTCCACCGAAGCAATCGTCAAAACGACACTCGAGGTGGCGAGGACGACGAATACGAATCTGCTGTCCAGAAAAACTGCCTGATCGCACGAGGGCAATGTTGACGTTGAGCCCCCGAGCGCCATGGAGGATTCTTCCATGATCTTGGTTGAGATTGGAGTTGATGTTGATGAAGACACCCTTACGATCTAGATGATCCGACGTGGCGCGCAGTCCTTGGCCTAGCCGAGGTGACCAGTCAAGCCGGCGACGAAGATGCCGACGTTGACGATGTACCTCGGTTCCGACGCGTAGATCGCGATGGAGCCGATCTGAATTCCCATCGCACCGCGGCGACTACCCAGCAGGCTCTCAATGAAAGCACCAATGTCGGTGTCAAATCCGGCATATCTCGTAGTAGGGGTCCTAAGCTAGGCGTCTTTGAGCGATGGTAACATGGACACATGATTTTACCCAGGTTCGGGCTCTCTTGAAGAGATAATACCCTACGTCCTGCTTTTGATTAGATTGATATGAGGGATAGTACAGAGTACATGTATCTATCACGAGCTTATGAGATGTAATGTAATGATCTATTGCCTAACCTGGCCTCGGTTTATATATGCACCGTAGGCCTAGGGTTTAGAGGAGTCCTTGTCTTGTGCGCCAAGTCTTGTGGAATCCTCCTTGTATTCGGCATGGGCTGCCCGAAGTGGCCCATTAGTGAATCATCATGGGGGTCCTCGGCCCGACCCACTGGTCGGGAGACGACGTGGTGAGTACCCCCTAGTCCAGGACACCGTCACTTGACGCTTTTAGCAGGCGCTTTATGGTACCTGTAGTGTGTCCGAAGACGTGTTGACGGTAATAGTTCGGTCCAGCCGAACACCTACCCTCTAATAGTATGTCCCCACCGCTGCCCATGGAATTTTGAGCACAAAGTTGTGCCTCCGTGGCACGTACCTTGCCGGTTCTAGGGCCGTGCGATGGGGGGCGAGTCCCTATTTACCGGGAGTGGAAGGTTCTGGTACCTCGGATTGAGACCGAGCTCTTTTCCCAGCCTTGGGCACCTTGACGACAGATGTCGGCGATTGCCAATCATCGGTGTAATGATATTCGGTCGCCAGGGCCAACGCATGTTCCTCAGTTCGGAGGGAGCGCTCTGTATTGCCATTAACTGTAATGACCCCCCTAGGGCCGGGCATCTTGAGCTTGAGGTATGCGTAGTGAGGGACGGTGTTAAAGCGAGCGAACGCTGTACGGCCGAGTAGGGCGTGATAGCCGCTGCGGAAAGGTACGATGTCGAAGATCAAGTCCTCGCTTCGAAAGTTGTCGGGCGAGCCGAACACGACCTCCAGGCTTACGGAGCCTGTGCACCGGGCTTCAACGCCTAGGATCACTCCTTTGAAGGTAGTGTTGCTGGGCTTGATCTTTGACGGATCTATGCCCATCTTTTTCACCGTATCTGAGTAAATCAGATTGAGGCTACTTCCACCGTCCATTAGGACTTTAGTGAGGTGGTACCCATCTATTATCGCGTCTAGGACGAGTGCGGCCGAACCCCCATGACGGATACTGGTCGGGTGATCGCGTCGATCGAAAGTGATCGGATATGCCGACCATGGGTTATACTTCGGGGCTACATGCTCTATGGAGTAGACATCTCGAAGGGCGCGCTTCCTCTCCTTCTTGGGTATATGAGTGGCGTAGATCATGTTTACTGTCTTTACCTCTGGAGGGAATTTCTTTTGACCGCTACCGATCGGACCACGAGGCGCATCCTCATCCTTGCTGCGTGGGCTCTTGCCTTGGTCCTCGGATGCGAGCTTGCCGGCCTGTTTGAAGACCCAACAGTTACGGTTGGTGTGATTGGCGGGCTTCTCTTGAGTGCCGTGCATCTGGCAAGGCCTCTCTAGGATCTTGTCCAGCGGGGTGGGTCCGTCGTGTTTGCCTTTAGGAGGCTTCTTCCGCTGCCCAGGACGGGAATTGCGGAAGCCGGCATTGAGAGCCGTGTCATCGGCATCACTATTATTGTGCCGGCGCTTGTTCTTGTTGCGCTTCGGTTTCCCGTTTCCATCCCGAACTTCAGAGGTTCCGGGGTCTTCGGGGTTATGGCTACGTCTAGCTAGCCAATTATCCTCGCCCGCGCAAAAGCGGGTCATGAGTGATGTGAGGGCGAACATTGTCCTTGGTTTGTCCTGGCCGAGCTGTCGAGCCAGCCATTCATCCCGAATATTATGCCTGAAGGAGGCTATAGCTTCGGCGTCCGGGCAGTCTACGATCTGGTTCTTCTTGGTCAGGAAACGATTCCAGAATAGCCGCGCGGACTCTCCTGGCTTCTGTACGACGTTGCTTAGATCGGAGGAGTCCGGTGGCCGAACATAAGTGCCCTGGAAGTTAGATCGGAATGCCTCTTCTAGGTCCTCCCAACACCCAATAGAGTTTTCGGGGAGGCTATTTAACCAGTGCTGAGCTGGCCCCTTGAGCTTCAGGGGTAAGTACTTGATGGCGTGGAGGTCATCTCCTCGCGCCATGTGGATGTGCAGGAGGAAATCCTCAATCCATACGGTTGGGTCAGTTGTCCCATCGTATTGTTGTATGTTTACGGGTTTAAACCCTTCCGGGAACTGATGCCGCATTACCTCATCCGTGAAGCACAGTGGGTGGGCGGCGCCACTGACCCGAGCTATGGCGCGCCGGTGATCGGTGTCTGTCCTAGCTCGGGTTCGTTCCCGATCTTCATTGTCGCGGTTGAACCAAGGCCGGTACCCTTCCCGTCTATCGGGTGAGTATCCTCTGGATCCGTAGATGGATTGCATGCGGCCTGCTCTATAGTCCAGGTCGTGTCGCAGGTTGAACCTGTCATCAGGCTCTAGTGGCTCCTTTCCCCGTCTACGGGGTATCGTCGGCCTATAGCCGGTATCATCAGCCGTCCTGTCGCGTCCTCGAGGGGGGCGGTCTGCCTTGTCATATGGGGTATGCTTGGGAGACGGCGTATCAGTGAGCTCGTCATCGAATTGCGGCAGCAGCCTTCTGCGTGGGTAGCTCTTAGGTTGGTCCGATAGACCGGTGCCGTGTCCTTCCTCAGCTGAGAGGACTCTCGTCCATCGGTCGTTGAGGTCGTCTTGTTCGGCTCTTAGCTGGCGCTCTTTTGATTTCAGGCTGCGACCTGTGGATATGAGTTGTTGCCTAAACAATTCCTGATCTTCAGGATTGTCGGGGATGGCGAAGTCATCGGCAGCCGCATTGTCCTCCCCCTCGATAGAGCGGAGGTAGTCGTCGTCCTCAGGATCATCGGGGTTGCGATGGTCTTCGGGTCTCTCCTGATCCTCCAACGGGTGTTCAGGGATTTCGGGACCGCCGATGTCTTCCGGGGTGTCTCCGTCCCCGGTGCCACCGATAGACTTTCGCCCCTTTTTTCCTTTTGACCGTTTATGTGGATTTCGGCGTCTTGACGGCGCTTCATCCGATTTATCACCGTTGTTTTTCGGAGTGTCCACCATGTAGACATCGTATGTAGAGGTGGCAGTCCACTGCCCGGTCTTAGCGGGGGTGAGGGACTGATCTTCCTCTTCCATGTACTCTGCTTCCTCGGAAGCGTAGTCCAGCATGTCGGTTAAATCCTCGACAGTGGCTATCAAGTGGGTGGTGGGTGGGACGAAAAATCTGTCCGGACCCGTCTGAGGCCCGATTTGAGAATAGATCGGGGCTGGGTCGTCATTGATCTTCATCGACGAGATCCGATCTGGAGCCTCATCGAGTATCGAGAGCTCGATCGGACTGGTCTGCCCAGAGCTTCCGGAGTGAACCTCCGATGCATCCGTGCAGGGAGTGTGTTCGGCAAGAACCGATGTCCGGACGTCGGGTACTATGACCTGATCCGGACTGAAGGTCGGGCCCTCGCCGGGGTAGATGCCATGGGCGGAGCCGAAAGATGGGTCTGGGGTTAAGGCCTCAGAGTCTTCGGGCATGGCAGGCAAGACTGCAAGCCCGGTTAGTGATAGATCACCTCGAGAGTCTACGGAGAACTCTAAGTTCCCGAATCTGACCTCTTGATCAGGGGCAAAACTTCCGACGCGGCCTAGATGGCCGGTCGGGTCGGCGTGCAGCACAACGCTGCCGAAAGCGAAGATCTGTCCGGGGACAAAATTGCCCGGATTGCGGACCTCTTCGTTGATGACTAGGCGAGCCATCGATTCCTTCTGGCGATCACAGTGGAACTCTCAATGAAAGCACCAATGTCGGTGTCAAAACCGGCAGATCTCGGGTAGGGGGTCCCGAGCTGTGAGACTAGGATCGATGGTAACGAGAGACGAAGGGGACAAAGTTTTACCCAGGTCCGGGCCCTCCTATGGAGGTAATACCCTACGTCCTGCTTGATTATATTGATTGTATAGAGATTACAGAGTTGATCTACCACGAGATCGTATGACTAAAACCCTAGATGAGTTCTGTTGTCCTACAACCTAAAACCCTCCGGCTTATATAGACGCCGGGGGTACCTAGGGTTTACACATGGTCGGTTACATGTCGAAGGGATAAACATGCCTATTCACTACTCCAAACGTGGAGGACAAGCCACGATTCTCGAAGCTTCCTTCTTGGAGATGAGGTCTTCAATTCTTCCAGTATTCGGCAAGTGGCCCATACAGTCCGGCCCATAAGACATAGGCCGGCCTCCCGAGGACCCCTCAAACCAGGACTTCCTCAACAAGAGCAAGGAGTTCATCGACATTGCCGAGCCTATTACCTTTTGGAGGGTGGTGCCTGCTAGATTGGTTAGGTGTCGCTTGGGAGCCTCCTACTTCGTGTTGTGGAGTTGAACCAAGAAGTTTGTATGGGCAAGGAGATCGCCTACTTCGTGAAGATCTACCCATAGTGAGGCTAGTCCTTCATGGACGGAAGCCGTTATGGAATAGTCAAGGTTGCTACTTCGTGGACCCTTATGGGTGGAGCCCTCCGTGGACTCTCGCGACCGTTACCCTCCGTGGGTTGAAGACTTCATAAATGTGGACGTACGATAGCACGACCTATCGGAACCACGGGAAAAATCTTCGTGTCTACAAATTGCGTTTGATCTTCCTTCCTACCCTCTACTATACATGCTTGTTGTTACTTTCCGCTGCTATACTCTTAGACATGCATGTTAGGGTGTGCTTGACTTGCTATGAATGCTAAAATCTGCCAACACTTAAAATTGGTAAAAAGTAGATTTTTATTTGGTCATGTAGTCTAATCCCCCCCCCTCTAGACACACTTCTAGTGATCCTACAAGTGGAATCAGAGCATTGTTCTCCATTGCTTCGGTTTCATCACCGTGGAGGAAGATGGATGTGTCTAGTATAGGAAGTTTGAGTTGTAGAGTGCCTATTCTTGATGGGGAGTACTTAGTAAATGGGAACATATGAAGCTTGAGCTATTTAATGAATTTCAATTGAGCAAGTATGTTAAGAACCCCTATGTACCTCCCATTGATCCTTTACATCCCACACACGGAGAGGAAATTGATATGCTATGCAATCTTAGAACTGTTAATCTTATCGTTAGAGGATTGCCTAGGATTGTGCTTAATCAAATGAAGAATTTTGAATGTGCTTATACTTTGTGGAATGACTTGGAAAAACGATATCCAAGTTATTCATTGAGTAATCTTGATGAAATTCTTCATAAAACTATTGCCTTTCACAAAATGATGCCTAGTGATGCCAAGTTTGATGACTATCTATTTGAGATTAGAGACCTCATGCGTGCTAAAGGAGATGTCATAACTATCAACAACATCATTGTAGAAGCCATTCGAATTCATAAATTTGAACATTGTCATGATCACAACCTTAACGAATCTCTTGTTCTTTGTGATGAGGATTTCCCACTTGATGATGACAATGTGGAACATGGCTACTATGATGAAGATGAGTTGTTCGACATCGAGCATGAGAAGATCATGAAGAATCTAAGTCTTATGGCAAACTTCAAGGATTACATGTCCGGAGGAAAAGAGTGGATTCTCGATAGCGGATGTACCGATCATATGACCGGAGATAGAGAGATGTTTGAAGAGATCACACCAAACCATGGACCGCAAAGGTACGTAATGTTTGGAGACAACTCCAAGGGTAAGGTACTTGGTCTTGGTAAGGTGGCCATATCCCATGATAGCTCTATTCAAAACATCATGCTTGTTGAATCCCTTGGCTACAATCTTCTTTCAGTATCTAGACTTGCCGACTTTGGTTTTAATGTGCTATTCACGAAAGTAGATTGCCAAGTGTTTCGTCGAAATAATCATAAAATGGTCTTTACCGGTTTCCGTAGAGGTGATCTATACATTGTCGATTTCACTAAGAGATCCAAACCTCGTACTTGTCTAATTGCAAAATCTTCTAAAGGTTGGCTTTGGCATAGAAGACTAGGACATGTTGGCATGCATAATCTAGACAATCTTATCAAAGGTGATCATATACTTGGTGTTAAAGATGTTATCTTTGACAAAGATAGACTTTGTAGTGCTTGTCAAGCTGGAAAGCAAGTAGGTGGAAGTCATCCCGTAAAGAATATCATGACTACTAGGAGACCACTCGAGTTACTTCACATGGATCTTTTTGGTCCCAATGCTTACAAGAGCCTCGGTGGAAATTCCTATGGTCTAGTTATAGTTGATGATTTTTCCAGATTTACGTGGGTATTCTTTCTTGATGATAAGTCATATGTACAAAAGATCTTCAAGAACTTCGCTCGCAAAGCGCAAAATCAGTTTGAAGTGAAGATCAAGAAGGTTCGGAGCGATAACGGATCGGAGTTCAAGAACACCCATGTAGATACCTTTCTTGACGAAGAAGGTGGTTCACATGAGTTCTCGGCTACGTATACGCCTCAAAAAAATGGAGTTGTTGAGAGGAAGAACCGAACTCTTATTGAGATGGCAAGAACGATGCTTGACGAATACAAGAAGCCAAGACACTTTTGGGCAGAAGCCATGAAAACAGCATGTCATGCCACAAACCGACTCTACTTGCACAAGCTTCTCGGTAAAACGGCATACGAGCTACTCACCGGTAACAAACCCCAAGTTGGATACTTCCGGGTATTCGGCTCAAAGTGCTACATTTTTTATAAGCATCGCCGTACTAAATTTGCTCCTAAATCTCATGAAGGATTCCTACTTGGTTACAGATCAAACTCTCACACTTACCGTGTCTACAACAACTTCACTCGAAAAGTTGAAGAGACGGTAGATGTAAAGTTTGATGAATCTAATGGTTCGCAAGTCGAACAATTGCCAAATGATGTAAGTGATAAGGACCCTTCGGAAGATATCCAAGATTTGCCCATCGGCAAGATTCGTCCCATGGAGGTGAAGGAAAGTACTTCATCAACTCAAGTGGAAGCCCCTACTTCACGTCAAGGTGAACCACAACATGACATGGAGGCATCCACAAGCGGTACACGACACGATGATGAAGAGGAGGTAGTACATCATGAAGATCCACCACAACCTCCTTCGCCACCACCTCAAGGGAACGACACCTTCAACAACAACGAAGATGAAGGAGATGATGATGAAGAAAAGCTCCACCATCCAACAATCGGAAGCTGGCCCGAGTTCGAGCACAAGTGACCAAGAACCATCCCCTAAACCAAATCTTTGGTGATATACAAACAGGGAGAATCACTCGCTCTAAAACTCGCCTAGCTAACTTTTGTGAGCATTATGCTTTCATCTGCAGCATTGAGCCCTTGAAGGTAGAACAAGCTCTTGAAGATGTTGATTGGGTGAACGCGATGCATGAAGAGCTTCACAATTTCGAGAGGAACGAAGTGTGGACACTCGTGGAGAAGCCCAAGGATGAGCAAAACATCATCGGAACCAAATGGGTGTTTCGGAACAAGCAAGATGAAGACGGTCAAGTCGTACGGAACAAGGCTCGTCTCGTAGCCCAAGGATATACGCAAGTCGAAGGTATGGACTACGGTGAGACCTACGCCCCCGTCGCTAGACTTGAAGCTATTCGCATTCTTCTTGCTTATGCTAATCACCATGATATCACGCTTTATCAAATGGACATTAAAAGTGCCTTTTTAAATGGTGAAATTGAAGAAGAGGTTTATGTTAAGCAACCACCTGGTTTTGTGAATCCTAAGAAACCTAATCATGTCTACAAGCTTCGTAAAGCACTTTATGGTCTTAAGCAAGCCCCTCGTGCTTGGTACAAATGCTTAACGAAGTTTCTCATTGAAAAAGGGTTTGAAACTGGTAAAATTGATGCAACCTTGTTCACTAAGAGAGTTAATGGTGAATTATTTGTGTGCCAAATCTATGTGGATGATATTATCTTTGGATCTACTAACCCACAATTCAGTTAAAGATTTGGAAGGTTGATGTCCGAGAAGTATGAGATGTCCATGATGTGTGAGCTGAAATTCTTTCTTGGTTTGCAAATCAAGCAAACGAGAGAAGGAACTTTCATCTCTCAAACTAAGTATACCAAGGACTTGATCAAAAAGTTCAACATGCGGGAGTGCAAAGGTATGAAAACCCCAATGCCTACTAGTGGACATGTTGATCTTACCAGAGAGGATGAACCGGTTGATCAAAAGGTTTATCGATCTATGATTGGTTCATTGCTATATCTATGTGCCTCTCGTCCCGATATTATGCTTAGTGTTTGCATGTGTGCTAGATATCAAGCTGCACCTAAAGAGTGTCATCTTTTGGCCGTGAAACGCATTGTGAGATATTTGATACAAACACCAAACTTTGGCATTTGGTATCCCAAGGGATCTTCCTTTAACCTTGTTGGCTATTCCGATTCGGACTATGCCGGTGACAAGGTTGATAGAAAATCCACCTCGGGTCCTTTTCAATTTTTGGGTAGATCTCTTGTGTCTTGGTCTTCCAAGAAGCAAAACTCGGTATCTCTATCTACTGCCGAAGCTGAGTATATTGCTGCCGGATCATGTTGTGCACAATTACTATGGATGACACAAACGCTTAAGGATTATGGAATTCATGTTAAAAGTGTTCCATTACTTTGTGACAATGAAAGTGCTATTAAAATTGGTCATAATCCTGTGCAACATTCTCGAACTAAACATATTCAAGTTAGACATCATTTCATGCGTGATCATGTTGCCAAAGGAGATATTGATCTTAAGCATGTTCGCACTAACAAGCAATTGGCCGATATCTTTACGAAGCCACTTGATGAGAAAACGTTTTGTCACTTGAGGAGTGAGTTGAACATCATTGACGCTTCAAACTTGAGCTAGACTCACTCTCATGCATGCAAGGGCATAAGCCTTCTTGATACTTCCATGATTCTCTTGACATGTTATCTTATACCATGGAATTCTATGCTCCCTTGTATTGCATCTAACCTTTTGTAGGTACTTGGAAGAACTTCATTCCACAAGATTGCCATCAACTCCAATCATAAGCAATTTTGTCATGACCAAGTATCCACAACCCCTTTTGACGATGGAAGTAAGAGGACAACACAAACATATCCTTGACACATATTTGTATTTCACAATTAGTATCGTGTCATATCATGTTCTTCCTTGCATGACTAACCTATGTAGGTGACAAATGTACTAAAACGGGAAGGATTGCTCCCAACTCAAGAAGATCTTCATCAACCTCGAGCATCCTCAACAAGTTCACCTACAAGCCACGTCATCAACATCACTCAAAGGTATGTACTCATATCCTTGAAAAGGCTTTACTCCAAGTCATGAGCTAAAGCAACTCAAGTGATATGAAAACATTAAAATGCTTAATCGAAAAATGGTAACCCCATTTTGAGCTTAACGATGAGTATGACCTATGATCAAGTATTCTTGCTTGGCTCCTAAGTCAATATACTCTAATATAGGTGACCTAGTCACCGCCCATCATCTAGTTAAGAATCTAGTGTGGTTCATTCTCTATTTACAAGATTTCTTGGAACCACTCAAATCTTCTCTAGTTGATATCCTTTTGTAAAGTCTTTTGCATTTTCTTGAAAATTTCTCTTTGACACTTTGTTAAAAAAATCTAAATCTATTTGCAAGTTTCTCAAACATTGCCAAGTTTCTGTTTTAGCCTCGGAGCCGCCGATACAAATAACTCAGTTCTACCGAATTAGCAGATGAGCTGCATTACAGTATCTCGGTACCACCGACTTGTTTGTCTCGGAGCCACCGATTTGATTTCTTCTCTCAGTTGTGTTCAAAACTACAAATCCTTGTTTTCTTAGAAATCCTATTGTGATATTTTCAATTCTTCGATGATCCCTTCTTTAAAAAAAAGGGGGAGAAGTCTTACAAGCTCTCAAATCAGCCAAAGGGAGAGAAATTACTTTCAATGATTCCCTCAATTCTCATTTCTATGAACCCTATGATCTATGACCCTTGTTCTCAAGGATCCCTTCTTAATCAATGATCCCTGTATCTGACCCTGTGTATGACCTTTTTGGAAATTAATGCCAAAGGGGGAGAAATACCAAAGCTTCAATGCTAAAGGGGGAGATACATGCTTATGCAAAGGGGGAGATATAATCAAGGGGGGGGGGAGAATATGCACAGTTTATACTTATATAGACAAGGTGAGAACACCAACGTAGGGGGAGAAAAATATGGTCGGAAGAAAAGTGTATTTATTTCATTTGACTGACTTTTCTCACCCTATCCAATCCCAATATCTACACGCTAAGATTCAGGGGGAGTGGATGATCTACTACTTTCATATCTCAGGGGAGAAAGCTCTAAAATGATCTTGGAGACATATCAATCTTAAGGAATACTACCTCTTACATGTTCTCCATATCTTGGTACTTTTGAGTTCTAATGCCTCTTGATTGGTAGAATACTCTTGTGTTTCCTAAAATTGTTTTCTCAAGTGTGTTTCTACTACAAGAATGCTCAAGAACTCAAGGTAAGCATATGCATCATATCTTTGATCAAGATGATCTCTTGCTTCTTGCACATATTGTTTGCAAGAGTGATGTCTTGAACAAGGATGTAACTCATTCACATATATTTGATGCATATAGCCAAGATACACATGACTCATTATATCCCTTCTACTACATGTGTGTCCATGCATTCCAAGGCAACTATCATCTAAAGGAAATGCACACATTTAGGGGGAGCAAGTCTAAGTCATGTGTCTCTCAAAGTCTTCATTATATCCATGCATATCTTTATTTGAAGCTTTGATTTTATGTTGTCATCAATTACCAAAAAGGGGGAGATTGAAAGCACAGCATGCTCCCTTGGTGGTTTTGATAATTCATGACAACATACATTGTCTCTTGGACTAATATTTTTACCTAGTGTATTTCAGATAAAGTCCACAGAGAGGGCTGGCAAAAGGATTGTGGAGATTGTGGAGATACCCCAAGAAGCTAGGAAATGAATTGGCAAAGCTTCAAGCAAGAGGACTCTACATTTTACTTTGTGAGAAATCACTTTGAGTCCATATGAGAGCCAATACTATTAAAAGGGGGTAAGGTACTGTTGGTGAACAAAATGCTCATACGTGCACAAGTGATAGTCACCAAAAACACCCACAAGCTCTTCCACAAAAGTCTGTCCAAAGTCAAATATCCAAAATCGGTGCAACCAACAATTCCCACTCGGTGCCACCGATTCCCAAACTCAGACAGACCCATGCCAAACCCTAGCACATCGGTGCAACCGATTCCACTTTGGTGCCACCGAGTTTGGGTTGCCAACTTTTTGTTACCTCGATTCACAAAATCGGTACCACCGATTTTGTTGGATCGGCGTCACCGAGTTGCGCAATCTGACCGTTGGTCACCTTATCGGTACCACCGAGAATTATATATCGGTCCCACCGAGATTCAAAAGTTGTCACCTTTTGATCACTTCGGTACCACCGAGATTCACACATCGGTGTCACCGAGTTGGTCACTTTAGGTGTAACGGTTGGATTTTTGGGGATGCCTATATATACCCCTTCACCACCACCCACTCGAAAGAGGAGCACTCAGAATTATTCCATACTTGCCCCATCATATTTTCTGAGAGAGAGCCACCTACTCATGTGTTGAGATCAAGCCATTCCACTCCATCCATATGAATCTTGATCTCTAGCCTCCCCAAGTTGCTTTCCACCAATCCAATCTCTTCTACCAAGCCAAATCTGTGAGAGAGTGATTGTGTGTTGAGTAGTCTATCATATTGAAGCACAAGAGCAAGGAGTTCATCGACATTGCCGAGCCTATTACCTTTTAGAGGGTGGTGCCTCCTAGATTGGTTAGTTGTCGCTTGGGAGCCTCCTACTTCGTGTTGTGGAGTTGAACCAAGAAGTTTGTACGGGCAAGGAGATCGCCTACTTCATGAAGATCTACCCATAGTGAGGCTAGTCCTTCGTGGACGGAAGCCGTTATGGAATAGTCAAGGTTGCTACTTCGTGGACCCTTATGGGTGGAGCCCTCCGTGGACTCTCGCGACCGTTACCCTCCGTGGGTTGAAGACTCCATAAACGTGGACGTACGATAGCACCACCTATCGGAACCACGGGAAAAATCTTCGTGTCTACAAATAGCGTTTGATCTTCCTTCCTACCCTCTACTATACATGCTTGTTGTTACTTTCCGCTGCTATACTCTTAGACATGCATGTGTAGGGTGTGCTTGACTTGCTATGAATGCTAAAATCTGCCAACACTTAAAATTGGGAAAAAGTAGATTTTTATTTGGTCAAGTAGTCTAATCACCCCCCCCCCCTCTAGACACACTTCTAGTGATCCTACAAGGAGGGAAACAGAAGGTTCCAATTCCCATTAAAGAAATGGATGGAACACTTCCCCAGAAAGAGAATTAAACCACCTTATGAATCAATCATGAGAGCCACTTATGGGTGGAGTTTCAAAGATGACAATACTTGAAACTATGCATTATGCCTAGCTAGGGGCGTAAAACAATAGCGCTTGTTGGGAGGCAACCCAATAGTTATATTTATTTTTGCTTTTTACTTCCTATTTGTTTTTGATAACATGATTATTGCCTCTGTAGTGATTATATTTTTATGTTTAAATTAGTGTTTGTGCCAAGTAAATCCTTTGGGATGAATCACAAGATGAGTAGAATCGATGCTGAAACAAAACAGAAACTTTTGACTCCAGTACAAGAATTTCCATTTTTTACTGGTGTGTGATAATGATCTGAAGTTTTTACACAGTATATATATACAAATTTTCGAGGTTGTTCTAATTTTTCAGAGTTTGTAGAGTTACAAAAGTATAGGTTATCTGCAGATTACTACAGACTGTTCTGTTTTAGACAGATTCAGTTTTTGCTTGCAAACTTTGCTTGTTTTGATTATGCTATGGATTGTATCGGGGGGTATAAGCCATGGAGAAGTTAGAATACAGTACCTATTATGCAATTATGAAATAAGAATCAATTTATAATAGTACCTAAAGTATTCAATATGTTGCTTATACTAACGGAACTCACGAAGTTTTGTTGAGTTTTGTGTGATTGAAGTTTTTAAGTTTTGGGTGTTATCACGATGGACAAAGTAATAAGGAGTGGCAAGAGCCTAAGCTTGGGGATACCCAAGACACCCCAAGGTAATATTCTAGGGAAGACTCAAGCGTCTAAGATTTGGGATGCCCCGGAAGGCATCCCCTCTTTCGTCTTAATCCATCGGTATGTCACTTGAAGCTATATTTTTATTCATCACATGATATGAGTTTTGCTTGGAGCGTCGTTTGTTTTGTTTGCTTTTACTTTCAGTTTGCCACAATCATTGTTTGCTGGACACACCTATTTGAGAGAGATACACCTTCATCATAATTTGTTAGAATACTCTATGTGCTTCACTTATATCTTTTGAGCTTAGCAGTTGCTCTAGTACTTCACTTATATCTTTTTGAGCATGGTGGCATGTAGATTTTATAGAAATAATTTCACTCTCGCTCTTCACTTATATTTGTTTGAGAGTTAATAAATAGTGACGGTAATTTGCATGGGTCATAAGACTAGTCCAAAAATAATAGGTATTCAATGAGTGATAATCAAAACCATCATGTAGCACATATAGAGAAATTGTGGGTTAATGATATTGATGTGGTAATATGAAAAAGGTGTGAGTTCATAATTTTCGATTCGTAGAAGTGTCTATATTAAGAGAGGTTAACTTCTTGTTCGTCTAAAAATTAAAGAGGCATGGTGATGATGTGTGAGCATTTCTATTCCTCTTTGAAATCCTAGTGTTGTTTCGGGTCGGAGGCGCGAGATGGTTAACTCCTACCAACTTCGTCCCTCGGGGCATGCGAGTAGTACTTTGATTTGTGATAAAAACTAATAAAACTTTGCAATAACTATATGAGTTCTTTGTGACTAATTAATGTGAAATCATGGACATACGCAATCTCACCTCCTCATATTTGCTAGCCTCTTCCGTACCGTGCATAGACCATTCTCACCTTGAGGATCAGTGCAACATTCGCCGGTGCATCCAAACCCCGTGACATGATACGCTCTGTTGCACATAAGCATCATTATATCTTCCTCAAAACAGCCACCATACCTACCTATCATGGCATTTTCATAGCCATTCTGAGATATATTGCCATACAAATTCCATCGTCACTTCACATGACTAGTTAGTTCATCATCATATTGCTTTGCATGATCATATAAAGCTGACATAGTATTTGTGGCAAAGCCACCGTTCATCATATTTTTGATACATGTCACGCTAGATCTTTGCACATCCTGGTACACTGCCAGAGGCATTCATATAGAGTCATATCTTCCTATCAGTTCTTCATATTGAGGCGTAAGTAAATAAAAGTGTGATGATCATCATTATTAGAGCATTGTCCCAGTGAGGAAATAAAAATGGGGGAGGCCAAATGATCCCACGATTAAAAAAATGAAATGAAAAAAATGAATGAGAGAAAATGAGAGAAGGGACTTTGCTACTATCCTTTACCACACTTGTGCCTCAAAGTGGCACCTTGTTCCTCATATAGAGAGTCTCATGTTATGTCATTTTCATATGCTAGTGGGAATTACTTTTTCATTATTATAAACTTGGCTTGTATATTCCTATGATGGGCTTCCTCAAATACCCGAGGTCTTCATGAGCAAGCAAGTTCGATGCACACCCCACTTAGCTTCATTTGAGCTTTCATACACTTATAGCTCTAGTGCATCATTTGCATGGCAATCCCTACTCCTTGCATTGACATCTATCGACAGGCATCTCCATAGCCCGTTGGTACGCCTAGTTGATGTGAGACTATCTTCTCCACTTTTTACCCCTTTGATATCTACCACCATATTTTGTTCCACCTAAATGCTATGTCCAATGGCTCCCGCTCATGTATTGCGTGGAGAATAAAAAGTTGATGCATATTGAAAAGTACAATCCAATTGCCCGACTTGGACACTGTGGTGCTTGACATTTGTATTAATGTGGTGAAGATGGAGCCATGCCTTGCTAATATAATTAGATGAATGGGGGTAAACATTCTTTGAGGATCGTATACTTTGAAAGATTGATGAATTTTTTTCTTATAGTTATAAGTATTGCTATGTTAATATTTGTTAATTCATCGTTTCTCAATGAGCATGCATGCAAAAGATTACATAATGGGTAGCATGTCACATCAAAAAAATTGTTTTTATCATTTACCTACTCGAGGACGAGCAGGAATTAAGCTTGGGGATACTTGATACGTTGATACGTCTCCAATGTATCGATAATTTATGAAGTATTCATGCCATATTCACCTATGTTTACAATACTTTTACATGGTTTTGATGCACTTTATATGATTTATTTAGAACTAACCCGGACTGACGCTGTTTTCAGCAGAATTACCGTAGTGTTGTTTTTGTGCAGAAAATGGAAGTTCTCGGAATCGTCCGAAACTTTTTTGTCATTTTTTCTGGAGGAAATAAGTAACATTGGAGAGAAGAACCACCGGAGGGGAGCCACCTATGGGCCACAAGCCAACATAGGGGCGCGCCCTGATGGCTTGTGGGGCCCACGTGGGTCCGTTTGGCGTGATTCCAACACTGAAAAATCCCATAAATACCAGAAACCCCAGAAATAAAGAGTGACTCCTTGTTTCACCGCCGCAACTCTCTGTATCGATGAAAAACCAATCTGGAGGTGTTCCAGTACCCTGCCGGCGAGGGTAGATCATCTACGGTGGCCATCTTCATCATCCCGGCGGAGGCCATGACGAGGAGGGATTAGTCCACCCTCGGGGCTGACGGTTTGTACCAGTAGCTATGTGTTCAATCTCTCTATCTCGTGTTCTTGAGATGGCACGATCTTGATGTATCACGGGCTTTGTTAATATAGTCGGATCGTATGATGTTATTCCCTTGCTACCTTGTTGTGATGAATTGAATCTTTACCTTTGAGATCTCGTTATGTTGGATTGAATATTATGGTTTGAGAACACTTGATGTACGTCTTGCGTGGGATACCCGTAGTGACATTGGGGTATTCTATTGATTCACTTGATATATGTTGAGGCATCAACTTGCGGGTTCCGGTGACCTAGGGGGTCTATGCATAGGGGTTGATTGCATGTTTTCATACCACGTTCTCCGATAGAAATCTTGGGGTGCTCCTTAAAGTTCTTTGTGTTGGATTGAATATGATAGATCTGAAATTGTTTGATGCATGTCGCATAATTTACCCACAGATACTTGAGGTGACATAGGAGTATCTAGGTGACATTAGGGTTGATTGATATGTCTCATTGGTGTTATTCTAGTAGGAACTCTAGGGCTGTTTGTGACATTTATAGGAATAGCCCAATAGATTGATCGGAAAGAATAACTTTGAGGTGGTTCTACTACCTACACCAATTTCATCTTATTGTTCTCCGCTAGATAGGAACTTTGGAGTGATTCTTTGTTGCACATTGAGGGATGATCATATGATTCAACTATGTTAGCATTGTTGGGAGATTGCACTTGTGAAAGTATGAACCCTAGGCCTTGTTTCCAAGAATTAATATACCATTTTGCTCGCTGTTTTACACTTGTTACCTTGCTGTTTTTATATTTTAAGATTACAAAAACCTATATCTACCATCCATTTTGCACTCGTATCACCATCTCTTCGCCGAACTAGTGCACCTATACAATTTACCATTGTATTGGGTGTGTTGGGGACACAAGAGATTTCTTGTATTTGATTGTAGGGTTGTTTGAGAGAGACCATATTCATCCTACACCTCCCACATATTGATAAACCTTAGGTCATCCACTTGAGGGAAAATTGCTATTGTCCTACAAAACTCTGCGCTTGGAGACCCAACAAAATCTACAAGAATAAAGTTGCGTAGTAGACATCATACGTCTCCAACGTATCTATAATTTTTAATTGTTCCATGCTGATATATTATCATTCAAGGATACTTTATGGGTCTTTATTTACCAATTTATAATATTTTTGAGCACTAACCTATTGACCCAGTGTCCAGTGCTAGTTGTTGTTTTCTGCATGTTTTTCACTTCTTGGGTTTACAATACCAAACGAAGTCCAATTGGCACAAAACTTTTTGATTATTTTTTCTGGACCAAAAGAAGACCTGGGAGATTCGGAACAAGGCTGGGAGCCACACCATGGCCCCACAAGCCAACAGGGCACGCCCTGGGGGGGCGCCCTGATGGCTTGTGGGCCCCTGGCGGCTCCCCCGACCTCATTCTCTGGCCTATAAATTCTCATATATTGTAAAAACCCTGGAGGCAGTCTCGAAACCCTTTTTACGCCGCCGAAAATCTCTATTCCATCGCGAGGCCATCTGGAGCTCCATTCCGGCACCCTGTCGGAGGGAGGATCGATCACGGAGGGTCTCTTCATCAACCTTGCTGCCCTCATGATGATGTGTGAGTAGTTCACCACAGACCTACGGGTCCATAGCTAGTACCTAGATGGCAATCTCTCTATCACTTGTTCTTCAATACAATGATCATCGCATCTTTGCTTTGATCTATCCGATGTAATCCTATTGTGCGGTGTGTTTGTTGGGATCCAATGAATTGTGGGTTTATATTCAGATTATTCATGAAAAGTATTTGAGTCACCTCTGAATATTAAGATTCTTATTTGCGTGATCATTATAGCTTCGTAATTCTCCCCGATCTATCGATGTGCTTTGGCCAAGTAGATATATCTATCTTCAATGAGGGAGGTGCGTTGTAGCAGGTTCAATCTGGCGGTGCTCTATATCCCAGTGACAGAAAGGGACAAGACACATCTTTGTGTTGTTGCTACTAAGGATAACACGATGGGGTTTATTCATATTGCTTGAGTTTACTTTGTCTACATCATGTCATCGTTCTTCATGCATTACTCTGTTTTACTTAATACTCTAGATGCATGCTGGATAGCGGTCGATGAGTGGAGTAATAGTAATAGGTGCAGGCAGGAGTCGGCCTATTTGTTTATGGACGTGATACCTATATACACATGATCATTGCCGTGAAAATCTCATAACTATCTGCTTTGCTATCAATTGCCCAACAGTAATTTGTTACCCACCGTATGTTGCCTACATGAGAGATGCCGCTAGGGAAAACTATGGCCCTCGGGTCTATTCACTTATAAATTCATAAACGCTATTATTACCTTGCTGCCTTTATTTACCTTTTATTTTATTGTGCAATTTACAATTATCTACAATTATCTACACAACTCATTTGCTTGCAAATAACGAGATCAAGGGGATTGACAACCCTCTTGCCCGCGTTGGGTGCAAGTTGTTTGCTCTTTTGTGTGCAGCCGCTGAAGACAGTTGAGGATTGATATTCCTATTGGTTCGATGAACCTTGGTTTCATAACTGAGGGAAATACTTACCCACTTTGTGCTGCAATTACCCGTTCCTCTTCACAGAAAACCCAACGCAGATCACAAGTATCACGCCTCGTCGGAGGCCATTTGCCCTTCACGGGCCGCGGCGGCATCCTCCTTCGTCCGGAGCTCTTGCTCCTGTAGCATGGCCTACTCCAGGAGGACCTCTGCCCCCTCGGCATGCCGAACAACATTCACTAAGAGCTCCTTGGCATCCCTGGCGGCCTTCTCATGCTTTTCCCGCATGGCGTCCTCCTTCAAGCGGCCCAGCTTGATGGTGTAGGACCGAAAGTATGTCTAGAGGGGGGTGATTAGACTACTTGACCAAATAAAAATTCTACCTTTTCCCAATTTTAAGTGTTGGCAGATTTTAGCAATGATAGCAAGTCAAGCACCGATAATGCCTAATAGAGGCCGAGCCCCTGGTAGGCCGGAATCCTCCCCGTCCAGATTGTCTTGCGATTCGAGCTTCTCCTGTATTCCCGCTCCTTGTCCCCCTGTAGACGATGCCACGCTGCGTATTCCGCACTTTGCAGGCGCTGCTAGCTGACGATTGTAGGCAGTACCGCGTGCCACACCCCGGTGTTCCTTGGCACAGCCCCAAGCCAGTCACATGCACACAGGCAAACCTGTGACGAGACAGGTTAAATTATTTTTATAACCCAAATACTTATTAGTGCAGTTGCACTAATTGGATCTCCCGAGGGCACGCGCTGCAGCCATCCACTGGCTCACTACGTGCACGACCATCATCGCATGTGCATTAATGTGGGGTTTCCAAAACTTAAAAAGTCATAACTTTTGATTCGAGTATCGAAATTCAGAACCGTTTTCACCGTTAGGTTTCTCACGTTGAGTTCTTCAAAACTAGATCCCGTATGGATAGGTTTCGTCGAACTTTTTTTAGGCAACTTTGGGTGCAATTGAGGCAACTTTACTGTTATTGAGAAGCAACTTCTTCTTTTTTTCCGAGTAGGACTGCATATTAGGTTGATTTGTATAAAAACGAGAAAATCACACAAAACTTGAAGCGACTTAGTGTTAGATACAAGCAACTTCACTACACTATGTGTATCTGTCAAGTTTACTAACATTATCCCAACTTTTCAATGTATTGTAGGTAACTGAAATAGTAATGGCAGGCAACTAAGCGTCACCAGTAGGCAACTTCATAATGTTTGTAAGCAAGTTAGAAAAATAATGATACAAAACTTCACAATATTGTAGGTAACTAATGTGTAAAGTTAGGCAACTAAGCAACAATGTTAGGCAACTAATTACCAATAACAAGCAACTAGGCATCCACACTAGGCAACTTCAAAGTCTTTGTGGGCAACTGAGACTCAACCATAGGCAACTGACGAACAACGGTAAAAAAATTGAGCAGCCGTGATAGGCAAGTTGGGATAATGTTAGCAAAAATTCACGGGTACAAATAGCCCAGTGAAGTTGATTGCATGTAGCACTAAAGGCGCCTCATGTTTCGTGTGATTTTTTCATTTTTACATAAACAAACATAACATGCAGCACTACTAGGCTAAAAAAGAAGGAGTTGCTTCCCTATAACACTGGAGTTGCATCAATTGCACACAAAGTTGCCCATAAAAAATGTTTGCCGAAACCTATCCATATGGGATCTAGTTTTGAAGCATTCGTCGCGAGAAAATCAACCGTGAAAACGGATCTCCATTTTGACATTTGGTTCAAAAGATATAGCTTTTTGAAAAAAGGGAAAGTAATTAATTGCGCTGGATGAGAGAACCAGGTCACACGCGAGTTTCCTTTTTGGCTTGTCCTGGTCGCGCATGGGTTTGCTCCATTCTTTTTTGGAAGAGTGCTCGCTCCCGCAAACAGGCGCACGGGCGCCAGCCAGTCACGTCCTTTTTATAATGCAGCAATTATTTGTCTGCCACCCTGTTTTGACCAGATGTTCCTCATGGTTTACTCGCAAATCGGCCTGTACAACAGTTGTTCTTTATATTTCATAGTAATTAACATGGAGAGTTTCTGCTAATGTTCCAGAGCTGTACTAAAAAAGTGATCTTTGGTAAGTACAATTGATGTTCCTGTATATTTTTCTGGTAATTAATATGTAGATTTTAGGCTAATTTTTCCATAGCCGAACTAATAAATTGAATCGTTAACTACAGCAGCTGTTCCATCTTTTTTTTTCCCAGGTAATTAACATGGACATTTTTTGCGATAATGTTCCATAGCTGAACTAAAATATTAAATTTACGCATGTACAGTAGCTGTTTCAATATTTTGTATATTTTGTGCTAATGTTCCGGAGCTGAACTAAAAAATTCATTTTGGCAAGTACAAAATAACCACCTCACAATTAATACGCTGGCAAAAAAGACAGTAATTATAATCAATTCGAGATATTACTCAAGTAATAGAAATAAAAAATAGATAAAGAATATTAATTATATTAACGCGTACTATAATCATGCATTAGCTAATCAGGCGAGGCATCAGACTGTGATTCGCGTTAGCATCTGGCACATCGCATCGGTACAGAGACACGGAGCAAGCATGTCAACAGTGCAGCTTGGAATCAACCGTCCTGGTGGGGCAGTCACCATTTATTACCACACCATACCGAGCGAGCCAGCGGTCGTCTTGTTCCTAGCGTCATTTCCCCACATCCCCCACGCAGCTGCAGCACAGGGTGCCATTGCTTCGATCTGGTCCAGCCGCCGGGATTCATGCGAGACCAGTCATGGGCTGTGCACACTGGGACATGCTAAGTTTTTAAAAGCTCAGGCTGTACCTGACGCGGCAAGCCACACCAAACGATCACAAGCTAATGCTATCACTTGGCCTCGCACAGAGAAGCTCATTCCTGAAAATAAATTCCAAAGATCAGAATAAGCTTTCAGAACCAGATTGTAGTCTGGAGGCCCAAATTACTTAATATCCGGCCCAATGGCATGTATCTATTTTTTCCTGCTGCCCTACCACAACAACGCCTAAGCACTTGCTGGGATAAACAAACTACAACATATTTTCAGCCAAAAGCAAAATCAAATTCACACAAGGGCATGTCAAATGTTGCAGAATTTTAATTACTTAGTACAAACCATGTCTCAAATGTTCTGAATTTAACAATTGATCAACAAGTTGATGACCTGCCCATACAAACATTTTAAAGTCTCAGGCTACATATCTAAAACAACATATTGGCACCAATGCCATGGTCAAATTCTCCTACAGGAAGTTGATAGTCTGTAGGTTTACCACAAACATTCCTCCGGTGTCCGACTCCACACTTAGTACACTTTGGCTCTCTCCTGGGAGCCTTTGGAATGTCACCGCGATCAGGGCAGGTTGTACACTTGTGTCCCTCCTTACGGCCGGCAAATGGTGCAGAATCGAGACCTCTTGTTCGCTTCGTAAGGTGCTTTATCCCTGCTTGTTGTAGATCGTCCTGATGTTCGCTTGCAAGTAGCCGGCGCAATGCCAGAACAGTATGATTCATCTCCACAGTTGTCAAGCAAGTTATTTGCTTGGGCCAATGTATCAGAACAAGCATTGTCAGTTATCATTTTAGCTGCAGCATACCTCTCTTCCAGCCCCATTCCATGCTTTTCTTGGCTGAGCGGCAGCAGCGTTGCATATACCTCCTTTATCAATGCCATGAACACATCATAGCATTTGACATTGTTGTCACCGAGCCGCACACATTCCAAGGCACTGATCCACATTTGGTTGTGCCTAAAAGTGTCGCTTGTCCTTTGTCCTTCTGGTAACGGACAAGGTAATCAGGTAAGATATCTCGAGCATCCCTCGTCCAGTGCTTCACAATGTGTTTATCTGGTATCTTTACCAGCCGAAGCTCAATCATGACCTGCGGATCATAAAATCAGAACATTCAAAGTTTCCTCCTTTAAATGGCAAACAAAAACAGATTTTAGTCTCACGAATTCATGCAAATCAACACCATTTGATTACCTTAAGAGAATGACAGCAAACCATTCCTGAATGCTCAAAAATCCCGCACTCACAATCGAAGAAGCTCGCGTCATCATTCACCTTGACAATAAACACTACCTTGCTCCATTTTTCCCGAGCAGCTGCATCGAGATGCGTTACCTTGTAAAGCTTTCGATGTTCTAACATGTCAACTTCATGCGCGGCGGCCTTGTACAGCGCCTCGCCAAATTGTTCGAACATTGCTCTAGTGTAGATTTTGCTAGCGTGCCTCTCAATTGGTAGGTTTACCCTCAAACAAACACCACTCTGCATTAAAAAAACAACTATCAGAATTAAGATATATGCTACATCGCCATTTTTTTTGGAACAAGTATTAAACCAGCATGTGCCAATATAGAACAGACATAAAAAACTCACCAGAGAAGTGCGTTTCTCCTGGAAACTTTCCTCAGATTCTCTTTCAAACTGAAGCTTCTTGTACTGCCTGATGAATAGGTGCATCGGACATCCTGGTTGTACATTCCTTTCAAGAGGTGACTAGCGCTCTCGCTGTGCTGGGTGCTCGTCATTTTAGCACAAAATACGCCCATGAAATAGATCACACATTTAATCACAGGGCATCCTTACTGCTACAAAAAAAAACTCTAGCAAATCATTACATTGAAATAGATCAAAAGACAATTCTATTGGTCTCTTATTCATAATGTATCCAGATAAGCTTTCAACATGTCTCACAATCTGGGCACCTGTTTTCAATACCACTCCTTCAATGTGCAAATGTGTGTTCTTTCCTTTAGGTCACTAATTGATTCTATCAATGTTGTCAAGCGCACCTTAAATTTCTGAATGGCAAACTTAAGCGTGACATTTAACAATCAGGATATGCATTTGCAGCAGGGGAGACTTGAAGTTTGTTATAGTGAATAATAAAAATTGACATATTCAACAATCGGCATAACTAGCATCTACGTTTCCCGAAGCAAAACGCCCCACCATATACTGCTCAAAAGACATGAACGGACAAATCGGGAACTAAATGAATAAACAAGAGACACACCTCCTGGTCCAGCCGCTAGTCACTTCGGAACAGATCTGGAACGGCCCGTCGTCGGCCGGAAAGCCAGCACTTTCATCTACGTGGGCAGGGTCTCCGACGCAGCAAATCTCTGCATCGGCGATGCTAAGAGAAGCCTGCGACTCCACTGGGCCAGCCATGGCTATAGGACGCGACTCCAAGACAGGCATCCTGCAGATCGAATCTTGTGAGAGATCGAAAAGAGGCGAGCTGCGAATCAAGGAAAGATGGAAGAAAACGCTAACCTGCGCACTCCTTCTGGTGGATCTGCCAAGAACACGTCCATCCGTAAGTCCACAACGAGGAGGTCCTGCGAGGTGGGGTGCCGAGGAAGAAGACAACCGCTAGACTGACTAGTAGAATGCCCGTGCGTTGCCACGGGCATTTTAAAAATAATATTGATTGCATATATAAAAGGCATGTCAAATTTCGCATGTATAGAAAAAAAACAAATAACTGAATCCACTTCACTTGCAATGGATTTCAAGAAAAATGTAATCAACAATGTATACTTGTTTTGAGTTGTTGATTCTTTTTTGAGATAGCTAACCGCTTATCCCAAGCGGTAATCAACGGTGTATACTATCAGATCTGATGTAAAAAATAAAGGCGGTACAACAACATATAACTCTTTAGTGTGCAATGCATTACAAATGATAGATAGCACCTTGATGCCTTTTATGCTTAAGACCGATCATCTCATGAAACATGTCCATTGTTATTATAGAAAAGATAGTGCATTGCAAGTGCATTATTTGGAAACTCGCTAGATCGCTAGTGCCCTAGTGATGGCTTAATTATGGCCAGTCGGGCAGTTGGACTTGGGTTCAATCTTTTCAATTGCTATGTCTTACAACTCCACAATTTTCTCTCTCTCTCACCAAAAAACAGAAAAATGTATCTCTCTCTATTCTCTCTCCCACCAAAAAAGTATCTATTCTCCATATTTCTACAACGCCATGAGAGGTATGGAACCTCGATGCTTCGTGGCAGCAGGTCCTAACGCAGAGAATAAGTTTCCATAGACTTCTCGGTGACTGAAAAAGAGGTCATGGGAGGCATCTTCCTCCGCTCCATTGCATAGTCGTGGCCGCTTAAGTGCCTGTATTTGTAAACATATGTCAGCTAAAATGTCTGCGGTACAACTTCACCTAGAACCAATAGTATATGAAACTTTTTCTAAAAAAATTGAAACTTTGCTGTTAATTTCAAATATGTTGTATGAGATATTCAATATTTCATATATGCATAGTCTCAATCAAACAAATCTTTGATTAGCTATATCCCTCCAATCAAGTCATGCCTGATAATGGAAATATCTTCGGCGGACATTTTAAAATTGCACATCTATGCTCCGCATCGTAGAAAACATGTGGCTAGCAGCTTATAATTATACACTTGCGTCAGATCTTCCCCATCTAACGCCAAGGGTGATCATCATTATCTCGTAGATCTTGCCTCCCAATTCCGCTGGACTCCTGGGCTGGACAAACCAAGTAACAATTGTAGATATGACTGTCATCATATACCATGAACATGGGCACATGTATCTTGTATTTACTGGAGATCAGGGCAGTCTCACATAGTAATTCAACTGCCTGTTTGGCGTCAGTACTTTCAGGACCGTTCTTGCAAATAACCTATTGTTATTAACAAAACATAATAGCTAGTGATTGAACAACAACAAATAGGTGTGATCTGCAAGAATCAATTTGCAGGTATCTTACACTCAAGTCCTTGACAATAGGGAGATCGAGATTTGATTTTGAATGTTCTTCTTCCTCCCATGAACTACAATCTTGATGTGTCACAAGTGTATGTGCTTTCATAAGCCTATCAAGTTAAGAGGAAGTCATGAACTACAATCTTGATGTGTCACAAGTGTATGTGCTTTCATAAGCCTATCAAGTTAAGAGGAAGTGTTCGAAAAACAACTATGCATCAAAATAAAAACAAACATGCATTTATTTTTAGCAAATTATGTGGTTGTATCTTCTATGAGAGATTAGAACCATCATACTACCTTTCCATTTTGTCTGACCAACTAAACTTTCTAGATGCAAGTGGCGAAGAGCTGAGTCACCTTGAAATGGTCTAGATAGGTCAGAACTTCCAGGCCATATTTTTAAGATCCACACAGATCATGCTTTTCAGCTACCTGGATATTCTCCCTATCAAGTCGAGATAGGCCAGCCATACCATAATTTATTTTACAGCACACAAAACCAATAATTATTTTTTGGCTATATGTTATGTTGACTGCTCTTTCTTTGTAATAAGTAGCTACATATCAGTCTGAAATTAAATTTCTCTGCAACAATGAGTTAGTGACCAATATGATCAACATATTTTTATCGTCTTGTCAATGACACAGATTCTACGTGTTGAACAATACCGAGTTTGCCGAATTTTCTTACCGATGTGGGTCACTCAACAAATTCATGAAAACAAATCCACATGTAGAGTTGTACAAAAGGAAGTAACACTTCAACTGGCTTACAATTAAGGGGATTAAAGCTGCTGAAAGTTACCTGTAGAACATCACATGCAAACAAATTTCGAATGAGCTTTATAACCACCATCAGTGTTAAATCTGTACACATCCCACGCAATTATGACAATTAGTGGGGCATCTTATTCCCAGGAAGGATTCTGAATCGAATAAGACCAAATGGAACAAATGGAATACGAAATTATACAGGAAAGGAAGAAGGAAATGCATCTTATTCCCTGGAAATCGAAAACTGGTTAGAAAAGAGAAGGTGTAGAAGGAGGAATCGGGCGCAGACCTTTGTGCAAAGTCATTTTCTTGGGCGAGGAGACAACAGTCGGACAGGCGGGGGATGAAATCAGCTAGGTCGACGTTGAGCGTGGCCCTGACGGCCTCGAGCGGCACGTCCACGCACACCTTCTCACGCATGAGGCAGCACTTCCGCTTCATGATCTTGGATACATGAATTTTGAAGTCATTACGATCTTCCTCCTCATCGCCCCTCACAGACCAGCCGTACTCATTGCTTCTGTCACCAGCGACGTCGCCCGACTGCTCGGGCAGGGGGGATTCAGGAGGATAGCCTCAGTGAAGATGAGGCAGTCGTGCTGAGGAGCATCACGTAACAGGGGGTGGCACCAAAGCAACGTCGTGCTGGAGCATTGAACAATTTAACAGCTTGTGTAAATCCCAAATACCCTTTTTGATGGGCATTGTAATTCAACTATGAGATTAACATACATTACTTCTGCCTCGATCAGTCCTAGCAACTGAAACCCATGAGGGCGAAGGCAATTGATTTGCAAAAAACAAAAGGGGTGAAGGAGAGAACATATAACTCACTCAAGCATTACACAACCAACACGACTCCATTACAGAGCATTATAAAAATTATGAACTCTAAAAAAGTACGGTCCGTGAGATAAAAAATATCCAATCACCATATTTTGAACTGATACTTCGAACCAAACCTGTTGTGACATTTTGCTAGCAATCAGGTCACCGAAGGAGTTAAAGTGTCGGACAAAAAATAACTAAATAAGTAGCTTGGATTATCCACATACCTCTGTTGGTTTACCATATCACATGATGCAGGCGATGTGCATAAAATCAATAGCCGTGAGAAAGATTTGTGCTCCCTGCTCTTCTCCTTCATCATTCATATTGCTAGCATGGAGAAAAAAGCATCGTTGCCCATCTCTTATATGATAAGATCGCTAAATCCAAGAAAAAAGTGTGGAGAAAAAGGATGAAATATAGAGACACTGCGACAGCAATAAGAATTACCTACCGATGGAGCTGCCGAGTGCTCGTATGTTGATTGAATATTTGCCGCTGACGTCATGGACTTCTCAATCTGTGCTTGCGGCAGGCTCGAGGCGTCGGCGTCCACCACTCCTTTGTCTCGGTGCCCGGTGGCAACGGCACCAAGGGGGACGCCTCGTCAACGCCGCCACGGTCTCCTCATCCGTCGCCTCGTTGGCGCCGCCATCATCTCCAGCACTGCTCCCAACGGCGAGATCCACCACCACAGTCTCTGGTCACTCGGATCCGCGACGCAAAAGGCTTCTGGCTCCTCGTCGGTGCCGCAACCGATGCCCAACGGAAGGGGATTAGGGGAGAAGCCGGGCCACTCCACTGCTTATCCCGTATCCCATCCTCAGACTCAAGCCTCCCGCGTGGCGAGGTAGACCACAAACACGAGGGAGAGCACCATGGCTATGGCGAGGACCACCATGGATACGGCGAGGACCGCGACAGTCAGGCGCTGATGCGGGAGGCGAGTGGCAGAGATGCGGCTGCGGGTGGAAGGAGACATACGGTGGCCGGGATCGTGGGAAGGGCATAGGCGCAGACTTTTTCCTGTCGAAGCCCATGCGACACCCCGTACGACAAAAAAAGGGTGAAAACTCTGTTAATTTTCCTAAAATTCTTTATTTTTTTTCTGAAAATATGTTATTTGTTTCCTAAAATTAATTGCATTAATGAAAGAGATTGATTGATTTGGATAAGTTAGGAAAGTTAGTTTAAAATCTGTTATTTATTTCCCAAAAATAGGTTATTTGTTTCCTAAAAATCTGCTATTTGTTACCTAAACAAATTGCAATAATGAGAGATATTGATTAATTTGGATAACTTAATAAGAAATTTAGATTCGTGATTTGTTATAAGTTAGGAAAGTGTTGGTTTCTAATAAAAGAGTAAAGAGAAAAATAAACCGATAGACCAGGATGGGAGGGGGTGGTGGGAGGAGACGAAAAAAAACGGTTGAAAAAAAACCAGGAAGCTATTCTACCAAGTGAGCAATTAGGAGTAGAGATGCTTTGGATCCTACAGCGCCGCACCACGAGCATGTACCCGCCGTCGCGAGCGTCACGTGGTGGGCCAGTGAACGTGGTGGGCCAATGTGAATCAATTGAAACTGTACCGGTTCGAACCACACTAAACCAACAACCTGGACCAGCAAGCCTTTGGATACAAAGCACATCGAAGAGGGGCTGCGTCGCAGCTGTGCCACGAGCGTACTCCTATGATTCCTAGGACCTAAACCTATCGACAGCCCCAGGGGGACAAGTCCCCGACAGTAACGAATCACGAGGCAATCTTCAACGGACCAGATAACATTACCCGAGTAGCTCGGCCTCTGAAAATTCGCTCCCGTCAAGCACACCCTACACATGCATGTCTAAGAGTATAGCAGCGAAAAGTAACAACAAACATGTATAGTAGAGGGTATGAAAGAAGATGAAACGCAATTTGTAGACATGAAGATTTTCCCCGTGGTTCTGATAGGTGGTGCTATCGTACGTCCACGTTTATGGACTCTTCAACCCACGGAGGGTAACGGTCGCGAGAGTCCACGGAGGGCTCCACCCATAAGGGTCCACGAAGTAGCAAACTTGACTATTCCATAACGGCTTCCGTCCACGAAGTACTAGCCTCACTATGGGTAGATCTTCACGAAGTAGGCGATCTCCTTGCCTGTACAAACTTCTTGGTTCAACTACACAACACGAAGTAGGAGGCTCCCAAGCGACACCTAACAAATCTAGGAGGCACCACCCTCCAAAAGGTAATAGGCTCGGCAATGTCGATGAACTCCTTGCTCTTGTGCTTCAAGATGATAGACTCCTCAACAACCAATCACTCTCTCACAGATTTGGCTATGGTGGAAGAGATTGATTTGGTGGAAATCAACTTGGGGAGGCTAGAAATCAAGATTCATATGGATAGAGTGGAATGGCTTGATCTCAACACATGAGTAGGTGGCTCTCTCTCAGAAAATAGGATGGGGCAAGTATGGAATAGTTCTGAGTGCTTCTCTTTCGAGTGGGTGGTGGTGAAGGGGTATATATAGGCATCCCCAAAAATCCAACCGTTATACCTAAAGTGACCAACTCAGTGACACCGAAATATAAAACTCGGTGGTACCGAAGTGACCAAAAGGCAGTAACTTTTGAATCTCGGTGAGACCGATACATAACTCTCGGTGGTACCGATTAGGTGACCAACGGTCAGATTGCACAACTCGGTGACGCCGATTCTCACATCTTGGTGGTACCGATTCTTGACCATGGCTGGCCAGAGAGTTGGTCCAGAAACTCGGTGGGACCGACTCACAAAACTTAGTGGTACCGATTCTTGTGAATGGCTAACCAGGGAGTTGGTCCAAAAACTCGGTGAGACCGACTGGCAAAACTCGGTGGTACCGAAGACTGAAAATAGCTAAACAGAAGTTGGCAACTGAACTCGGTGGCACCGATGCAGAATCGGTTGCACCGAATGGCTAGGGTTTGGCATGGGTCTGTCTGAGTTTGGGAATCGGTGGCACTGAGTGGGAATTGTTGGTTGCATCGATTTTTGGATGTTTGGCTTGGACAGACTTTTGTGGAAGAGTTTGTGGGTGCTTTTGGTGACTATCACTTGTGCACGTGGAGCATCTTGTTCACTAACAGTACCTTACCCCCTTTTAATTGTATTGGATTTCCTATGGACTCAAAGTGATTTCTCACAAAGTAAAATGTAGAGTCCTCTTGCTTGAAGCTTTGCCAATCCATTTCCTTGTATCTTGGGGTTTCTCCACAATCCTTTTTGCCATCCCTGTCATTGAACTTTTCCTGAAATATGCTTAGTGGAAACATTAGTTCAATGACATATATGTTGTTATTAATTACCAAAACCACCAAGGGAGCAAATGTGCTTTCAATCTCCCCCTTTTTGGTAATTGATGACAACATATAGATCAAAGCTTCGACATATGATATAATCAATGAATATAATCATTGCTTTGAGAAGTATGTGATAAGGAAGAGCTCCCCCTAAATTTGTGCATTATTTTGAATTTGCGTTTGAATGCAAATGTACAATCGATTAGGTACATGGGGCACTCTTTCATGTCACATAGAACTTGGTGGTGTGCGAGAATAATAAGAATGAATATCATAGCACAACACAATCAAGTAACGGTGAATGACCATCTCATAAGCATCATAATGATAGGAAGTGGTAGCAATACACATCAAGTGTATGATCAAACACCAACAAAGTTTAACACAACCAAACCAAAAAATATCAAATGTTTTCAAAAACGATAAAAAACAACGCTCTCTCTCTCGAAGCCTAAAGATCTATATACATCTTCTCCCCCTTTGGCAACAAGTTACCAAAAATTTCAAAGGTATATAGCTAATCGTTCTTCTGGGGCTGATCTCCTCCGGTAGTCGATGAAGGAGTTGAAAGAACGGCATCAGCGAAGATTTCTTCTTCTTCTTAGGAGGAGCCTTGGCAGCTGGCTCTTCCTCTTCTTCTTCCTCAGCCTCTGGATCCTCATACATAGAGGTAGGCCTGCCCATAACATGAATGATCCTCTTCCTGGACTTTTTCTTCTCTCCTGCCTTCTTAGGCATAGACTTCTTCTTGGATGTAGTGGCAGCAGTGGTGTTCTTTGCAACATCATCCTTCTTGGACAGCTCCTCAGTGATAAAATCCTCATCTTCCTCATCTGAGTTGAGCTTCCTCCTTGCCCTGGTTGCAGCTTTGGGCAGATCAGGAGAGCTAGGAACATCATCATAGCTCCCCTCAGGACTAGTGCCTGAGCTCATGTCAACACTCTGCTCTTTGAGATCATTATGGCTATCATCTGAACCTGACATCACTGACCCTGTGAAGTAGAGTATAGAAGATTGGAAGGGATGAGTCATCACAAAATGCAGACATTTTCAAAAGATTGAACTAAAATTTCTCAAGTTTTGCATTCTGCCAAATGAATATCGGTACAACCGAAGCAAACATTTTGGGCCTACCGAGACAGACAATCTCCATAACAGAAACTTGGCACCACTTTCGGTGAGACCGAAAATGGGCACTCGGTTTCATCGAGACTGTTCTCAGTCTACCAGAAAAGTGAATCGGTGCTACCGATTCTTTTGCGTCGGTTCCACCGAGATTCAAGTTGCGGACGGCAAACCCTAAAAAATCGTTCGTTCGCTATTCTACTGGAGTTTCTTATGGATGAATCAATCTCAAACTATGGATTATCGATGGAAAAGTCCTAATGCGCAAGATTCGGAGGTTGGAGCGCATGAGGGGACGAAATCGTACCCTAGCTCGGTGACGACTTCGCTACGGCGGCGACGGGGGAGAGGATTCCGTCGACGGCGGGGACTTCCAACGGCGGAGGTGCTCGGGAAGATGAAGGCGATGACCAGGGGCCTTGGTTCGGTAGCAAGGGTTTCGGAGGGGATGACGTTTGAGGAATAGATTTCAAAAGTCGGGTCTGCCTCTATATAAACCCATGGCTGTCGGTGACACGGGTTATAACTTTTCGTTGTCACCGAGTTCCGCTACTGTCCGTTGACAGGGAAACTCGGTGTAACCGAGAAGATGGAATCGGTGATACCGAGATGGAAAAACCAGATCAACCCTAGGCATTCGGTGAGACCGAGATTTTGGGTTGGTTCCACCGAGATGCACTTGGGAGGTTTTAATGGTCAGTCCTTTGTCGATACGGAACTCCGAGTGCTCCTCACACAGAGAGATCGAAAAGTCCTTGTTCAAATTTTGAGATGCAGCAAGAATAGAATATGAGGTAAGAAAACATAGATAGCTAGAGAGTGGTCCTAGGCATTCTTGTCCATCCAATTGGCAAAAGAAGAATCAAAAGCCAAATAGCAACAATTGGATGTCCTCGAATGGATAAATAAATGCAGACCAACATGCTCACACAATAAGATGTCAAATGAAATCATGGCAAACATGCACATACGTACTGGCATCTATCAAGCATTTTGGCGATGACGGAGTCATCTATATATGAGTACATTGACTTAGGAGCCAAGTAAGAATACTTGATCATAGGTCATACTCATCGTTTAAGCACAAGTGGGGTTACCACTTTTACATAAAGCATTTAATGTTGTCACATACTATGAGATGCTTTAACTCAAGTCTTAGAGTAATGCTCCCCCTTGACGTGACATCCCCCCATAGGAGGAACAAACTAACCTTGGGTTTTGTCGATGAAGACTTCATGTTGGTGAGGTAGTGGTGGATGCTCAAGGTTGATGAAGATCACCAAGAGTTGGGAGCATCCTTGTTGTTTCCTTACTCTTCTCACCTACATGGGTTAGTCCCAACACACAAGAGACAAATACAAGGATATCTACGGACATGGAGTGCAAAGCATACATGATGATGTCCACGGATTTGTTGATTACCTTGCCCCTTGCTTACATTTGAGGGAATATGTGACTCCTTGAACTATTGCATGATGTTGACGTTGATTGCAACTAGTTCTTGCCAATAATGAATGTGAGTGAATTTTATTGGCGGAGTCACCCCTCAAGAACTTCTCTAGTTCTTCTTCTTGGGGACCAACATCAACTTGATGGGGATCCTTGGTGTTGAAGTGGCACTTGTAGAAGTTGAGCTTGAAGTAGCCTTGGGAACCCACTCCACCAAAGCTTGGGATTGATCTTCATATGAGTCAATGTCCTCTTGAAGCTTGTCCTTGCCCTTGAGCTTGTGGTCTTGTGGTGGAAGGTAATCTTGAGTGTTTGTTCCCTTGGGAAGAGTATGTTCATACTTCTCCCTTTGAGGAACAAACTTGGGCTTGGGGTATTGACCTTCTTCCCATTCAACTCCATTAGGGTTGAAGTAGCCAATGCCATGGTTCTTCCGATATCCTCCGTGCTTGCGTACAATCTCCTCAAATTGCTTACACCCAGCAAGACTCTTGTAGATACCTTTCTCTATAATCCCTTTCAATAAATTGTTTTCTTGCTCAAGTGTAACTTGACTAAGAGAATCATCATTAGTGGAATCAATAGAACTACTAGGAGCAACATCATTAGATTTAACATTTTTATTGTTGCTACTAGATGAAGAACCTTTCTTTCCTTTGTTACTAGTTTGTCTAGGTTTAACTTGTAGCATGAATGTAGACAAGAGTAATCGTTTGGATAGATAAGATGAAGTCTTCTTTCGGAGATCATCATTGATAGCTTTAATAAACTCATGTTCTTGCTCCAAGGTGAGCTTCTCGAAGCGTAGCTTCTCATGAGTCCTTACAAGCTCTCTATGATCTTCTAGAGTAGATTCATGAGCTAACTTAAGAGTGTTTAATTCTTTAGTTAGTTGTTCTATTTTCATCTTATCATCATCAACCGACTTATCTTGACTAGTATGAAAATTATCAAGTTCATTTTGACTAACATCACTAGTTTTATCAAAGAGCAAGTCATCATCACCAAGTAAATCATCTTCATCACTATTGAAATCAAGATACTCGGGGTGTGATACCTTGGGGCCTTTAGCCATGAAGCAACTTCCACTCCCTTCATTTGGTGAATCAAATAGATCACAGGAGTTGGTAGTCACTAGTGCAAGTCCGGCAACACCTTCATCTTGACTATAGTCAGAGTTGGAGTGATAGCTTCTCTCGGAGTTGTTGTCGGATTCGGAGCCGGAAACCCATTCACCAACATGAGCTTGATGTCTTCTTCTTGTGTAGCCCTTGGTGTACTTGTCCTTCTTCTCCGAGTCCCTACTTCTCCTTGAGGGTCTTCGTTCATAATGATCATCTCTACTCCTTCTCTCTCTTTGAGGTGATTCATTCCTTGAGCTTCGTCTTCTAGGTGACTCTTGTCTTTGTTTGTAGGGATCCGTGCACTCATTTGAGTAGTGTCCGGGCTTCCCACAATTGTAGCAGTTTCGGTCACGACTTGACGAACGCTTCTCTTCATATCTTGAGTTGGAGCTCCGTTCTTTGCCTCTATTCTTGTAGAACTTGTTGAATTTCTTGACCATGAGGCTTATCTCTTCATTGGTGACAAGGTTGTTGCTTGAAGTTGCGGGAGCATCACTTGTGGCTTTGTAAGCACCGCTAGACTTGTTGTGAAGCTCTTCTTTGTCCTTGAGTGTCATCTCATGAGCAACAATCCTTTCAATGACTTCCGTAGGCTTGAGATCTTTGTAGTTGGGCATCATTTGGATCAATGTGCACACGGTGTCGTATCTCTCATCCAAAGCTCGAAGTATCTTCTTGATGATGAATTTGTCGGTCATTTCTTCGCTTCCTAAGCCGGCAATCTCATTTGTGATGAGAGCTAGCCTAGAGTACATCTCTGCGACTCCTTCACCATCCTTCATCTTGAACTTGTCAAGCTGACTTTGAAGAACGTCCAACTTGGATTCTCTCACGGAATCGGTACCTTCATGCATATCAACCAAAGTATCCCAAATCTCTTTTGCATTCTCAAGACGGCTGATTTTGTTGAATTCTTCAGGGCATAGGCAGTTGAAGAGAATGTCACATGCTTGAGCGTTGTATTGCAACATCTTCAATTCATCCGCGGTCGCTTCACGATCCGGTTCCTTTCCATCACCAAAGAATTCACCTTGCAAGCCAACACGAACAACAGCCCAAACGGCGGGGTTATGACCAAGAATATGCATTTTCATTTTGTGCTTCCAACTAGCAAAATTTGTGCCATCAAAGTACGGACCTCTACGGTGATAATTTCCCTCACTAGACGCCATACTCTCCTAGGTTGTGAGACCAATGCAATGGAGACCAAAGCTCTGATACCACTTGTAGGACCGAAAGTATGTCTAGAGGGGGGTGATTAGACTACTTGACCAAATAAAAATTCTACCTTTTCCCAATTTTAAGTGTTGGCAGATTTTAGCAATGATACCAAGTCAAGCACACCCTACACATGCATGTCTAAGAGTATAGCAGCGGAAAGTAACAACAAGCATGTATAGTAGAGGGTAGGGAGGAAGATCAAACACAATTTGTAGACACGAAGATTTTTCCCGTGGTTCCGATAGGTGGTGCTATCATACGTCCACGTTTATGGACTCTTCAACCCACGGAGGGTAACGATCGCGAGAGTCCACGGAGGGCTCCACCCATAAGGGTCCATGAAGTAGCAACCTTGACTATTCCATAACGGCTTCCGTCCACGAAGGACTAGCCTCACTATGGGTAGATCTTCACGAAGTAGGCGATCTCCTTGCCCGTACAAACTTCTTGGTTCAACTCCACAACACGAAGTAGGAGGCTCCCAAGCGACACCTAACCAATCTAGGAGGCACCACCCTCCAAAAGGTAATAGGCTCGGCAATGTCGATGAACTCCTTGCTCTTGTGCTTCAAGATGATAGACTCCTCAACAACCAATCACTCTCTCACAGATTTGGCTATGGTGGAAGAGATTGATTTGGTGGAAAGAAACTTGGGGAGGCTAGAGATCAAAATTCATATGGATAGAGTGGAATGGCTTGATCTCAACGCGTGAGTAGGTGGCTCTCTCTCAGAAAATAGGATGGGGCAAGTATGGAATAGTTCTGAGTGCTTCTCTTTCGAGTGGGTGGTGGTGAAGGGGTATATATAGGCATCCCCAAAAATCCAACCGTTACACCTAAAGTGACCAACTCGGTGACACCGAAGTATAAAACTCGGTGGTACCGAAGTGACCAAAAGGCAGTAACTTTTGAATCTCTATGAGACCGATACATAACTCTCGGTGGTACCGATTAGGTGACCAACGGTCAGATTGCACAACTCGGTGACGCCGATTCTCACATTTCGGTGGTACCGATTCTTGACCATGGCTAACCAGAGAGTTGGTCCAGAAACTCGGTGGGACCGATTCACAAAACTTGGTGGTACTGATTCTTGTGAATGGCTAACCAGGGAGTTGGTCCAAAAACTCGGTGAGACCGACTGGCAAAACTCGGTGGTACCGAAGACTGAAAATAGCTAAACAGAAAGTTGGCAATGAACTCGGTGGCACCGATGCAGAATCGGTTGCACCGAATGGCTAGGGTTTGGCATGGGTCTATCTGAGTTTGGGAATCGGTGGCACCGAGTGGGAATTGTTGGTTGCACCGATTTTTGGATGTTTGGCTTGGATAGACTTTTGTGGAAGAGTTTGTGGGTGTTTTTGGTGACTATCACTTGTGCACGTGGAGCATCTTGTTCACCAACAGTACCTTACCACCTTTTAATAGTATTGGCTTTCCTATGGACTCAAAGTGATTTCTCACAAAGTAAAATGTAGAGTCCTCTTGCTTGAAGCTTTGCCAATCCATTTCCTTGTATCTTGGGGTTTCTCCACAATCCTTTTTGCCATCCCTATCATTGAACGTTTCCTAAAATATGCCTAGTGGAAACATTAGTTCAATGACATATATGTTGTTATTAATTACCAAAACCACCAAGGGAGCAAATGTGCTTTCAGATGGCCACGCTAAGTTGGTGCCACCCTTCCACGAGGCGCATGCGCTCGTTAGTGAGCCATGCCTCCTCCACCTGCAGCTCTGCCTCAAGCGTGTCGAGGGCCGCCCTGGCACCCTGCAAGGTTTCGCGCTTGAGCACGACATTGTCGCTCACTAGCCGAAAGGCCCATCCGAGGTGCGGCTCAGCGCCACCCTCCAATGTCTTGGTCCGTGAGGGCCCGAGGTTAGGCCCCCTCTCGGGCTCCCTGCCCCTGTTCCTTGCGAGGGCCACGTCCTCCATCGAGCGCTGGGGGCTCCTCGCGGCTCCCTCCTCAGCCTGCCTCTCTGGCGTGGGCTACGGGCTAGTTGGCGCGGCGTCAAAAGTCTAGTCCACAGGCGAGCGCCAGCGGATTGCCGTAGCTCCCTCCTCGGTGTGGATCTACCTGGCGGGCGTGGAGTGTTGCGGAGGGACTGGTTTTTCAAACCCCTCCATCGCTGTGGCACCCACCATCTCAAGAGCCTCCGGAGGCACCGCCCCTCCTCCAAAGGGCTCCTCCATGGACTCGTCTCCCCCAACCGTGGGGGGCAAGTTCTCACGTGCCATAGGAGACGTGGTGCGCTCTTCCTCCTCCTCTGTGCACCCTGCGTCACCCCTCAGGCTGGCAGACAACCTCCTCCCGCCCCTCATTGCTTGCAGGGGGCGCGTGGGTCTCCTCAACCTGCCTCACAGACAAAGGCGCAGTGGGCATTGCTGTCCTTTTCTTCTTCGGCGCTGGCTCCCTGCAGGGTCAAGGGCTTAGCCTCGGACCTCAAGAGGCGAAGGACAAAAAATCAGAGGAATGAGATGCAGGAACTTAATCGTATATAGGAGCCCAGCGCCTCTTCTTCGGCCTCTTCAGGCGGCTGCCGCCGCCATCGCTCCCGCGAGCTTGCCGTGAGGTCTACCAGAATTCTGCCGCACTAAGCCAGAGCGGGTCTCCACCCCGCGAAGCTCATCAGCCTCCTCTTCGGTGTCTTCTTCACTCCTCGCACTTGCAAGCCTGGAGGGCACGATCACGAACCCCTCGGTGTCTTCGTCATTGCGTGCATCAAGCAGCAGCGTGCGGCGGCTCGGCAGGGCCGCTTCTCCATTGATCTCCTTGTCAATGCCTACCAAGGTCTCTGTGTCTTCACGATTGCCTAAGCCTGGCACCACTAGGAGCGAGTTCTCACGACGCCCCTCGTGGCCTACGGGGAGCAGTCCCCACTCATCGAACCGCGACATCGTCGCCACGATCGCGGCGCCGTCTTGTAGGAGGTACAAGGGATACCCGTCTTCAAGGAGGTACAAAGAATACTTGCCTTCAGGCAGGTGCGACACTTCCTCGGCAAACAGAATCTTCATAACCTCCTGCACCACATGCGCGTGAAGGTTGTCGACGCTCAGCCTCATCCGATCCACCGGGCCCTCGTAGGCCCACACCGGGTGCAAGCGCTTCTAGCGAGGGGCGATGATCCAGTGCACAAATTCCCTGGCAATCATGGGCCCCGTGAGGCTGGCTTCCCTCAGGGCCTTCATCCTCTCCACGAGCGGCTTCAGCCCTGGCCCGACGATCTTGTCCTGCTCCCATTCGGAGCTCTTCTCGGCGAGCGCAGCCGGACCAGCAAGAGGGGGTTGTACTGGCATGCGTGCATGTACACCCAGCGCGCCATGAAGCCCTCCACTTTCTTCGGGATCTTCAGGTTGACTCTCTTGGAGGTCATCCCCTATACGGCGTGGAACGAGGCGCACCCCGAGCGTTGAGACGCCGCGGTCAGCCGTGGGCTATAGAAGGTCCTGAAGAGGGCCACCGAGAGCATCACCCCGAGGAAGTCCTCACAGAGGTAGGCGAAGATGGCGAAGAGGAAGATGGAGCACGTGGATCTGGTAATGGGAGAGCACGGTGTTGAAGAAGTCGGAGAAGGGCAGCACCAGGCTGGCGTAGATGGAGTGAATGATGAAGGGGAAGGTTGTGGCCACTATCTCATGGGCCGGACGCGTCGCCAGCCAGATCTTCATGGCCCCCACTCGTTGTCGGCAAAGACTATCATAGGGTGTCCATCGCCTCTTGGTTGAGGACGATGGACCGATGCAGGGCTGGCTCCAACGCTGCCCCAGCGGGCTCCTTGTTCTTCCTGACGATGGGAGCCATGGAGAAGGATAGAGCTTGGGAGCGAGATGAAGGAGAAGCAGGAGGCGGCGTGCGAGGGTGGCGAATGGTGGAGAGGAAGGCAATCACTCCGCCCACGCCGCACGAACCAGCTTTTATGTCAGGATGGACGGTTACCGAGGCATTGTGGGGGAAGTGGGGGCGTCCCCCTTCCATCGTGCTGCCACGCATCCCTGCCTGGGCCCAACAGTCCACTAAGGCCCCGTGTCGTTTCGCCCCGCGCTTTTCGTTCTCAACGGGCGGAACGTGCACACCGCGGGCCCGGGGGCTACTGTTGATCCACTGGAAATCATGGTACCACGGCCCGTCTGCCTACGGCCCAGGAAGCGACACCTGGTGAAGGGCCCGGGAGGCGGCTCGCTCGTGAGCTCCAGATCTCAAGACACTTCACGAGGATCATACCTCGTGAGGCCCCTCTCTGTGAGGGGAGGCTCTTCAAGACGCTCACCTTCAGCAGCAGGCGGCCTCGCGAGGCCTCCCTCGCGAGGCGGCTTCTCGCGAGGCCCTCCGCTTGGAGGGGTCGTGTGGCGCTGGTCACGCAGCTGCGTGCCCACCACATGGGTGACGCACCCGCACAGACAAGGAAAACAAAGGTCGTGCCAATAGGCGCGGACAGGGAGGATTTCCTCTTTTGTGATTAAAGTGTGGCGCCCGTTGCCTCCCCCAAAGCAGGTTCCCAAAGCTTGACATTCCAGTGAAAGAAGACCATAGTGACGCAGCAAGCCAGGGCGGAGGTCATCACCGAGCCCACCAGCGCGTCATGGCCGGTGCCTTTGCAGGCAAAAACCACCTTTTGTCAGGATAAGACTGAGCGCCTGTCCCCCTTCAAATTGCCGCCATGTGGCTACCCTTTCCAACCATTATTTTCGAGGAAGAGGACCAATGAAACTACAAGTGGGACAGTACTGCTACCTTAGAGAGGGGCGGCCTTTTTCCACCTTCTTCTACCTTGTAACATTTGTGTGCTTCCCCAAGAGCAACCCAGACAAGCAGGAGTAGGGTTTTGCACCGCTTTGTGGCCCAAACCTGGGTATCTCCCCGTGTCCCTGTCGTGCCATGGGTGTGTGTGTGTGTGTGTGTGTGTGTGTGTTTGTGTTCTCGCAAAAGCACCGCTCGTTTGTAGTCTCGCCAAGGTCACTGTCGGGTTGAAAGGTAGCTGGACAAAAGGCGCCAGAGTTTGAACCAGGGTTTTGGAGGGTGTACCCTAGCACAAACACATCTCCGACAACACCTTCCAGCTTCGCCTTCTCCCCCTCATACTTCTTTCCCCGTAGGTTTCTTCTAATCTTCTTCGGCTGTTGTTTAGTTGGGTCCGTAGGGTCACCGGTTTCTTCCTTGATGGCTTGGATGACGGTCTTGGCAATGAAAAGGTTCCACTTCGGTTGCCCATTCAACTTTAAACAACAATGCATGATAGTGAAGGACTTCTTCTCCAACTTCTTGTAGTGAACACAAGCACGAGTAGGCTACAAAATGAAACAATGTCGACAATGCATATCCATCTAGTGAGCAACAAAACAATACATGTCCGGCTAGTGAATAACAAAAGTAAAGCATATCTAGCTAGTGATCAACTTACTTCCTCGGTGAGTTGTGCATCGCTAGGCCACCTTGCAACGAGCTACTTCAAGTGCCCGCAATACTTGGACACAGCCTCTTGGATGGTGTACCATCAATGGTGAGGGACTTCCATTCACAGTTGCGGATGTTCGGGTCGGAGTAGGGCGTGAAATGCTTGTGTTCATGGAACCATATGTGAATGTTCATCCAAAAGGTTGTGCCATTTTGCTCCGTGCCATGGAATGGATCAAGGCTAGTTAACAACCATGCCTCGCACAACAGCTCGTCCTCCCGCATGTTGAAGTTTTCTCCTCTTCCCTTCTGATACGTCCATTTTGCATCATGCTTTTATATTAATATTTATTGCATTATGGGCTGTTATTACACATTATGGTACAATACTTATGCCTTTTCTCTCTTATTTTACAAGATTTACATGAAGAGGGAGAATGCCGGTAGCTTGGATTCTAGACTAGAAAAGGAGCAAATCTGAGATACCTATTCTGCACAACTCCAAAAGTCCTGAAAATCTACGGAGAATTATTTTGGAATATATAAAAAATACTGGGCGAAGAAAATACCAGAGGGGACCACCAGGCAGCCACAAGCCTGGAGGGCGCGCCCTACCCCCCAGGGCGCGCCCTAGTGGCTTGTGGGCCCCCTGGCAGGCCTCCGGTGCCCATCTTCTGCTATATGGAGGGTTTTGACCTGGAAAAAACAAGAAGAGAGCTTTCGGGACGAAGCGCCGCCGTCTCGAGGCGGAACTTGGGCAGAACCAATCTAGGGCTCCGGCGGAGCTGTTCTGCCGGGGAAACTTCCCTCCCGGAGGGGGAAATCGAAGCCATCGTCATCACCAACGATCCTCTCATCGAGAGGGGGTCAATCTCCATCAACATCTTCACCAGCACCATCTCCTCTCCAAACCCTAGTTCATCTCTTGTATCCGATCTTTGTCTCAAAACCTCAGATTGGTACCTGTGGGTTGCTAGTAGTGTTGATTACTCCTTGTAGTTGATGCTAGTTGGTTTACTTGGTGGAAGATCATATGTTCAGATCCTTAATGATAATTAATACTCCTCTGATTATGAACATGAATATGCTTTGTGAGTAGTTACGTTTGTTCCTGAGGACATGGGATAAGTCTTGTTATAAGTAATCATGTGAATTTGGTATTCGTTCGATATTTTGATGAGATGTATGTTGTCTCTCCTCTAGTGGTGTTATGTGAACGTCGACTACATGACACTTCATCATTATTTGGGCCTAGAGGAAGGCATTGGGAAGTAATAAGTAGATGATGGGTTGCTAGAGTGACAGAAGCTTAAACCCTAGTCTATGCGTTGCTTCGTAAGGGGCTGATTTGGATCCATATGTTTCATGCTATGGTTAGATTTATCTTAATTCTTCTTTCGTAGTTGCGGATGCTTGCGAGAGACGTTAATCATAAGTGGGAGGCTTGTCCAAGTAAAGGCAGCACCCAAGCACTGGTCCACCCACATATCAAATTATCAAAGTAACGAACGCGAATCATAGGAGCATGATGAAAACTAGCTTGACAGAAATTCCCATGTGTCCTCGGGAGCGCTTTGCTTTATATAAGAGTTTGTCCAGGCTTGTCCTTTGCTACAAAAAGTATTGGGCCATCTTGCTGCACCTTTGTTACATTTGTTACTTGCTATCCGTTACGAATTATCTTATCACAAAACTGTCTGTTACCGATAATTTCAGTGCTTGCAGAGAATACCTTACTAAAAACCGCTTGTCATTTCCTTCTGCTCCTCGTTGGGTTCGACACTCTTACTTATCGAAAGGACTATGATAGATCCCCTATACTTGTGGGTCATCAAGACTCTTTTCTGGCGCCGTTGCCGGGGAGTGAAGCGCCTTTGGTGAGTGGAACTTGGTAAGGAAAAAATTATATAGTGTGCTGAAATTTACTGTCACTTGTTACTATGGAAAATAATCCTTTGAGGGGCTTGTTTGGGGTATCTTCACCCCGACCGGAAGCACAAAGAGATGCTCCTCAACCTACTGCACCTACTAAAAATATTTATTATGAAATTCCTTCGTGTATGATAGAGAAACTGCTAGCTAATCCTTATGCAGGAGATGGAACACTACATCATGATTTGCATCTAATCTATGTGGATGAAGTTTGTGGATTATTCAAGCTTGCAGGTTTGCCCGAGGATGAGGTCAAGAAGAAGGTCTTTCCTGTATCTTTGAAGGAGAAGGCATTGACATGGTATAGGCTATGTGATGATATTGGATCATGGAACTACAACCGATTGAAATTGGAATTTCATCAGAAGTTTTATCCTATGCAACTGGTTCATCGTGATTGGAATTATATTTATAATTTTTGGCCTCGTGAAGGAGAAAGAATCGCTCAAGCTTGGGGGAGGCTTAAGTCAATGTTATATTCATGCCCCAATCATGAGCTCCCAAGATAAATTATGTGGCACCCCGATAGAGGGCCGACGCACGCTAGACCCCAGGATACGACCCGGCGCACGTCAAAGACATGATACAGCAATTCCAGGCATAAAAATTGCTTTATTAATATAATGGAGTATTACAATACTGTTGCTTTCAACAATATTACATAACTCCAAGGCTAACTAAGTGGCGGCAGAGGTCTTGGCAACGACGTCTCTGGCTGAGCTACATAACTCACAGGACTGGCTAGGTTACCATCTAGCACGACGGATCTTCTCCTGCAACTGGCCACGTGCAAGGCCAGGTGAGTACTTTGAATGTACTCGCAAGACAACCAAATACATAGCATCCAAACAAACAGATGACAAAGCAAGCCCTATGCTATGCATGAAGTAATACTAAACAGGGCATGAATGCTAACAAGGCAAGCCTGGATCAAGCATGGTATATCAAGGATCAGGCACATAATCTATGGCAGGATCACACTACAATGCTTAGAATACCTACTATACCGGATACCAACTTACTCTCTTCTGGGTTGTCCCACAACCCTCGACATACTTATGATCCAACCTAAACTGATTCAGGTCCAAACCAAATCATGTGGTCATCCGACCACTCGTCATATAGCCATCCCATGGCTACATTTCATATACCCGACATCATCTGATGTCTATCCAAGATGAGTTCTCCCAATATTACTTCCACTGCTATGGTTGACCATCTACTGAGGTCCGGACGGGCTGTCCAATACCGTGGACTCGGCTATTCGAATAGATTTTGACACTCTGCAGAGGTTGCGCACTTTACCCACACCATGAAGCACCTGGCCCTAGCCTCGAGATTCGCCTCGGGTGGACCAGCGTTGCTTCAACAAAACCTGCCTGACTCGTGACTCTTTCATCGTACCACCGGCACTTTTCCTCCCCGGGAGGTCAGCCTTGGGTGGCCCCTTTGTCCTCCTGACACCTGCCACCTCCGTGGCCAAACTCTGTAGACCCAAACGAGGCTTGCTGTCCCAAACAGGGACCGCGCGCAAAACTCAACAACAACTGGGCTCACAAGGTTATCGCCGCTTACCTGATCAGGGTAGCACGCCGCGCCTAACCTTCCCTCTTTGGTGGTACCGGTGAAAGATCACGCAGTCAGACCCGGTCAGGGCCGTCCCATACCGGCAAATGTGGTTGCACGAGTATGCCCGGACAGGTGACTCAAGATCAACCAACTAGGTTGCATTAATTCAACTCCTCACATCCACAAACTGTCGGAGGAAACCCAAAATAATCATAGACAGTAATCTCTTAATTCAACTTAACATATCGACGGATAGTCACATCATGAGATCAACCATAGTGCTAACATAACTATGACATTAGCAATATTATCACTAGTATGGCGACGTTGAAATAAGGCACGATAGTAGACAAAGAGTAATGCTAGCATCTATACCACATGTGCATGCAAATGCAGACTAACAGTAATAGATAAACACACAGGGTGCAAGCAAAGTCATCACGCAAGTCCGGAGCTCATGGAAGAGGTTGGCTTGCCTGAGGGTCGACGAATACGCCGGGAGGAAGCACGATCACCTCGCGGAAGAAATCGCCGGACAAGGGTCTCTCTCAGAGGGCTCGATCGGAGGGCAAGGGAAAAATGGTCATTTCCACTTTGTGAACACAATATGTAAATAGTACCATCGGAACGGGCTCGACGAAATGAAAACGGGGGCGCTGGTTTTACCTGATTCCGAGCTACGGTCGCGAAGATACGCGCGTTTAAACACCAGGGACCAATCTATAAAAAAGATTCCTGCAGACAGGCCCCTGGCTGCAAAACAGAACGCGCATTCTCAGAAAATACGTTTTCCTGCAGGGAAAGCGTACTTTAGTCGGAAACCGCGGGAAAATACACTTTCCACTGCAGGAAGCGTAAAACCGAAAATGCGCCTTCACTTAAAAACGCGCGGGCCCGGGGGGGTTGACTCCTGTCTCTCTCTCTCTGACGGCCGGGGCCCGCCTTATCTCTCTCCCTGTCTCTCTCCTCCCTCTCTGGTCCTCGTCTCCCTCGCGACAGAAGCAGGGCCGCACCGCGGCAGCTCAGGCAACGCTCGACGCCGGCGTTCCTCTCCTTGGTTGCACCCGCCGGCGAGCTGAGGGAGCTGGAGGCGCCATCCCATGCCTAGGGCAGCCGCAGGAGAGCTCGGGACGGCTCGGCGAGGAGACGCCCCTGGCCAGCAGAGGAGGCGGCCGTGCCCGTGGGAGGAGTTGCTCCGGCGGTGCTCCAGCGGTGCTTCTGACCAAAACGAGGGCGACGGCGGCTTAGCAGCTTGAGGGGGCGCTGCCCACGGAGGGAAGAAGGAGCGGGAGGGCTTAGGGGCGGAGCTCGACCGCGGGGTCGACGGTGGCCGGCTCGGCCATTGGAGGGGGCCGGAGCTCCTAGAGCTCGATTGGGAGGAGGGCTAGACTTGCGGATGCTAGGGGGCTCGGGCACGCTTATATAGCTCGGGAGGAGGGCCCTGGAAGGAGGGGGGACGGGGCCGGAGCTTCGAGGCGGCGGCCGGAGCTTCGGGCCGACGACAGAGGCGACTAGGAGCTTCGGGACGAGGGGGAGAGGGCTCTAGACGGTTCACGCGCGCGATGGGGATCTCTACGACATCCATGGACAGGCTGGAGCTCGCTGGAACGAGCTCCCGAAGCGTCCATTCGCACAGAGCACCGATTTGGCTGGCTTCGCACGTGGTCACCGCATGGCCACGGCGTTGCCACGCCCAGCTTGATGCCAAACTATGTCTAGGCTATTCACCGTCCTATCCTGGGTTGACTAAAGCAGCTGAATGACCTGAGAGAGGCCTGAGGTGACTGCACCATGGTCAAACAGTTGCCAACAGCAACCTGTTTGTGCCGTGGTGTGGCCACCACAGTGCTCCTCTTGGCCTGATCTTGGGCAGGGGATAACCATCTACTAAGGTCACTAACCTGGCCAAATCTCAGCTAAAACAATCAACTCTAGATAGCACTTCCTTTGTAACTTGGCAGTTTGACCAGATTTGAAAATGAGAGAGCTGGGGTCCAATGGATAGATGGATATGGATAATTTTTGGAGGATAGCTATGATTTGGACACAAGAATGCACTGGGCAAGTTCCAGCTCAAATTGATCATCTATGATGGTACTTCCTTCACAACGATGCAATCTGGTCAGAAAGTTGAGAAAATGATAGAAACAGATTGGCTTGGAGAGATGAGCTAGTTTTTGGTTTACAGTAGTAACATATCAATATGCACTACCTTGCCAAATTTCAGCTCAATTGAATCAAGATAACAAGCACTTCCTTCACAAAGTGCCAGACTGGACAGAAATAGAAATCAGATGGTTCTGAGGAATTGGCTAGATGAAAATGGACCAAACTTGGAGAATACCAAAGATTTAGGAATATGGAGACACTGTAAAGATTTGATACCATTTGCATAATTTAAAATGGTACTTTCTTCACAATGCTCCATTCAGGACAGAAACTTGGGAAATTTTCTGAGGGGTATTGGTATATGGAATGGGCTAATTTTTGGAGGACAAGGGTAATTTGTCATAATGAATCACCCTGAAATTTTTTTGCCCAAGGAGATCAAGGAATCTAGCACCTCCTTTGCAAACTGGAAATCTGGACAGAATTTGCAAATGGAAGTGATGCTCAAAATTTGAATTGGGGAACTTGATATTTTGATTGAATTGGAGAATATATGGATATGAGAAGCTCCAAAAATTATTTGGGATTTTTCCTAGCTACCAAAATGGTAGTTCCTTTGGAAAGGCCCCAAATTTAAATATTGGCTTTAAATAGGAAAAGGCAATTTCCCTAATTTAATTATGGCCAATAGTTTTATGAGAGCTCAATATATCCACAAAGAATATCTCCACAAGTTTTCATAACCTCTGGAGATGGATAGATATTTTCCTGGATTTAATTCCTCAGAAAGGCAGAAAAAGGAATTAATTCTAGATGAGAAATATTGCATATGACTTGGCAATATTTTTCACATCTAGGGTCTATGAGAGAATATGGGTCTATGGAAATTTTGGGAGGATCAATAGAGCAAGGAAAATGAGAACTCCTTTGTAAACACAAAGGCAGGATTTCCAGTTCCAATATTTCGGAACTAGGGTTTGAATAAGATTCGGGGTTTACTGACGGAGGGTTGGCTGGCACAAAAGCATGGGAAAGGCTCAGAGAGGTTGGGGGATTGACTGGATTCACCTGGTCACTTGCCAAATTCCAGAGGAAAAATTCGGGAGAGAAAAGCTAGGAAGGAATAACAGCACAAAAATCGATAACCCGATTTTTGGGGTGTTACAAACCTTCCCCCCTTAAAAGAATCTCGTCCTCGAGATTCCTAGGGTTAGCTTATAACAAAACTACTACGCCTCCTAGAAAAACCTCTGGGCTTGGTCTTAGCCCTGTGGTTGAAAACAACCGGGTTAAGAGTACCGAAAACTGGTACACCCAGATCGAGATACGGATATCGCGGGATCTACTCCACAGGCAGGGCCGCTGGGTAGCCCTGACATTTTCAGAAAAAGCAAAATCTCCTTTTTCCAAAATGCTCGGGGTACCGCAATGAACAGTGGCCTCTCTTGCTGGTAGGTGGGACCAGGGTCCACTGGCAGCCTGCCTCTTCTTCTATCTCCAGCCAATGGCTCTCGCTCTCACTCTCGCGCTGTCCCGAGTGCGGCTAGGCACTGCGCACGCCTAGCTCCTAGGGCACGGAGTACCCTACGGCGATAGTGTGCAGCGTGCATGGGATCGACGCAGAGAGCACTCCCATCGCGGGCCAGTGCCGGTCGGCACTACTCACGGATTCCCCTCCTGGACGTCGGTGGTCGAGCGGCGCGCGGGATTCTCCTGGACCTCGCTCACCGTACACCGGACTGGGGCTATAAAAACGACCGCGGTTCTCTACTCTCTACCTATCATCTCGCCTCCTGCCTCACTTCTCCTTCCTCTTCTTCTCCTTTTCCTTCTGGTTGCAGGAGCGCGAGGCAAGGCGCTAATGGCGGGCTTGGGCTCGGAGCTAATCACGATCCTCCTGGCTGGCATGCTGGCGGCATTGGTTGGAGGCTCGCTGCTGCTGTGCGCGATGATCCTCGATGATCGCCAGGATGCTGCTGCCAGAGAGGCGGCTAGGGGTCAACTACGCCGTCTCAGTCCGGCGGAATAAGCGTAGGCTGCGGCGGCGAGGAGCGGTCTGTCAACATCACACAAGACGGTGACAGAGGCGCCGCTAGGTCTAGGGTTAGATCCGGGTTTAGGTCTTGGTCTAGAAGGGTTGCGCCGGTCTATGCTCAATAAAATTTCCTAGAATTTCTCCGAGATTGCAACCGGCGTGCAGACTTTGCTTCACACGCAATCTAGACTAATATGCAGGCAAATGCAAAATGCACATGGTAGCAAAATGCAGGCAGAAGAGAGAAGCATATCAAGCAGATTACACTAAGGTGATTTAATGCCAGTGGGTGTATGTACTCCTGGTATACATACGCCTACACCAGCTCGCATTTTAATTAGGGACTCCAAACGAGTCCGGTGTTATTAGGTGTAAGTGCTCTACTGACTAAAATCTTGTTAAGAGTCCACTGCCAGCTATGTTAAACATTTCTGCTTAACAGGGTGACAGATGAACCAAGCACACAGAGCAAACAAGCATGCATACACACAAACACAAGCAGTACAATCATACAACAACACGCAGCCTCACTAGGCAACTAACAGCAACCACTCACTCCGGACTACAGAGTCCTAATACTAGCCGCAGACGAAGAAACAGTCTTCGCCACCCACATACTCGCGGCATCTTCTGGCTTCGATCACCGCCGGAGCCACAAATGGGCCTACTTCCGCTGGGGCTCTCCTGGGGGATGGAGACTGAGCCAACTTCCATCTTCATCGTTGGACACCTCTATGGGTTGGGGCTCAACTGCTGGAGCTGCAGCGGGAACTTGACCGAATACATCCCGACGATGAAGTCGCCGGATAGCTCCCTGAATGGAATTTGGGTGAAGGCTAACTGGGCGAAATAGGTTTACGGACTGCGAGGGTGGTACTGGCTGCGAAGGTGGCACTGGGTTTGGCAACAGGGGACAGGTGGTCTGGGATGCAATTTCTCGGGCCGCACGGTATGCTTCCGTAACAACCCGTGTGGTGTCTTGGTCAATGGCTTGGAACTCTTTTAGAATGCCAGAGAGCAGAAGTCCCTAGGCATCAATATACTGGACTAGGCGAGCTATGGTTGGGTCAACATCTCCCACTATGCTGGAGAACTTGCCACCGGTGTCCGACGGAGATGGAAAATAGCGGAACTCTTGCATCTCCGCTACTTGCGGAAACTGGCTATAAAGACGGGCGATGGCTCCTGCGGCAGCCCTCTGAACAGCCAATGCGGGGGTGGGCATGGGTTTGCCCTGAAAATTCATGGGCTTCCCATCCGCCGTTGGACCTGGGCTGATGTGCACCTTTGCATAAAATCGGCAAAGGTGGGGGACGGGGTCCGACTGGAACACCAGATACACCGGAGGGGTGCTACAGACAAGGGCTCGAGTGAGCACACTCGAAAGGATGCGCGGAAAGCCGGAACATCCATCACCCAAGGTTCTGCTATGGAAAGTGGGGGTCTTGGGGTTTTTGGAAGAACTAGCCATGGCTGCTGGTTTGAGGGTACTAGCTTGGGTTCCCTTACTGGGGTCTGGCTTATGGAATGGGGAGGGCTACGACTCGCAGCTGGGAGGGGCTTAAATAGGCAGCCGGCTGGAACACACCAACATGGCGTGGATCCTTCTCGTGTCGGGTAGAAGATACACCGGTACGGCCGACAACCAAGTGGGGTCACGGTCTAATCCAGGGTGGCTGGGTGGGCGGACATCTAGGAAGGGTCACATCCATTTCGACTGCGCCACCTGTTGATTCACAGTGGCCATGTCGGATGCCAGAGACGGGTCAAATCTATTGGGCTCACTACCGGTTAAACCTAGGGGTGGTTTGGGGCTAGGGTAACCTATAGCCAGCCTGGCTCTGATACCAAGTCTTGTGGCACCCCGATAGAGGGCCGACGCATGCCAGACCCCAGGATACGACCTGGCGCACGCCAAAGACATGATACAGCAATTCCAGGCATTAAAATGGCTTTATTAATATAATGGAGTATTACAATACTGATGCTTACAACAATATTACATAACTCCAAGGCTAACTAAGTGGTGGCAGAGGTCTTGGCAACGACGTCTCTGGCTGAGCTCCATAACTCACGGGACTGGCTAGGTTACCATCTAGCACGACGGATCTTCTCCTGCAACTGGCCACGTGCAAGGCCAGGTGAGTACTTTGAATGTACTCGCAAGACAACCAAATACATAGCATCCAAACAAACAGATGACAAAGCAAGCCCTATGCTATGCATGAAGTAATACTAAACAGGGCATGAATGCTAACAAGGCAAGCCTGGATCAAGCATGGTATATCAAGGATCAGGCACATAATCTATGGCAGGATCACACTACAATGCTTAGAATACCTACTATACCGGATACCAACTTACTCTCTTCTGGGTTGTCCCACAACCCTCGACATACTTATGATCCAACCTGAACTGATTCAGGTCCAAACCAAATCATGTGGTCATCCGACCACTCATCATATAGCCATCCCATGGCTACATTTCATATACCCGACATCATCTGATGTCTACCCAAGATGAGTTCTCCCAATATTACTTCCACTGATATGGTTGACCATCTACTGAGGTCTGGACGGGCTGTCCAATACCGTGGACTCGGCTATTCGAATAGATTTTGACACTCTGCAGAGGTTGCGCACTTTACCCACACCATGAAGCACCTGGCCCTAGCCTCGAGATTCGCCTCGGGTGGACCAGCGTTGCTTCAACAAAACCTGCCTGACTCATGACTCTTTCATCGTACCACCGACACTTTTCCTCCCCTGGAGGTCAGCCTTGGGTGGCCCCTGTGTCCTCCTGACACCTGCCACCTCCGTGGCCAAACTCTGTAGACCCAAACGAGGCCTGCTGTCCCAAACAGGGACCGCGCGCAAAACTCAACAACAACTGGGCTCACAAGGTTATCGCCGCTTACCTGATCAGGGTAGCACGCCGTGCCTAACCTTCCCTCTTTGGTGGTACCGGTGAAAGATCACGCAGTCAGACCCGGTCAGGGCCGTCCCATACCGGCAAATGTGGTTGCACGAGTATGCCCGGACAGGTGACTCAAGATCAACCAACTAGGTTGCATTAATTCAACTCCTCACATCCACAAACTGCCGGAGGAAACCCAAAATAATCATAGACAGTAATCTCTTAATTCAACTTAACATATCGACGGATAGTCACAGCATGAGATCAACCATAGTGCTAACATAACTATGACATTAGCAATATTATCACTAGTATGGCGACGTTGAAATAAGGCACGATAGTAGACAAAGAGTAATGCTAGCATCTATACCACATGTGCATGCAAATGCAGACTAACAGTAATAGATAAACACACAGGGTGCAAGCAAAGTCATCACGCAAGTCCGGAGCTCATGGAAGAGGTTGGCTTGCCTGAGGGTCGACGAATACGCCGGGAGGAAGCACGATCACCTCGCGGAAGAAATCGTCGGACAGGGGTCTCTCTCAGAGGGCTCGATCGGAGGGCAAGGGCAAAATGGTCATTTTCACTATGTGAACACAATATGGAAATAGTACCATCGGAACGGGCTCGACGAAACGAAAACGGGGGCGCTGGTTTTACCTGATTCCGAGCTACGGTCGCGAAGATACGCGCGTTTAAACACCAGGGACCAATCTGTAAAAAAGACTCCTGCAGATAGGCCCCTGGCTGCAAAACAGAATGCGCATTCTCAGAAAATACGTTTTCCTGCAGAGAAAGCGTACTTTACTCGGAAACCGCGGGAAAATACACTTTCCACTGCAGGAAGCGTAAAACCGAAAATGCGCCTTCACTTAAAAACGCGCGGGCCCGGGGGGTTGACTCCTCTCTCTCTCTGACGGCCGGGGCCCGCCTTATCTCTCTCCCTGTCTCTCTCCTCCCTCTCTGGTCCTCGTCTCCCTCGCGACAGAAGCAGGGCCGCACCGCGGCGGCTCAGGCAACGCTCGACGCCGGCGTTCCTCCCCTTGGTTGCACCCGCCGGCGAGCTGAGGGAGTTGGAGGCGCCATCCCACGCCTAGGGCAGCCGCAGGAGAGCTCGGGAGGGCTCGGCGAGGAGACGCCCCTGGCCAGTAGAGGAGGCGGCCGTGCCCGTGGGAGGAGTTGCTCCGGCGGTGCTCCAGCGGTACTTCTGACCAAAACGAGGGCGGCGGCGGCTCAGCAGCTTGAGGGGGCGCTGCCCACGGAGGGAAGAAGGAGCGGGAGGGCTCAGGGGCGGAGCTCGACCGCGGGGTCAACGGCGGCCGGCTCGGCCATTGGAGGGGGCCGGAGCTCCTAGAGCTCGATTGGGAGGAGGGCTAGACTTGCGGATGCTAGGGGGCTCGGGCACGCTTATATAGCTCGGGAGGAGGGCTCTAGAAGGAGGGGGAACGGGGCCGGAGCTTCGAGGCGGCGGCCGGAGCTTCGGGCCGACGACAGAGGCGGCTAGGAGCTTCGGGACGAGGGGGAGATGGCTCTAGACGGTTCACGCGCGCGATGGGGATCTCTACGACATCCATGGACAGGCTGGAGCTCGCTGGAACGAGCTCCCGAAGCGTGCATTCGCACAGAGCACCGATTTGGCTGGCTTCGCATGTGGTCACTGCGTGGCCACGGCGTTGCCACGCCCAGCTCGACGCCAAACTATGTCTAGGCTATTCACCGTCCTATCCTGGGTTGACTAAAGCAGCTGAATGACCTGAGAGAGGCCTGAGGTGACTGCACCATGGTCAAACAGTTGCCAACGGCAACCTGTTTGTGCTGTGGTGTGGCCACCACAGTGCTCCTCTTGGCCTGATCTTGGGCAGGGGCTAACCATCTACTAAGGTCACTAACCTGGCCAAATCTCAGCTAAAACAATCAACTCTAGATAGCACTTCCTTTGTAACTTGGCAATTTGACCAGATTTGAAAATGAGAGAGCTGGGGTCCAATGGATAGATGGATATGGATAATTTTTGGAGGATACCTATGATTTGGACACAAGAATGCACTGGACAAGTTCCAGCTCAAATTAATCATCTATGATGGTACTTCCTTCACAGCGATGCAATCTGGTCAGAAACTTGAGAAAATGATAGAAAAAGATTGGCTTGGAGAGATGAGCTTGTTTTTGGTTTACAGTAGTAACATATCAATATGCACTACCTTGCCAAATTTCAGCTCAATTGAATCAAGATAACAAGCACTTCCTTCACAAAGTGCCAGACTGGACAGAAATAGAAATCAGATGGTTCTTAGGAATTAGCTAGATGAAAATGGACCAAACTTGGAGAAGAGCAAATATTTAGGCATATGGAGACACTGTAAAGATTTCATACCATTTGCATAATTTAAAATGGTACTTTCTTCACAATGCTCCATTCAGGACAGAAACTTGGGAAATTTGCTGAGGGGGATTGGATATATGGAATGGGCTAATTTTTGGAGGACAAGGGTAATTTGTCATAATGAATCACCCTGCAAAAATTTTGCCCAAGGAGATCAAGGAATCTAGCACCTCCTTTGCAAACTGGAATTCTGGACAGAATTTGCAAATGGAAGTGATGCTCAAATTTTGAATTGGGGAACTTGATATTTTGATGGAATTGGAGAATATATGGATATGAGAAGCTCCACAAATTATTTGGGATTTTTCCTAGCTACCAAAATGGTAGTTCCTTTGGAAGGGCCCCAAATTTAAATATTGGCTTTAAATAGGAAAAGGCAATTTACCTAATTTAATTATGGCCAATATTTTTATGAGAGCTCAATATATCCACAAAGAATATCTCCACAAGTTTTCATAACCTCTGGAGATGGATAGATATTTTCCTGGATTTAATTCCTCAGAAAGGCAGAAAAAGGAATTAATTCTAGATGAGAAATATTGCATATGACTTGGCAATATTTTTGCACGTCTAGGGTCTATGAGAGAATATGGGTCTCTGGAAATTTTGGGAGGATCAACAGAGCAAGGAAAATGAGAACTCCTTTGTAAACACAAAGGCAGGATTTCCAGTTCCAATATTTCGGAACTAGGGTTTGAATAAGATTCGGGGTTTACTGACGGAGGGTTGGCTGGCACAAAAGCATGGGAAAGGCTCAGAGAGGTTGGGGGATTGACTGGATTCACCTGGTCACTTGCCAAATTCCAGAGGAAAAATTCGGGAGAGAAAAGCTAGGAAGGAATAACAGCACAAAAATCGATAACCCGATTTTTGGGGTGTTACAAATTATTATTCAGAATTTTTATGCTCGGCTTTCTCGTAATGATCAATCCATGCTCGATACCTCTTGTGTTGGTTCCTTTATGAAGAAAGATATTGAATTCAAATGGGACTTATTGGAAAGAATTAAACGCAACTCTGAAGATTGGGAACTCGATGAAGGTAAGGAGTCAGGTATAAACCTTAAGTTTGATTGTGTTAAATCCTTTATAGACACCGATGCTTTTCGTGAATTTAGCACTAAATATGGACTTGACTCTGAGATAGTAGCTTCTTTCTGTGAATCTTTTGCTGCTCATGTTGATATCCCTAAGGAGAAGTGGTTTAAATATCATCCTCCCATTGAAGTGAAAGTAGTTGAACCTATTAAAGTTGTAGAAGAAACAGTTACTTATAACGTTGATCCTGTTATTTCTACTGCTTATATTGAGAAACCACCCTTCCCTGTTAGAATAAAGGAACATGCTAAAGCTTCAACTGTGGTTCGTAAGAGTTGTACTAGAACACCTACACCCCCTGAACAAATTAAAGTTGAACCTAGTATTGCTATGGTTAAAGATCTCTTGGTTGATAATATTGATGGGCATGTTATTCATTTCTGTGATGAAGCTATTAGAATTGCTAGACCTGATGCTAAAGATAAACATAGACCTGTTGTTGGCATGCCTGTTGTTTCTGGTTAAATAGGAGATCATTGTTATCATGGCTTATGTGATGTGGGTGCTAGTGTGAGTGCAATTCGCTTTACCTTATATCAAGAAATTATGAATGATATTGCACCGGCTGAATTAGAGGAAATTGATGTTACCATTAAGCTTGCTAATAGAGATACTATAGCACCAATTGGGATTGTTAGAGATGTTGAAGTCTTGTGTGGGAAAATAAAGTATCCTACTGATTTTCTTGTTCTTGGCTCCCCACAAGATGATTTTTGTCCCATTATATTTGGTAGACATTTCTTGAATACTGTTAATGCTAAGATAGATTGTGAGAAAGAAACTGTTACTGTAAGTTTTGGGGATGTGTCTCATGAGTTCAATTTCTCTAAATTTCGTAGACAACCCCATGACAAAGAATTGCCTAGTAAAGATGAAATTATTGGTCTTGCTTCTATTGCTGTGCCTCCTACTGATCCCTTAGAACAATACTTGCTAGACCATGAAAATGATATGCATATGAATGAAAGGAATGAAATAGATAAGATTTTCTTTGATCAGCAGCCTATTTTGAAACACAACCTGCCTGTTGAAATACTTGGGGATCCTCCTCCTCCCAAGGGTGATCCCGTGTTTGAGCTTAAACAATTACCTGATACTCTGAAATATGCTTATCTTGATGAAAAGGAGATATATCCTGTTATTATTAGTGCTAACCTTTCAGAGCATGAAGAAAAGAGATTATTGAAAACTCTGAGGAAGCACCGTGGTGCTATTGGATATACTCTTGATGATCTTAAGGGCATTAGTCCCACTCTATGTCAGCATAAAATTAATATGGAGCCTGATGCTAAACCAGTTGTTGATCACCAACGACGGTTAAATCCTAAAATGAAAGAAGTGGTAATAAATGAAATATTAAAGCTTCTGGAGGCAGGTATAATTTATCCTATTGCTGATAGTAGATGGGTTAGTCCCGTTCATTGTGTCCCTAAGAAGGGAGGTATTACCGTTGTTCCTAATGATAAAAATGAATTGATCCCGTAAAGAATTGTTACAGGATATAGAATGGTAATTGATTTTAGGAAATTAAATAAAGCTACTAGGAAAGATCATTACCCTCTACCTTTTATTGATCAAATGCTAGAAAGACTTTCCAAACACACACACTTTTGCTTTCTAGATGGTTATTCTGGTTTCTCTCAAATACCTGTGTCAAAAGAGGATCAAGAAAAGACAACTTTTACTTGTCCTTTCGGTACCTTTGCTTATAGATGTATGCCTTTTGGTTTATGCAATGCACCTGCTACTTTTCAAAGAAGTATGATGGCTATATTCTCTGACTTTTGTGAAAAGATTGTTGAGGTTTTCATGGATGATTTCTCCGTTTATGGAACTTCTTTTGATGATTGCTTGAGCAACCTTGATCGAGTTTTGCAGAGATGTGAAGAAACTAATCTTGTCTTGAATTGTGAAAAGTGCCACTTTATGGTTAATGAAGGTATTGTCTTAGGGCACAAAATCTCCGAAAGAGGTATTGAAGTTGATAAAGCTAAAGTTGATGCTATTGAAAAAATGCCGTGTCCTACGGATATCAGAGGTATAAGAAGTTTCCTTGGTCATGCTAGTTTCTATAGAAGGTTTATTAAAGACTTCTCTAAGATTTCTAGGCCTCTAACTAATCTTTTGCAAAAAGATGTTCCATTCGTTTTCGATGATGATTGTGTAGAAGCATTTGAAATTCTTAAGAAAGCCTTGATTTCTGCACCTGTTGTTCAACCACCTAATTGGAACCTACCCTTTGAAATTATGTGTGATGCTAGTGATTATGCCGTTGGTGCTGTTCTAGGACAAAGAGTTGATAAGAAATTAAATGTTATCCATTATGCTAGTAAAACTCTAGACAGTGCTCAAAGAAACTATGCTACCACTGAAAAAGAAATTTTAGCAGTAGTGTTTGCTTGTGATAAGTTCAGACCTTATATTGTTAATTCCAAAGTAACTGTTCACACTGATCATTCTGCTATTAAATATCTTATGGAAAAGAAAGATGCTAAACCTAGACTTATTAGATGGGTTCTTCTGCTACAAGAATTTGATTTGCATATTATTGATAGAAAGGGTGCTGATAACCCCGTAGCAGACAACTTGTCTAGGTTAGAAAATGTTCTTGATGACCCATGATGTCTACTACGCAACCTTCTTGTAGACTCGTGTTGGGCCTCCAAGTGCAGAGTTTTGTAGGTCAGTAGAAAATTTCCCTCAAGTGGATGACCTAAGGTTTATCAATCCGTGGGAGGCGTAGGATGAAGATGGTCTCTCTCAAACAACCCTGCAACCAAATAACAAAGAGTCTCTTGTGTCCCCAACACACCCAATACAATGGTAAATTGTATAGGTGCACTAGTTCGGTGAAGAGATGGTGATACAAGTGTAATATGGATGGTAGATATAGGTTTTTGTAATCTGAAAATATAAAAACAGCAAGGTAACTAATGATAAAAGTGAGCACAAACGGTATTGCAATGCTTAGAAACAAGGCCTAGGGTTCATACTTTCACTAGTGCAAGTTCTCTCAACAATACTAACATAGTTGAATCATATGTAAATCCCTCACGTGCGACAAAGAGTTCACTCCAAAGTAACTCATAGCGGAGAACAAACGAAGAAATTATTGTAGGGTACGAAACCACCTCAAAGTTATCTTTTCCGATCAATCTTATGAGCTATCCCTATAAGTGTCACGAACAGCCCTAGAGTTCGTACTAAAATAACACCTTAAGATACACATCAACCAAAACCCTAATGTCACCTAGATACTCCAATGTCACCACGAGTACCCATGGGCTTGATTATACGATATGCATCACACAATTTCAGATTCATCATGTTCAATCCAACACAAAGAACATGAAAGAGTGCCCCAAAGTTTCTACCGGAGAGTCAAGACGAAAACGTGTGCCAACCCCTATGCATAGATTCCCAAGGTCACGGAACCCGCAAGTTGATCACCAAAACATACATCAAGTGGATCAATATGACATCCATTGTCACCACGGATATCTCATCGCAAGACATACATCAAGTGTTCCCAAATCCTTTAAAGACTCAATCCGATAAGAAAACTTCAAAGGGAAAACTCAATTCATCACAAGAAGATAGAGAGGGGAAAACTCCATATGATTCATCTATATTAATAAAGCTCGCGATACATCAAGATCGTGCCATCTCAAGAACATGAGAGAGAGGGATCAAACACATAGCTACTGGTACATACCCTCAGCACCGAGGGTGAACTACTCCCTCCTCGTCATGGAGACCGCCGGGATGATGAAGATGGCCTCCGGTGATGGTTTCCCCCTCCGGCAGGGTGCCGGAACGGGCTCCCGATTGGTTTTTCGTGGCTCTGGAGGCTTGCGGTGGTGGAACTCCCGATCTAGGTTTGTTTCTGGGGGTTTCTATATTTATAGGAATTTTTGGCGGCGGAAACAAGTCCAGGGGGGCCACGAGGTGACGACAAGCCATGGGGCGCGCCCTAGGGGGGGCACCCCCCAGGCTTGTGGTGGCCTCGTGGCTCTTCTGCCCCAACTCCAAAGCTCCTTGGGTTCTTCTGGTCCATAAAAAATCACCGTAGATTTTTATTCCGTTTGGGCTCCGTTTGATATTCCTTTTCTGTAAAACTCAAAAACACGGAAAAAACAGGAACTTGCACTAGGCTCTAGGTTAATAGGTTAGTCCCAAAAATGGTATAAAATTGTAGTAAAATGATTGTAAAACATCCAAGAATGATAATATAACAACATGGAACAAGCAAAAATTATAGATACGTTGGAGACGTATCAGCATCCCCAAGCTTAATTCCTACTCGTCCTCGAGTAGGTAAATGATAAAAACAGAATTTTTGATGTGGAATGCTGCCTAACATGTTCATCATATTCTTATCTTCTTTGTATAGCATGGAAATTTGGATTAGTAAATGATTCAAAGCAATAGTCTAGTTTTAACATAATGACTTCAATAATCAAGCATGTCAACAAGCAACCATGTCTTTCAAAATATCAACACTAAAGAAGGTTATCCCTAGCCCATCATGCTCAATCATTGATCCATTCATGAAACACACTCAAATATTAGCTATGCCCAATGCTCAAGTATGATCATAGTGCCCCCTAGTTGGTTCTTATAAGAGAAGATGGAGACTCAAAGCAAAAATAAAAAATGCATAAAGTAAATAGATAGGCCCTTCGCAGAGGGAAGTAGGGATTTGTAGAGGTGCCAGAGCTCAAAGTTTTAAATTGAGAGAGAAAAATATTTTGAGTGGCATGCTTTTCCTGTCAACGAAAACGACAAATTAGCTCACAATACTTTCCATGCTAGATACATTATAGGCGGTTCCCAAACAGAATGGTAAAGTTTTTACTCCCCCTCCACCAATCAATCACACTCCACGGCGAGCCGAATCCACGGGTACCGTCCATACAAACAACAATCCTGGGGGAGTTTTGTTTCATTATATTTTGATTTGATTTTTGAGCATGGAACTGGGCATCCCGAATACCAGCCACTTTCTCGTGAATGATAGTGAATCAACACATATCGTGAGAATAACACACCTAGCATGGAAAAATATTGGATACTCCCCACCGTTTCATGAGCGGTGCGGACACACAAAAGAGAAAATTTATTTTGAAGATTTAGAGATGGCACATACAAATTTGCTTGGAACGGCATGGAAATACCGCATATAGGTAGGTATGGTGGACTCATAAGGCAAAACTTGGTTTAAGGATTTTGGATGCACAAGTAGTATTTCTACTTAGTACAAATGGAGTCTAGCAAATAGATTGGGAAGCAACCAAACCAAGAAACGAAAAATCACATAAGTGAGCATTGAGTCATAACTAACACCGAATAATGCACCACAAGTAGGATATAACTTCATTGCATAACTATCGACTTTCGTTCATGCATAGGGAATCACAAACCTTAACACCAATATTCCTACTAAGCATGATTACTCACTAACATGACTCACATATTACTATCAACATGTTTCAAAACTATTACAAAGAATCAAGTTTAATTTGTCCCATGATCTTCATGAAAGTTTTTATTATACCCTCCTTGGATATCTATCACTTTGGGACTAGTTTCATATGTTGCTATTGCTTTTTGGCAAGCTCAAACAATTTTAAATGAAGTACAAGAGTATAAAAATTTCATCTCTCAAAAAGGTATAAGTGAAGCATGAGAGGAAATGACAAGCTACTCTCAAAAGATATAAGTGAAGATCAATGAGTAGTCAAACAGTTAAGTAGCTATGTGAGGACTCTCTCTCTCTCTCTCTCTCTCTCAATAAATATTTTCAGATCTTAAGCAATTTATTAAACAGCAAGCAAAAGAAAAATAGCACTCCAAGAAAAGCACGCATCATGTGAACGAATAAAAATTTAGGCTCAACATAGGCTAACCGATAATTGTTGATGAAGAGAGGTGGGATGCGTAGCATCCCCAAGCTTAGATGCTTGAGACTTCTTGAAATATTTACTTGGGGTGCCTTGGGCATCCCCAAGCTTGAGCTTTTATATCTCGTTCAATCCTCTCATATCATGGTTTCACCTATTCTCAAAAACTTCATCCACACAAAACTCAAAAAGAACTCGTGAGATAGGTTAGTAAACATAATAATAAATCAACTCTTTATGTACTGCCAAGACAAGTTGCACAATAATTATCAAACATCATCTACTGTTTACTATCATTTCCACAATTTATATCTACTAATATAGGCTATGGAAACTATAGGATAAGTAGATAACAAAACTATGACAGCAATCTGTCCAAACAGAACAGTCTGTAGCAATTTATGAAAACAGTGTACTTCTGTAACTCAATAAATTATGAAAAATTAGGACATGCTAAATAATTTATATGACATCACTGTGTAAACATTTCAGAAACTTTCCACATTCCAGTAAAATATGAAAATTCTAACACTACAGCCAAAGTTTCTGTTTTTACACAGCACATATCAAAACATGCAATGCAAGCATCCTAATGCAATTCTTGGAACTTTTTATTGAAAAACAAGATTATAAATAACTCCTAACAGAGAACAACAAAATAATATGATGCTCCAAGCAAAACTCATATTATGTGACGAATAAAAATATAGCTCCAAGTAAGATATACCGATAGTGTTGAAGACGAAAGAGGGGATGCCTTCCGGGGCATCCCCAAGCTTAGGCACTTGAGTCTTCCTTGGATATTACCTTGGGGGTGCCTTGGGAATTCCCAAGCTTAGGTTCTTGTCACTCCTTATGTTGGGGATATAACCCCAGGGTGAGACCCGCCCAGGTGGGGCCGGGTCATGCGGTTGGCGGCTTACGACAAGATCAGGAGTAAGCATATCCAATGGGCCAGGAGGCCCAGAGCCAGAAGATAGGATGTAACCCGGCGGGCTTGAGCCGCCGGGGGCGACTTGTTAGATAAGGCATGTGTAATTAGAGGTGAGGTTGGTTGTCAAAGTATAACCCGGTCTGGACTCTTGTAAGCTCAGGGCCTTGACCCGTGTATATAAGGGCGGGTTACCTGGACGGCTTAGGCACGAAACAACGAATCGAGAACTAGGTCAAGCGAACTCGCTCCCTTGTAATCGATACCCAATCAATACAACACAAAGCAGGACGTAGGCTTTTACCTCTTTCCGAGGGGCCGAACCTGGGTAACTCTTGTCTCTCGATTCCGATCAACCCCTTCGAGCTCAGCCTAGCGATGGCCTCGAACCTAAGTTCTTTCACAAGGACATCTGCCGTGACAAAACCACGACAGTTGGCACCCACCGTGGGGCTAGCGCTCGGTGGTGTGGAGTTCTCGAAGGGCTCTCTCCCAGGGATCGAGGGATACGCCGTTGGCAGGATGACCAAGAGTCGCCGCGGCAAGCTCTATATCGACGACGCCGGTTGGGGCCCCGAGGCCGACTCAATCGAGTACGGGTACCGGGTCCCCTTCGGCGGAATTCACGTCTTCATCGGCAAGATCGGCGGATCTAAACCTGGGCCGGACATCTGCACCGACCTCGTCGAGCCGGTACGGCGCGTGCAACCCGCCCGTGTTAACCCGGGCAGGAAGCATGTCTTTGTCGGCTTTACCCAAGGCATGGAGCTTGAAGGTTCCATGTCGAGGGAGGAAACTCTCATCTGCTTAGAGGATGGATCCTCGAGCGGAGAGACGGAATCGATCTATCAGCTTCACAACGGCGGGCTTGGGGGCTACGTCGAGGATTACCCCGAGCCAGAGTATCATGAGCCGGAGGACTATGAGCTGCCAAACCGTGCCGCTGTCTTCATGGAGGGTTCAGCGCCGGCCCCTAGTAGCACAGCCGCCGGTGCAACCGGGTCAGGAGCTGGCAGGCCGCCGGCTCAAGTTCTTCTGGATCTGATGAACGAGCTTACAACTCTGATGGAAACCGAGGTCACTGCTGAAAACCAAGCGGCCCATAACATGGAGATCGCGAGGTTGAAGAACCAGATGGCCGGAGTCCAACAGGAAATCAACGCGCTGAAGGCTCAGATGGATGCTGAGACGGAGCGCCTTAGGGCGGATACTTTTCGCCTTGAGCTGGAGCAGCAGTCAGCAGCGGCGGTTCATCGGATGAGGCATCAATCCCGTCTGCCGGATCAATATGAAGCCAGAAATCTTTTTAACACGCCAGGGACGGGACGGAATGTGCCTCTGACCGTGACCCGGACGGCGGAAGTACCTGGAAGCCGGGCGGCGGTTCAGCATTAGCAGGCAGACCCGCCCCGCCGAAACCAGACCCCACCACAGTGTTTTCCGACGCCACTGGGTCATTATTCTAACCCGACAGAGAACATGGTGGCAGCGGCAACCAGGCTCGGTACAATCCCCATACCCGATGAGGCGCCTTTCGCAGAGGAGGTGCGGAATGCCATCGGATACCTACAGACGGCGGTGGCCCAGTAGGAGAAATATACTTATAGCCGGAGTCGCGTGCATTCAACCCCCATCCCAAGCCGCAGCTACAGCCGGCGTTATGAGTCGCCGGCGATTTCTAGCAGTGATCGACATCGAAACGCGCCGAGAGCTGATCGGGTGGCTCTTGATGCTCAGGCACTGGTGGATCGGGCAAGGGCGCAGCGAGAGGCGGCGGCTTATCAGGAGCCCACAGTTGCACGTTCTGTTTCAGTAGGAGCAGGAGTAACCTCCAGGGCCATGGGAGTGCCGTGCTTGGCACCTGCTTTACGGAATGAGCGTCTGCCGAAGGATTTTAAGGGTCCTCGCAAGGTGCCCAATTATACTGCCGACCTGCGTCCAGAAGCTTGGATTGAAAGCTATGAGCTGGCCATGGAGATGTTAGACGTCAGCGATGCAGTATGTGCCAAGTATTTCATCATGATGCTGGAAGGGCCGGCTCGCACGTGGTTGAAGGGTTTGCCACCCAACACCGTTAATTCCTGGGCCGAGTTAAAAGCGAAGTTCATCAAAAAATTCCAGGGAACGTGCAAGCAGCCTACGACGATTGTGGATTTGGACCATTGTGTACAGCGTGAGGATGAGTCAGCTCATCACTGGGTCCGGCGGGTCTCAACCATCATCCACTCCTCTGAACACATTACGGCGGCTCAAGCAGTTTTGATTCTGGAGAAGAATTGCCACTTTACGCCCTTGAAGCAAAAGCTTGGCCGGCTCAAATGTTCATGCCAAGACATGGGGGAACTCATGGCGGCTCTCACCAAGTTTGCAGACTCCAATAACACGAAGGACCCTGGCTCTGACGATGAGAAGTCGGCCAAGGGTAAGAAGAATAACAATGGCAAGGGTCAATCGCAGAACGGGGGAGGAAACAACAACAATGGCAATGGCGGAAAGCGGAAACACCAGGACGGCGGGTCAGATCTTGTGGCCAACACCAATACTGGGAATAACCGTGGCAAGGGGAACGGCAAGCCGCCGTTTAAGCGGAAGCCGGCCGATATGGAGGCAATACTGAATGCTCCTTGCCCGAAACATAGCCTTCCGGGTCAACCGTCTACTCATGCTTGGAGGGATTGTTGGATTATGCGTGAGTATCGAAACCTCAACGCTAACCAGCAACAAGGCGGCGGCAGTGGACCTTCCGGCGGGTCAGGGTCCGGTCCTTCCGGGTCTGGCTTTGGTCCGGGCGGTTCAGGCTCTGGTCATCAGGGTCAAGGAAACCATGGAGGCAATCATCAACAGTCTGGCGGTGGAGGTTAGCAGCAAAATAACCAGTCCAGGTATCAGAGTAACCCTAAGCAGCTCAATGGAGGGCAGTACCATGTTTTCACAACCAGCCTCGACAAGCGAGACCGGAAGGTGCGCAAGCGGGCGGTTAATGCAGTCATGCCGCCTCTCCCGCAATATTTGAAGTGGTCTGAGTATGACATAACTTGGAGCAGGGAGGATCACCCGCCGCGTGTTGATAACCCGGGGCAGCTGGCTTTGGTAGTTGCCCCCCAAGTGGGAGGATACGTGTTCACTAAAGTACTTATGGACGGTGGCAGCAGCATCAACATCCTGTACTATGACACTTTTCGCCGGATGAATTTGCTTGACAAGGATCTTAAGCCCTCTTCAACAGTTTTTCATGGTGTGGTACCCGGAAAGTCGGCTTATCCAGTGGGAAAGATTTCCTTGGAGGTAGCTTTTGGCGATGAATCCAATTACAGGGTGGAGTCTTTATGGTTTGAGGTGGTCAAAATCAAGAGCCCATACCACGCTCTGTTCGGTCGACCGGCTTACGCCAAATTCATGGCTAGGCCTTGCTATGTTTACTTATAGCTCAAGATGCCCGGGTTAAATGGGACGATTACTGTGCATGGTGACCGGAAGACAGCTCTTGAGTGTGAGGAAGGCGATGCAGCATACGCAGAGTCAAGTTGCGCTGAGGCAGAGCTCAAATTTTATAAACAAAATGTTGACCCGGCAGATATGACTCCACTGAAGAAGCCTAACACGGAATCTGAGCCGCCCCTCAAGTTTGTGGCAGAAGATACCAAGATGGTGGACTTTACGTTGGGCGACTCATCACAACAGTTCACTATTGGGGCCAATATGGATCCCAAATAGGAAAGTGCGCTCATCGAATTCATCCGTGAGAACCGGGACATCTTTGCATGGAAACCTTCTGACATGCCGGGTGTACCGAGAGAATTCGCCGAGCACCACCTTAATGTGGATCCTAAATTTAAGCCGGTCAAACAGTTCCTCCGTCGGTTTAATGAGGAGAGGCGCAAGGCTATTGGGGAAGAGGTGGCCCGGCTCTTGGCAGCAGGGTTCATTGTTGAAGTGTTTCACCCAGAGTGGCTTGCTAACCCGGTGTTGGTACTCAAGAAGAACAACACGTGGCGTATGTGCGTGGATTACACGGATCTTAACAAGGCGTGTCCGATTGACCCGTTTGCTCTCCCCCATATTGATCAAATCATTGATGCGACGGCGGGTTGTGAGAGTCTGTGTTTCCTGGACGCCTATTCATGTTATCATCAGATCAAGATGGCAGTTCAAGACCAAGAGAAGACGGCTTTCATTACGCCTTTTGGTGCTTTCTGCTATGTATCTATGCCTTTTGGGCTCAAGAGTGCCCAGGCGACTTACCAGCGTTGTGTGCAGAACTGTCTTCATGGTCAAATTGGGCGCAATGTTCATGCTTATGTTGATGATATTGTGGTTAAGTCAAGGAAGAAGGAAACTCTGCTGGCTGATTTGAAGGAAACCTTTGACAATTTGTGGGTTTACAAGATGATGCTTAACCCGACAAAGTGTGTTTTTGGTGTGCCTGCAGGCAAGCTTTTGGGATTCTTAGTCTCTGAGCGTGGCATTGAAGCTAACCCGGACAAGATAAAAGCTATTACTTCCTTGTCTGAGCCGGCGTGCATCAACGATGTTCAGTGCCTGGCGGGTCGTATTGCGGCATTAAGCCGGTTCATAAGCCGCCTGGGTGAGAAGGCTATTCCTCTGTATCAGATGATGAAGAAGACAGACGACTTCGTCTGGAGTGATGCAGCTAAGGAGGCGTTTGAGGCGCTTAAAAGGCAGCTGGCTGAGCCGCCTGTTCTGGCTGCTCCCATGGAAAAAGAACCTCTGCTATTATATGTGGCGGCTAATAACAAGGCTGTTAGTGCTGCAGTTGTGGTGGAGCGTAAGGAGGCGGGTAAGAAGTATCCAGTTCAGCGGCCGGTTTATTATGTCAGTGAGGTCCTGACGGAGTCTAAGCAAAGATACCCTCATTGGCAAAAACTGGTGCTTGGGGTGTTCATGGCCAATCGCAAGCTGAAGCATTACTTCCTTGGTCACCCGATCACAGTGGTTAGTTCTGATCCTTTGGGAGATATAATCCAAAACAAAGAAGCCACTGGAAGGATTGCTAAGTGGGCAATTGAGCTTGGGCCTCTCAATGTGAAATATGTGCCCCGGACGGCTATCAAATCTCAAGCCTTGGTGGATTTCATCACTGATTGGACAGAGTGTCATATTCCTGAGGAGAAGCCGGACAATACTTATTGGACGATTCACTTCGATGGATCCAGGCAATTGGAAGGCTCGGGGGCTGGAGTTGTTTTCACTTCCCCGCGAGGTGATAAGTTCTGTTATGTTTTAAGGCTAATGTTTCCTTGTACTAACAAATGCAGCAGAGTATGAGGCTTTGCTTCATGGGCTCCGGGTTGCCAAGGAGATGAACTTGAGCCGGGTCAGATGTCTTGGCGACTCAGACCTGGTGGCTCAGCAAGTCTCTGGTACCTGGGATTCTAAGGATCCTCGCATGGCGGCTTATCGTCAGGCGGTGGATGTTATTGCTGGCCACTTTAAAGGTTATCAGGTGGATCATATTGACCGCCGGAAGAACGAGGCGACTGACGCTTTATCAAGGCTAGGGTCTCAGCGTAAGCCGGTGCCGCCTAATGTGTTCTTGGACGTCTTACATCACCCGTCAGTCAAGTTACTGTCGGAGGAGGACTTAGTTATACCTGACCCGGAGGAGCAATTGGTGGTGGCTCTTCGCGCGATTCCTTACTGGATGTTGCCTTATTTAATGTACCTGACTCACGGCGAGTTAAATCCAGAGGAGACTCTGGCACGACAGATCATAAGGCGGTCGAAGTCTATGATTATTATCAACGGCGAGTTACATCGACGCAGTGTGACTGGTGTTTCCAAGCGTTGTGTTTCTCCTGAGGATGGCCGTGAGATCTTGCAAGAAATTCATGCTGGTGATTGTGGTCATCATGCCGGGTCAAAATCATTGGTGGCCAAAGCCTTTCGACACGGGTTTTACTGGTTAACATCTCATAAGGATGCGGAAGATCTGGTCACTAAATGCGGCGGGTGTCAAAAATTTGGACGACGTGCTCATGTGCCGGCTCAAGAACTACGGATGATTCCAATCACCTGGCCGTTCGCGGTCTGGGGGCTTGATATGGTAGGACCTTTTAAGAGGTCTAAGGACAAGAAGACCCACCTTTTGGTGGCGGTTGATAAATTTACCAAGTGGATTGAGGCTGAGCCGGTCAGCAAGTGTGATGCAACAACAGCAGTTAAGTTCATTAAAAAGCTGATCTTTCGTTTTAGCTATCCGCATAGTATCATCACTGATAATGGTACAAATCTGTCCAAGGGGGCTATGAAGGATTTCTGTGATGAGGAGCATATACGTCTTGATGTATCTTCGGTAGCTCATCCACAGTCTAATGGTCAAGCTGAGCGTGCTAACCAGGAAATTTTGAGAGACATCAAACCCCAGCTTATGGTCCCTTTGGAGCGCACGCCGGGTTTTTGGGTGGAGGAGTTGTCGTCTATTCTTTGGAGCATAAGGACCACCCCCAATAGGTCTACAGGCTACACGCCTTTCTTCATGGTTTATGGCGCAGAAGCTGTTCTCCCTAGTGATATACGTCATGACTCGCCCAGAGTGGCGGCTTATGTGGAAACTGATAATGAGGCGGCGCGTCAAGATGCTTTAGACGCCTTGGACGAAGAGCGGGATCTTGCAGCAGCTCGATCGGCGATTTATCAGGAAGACCTGCGTCGCTATCATAGCCGCAGGGTCAAGACCCAGACATTCCAAGAAGGCGACTTAGTACTCCGGTTGATTCAAGACCAGTCAGATATGCATAAGTTGTCACCCCCTTGGGAAGGGCCGTTTGTGATCAGCAAAAATCTCAACAACGGCTCTTATTATCTCATGGACATACGGGAGAGTGACAAGTCTCGCACTTCTGGTGAGGAGACCAAGAGGCCATGGAACATCGCTCACCTTCAGCCATACTATACTTAAGCCGCCAGCCGGCTCTCATCAGTGTACATATCCCTGTCATTGTATAAACCATCTTTTATGATATAATGAAGTTGGCATCCCCATGATTAGGGGCCTATGCCGTTTTTTCTCCACACTGAGTGTTATACAAAGGAGTTGATCCTTTCCATCAGGTCGCCTGGGGGCTTTTAAACCCTCTTGACCCGGCTTTCCGCCATGAAATTAAATATAAAGGAGTTGATCCTTAAATTGGTCACTTGGGGGCTTCCAACCCTATGGGTTTAGCTTACTTACCCTCTTGACCCGGCTTTCCGCCATGTCCGAGTTAAACCTGCCTGTTTGCAACTTGCTACTCCGCCATGTGACCCGCCGAACTCTTGACAGTTATTCTTGATAAGAGACCCTGAACTTTTCTAAGTTATTCTCGCACAAAGACACTGAACTGGTCAAGGTTTAAACGGCGGCTTTTGTCACGAGAGAGCCGGCTTACAGTGAGCGAGGACAAACTCGTCTTGTTTACCGTACCCCCTCCGCTATGTGGCCCGTTGTACTCTTAGCAATGTCAATCTTTTAAAGACCCTGAACTTGCTAAGGTTTAAACAACGGATTTATGTCACGTGAGGCCCGGTTTACAAGTTTTTTAGGCTTTCCGCCTAGTTTCTTCGGAAACAAAAATATTTTCATAAAAACAAGTTATCTTGTCTTGCCGTGCCTTTAAAGCCGGCTTATAGGATGATACATATAGTTGCTTGTTCTTGCAGGTGCTCTCATGATAAGATTTTAAGTTTTGGAAAATTTCCGGCTTGGTCCATGGAGTATAACCCGCCCGGCGAGTCAGTATAAGCAAAGTGATTGTATATCAAAAGATGAGTTTGCTGAGTCGTCGGCAGGGCTTTTAAGCATGACATCAAAGGTGCAAGAACATGCAGTTAAGAGTTTTCTACAACTATTACAAGGCTATTCAAAAGCCCCAAGCATTGCAGACTTCAAGTTTTTCAACAAATTTTAACCCGGCGACTCAGGTAAAGGCCGGGTTATAGGATGAACAATTTTTAACTCGCCGTCGGGTCGTCCTGCGCTGGGTCGTCGATTTCTTCGATCTGGAGGTTGTCCACATCCCAATTGCAATTGGTCAAAGCTTCTAACATAGCTTCATCGTGCACGATTGGAGACGGGTCAACATCGGGAGCGAAGAGATGCTTACGGCGTTGAGGAACCAGGCTCTTTGCTTCAAAAGTTGGCCCTCGAATCCATTTGTTATCTTCATCGTAAGCCGCCTGGTATACTTCTGCAGCCAGCCGGCTTGCCAGGACCCGAGACGCCTTATGACAGCGACTGTAGTCTTCTTGCGTAAACTCTGAGCCGTCGTCCTTCAGCTGTGGGAAGCCATCCATCATTTCATCTGGGTTAAGTTCTGGTGCATACGCCAGAGACCGGCTCAAAGCAGCAATTGCGCCCTTACGGGCGGCTGATTTCTTTAACTCTTGAAGCTGCATTGGGATAGTCGACATGGTCTCCAGTACGCCCTTCATGAACTTTGGGATGCCCCACTCAGACATGACAGCCTTGATAGTGATAAGAGACCCGGCGTACAGTTGTTCTGTTAGAGAATACAAGGCCTTGAGCTTCAGCAGGCTGTTGCTGGGCAACTGGCGGCTCCGTTCACCTACAGGCAAGTCAAAAAGTTTTATAACCCGCCGGGAAAGAATATTAAGCAGTGTTCGTATATAATTGACGGATAAAAGTACTTACCAAACACAGCTCCAATCATACGGGTAATGTGGCCCTTCAGAGTGTTCAGTTCATCAGTAACCACTTTGAGTCGGTTTTCTGCGTTCTCAGCGCGCTTGACCAGGGCGGCTTGGCTTGACTCAGCAGTCTGTTTGAAAGTCTCAAACTCTGTTTTGATCTTTTCAAGTTCTATGGAGCAGAGCCGCCATTTTTCTTCCTTATCTTCTCGGCCTTTCTGTTGTTGTGCAAGGCTCTTCTTCAGGTCTGTCACGATCAACTCACCGGCGTTCACAGATTCCTGCATAAGACAAGTCATAACAGAGCAAGTTTTGTCAGCTTTAAGTCGCCAGTCCGGCTCACACAGTTTACAGCAAAACCTGGTGCAATGATTACAAGTCCCAAGCATATTGCAAGCAATTCACTTGACACTTGGGGGCTAATGTGCCTCAGCTCTTTTTTCAAGAACCGGTTCATTACTTAGGTAATGACCCGGCCCTTGGGGGCTACGATCGGCGCTTACTCTATGATTGAGTGCCGTCTCATTACTTAGGTAATGACCCGGCCCTTGGGGGCTACGATCTGCGCTTACTCTATGATTGAGTGCCGGCTCATTACTTAGGTAATGACCCGGCCCTTGGGGGCTACGATCGGCGCTTACTCTATGATTGAGTGCCGGCTCATTACTTAGGTAATGGCCCGGACCTTGGGGGCTACATTTGGCTCGTACTCTATTGATTGAGTGCCGGCTCATTACTTAGGTAATGACCCGGCCCTTGGGGGCTACGATCGGCGCTTACTCTGTGATTGAGTGCCGGCTCATTACTTAGGTAATGACCCGGCCCTTGGGGGCTACATAAGTATATATATATATATGAAGAAACAAGGGAGGTGAAGTACCTCATATTTTGCCTTCATTTTGGCAACCAGGCTGGCCTCCATGTCTCGGCTGGCAAACAGACGGCTCAGATAGCCGGAGTGTAATTCATCAGCACTGAGTTTGTCCAGATTGGAAAGATCAGTGGGAGTCTTCTCTTCTTTGGAGGGAGCCGCCTCGTCGGCCTTAGTATGCTTGGATAGCGCACGCGAAGGAGTCGGAGGTTTGTAAGCCGCCCCGGTGACAGTGACTTCTTCATGAGTCGCCACGTCTTCAGTCGACGGCCGGGGGCTGGGCGGCTTAGGAGCAGAATCTGCATGGGCTTCAGGAGCTTCAGTATCCATGGCAGCCGACTCAGCCTGTGGTGGAACATCTTCAGGGGCGTCTTTGGCAGCCTCAGAAGGCTCAATACGAGAGTCAGGAATATTGGGCGTTGGGATCTCCGGGTCTTGGATATCAGGGGTCGAGAATGACCCGGCCCCCTTCCTTCGTTTGGCTTGAGCCCTGTGAACAAAGACAATGTTGGATATGTCATGAAAAGGTATGCGATATTAAAACACATTTTGGGATATAGAAATACATACCCCGGGTTAATAATGAGAGGGGGCAGCTTTGAAGCGGTTGAATCGCCAGAAGAAGGAGGCGAGTCCTGGAAAGTTTAGCATTTTTAGATAAACAATCAGCTGCAAGGATAATGTGCAGACCAGATAAGTTTAAAGACAAGGAAGTACCTCGGTGCGCTGTTTCCGAGGGGCCGACTCATTTTGTAAGCCGGTTAACAGGTCTTCAGAGCCGGCGCTCCGGGTCTGACGTCTGTTATCATCTTGCTGTTTCTTCAAAAGAAAGTTATGAATCAAGTAAGCAAAAGGATGGGAACTCTTTACCTTCCGTACAGCTCGCCGTAATCTCTTTATTGGTGAAAGATCCGGGTCAGAGGAGACAATGGTTACCTCGGCAACGTCGGCATGACTTGTTTCAGCTTCTTCCTGTGAGTGATTGCCATCAATAAGTTGCATAAAGAGAAGGCCAAGGGAGTCAAGTTCTACCTCTGAATCGTCCAAGTCAAATAGCTCTTCTGTTGACTGTTTCCTCTTGCGGGTCTGCGCCTTAGGCTTTGACGCCTTTGGGACCTTGCTCTTCTTCTTGAGAGTTGGAGGCAATAGCTTTTTCCAGAAGGAAGAGCCGGCCTATGTATGAAAAAGCATATTGGCAGAAAAGGTTCAATAAGTATGAAAAATACAATAGAAAAAGAATGGATGAAGGTTAGGATGAAATAACTTACATCCGGGGCCGGGTTAAGCGCAGAAAAGGGATTTAGACTAGTCTTGTTGCAGGCGGCTAATGTTTCCCCCAGCAGAGACTTGACGATGGTGTTTAGATCCTGGTCCTTCAGAGGGGTCCGGGTGAAGCATTGAGGATCATCCAATTTGCCGGTGTACTGGCACATTAAAGCGCAACGGCGGCTCAGCGGCATAATCCTCCAGGAGACCCAGCAGCGGGTTAGATCAACACCCGTCAATCCGTTGGCCAGCAGGGCCCTGACCTTTGAAAAGGTGGTAGCATACTGAGCACGCCCGATGGCTGACATTCTGTCTGGAAGCTCTGTATCTGTGCTAAGCCGGTAAGGGCGGTAACCCGGTAGTGGATTCTCCCCCTCTGGTGAAGCGTCTCGGCAATAAAACCAAGTCTTGTTCCATTCCTTGGGGTGACTTGGCAGAGTCGCCGCTGGGAAAAGTATGTCTCTCCGCCTCTGAAGGGTGACACCCCCGAGCTCAAGGCTTAACCCGTCTGCCATTTCTGTCTGGCGGTTAATGTAAAAATACTCCTTGAAAAGGTCAACCGATGGCTCTTCATGAAGGTAGGCTTCGCAGAAGGTCTGGAATTGACACATGTTGGTCACAGAATTTGGGCCGATATCTTGGGGGTGCAAATTGAACGCGTGTAAGACGTCCCGGAAAAACTTCGACCCGGGCGGAGAAAAGCCCCGAAGAAGGTGATCTGTAAAGATAACAACCTCCCCATCTTTTGGTTTAGGGGTGGTTTCGCTTCCTGGAACCCACCAATGGATGACGTGCGGAGCCGGCAGAACCCCCATGGTGGTGAACTCCTTGAGAGATTCTTCTGTCACTCCAGACTTTACCCAATTGCAAGTAGACGGAGTCTTCGACATGGTGGCGGCTTAGGAAAGCTGCGGGAAGGCATGAATATTTGGCGGCTTACAAATACATTTTGACCAAGATTGCTACAGTTATAAACAGTGATAACATTGGGCAGGTCAATAAAAATTGTGAGCCGCCAAAGCTACTTATGACAAGACAAAGTGAGCCGGCAGCATTTTTGGCGGGTCAAGTTTATCCACACAGATTGAGAAAATGACTAAGTGTTGAGAAACAACTTCTGCAACTACAACTATGAATCCAAGATCTACGGATGAGGAAAAAACAAAAATATTTTAACCCTAAAAGAACTAGCGGAAGAACAAGGGGCTGCTACTCCGATTCAAACAAGTTGCAGATCTACAATGAGTGCGGCATAAGTGCGGAGCAGGCGGCCGCGAGATTCCGGCAGCATCGCGGGGCTTCAGAGAAGGTGTTTTCCACCAATTTATGAAGAACGCTCCCGTGAATGATGATGAACACCGAAGAACTCCATGGATTCAAAGAAACCCTAGTGTAGATCTGCAGGGGGCAGGATTGGAACCTTAAAGGTGCGACGGCTGCGCAGGAACTCTGGTTCGTTTCAGGTTGATGCAGCGGCCAATGTTGATGAAGACGACGAGGATCGAGCGGCGCGACTGGCTTCGGCGGCGCGGGCGTTCGGAGGAAGAAGAAGAAGCTGGAGGCGGGGGGAAATGAAAACAATAACCCCCCGTGCTTATTTATAAGGGCATGACGGTCTTTCAAATGGCCTGGTGCGGGAATCGAGGGAGCACGGTGATGATTAAACTAAGAAGACGCCTCGATTTTCGGGCTGGTCATATTAATGACGAGAGATCCGCTCTGACGTCAGAGGAATCTTTTTTGATTTTTCTGATGACGTCATGGTGGGTCATGAAAGCTTATCAGACGCAACGATCACCCATTTTCAGCGGGTCATGAAGATTATAAGAGAGAGCAAGACTCGCCAACCAGAAGACTTGAAGATTGACATGAACCGGTTCAAATCAATCTGGGGCCTAATGTTGGGGATATAACCCCAGGGTGAGACCCGCCCAGGTGGGGCCGGGTCATGCGGTTGGCGGCTTACGACAAGATTAGGAGTAAGCATATCCAATGGGCCAGGAGGCCCAGAGCCAGAAGACAGGATGTAACCCGGCGGGCTTGAGCCGCCGGGGGCGACTTGTTAGATAAGGCATGTGTAATTAGAGGTGAGGTCGGTTGTCAAAGTATAACCCGGCCCGGACTCTTGTAAGCCCAGGGCCTTGACCCGTGTATATAAGGGCGGGTTACCTGGGCGGCTTAGGCACGAAACAACGAATCGAGAACTAGGTCAAGCGAACTCGCTCCCTTGTAATCGATACCCAATCAATACAACACAAAGCAGGACGTAGGCTTTTACCTCTTTCCGAGGGGCCGAATCTAGGTAACTCTTGTCTCTCGATTCCGATCAACCCCTTCGAGCTCAGCCTAGCGATGGCCTCGAACCTAAGTTCTTTCACGACGACATCTGCCGTGACAAAACCACGACACCTTATTCTCCTCATATCGGTGTCTCACCCAAAACTTGAAAACTTCAATCACACAAAACTTAACGGAACTTCGTGAGAAGGGTTAGTGTAGTAAGGATAAATCATTCACTTAGGTACTGTCAAGACAAGATTCATAATTGTTCCCACATGATACCTACTGTATTCTCCTCATATCACTGAATATAAGCTATGGGAACACTAAAACAAGCAAACTATGCATGCAAAACAGAATCTGTCAAAAACAGAATAGTCTGTGAATATCTGTAGTGTAACCATACTTCCCTATCTCTAAAAATTCTGAAAAATTAGGACAACCTGAAGAATTTGTATATCAAGACTTTGTAAAACTTTCATATAATTATCACGCTCCAGTAAAAAATGAAAATTCCTGTACTGGAGTCAAAAGTTTCTGTTTTGGTTCAGCATCAATTCTACTCATCTTGTGAGTCATCCCAAAGGCTTTACTGGGCACTTTATTGAAATAAAAGGCACAAAACATGATTAATACAGTAGCTTAATCATGTGAACACACAAAAACAGAAAGTAAAAGTGTTGGGTTGTCTCCCAACAAGCGCTTTTCTTTAATGCCTTTTAGCTAGGCATGATGATTTCAATGATGCTCACATAAAAGATAAGAATTGAAACACAAAGAGAGCATCATGAAGCATATGACTAGCACATTTAAGCCTAACCCACTTCCTATGCATAGGGATTTTTTGAGCAAACAATTTATGGGAGCAAGAATCAACTAGCATAGGAACGCAAAACAAGCATAACTTCAAAGCTTTGAACACATAGAGAGGAAACTTGATATTATTGCAATTCCTACACGCATATGTTCCCCCCTCATAATAATTTTCAGTAGCATCATGAATGAATTTCACAATATAACCAGCACATAAAGCATTCTTTTCATGATTCATAAGCATAGAAATTTTACTACTCACCACATAAGCAAATTTATTCTCATCAATAGTAGTGGGAGCAAACTCAACAAAATCTCCGAAAGAGGTATTGAACTTGATAAAGCTAAAGTTGCTGCTATTGAAAAAATGCCGTGTCCTACGGATATCAGAGGTATAAGAAGTTTCCTTGGTCATGCTAGTTTCTATAGAAGGTTTATTAAAGACTTCTCTAAGATTTCTAGGCCTCTAACTAATCTTTTGCAAAAAGATGTTCCATTCGTTTTCGATGATGATTGTGTAGAAGCATTTGAAATTCTTAAGAAAGCCTTGATTTCTGCACCTGTTGTTCAACCACCTAATTGGAACCTACCCTTTGAAATTATGTGTGATGCTAGTGATTATGCCGTTGGTGCTGTTCTAGGACAAAGAGTTGATAAGAAATTAAATGTTATCCATTATGCTAGTAAAACTCTAGACAGTGCTCAAAGAAACTATGCTACCACTGAAAAAGAATTTTTAGCAGTAGTGTTTGCTTGTGATAAGTTCAGACCTTATATTGTTGATTCCAAAGTAACTGTTCACACTGATCATTCTGCTATTAAATATCTTATGGAAAAGAAAGATGCTAAACCTAGACTTATTAGATGGGTTCTTCTGCTACAAGAATTTGATTTGCATATTATTGATAGAAAGGGTGCTGATAACCCCGTAGCATACAACTTGTCTAGGTTAGAAAATGTTCTTGATGACCCATGATGTCTACTACGCAACCTTCTTCTTGTAGACTCGTGTTGGGCCTCCAAGCGCAGAGTTTTGTAGGTCAGTAGAAAATTTCCCTCAAGTGGATGACCTAAGGTTTATCAATCCGTGGGAGGCGTAGGATGAAGATGGTCTCTCTCAAACAACCCTGCAACCAAATAACAAAGAGTCTCTTGTGTCCCCAACACACCCAATACAATGGTAAATTGTATAGGTGCACTAGTTCGGTGAAGAGATGGTGATACAAGTGTAATATGGATGATAGATATAGGTTTTTGTAATCTGAAAATATAAAAACAGCAAGGTAACTAATGATAAAAGTGAGCACAAACGGTATTGCAATGCTTAGAAACAAGGCCTAGGGTTCATACTTTCACTAGTGCAAGTTCTCTCAACAATACTAACATAGTTGAATCATATGTAAATCCCTCACGTGCGACAAAGAGTTCACTCCAAAGTAACTCATAGCGGAGAACAAACGAAGAAATTATTGTAGGGTACGAAACCACCTCAAAGTTATATTTTCCGATCAATCTTATGAGCAATCCCTATAAGTGTCACGAACAGCCCTAGAGTTCGTACTAAAATAACACCTTAAGATACACATCAACCAAAACCCTAATGTCACCTAGATACTCCAATGTCACCACGAGTACCCATGGGCTTGATTATACGATATGCATCACACAATTTCAGATTCATCATGTTCAATCCAACACAAAGAACTTCAAAGAGTGTCTCAAAGTTTCTATTGGAGAGTCAAAACGAAAACGTGTGCCAACCCCTATGCATAGATTCCCAAGGTCACGGAACCCGCAAGTTGATCACCAAAACATAAATCAAGTGGATCAATAGAACATCCCATTGTCACCACGGATATCCCATCACAAGACATACATCAAGTGTTCCCAAATCCTTTAAAGACTCAATCCGATAAGAAAACTTCAAAGGGAAAACTCAATTCATCACAAGAAGATAGAGAGGGGAAAACTCCATATGATTCATCTATATTAATAAAGCTCGCGATACATCAAGATCATGCCATCTCAAGAACACGAGAGGGAGGGATCAAACACATAGCTACTGGTACATACCCTCAGCCCCGAGGGTGAACTACTTCCTCCTCGTCATGGAGACCGCCGGGATGATGAAGATGGCCTCCGGTGATGGTTTCCCCCTCCGGCAGGGTGCCGGAACGGGCTCTCGATTGGTTTTTCGTGGCTCTGGAGGCTTGCGGCGGCGGAACTCCCGATCTAGGTTTGTTTCTGGGGGTTTCTATATTTATAGGAATTTTTGGCGGCGGAAACAAGGCCAGGGGGGCCACGAGGTGACGACAAGCCAGGGGGGCGCGCCCTAGGGGGGGGGCGGCCCCCAGGCTTGTGGTGGCCTCGTGGCTCTTCTGGCCCAACTCCAACGCTCCCTGGGCTTCTTCTGGTCCATGAAAAATCACCGTAGATTTTTATTCCGTTTGGGCTCCGTTTGATATTCCTTTTCTGTAAAACTCAAAAACACGGAAAAAACAGGAACTGGCACTAGGCTCTAGGTTAATAGGTTAGTCCCAAAAATGGTATAAAATTGTAGTAAAATGATTGTAAAACATCCAAGAATGATAATATAACAACATGGAACAAGCAAAAATTATAGATACGTTGGAGATGTATCAACCCACTACCTATTGATGTTAGCTTTCCTGATGAACAATTAGCTGTCATAAATGCTTCGCGTAATGCTCCATGGTATGCTGATTATGCTAATTACATTGTTGCTAAATATATACCACCTAGCTTCACATACCAACAAAAGAAAAAGTTCTTCTATGATTTAAGACATTACTTTTGGTATGATCCACACCTTTATAAAGAAGGAGTAGATGGTGTTATTAGACGTTGTGTACCTGAGCATGAACAGGAATAGATCCTTCACAAGTGTCATTCTGAGGCCTACGGAGGACACCACGCTGGAGATAGAACTGCACATAAGGTACTACAATCTAGTTTTTATTGGCCTACTCTCTTCAAGGATGCTCGTAAGTTTGTCTTGTCTTGTGATGAATGTTAAAGAATTGGTAATATTAGTAGACGTCAGGAAATGTCTATGAATTACTCACTTGTTATTGAACCATTTGATGTTTGGGGTTTTGATTATATGGGACCTTTTCCAAAGTCTAACGGGTATACTCACATTCTAGTTGATGTTGATTATGTTACTAAGTGGGTAGAAGCTATTCCAACTAGTAGTGCTGATCATAACACTTCTATTAAAATGCTTAAAGAAGTTATTTTCCCTAGATTTGGAGTCCCTAGATATTTAATGACTGATGGTGGTTCACACTTTATTCATGGTGCCTTTCGTAAATTGCTTGCTAAGTATGATGTTAATCATAGAATTGCATCTCCTTATCATCCTCAGTCTAGTGGTCAAGTAGAATTGAGCAATAGAGAAATTAAATTGATCTTGCAGAAGACTGTTAATAGATCCAGAAAGAATTGGTCTAAGAAACTTGATGATGCATTATGGGCTTATAGAACTGCTTACAAAAACCCTATGGGTATGTCTCCGTATAAAATGGTTTATGGTAAAGCATGTCACTTACCTCTAGAACTAGAACATAAAGCTTATTGGGCAATTAAAGAGCTCAACTATGATTTCAAACTTGCTGGTGAGAAGAGGTTATTTGACATTAGCTCACTTGATGAATGGAGAACCCAGGCCTATGAGAATGCCAAGTTGTTTAAAGAAAAAGTTAAGAGATGGCATGATAAAAGGATACAAAAGCGTGAATTCAATGTAGGTGACCATGTCTTGCTATACAATTCTCGTTTAAGATTTTTTGCAGGAAAACTTCTCTCTAAATGGGAAGGGCCTTACATTATCGAGGAAGTATATCATTCCGGTGCCATCAAGATCAACAACGCCGAAGGCACCAATCCTAAGGTGGTAAATGGGCAAAGAATCAAACATTATATCTCAGGTACTCCCATAAATGTTGAAACCAATATTATCAATACCATAACTCCGGAGGAGTACATTAGGGAGACCTACCAGAACGTTTCAGACTCTGAAAAGGAATAGGTACATGGTACGGTAAGAAAACCAACTCCAAAACTTTTCCAATAGCAATTTTTCTCCGTTTTGAAATATTTAATAATTTAGGAAAATTTAAGGTAGTCCGAAAAGTGCACGAGGAGGCGACAAGCCAGGAGGGCGCGCCCTACCCCCCTAGGCGCGCCCTAGTGGCTTGTGGCCACCCCGTGTACCCTCCGGACTCCGTTTTGTTGTGGTATACTCCTTTAGGTCGGTAAAAATTCATTATATATTCTCCCGAAGGTTTTGACCTTCGTATCACGACAATACCTCATGTTTTCGTTTTGAGTTGTTTCTGCAGCAGATTAAGAGCAATATGTCGTCCCAAGATTCCGATGGGGAGAGCTATGTATCGCATTATCTTGCAAATCCCAAGCTCTATGGGGACTTAGATCCTTATGGATTGTTCTCGGAGGAGGAACAAGAAGGCAAGTATGAGGAAGAAAGCTCGGATGAGGAGGATATCCCCCTGCCTCGACCAGGAGATATGCACGTGGAGTTCAGGAAATCGAGCCTCCCAAACACAAGGAGAAAACCCAAGGTTCTGTTTATCCCTTCTCGTTTCCTGCAGGAGAACAAGCAAGAATTATGTCAAAGGATATTGAAGCTCGAACAGCAAGTAGACGACCTGAGGGAACATAATTTTATGCTTAAGAGGAAACTAGACAAGCTTCCAACCTCATCAACAACTCCCACATCACCACCTCCGAAGAAAGACAACTAAACACATGGGTATGGGCACTCCCCTTAGCTTGTGCCAAGCTTGGGGGAGGTGCCCCGATATCATATCACCATCACATCTTTTACTTTTATCGTTTTTCTTAGTTCGATCCTTTTGGTTATATCTTGATCTAGTAGAATAAAGTCTTTAGTGTGATCTAGTTTTGAATTTTGCTTTTTGTTCCCCTTATGTAAGCGAGTCCGAGAGTTATATAATAAATAGTAGTTTTGAGTTGAGGGCTTTGCTTGCTTGCTATGATCTTGAGAAAAAGAAATAGAAAGAAGTATAAAATAAAAGCAAAGAGTACATATGATGATCTTATGGGGGGTGATGACTTCACATATAAGAAGTATGTCGATTGAAATTTGTTGTGAGTTGACAAACATAGCGATTGGTCATTGTTGCAATTAAAAGGAAGTAATAAAGAAAGAGAGGTTCACATATAAATATATTATCTTGGACACCTTTTATGATTGTGAGCACTCATTAAAATATTATATGCTAAGGAGTTGATGTTGGACAAGGAAGACAACATAATGGGTTATGTTTGCTTATTTCCGAATAGAAGTTATATGGTTTTAGATCCTTTAACATGTGACGCTTGCTTCCACCCCATATTACCCAAAACTTCCGCACCAAGTAGAGATACTACTTGTGCATCCAAACACCCTTAACCCAGTTTTGCCATGAGAGTCCACCATACCTACCTATGGATTGAGTAAGATCCTTCAAGTAAGTTGTCATCGGTGCAAGCAATAAAAATTGCTCTCTAAATATGTGTGATCTATTAGTGTGAGGAAAATAAACTTTATACGAACTTGTGATATGGAAGAAATAAAAGCGACATACTGCATAATAAAGTTCTTTATCACAAGGGGCAATATAAAGTGACGTTCTTTTGCATTAAGGGATTGCGCATCCAACTATAAAAGCGCATGACAACCTCTGCTTCCCTCTGTGAAGGGCCTGTCTGTTACTTTTACTTTCTAGTACTTACCTTTATGCAAGAGTCATGGTGATATTCACCACTTCCTTTATTTTACCTTTATCTCTTGGCAAGCGTCATGTGTTGGGGAATGATCTAGACACATATATCCACTCGGATGTGGGTGAGCATGAGTTATTTCTGTTGACATTACCCTTGAGGTAAATAGTTGGGAGGCAAAACTATAAGCCCCTATCTTTCTTTGTGTCCGATTGAAGCTTTGACCTCATAGGTACCGCGTGAGTGTTAGCAATTATGAAAGACTAAAAGATGATTGAGTATGTGGATTTGCTTTACAAGCTCTTATATTGACTCCTTCCGACGTTATGATAAATTGGAATTGCTTCAATGACTGAGATCATAGTTTGTTGGTTCTCAATAGAGTTCTTGATTCATACTTTACCTTGTGAATGAATGGTTACTTTTGCATAAGAGATTATATGTCAATATATTTTGTTGTTCTAAAGATGACCATGATGCCTTCATGTCCGTATTTTATTTTATCGACACTTCTATCTCTAAACATGTGGACATATTTATCGATTTCGGGTTTCGCTTGAGGGCAAGCGAGGTCTAAGCTTGGGTGAGTTGATACGTCCATTTTGCATCATGCTTTTATATTAATATTTATTGCATTATGGGCTATTATTACACACTATGGTACAATACTTATGCCTTTTCTCTCTTATTTTACAAGATTTACATGAAGAGGGAGAATGCCGGCAGCTTGGATTCTGGACTGGAAAAGGAGCAAATCTGAGATACCTATTCTGCACAACTCCAAAAGTCCTGAAAATCTACGAAGAATTATTTTGGAATATATAAAAAATACTGGGCGAAGAAAATACCAGAGGGGACCCACCAGGCAGCCACAAGCCTGGAGGGCGCGCCCTACCCCCCAGGGCGCGCCCTAGTGGCTTGTGGGCCCCCTGGCAGGCCTCCGGTGCCCATCTTCTGCTATATGGAGGGTTTTAACCTGGAAAAGACAAGAAGAGAGCTTTCGGGACGAAGCGCCGCCGTCTCGAGGCGGAACTTGGACAGAACCAATCTAGGGCTCCGGCGGAGCTGTTCTGCCGGGGAAACTTCCCTCCCAGAGGGGGAAATCGAAGCCATCGTCATCACCAACGATCCTCTCATCGAGAGGGGGTCAATCTCCATCAACATCTTCACCAGCACCATCTCCTCTCCAAACCCTAGTTCATCTCTTGTATCCGATCTTTGTCTCAAAACCTCAGATTGGTACCTGTGGGTTGCTAGCAGTGTTGATTACTCCTTGTAGTTGATGCTAGTTGGTTTACTTGGTGGAAGATCATATGTTCAGATCCTTAATGATAATTAATACTCCTCTAATTATGAACATGAATATGCTTTGTGAGTAGTTACGTTTGTTCCTGAGGACATGGGATAAGTCTTGTTATAAGTAATCATGTGAATTTGGTATTCGTTCGATATTTTGATGAGATGTATGGTGTCTCTCCTCTAGTGGTGTTATGTGAACGTCGACTACATGACACTTCACCATTATTTGGGCCTAGAGGAAGGCATTGGGAAGTAATAAGTAGATGATGGGTTGCTAGAGTGACAGAAGCTTAAACCCTAGTCTATGCGTTGCTTCGTAAGGGGCTGATTTGGATCCATATGTTTCATGCTATGGTTAGATTTATCTTAATTCTTCTTTCGTAGTTGCGGATGCTTGCGAGAGAGGTCAATCATAAGTGGGAGGCTTGTCCAAGTAAGGGCAGCACCCAAGCACCGGTCCACCCACATATCAAATTATCAAAGTAACAAACGCGAATCATAGGAGCATGATGAAAACTAGCTTGACAGAAATTCCCATGTGTCCTCGGGAGCGCTTTGCTTTATATAAGAGTTTGTCCAGGCTTGTCCTTTGCTACAAAAATGATTGGGCCACCTTGCTGCACCTTTGTTACATTTGTTACTTGCTATCCGTTACGAATTATCTTATCACAAAACTGTCTGTTACCGATAATTTCAGTGCTTGCAGAGAATACCTTACTGAAAACCGCTTGTCATTTCCTTCTGCTCCTCGTTGGGTTCGACACTCTTACTTATCGAAAGGACTACGATAGATCCCCTATACTTGTGGGTCATCACCTTCTTCTTCGGATCGCCGGATGTATCATCCCGCCGTCACCCTCCTCCTCCTCCCCATCAGTCAGCTACTCTCTGGTGGCCCAATGATGTTGTTGCTCTGTGACATCGCCGATCTGGGTGAACGTCTACTGCGCGGCCGTCTGGGTGTAGAGTTGTTGCTGGTAGTTGCCGGACTGGATGTGATCTGAGTCTTCCACCTGACCATCCTCATAGCCCCCTCCCCCTCCCTTGCCTTCATCGTGGATGATGTCGAGCATCTCCTTGTCCATGTTGTATGCCAGCTCCCCAGCTGTAGGCATTACAGCGAATAGCGTGCGAGCACCCATCTGCTCTCCGGGCGCCGGCCGCGCCCGCTGTTGCTGCGGCGAAGAATACTCGGAGAAGAGCGGTGTTGCGTTGACGTGGACGATGTAAGGCACTGTACCGGCTGGGGTGCCAAGCTGCTTGGCGGCATAGTAGTACGGTGGCTTGTAAGTCTCTGGCCACAACGCCCTCGGTGTTGTGCGCCCACCCGTCTTCAGGCATCCACCACGACCGCGCCAACCGCCACGACCTCCACGCCCATCGCCACCAACAGGCCCAGCGGCCAACCGCTTCTTGAGCTTCTCCTCCTTTGCGGCCTTCGCTTTGACGTGGCGATCCTGCCACGTCGTGGAGTTGATCTTTCGGGCGAGCACGACATGCGGATCCTCCGGCACCTTCATTGGCTCCATCTCCGACAAGTTCTCCGACGGATCCATGCGTCGGCAGCGAAATGAAGGAGAGAAGTGGGAGAAAAGAGCGAGAATTGTGCGAAGAGCGGCGGGGAATGAAAGAAGAGAAGTGAGGGATTTTTACGTGGAAGCGGTGCTTTGCTACAAAAGCGAGGGCTCTGCCTTCTTTTTGGGTGGGCTAGGGCGTACATAGCGACGTTTCTCGTGTCCGGACTCCCGCATACCTCCCCCACATTCGTCTTCGGCTTGCGGGAGAAATCGCGTCCGGACCGCTCCGCGGACCGATACAGGTAGGCGCTAGATGGCTTCCGTGGTCCGGACCGTTGCGGGAAGTTTCTGAGTCCGCCTTGGAGATGCCCTTAAAAACTGTCTAGCTTAATTTATCTATTTTCATTGAGTTCGGTTTTCGTCAATTGTTTTAGTAAATTTCAGTTTTTACCTTACATTTAACAATTTTGACACTGATTATCACATTCAACACTTTTTCATCTGGATTATTCCATAGCGAAAGTTTTGTCAGCTTTTACCCCGATTAGCTAAAGTTTTTCCAATTCCCTTTTCAACCATCTATATGATGGGTCCTATCATCAGTACACTTGCATTGAAGATGACAATGGGTAGGGTTTAGTGTGGGTACAATAATAGCATACTCATACACATGTTTGGATGGGCATAAAATCGTACACATACCCTATCCATCAGGTAAATATTCATTCCTGTTCCCACAAGATTGCTAGTTACATGTGTGGTGGATGTTCCAGGCTTCCAGACACCGAGACGTTTCTATGATTGAAGAATTGGTTACTGGAGGAAGATGAGTGTGGCGTTCGGAGATTACATACTTAGACTCGGCAACTTAGTGCTTATAACACATCTGAACCACCGGTATGATAATCGGCTAGCATATGGGCATACCCATGGGTACAAAATCATACCAATGCCATACCCACGACTAGTCGGGTGGGATTTGCGTACTGCCCATAGGCACGAACAAATACACATACCATGTCGGGTAACCATGCGTACCTATTCCCAATGGTAAAATTGCTATCTTTGTTTGGCATGCCATGTCATAATTCTCGTCCCATATTTTCCCCATTGTTTGAATCGTCCGAATGGTTTATCAAACACCATTTTTCCTTTCGGGGGTTACCAGTTGTACATACGCAACAGTTTGCCTTGATGAGCTCCTTCTTCACATTGTGAAACTGCTTTATCATTGCTTCCCCCTATTTTCTTTCGGTTGTTTTTCATATTAAACACAACCCGTGTCCCACAAAAGAACCACTAGTGGAGCTATCATCATGACCTAAAATACCTTAAACAAGGTAAACTTCCGATAAACTGAGTAACCCGGGTGAAAATATGTTAAATGGGGTGATTAGAGGCAAAAATATTGAAGTAGGGGTAAAACATGTAATTGAACCTATTTTTATTATTCTTTCATGAGTATTTTTTAAGCACATGGTTATTTTTGTGGCCATGAACATACTTTCTTCAATATGAACATTTTGCGCTATAAGTAGGAATGTAGAGCAGCGCCCGACCCTCCCCGCTTCCAAGTCAAAATATCTCATGTTAGTTATAATTCTTCCGGACAGATTTAGCTTAGTTTGAACTAATATAATGTTTATGCAGGATTATGCGGGATGCCCGCCTACATCCCTAGTTATAAGTCATAAATATATGTTCAGAGATACTTATTTTCTTACAAGTCATCACCATTTGTATATCATGTAATGACGCTTAAGATGTCAAATAGGCTATGTCGCTTCCTTCAAAACTTCTGGATATCATTACGACCTTCGAATACTCATTGATTACAATCTACGCCGGCCCAAACAGACAAAGAAAAAACTCGGATTTATCACTAATTTTGTGGCACTACCAAACTGCCACAATAAATGATTTCACAGGCCTATGGGGTTTCAATATTGACTTAGATTGAAGCCACTTACCCAAATTGTCCTTTTCTCCTCTAAGAAAGGAGCTTTGTTAACTCAGTCATTGACCAGATACAACCGCATATCGTCACATGTGTTGTATCTACATATCAAGATGCATACATCCAAACAAATATATTTTTATACACATACATAACACAATTGCCATGGTTCCATAGAAAGATAGATGACCTAAAGTAGTAGAGGATCGATCCAAAGACTAAATTGTAACTCATATGGGGTAAACGTACTTAGTTACCCGCTTCAGCTGGATAAGGCTACTGAAAAAACTTCATGTGTTCTCGTCATAGAAGAAAAAATAAAACACACAAAGCCAATGCATATACAAATTGATAACTCATATATGCCAGTAAGGGAATTTTAAGTTCCAGACTTATGAACTATCATCGTGTATAGGGGCAAAATAGTCTTGGCACAAAATAACATACATGAACAACTACCTTTAAAAGAAAATATAACAACAACATGATTGAATTGATATAATAAAATAAAAACACATGTCGCTAAAAGACAAGATCGGCTACTGAAATCGCTTTTTTAGACTAGGTAATTGCTCGTGTGTTACCATGGGGTCAAAAATATTTCTTAGCGAAATCACCATGGTTTACTTGCCATTTTATTAATAAGGTGATCACGTATAAAAATGAACTTTAGCTACCAACTGAATCGATATTTATTGTTGTACAAAAGGAAACGTGATGTTATTTGATAAGCCAACAAGACGTGCAGCAATCGAGAAATTTTTCAAGATAGCCCCATGGGAAAAGTCGGCGGAATCAAAATCGGATGTGAGTGAGATGGAAGACGAAAGAAATGATGGAAAGACAAAACCTTACATAGTTTAATTTATTTATTAGGAGAGACTATGTAATAGTGCATGATTTGCAATGGGTATACCCACATTTTTTACTCAATCATCGTGCTTTACCAATCATTTTATTGGTAATACAATTACACATTAAAATAATCTTTAACTATTCATTACATTTTATTTGGTAAGTCATTTAGATGTGGGGTTGTTATAAGAATGACCAAATGAAAAAGGCAAGAACTGCAAAAGGAAGGATGTGGGGTGGGGAGGAAGAGGATGAACAAAATAAAAGGAGATTAGAAAGAAGCTTATATATTCTTGAAGTTACCATATCTATACATTTTAAGCATGAGAGAAGGGCAAATCCTATTTGGCGCGTCGAACGCCGGTTCAGGTACTTTTTTAGCACAATCCACTAGGTTTATTAATTAATAATAATCAAAATACAAAGTGTGTCATGAGGCAGACCAAGCCATGAGCTAACCGTAGAAAGCGCTCACACATTCCCTACGGGAGTTCCTATATGGGCCGGTCCATGTAGATTTTTTCACTGGTTTTGGAAGTCTTCTAGAAGGTTACTTTGTTTTTCTCTGATGTTTTCTCTTTTGGTTTCAGGACGAGTTTTTTCTGGGTTTGCCCCCCTTTTTTTTTTAGTTCTATAATTCTTCTCAGTTTTTTTCAATAAAAATCATGAACTTTTTCTAAACTCGTTGAATTTTTTAGTTGATGAATCTTTTTTCAAATTGGTGGACTTTTTTCCAAATTCATGTACCTTCCAAAATTGGCGAAATAAATAAATAAATTGAACTATTTTCAAATTGGTATACATTTTTCAATTCCAAAACTGACACCCAGTTTCATCATAACAGCCCCTAAAAAATTGGTTTCATCATAACAGCAGAGATGCCATGAAAAAAAAAATAAAGAAAAAACTAACCAAGGCGAGCGAACGCATGCATGGGCGGCGGTCGAGCGAGCGAACCGCTCTGCTTTTATACGGCTTGTCCATAAACTTACGAGGAGGTCTCTGAGACAAGAGAAGGAAAAAAACTCGTCCTATGTATACGGCCCACTTCCTGCAGCGTATTCAGCGAACAGGCAAGGTCCCATTGAATAGGGCCGTACGCTCAACAACAAAAAAAACTAAATCGGCCAATGGTTACCTCGCGCTCAGTCTACACATCAATGTCACATCATCCCCGAAAAAAATGGAGCGAGCGGAAGAATGAAATCACTAATGGAGGAGTACTCCTTTCAAAGATCACTCTCACCTCTTCAGGTTGTGACAAGCAACGCATTACATGTGTGTCACTTGTCGCAACCTGGGAGTTTTCTCTTTTTTTGTAGATCCGTTATTTCCAAACCGTGCGTCCAAATCTCGAACCATTTTCATCATTGGATTCCTCCCGTCGAGATCTTCAAAACTAGATCCCATGATAGGTATTGATGAATTTTTTTCACAAAAAAACAGACAAAAAAAAACCGGACGGAAAAATCATGCCTCTCGCGGAAGAAAAAAAAATGTGTTTGTTTCCCTTTCAGAGAGGCACGACCGTGCCTCTCACAGAAGCAAATATGTGCCTCTCGCGGAAGCAAAACTGTGCCTCTCGAGAAACCAAAATTAAAAAAAGAAAACATGTTTTTTCTGTTTACGAGAGGCACGGCCGTGCCTGTCGAGGAAAAAAACACGCGTGCGGAAAAAAATCCAAAGAAAACGCCCAGAACACAACACGTGGCGGCGGCTGACAACGCACCAAGTGGCGGTGCATGACAGTGACCCTTCGGAGGTTCCTGAAGGAGCGCTTCTCAATTAGTTGCTCCCGTGGCAGAATGAGTGCTCCTATATAACGCAGCACGCTCCCCCCGCTGCCCCAGCGCGCCCATTTTTGGGACGGCCCATGAGCGGCAGCGGGGAGTCCCCCTATTTTCTTGTTTCATTTTTTGTTTTTTTTAAACACTTCGGGATTTTGCAAACTTTGAAAAATTCACAAAAATGTGAATTTTAAAAAAGTCCGTGGAGCCAAAAAAGTCCCTGAATTCAAATTTCACGAATTTGAAAAATGTTCATGATTTCAAAAAAAATAGTGAATCTGGATATTGATGAATATTTTCTTATCAGATGAACAAATTTTGAATTTTATGAACATTTTGTGAACTTGATGGACAAATTTTCAATTCAAGAACATTTTCTTAAAAAATCAGATGAAATTTCGGAAAAATGATTGAACATTTTTTTGAGTTTGAAAAGTATTTTAAAAAATTACGGTGAACAAATTTTGTATACGATCAAGATTTTTTGAATTAGATGATTTATTTTATTTTTTGAAGTTCATGAACAAATTCTCAATTGAAGAATATACTTTTTTGAAAATGGATGAACTTTTTGAAAACTGGATAATTTTTTTTGAATTTGATGATCATTTTTTAAATTATTGTGAACAAATTTAGAACATGACGAACAAATTTTAAATTTCATGAACATTTTTTGAATTAGATGAACAATTGTTGAATTTAGTGAAAACAATGTTCACAAAAGCGAGAAAAAAGAAAAACAAAGAAAAATGGAAATAAAGAAGAAGCTGAAAATTGAAACAGAAAAGAAATTAAAACGAAAAAACGAAATTAAAAAGCTTAAAACAAAATTGAAAAAGCAGTGAAAACTCAGGCAAAAAAAAGAAAACCGGACGTGAACTACCCGGGCCGGCCCACTTATGTGCAATGGGGGGGGGGGGGGGGGGGGGCGTCAGGGGTACCTGCCAGGTCGCTTCGCAGCAACCTACGCGCCATATAGGAACCACCCGGCAGAATGTCGGACACACGCATAGATGGAACTCCGCCTGGACGGCACATGAAAGGTAGCCATCGACAAAGAACTGGTATTGTAGCGCGAGCCTGTGACGCTGAAATAATTCCCAGCTACAGATGCGGTGGTACTACCATTTCAGCTAGCGAGCAAATGTGAGTACGTTGCAGCACAAAATAAAAAGAATCAACTGCGGATTTAAGTATTTTCCAAATTTTGAATGCAAAACATTTTTTGAAGAAATAACGTGAGTGTTTTATGAAAAGCAACAACTTTTCAAATATGTGAACAAATTTCAAAAAATACAAACATTTTTTGAAAAATCATGAACTGTTTTCTGAAAACACATACCTTTTTTTGAAACTTTTTTTCTTAAAACACGGATAATTTTAAAAAAGAAAAACATTTCTATAAAATATCAAACATTTCTTTTAAAAAACAAAAGTATGGAACAAAAAAGTTCTGGACAAATTTTCATAATAACGGAATTATTTTGAAATTCCAAAACAAATTTTAGAGAAAGGAAACATTTCTTGAAGTTAGAAAAAAAAATCAGGAATTTATTTGGAAAGTTGAACTTTTTTTAGAACCTTGAACTTTTTTTTGAAAAGTAAAAAAATGAACAAACTAAACAAAAATGAAAACGAAAAAAGAAAAAGAAAAAGAAAAAACCGAAAATGGAAAAAGGGAAAAAGGGGAAATAATAATAATAATAATCCAGAAATAAAAAACAGAAAACCGTAGAAAATAAAAAAAACTGGTTCAGAAATCTTCTAATAGGTTCCCAAAACTGGATAGGGTAGTAACCACGCGATCTACTCAAATGGACCGGCACACTCACGTCGCTCGGCCGCTCGCGTGTGCGTGGCAACTTGCCGTAGGGGGCGGCAAATAGGAAAAGCCTCAAAAAACAATATAGCACATCAAAATAAAAGGATATACCGCGGCATATCAAGATTTTTAGTCCAGAGCACACGCCGTGCATTGAGAAGTTTCATAGAGAACAGTCACAAAATACAGAACACCGAACAGACTACAGATCCAAGACATGAATATACCCATGTTTTAATATTCCAAATGATAAGGTTTTAATATTCCAAATGATAAGTGACACGTGTGGCATGAAGCAATCCCAGACAGCTTTTATAACTAAAAGTTGCCATCCGAAGAACCCCCCCCCCCCCCCCAAAAAAAAACTAAAACGTGATCCAAATGGAAAGTTGTGATGTTTGACAACTGAAGTTGTCATCCTCATGTCACTAAACTTGTCATAAAAAATGTTCGAAGTTATAATGTGTTCGTGTCACACGTGACATTTATCAGGGTCCTTCAATTTTAGTTCTACCAAACTCATACTACAAAGGAAGCTATATATGTAAGCAAAATATTCCATACGTACTAGCACCACACCCAACGACTACTCCGTACGTCTACCACGGCAGCCAGCCTGCCCACCTTGCCTCCTCTCCGATGTCGGCGGGACTTCCCCGGCCACGGCCCGTGGGGATCACGGCCGGCACGGGGTTGCACGGGCAGCCGGCGCGGGGACCGAAGCGCGCGGCCTCCTGCGCCGAGCGGACCGGGGGCAGCCCTTCATCCGCGCGGATGCGGTCCACGGCGAAGTGCATCGCCTCCACGACGTGCCCGAAACACTGATCGGGCGGGGACGGCTCTGCTTTTCCGGTGAAGCCGGCCGCGACGGCGCTGTTGCTGACGCGCGTGGCCATGCTGGTCGTCCTCGAGGTGGCGCTGTTACTCGATCGGTAGTGTTTATAACCTGGAGCCAGCAGAGATCGAGTAGGACTCCGAATGAGTTCAAACGAGTAACTGCGTGTTCGAATCCACCTCTTGTTCCACGTACAGGACTACATTGGATTTTGTTATTGATAAAAAATAGAAGGTTCTTTTTTTAGGATAAAAATAGAAGGTTCTAGAGGGTTTTATATCTACTATACGTACCGTTTGCAAACTCCTCTACTAGCTCTTTTCCCTTGCATTTAAACTCTCGTGGACTCTGATGTACTAGTCCGTTTGCGATCAACCCTTCCTTGTAACCCACGACAGGGGTATTTCCTGTTCCTAAAAATACAACTACGCGACGTGAGAACGCTTCATTGCTCAGTATGTTCGGTTCATGTCATAAGATGGCCTACCAAATTTTGCCGGCCATTGGCTAGTTGATGATGACTAGGTATAACTTTATCATTGGTTTACCAGAAATTCGACAAGATTTGTGAAGGGAATGCAAGGAGGGTACTTACACTGAAATTAGACAGGCATTTTTTCTATCCCTTCTCACACTGAAATTGCAGGGACACTCAAAATTGAGGGTTGCCTTTTGTCCTCAGATATATAGCCATATTTCGGTTAACCAGGACTCCACCGTCCCTCGTACCAACAAGAGGGAGGAATATTGACATGGGGAGAATATCATAATGGAAATCAACATTAAGAGAAAACTCCGTGGAAACCATGTTTGAATGTCTCAAAAAAACAAAAAATAATACAGGATGCTAAGAGGGTGATGTTATTTATTTATTTTTAAATTTTCAGGGGGGAGGGGGACGGGGGCCCTCCACCACCTGAATTGTATTCATTTTTGCCTATAGGGTTTTGCAGCCCGTTGCAAGATAGGTTCAAGTGAACCAGAGATACAGGGGGCACAGGAGGAGAAGAGATAAAACAAAAAACAACATGCACCAACAACACACCTCACATGGAGAACAAAGGGGGAAAACACAACACGACACAAACAAAAGCACCACCAGTGTTGCCGAACGGCATTGGCCAGCCGAGACCAAGCCACGACACTGCACCGCCGACGCCATCAAAAGACATCACGCACCGAGACTGCACAATTCCGCGACACCACCTGTGCCGTGGGGTACATTCGAAAGGACACGCAAGGCCGAGATGGTGCCACGAGACCTCTGCGCCATCGGCAAAGTCGTAGGGCATCGCCTAGTATACAAAACCAAGACACTGCACCATCGACGCAATCGAAGGCAACTCTCTTTCGAGACTACCCAACACCGTGGCACCACGTGTGTCGTGGGGCGCAGTCGAAAGGTCATGCAAGACCGAGACGATGCCACTACGCTTGTGTGCCACCGGCGTTGCTGCAAGGCACCGCCTAACAGAGACACACCAAAAGAACACTCTAGCACGACACCCACCACCGTCGACCCCAGACTGGTCGCACCACCACCGACCATCGACCATCAACCTCAAGCGAGCCAAGCACCACCCCCAACCCTCAGGCAAGCATCATGGAGGAGCGTCTCCGAAGACAGGCGCCACCAAGGTGGTAACGACGTCGAGGACATCACCGCTATCCGATCCAGGAGTTGGATCTAAGGCTTTCACCCGGAGAACGAATAGAGTGGGCGAGGAACCAAGGTGAAAGTGCTAGTTATCGACTAGAGGGGGTGAATAGGCGATTTTTATGAAAGGCTTCGAAACAATGAATGTATTCGAAATATGCGGAAGCGGAACAGGATCTGGTAGGGATAGATATCAAGGATCTAAGCAAGACATGCAATACAATGAAGACATACAAGCAAGTTAAGCATTATCATCTTATACGCTAAGATGAGTCGAAGGCAAGCTTAGACAGTATGAAGATAAACAACATATATGAATGTCTTCGGGAAATGTCTTCAGTCAGAAGTATTCAGGCAATGGCTTCACAGTTCAGTACAGAATGTAAAGAGTGAAGGATAGAACCAGTAGCTTGATGAAGACACAGGATTTGTTGGACCAGTTCCAGTTGCTGTGACAACTGTACGTCTGGTTAGGGAGGCTGAGATTGAACTCAGAAGACCTCGTCTTCACCTTATTCCCCTTGAGCCGAAGTCACTTAGACAACGCCCAATCACTCAGGTAAGTTTTCAGGGGAGACTTCCGAAACCTGTACAAACTTGGTCACCCGGCGATCCACAATGACTCTTGGATTGCTCTAGACCCAGACGCATAACCGTCTGGAAGATCACAGTCTTCAAGTGTAATAAGTCTTCAGTTCTCTCAGAACAGAACGACTTCGGTGATGCTCAAACACTCTAGCTCTGGGTGTTTAGGTTTATCCTCGCAGGATGTTTCTCTCTCAATGTCTTCGAGGTGGGTTGCTCCAAAACGACAACAACCGTATCTCTCTCTGAGCAGACACCTTCTCATGGTGAAGGGGGTGGGCTATTTATAGCCAGCGGGCAACCCGACCTGATATGACCAATATGACCCTGAGTCAATGGCCAACCGACACGTGTCACAACGGTCGGATTTCAAACACACGCGACAGCTTTACTTGGGCTACAAGTAAAGCTAACTCAACCAACTCTGGAAGAGATTTCCTCTCATTGCCTTCACTCGAAGACATAGGTTTGGGTTGAGCATCACGTCAGCATCTGACTTCGATCACATCGACCCCACTTAACAGTATGGTGGTTCCTATGACTCAGGAAAGAAGAAACAAAACTACCAAAAGATTTCGTCTTCACGTTTCATTATCTTCAGGCGATTATCTTCACATACCACCAATGGCTTCGGCCATCATCAATGTCTTCGGACATTTTCAGGGGTCGTCTTCGACGGTTAAACCGAATCTCCAGGGACTTCTGTCTGTGTTATCCTGTGAACTCTCACAAACACATTAGTCCCTCAACCACGTTTGTCTTCAATACTCCAAAACCAAACAAGGGTGGCACTAGATGCACTTACAATCTCCCCCTTTTTGGTGATTGATGACAAACTGGTTGAAGTTTTCAACGAGAATAATATATGTGAAGATAAACACTTGGAGATTATGATTGCAAGATATAGAGAGCTCCCCTTGAAGATGTGCTTATGAAGATTTTGCTTGGAATGCAAAAGCACATGGCAGGTTATAGTTTGTGGAGATCTCTCCTTGTATCTTGTAATCCAATCACTATGCATTTAAATATATTTCGAAGATAATGAAATGCATAATGAAAAATGGGCGTCTGTAGTATGGCTTCGAGCGCATATGATAAAACTTGAAGTAGCGCCAAAGGTACGTTAAACATAAAGTGTGCAGACGTCCATCGGGACTTAAGTTTTACAACCCAAATAGCAAATGTTCAAAAACGAGAGTTGTAAACTTAACAAAAGCAACACCCAGTCCATATAAGTAGACCCGTTTGAAGACTATCAGCCAATGCTTCTCCCCCTTTGTCATCGAATGACCAAAAAGGGTGACGACATTGAGCACTACGCGTCCCCAGCAGGAGTTGAAGACGACGGTACGTTAGGGTCGGCGTTGGTTGGAGCAGGAGAGCTTGGTGCAGTGTCGCTATGTGCAGTTGAAGGCGAGGAGACGTCGTCAGCTTCATCATTGGCAAGACGCACATTGACGGATGGGGCTTCGAAGGAGAAGTCACTGTCTTCGAGAGAAGGCGTCTGGCGCTACTTCTCGGTGCGAGGTGGCAGAGCACTGAAATGGAAGTGTTGTCTGTAGCCATCTTCACGAAGTTCATCCTCAGGTGCGAGCATTGTCAATGTCCTCCAGGCACGGCGGCTTGTCTGATGAGCAACAAAAGCATTCTTGGTTGTTAGATTGCGGATCATGTTGATGTCTTGAACCATGGAAGCCATTTGTCTTCGAGTCCACTCATGATGACAATCTTGTTTCTGGATGAGAGAGACAAGAAGCTCTCTATCTGTCATGGCATGTTCTGTCCTGGTCCTTTCTTGGTGAGGCAAGGTGCTGGCAGTGGCTTCAGTGGCTATGACACTTGGTTGAGGTTGTCGAATAGAGCCGATGAGCCTTGCACGGGATGCATCAGATGGTATGTGAAGTCCTTCATCATCAGCTGTGCCACTGGTGCCTTGCATAAGGGAATTCTTGCTCTTTGGAGGGTAGATGTCAGTGTGAATGACTTCGACATCCGGAAGATATATGCCATGATTGCGAGCTGAGGGCAAGAACCTTGTGTTGGATCGGTACTTGATGAAACGCATGATCCATGGTGCATAGATCTTGAGTTCAAACAAGGCGATTCCATTAGCAGCCAGATTGCGCAGGAAGAGATCTTGAAGATCAAACCTGATGCCATAGACGATGTTGTAGACCAATGTCTTCAGAGCTCCTTCAATCTTGCTCGAAGAGGAATGCCCTTTGATCGGCCAAATGGTGTGACGAAGAATGTGGTAGATAGTCTTTGGCAGATACTGAAGATCATCAATGAAGAATGAGTGTGGCAGATCAGCTTCAGGTGCCAAAGGTTCCATCATAGTAAGCATATCAGTCATATTTGGCTGGGCCAGTTGGAAGATGCTGGGCATGTCTTCATCAAAGGATGCAAGAGGTGTTGCTGGGAAGAATTCTGCAGCATCAGTTGTGACATATTCATCTCGAATGATGAAGTGCAACTTCAAGGTCTTCAGGTCTCGGCCGAAACCAATCTTCATGATCGGTGACAAAAGCCAGGAGTCCAACATCCCAAAGACAATCAATAGCTTGGTCAAAACATGGCAGTCCCTTCATGGCTTCAAGATTGAGCCTTTTATGTGGGAAGATTCGGTTCTGGCCATAGAGCACACATGTGTAGTATTCCCTTTGAGGGATGCTCCAGAACCTATCAGACTGAGTCTTCGAACGAGCATATGGATTGCGGTCGGAGTCGAAGAAAGTGTTGTTGAGCCGGAAGGATTTGACACTGAAGACATGAGGACGAGCACGCCCTTGTTGGCGAAGCATAGGGAGCCTTGGCATAGGATTCTGAACATTGGGGCGCCTTTGAAGATGATATTCATATTGTGGACCCATCCTTGGTGGAGCAACCAGCCTGGGCCATTTGGAACCATTTGCCCTTCTCTGTTGCGAGCCAGGACAATGTTTTCACCATTGTCGTCGGAGGAAGGCGTCGCAGGAACTGGAGGACCATCAGGGGATGGGGCATTGACTTCGCCCACAATGTTTTCAGCAGCATTGTCTTCAGAGGCGGGGGCTTCGTTCTCTAGCATGTTATGAGCAATGTCTCTGATTCTGAGAACTCCATCAATAGGTGCAGTGGGAGGCACGTGGACCTCGTCTTCAGCGATGCTCTGCATCGAAGATGTGTCCAATCTGGGTCCATGGCAAAGCCTTTTGAGAGGCGACGCATGCTCCGTGGGTTCAACCTCTATGGCCACAAATGGAGACTCGGGTGTTTTGGGCACAGGAGTTGAAAATGCAGATGGTGGAGTACTTGGTATGTTCAGAATCAACAGATGGGGACCTTGAAGCCTGTGACGTTGTCCTAACAGCCTTGGAGACCTTTGAAGCTTTTGGCTTCGAAGCCTTTGACATCTTCTTAGGCTTCGGATCAGGAGATGGAGGATTTTCTTCATTGCCATCCTCAGACTCAGCAGGTTCAGGGCAGCCACGGATGCTGGAAGGATGTGGGTTTCTAGGCATTGGAGGCCTGACCATGCATGGGAAGAAGCCAATCCTTCTTGCTTCAGCCTCAGTCTTCGGATGAAGATTTTTATAGATGATATCTGTCCAAGGAGCCTTCTCAGCATTTTTCTCAGCATACTCATCTATAACGAACTGATAGTTGAACAACTTTTCCACCCAATATCTTCGAATCCATTGGATTCGAGTTTTGCGTTGTGTATAGGTTTCATCTTCATCAGACTTGTAGCGCTCATACAACTCTGGGGGAAGATCTTTGGCAGTGTTCAGACGTCTCTGTCTACCACCTTTCTTTGGAGCATCATCTCTGGCCATTGTCTTCAAAGGCTTCGAGGTGAGCAGAGGCTTCGAAGACAGATTCAAGTGAGAGCTTGCCCCAGGTGAGTGTAAATGAATCTGCAAGTAGTCTGCAGACGAATTGAGACTATGAGATCCAAGCGATTCTGCTGTTGACATGTACCTGTGAAAGAGTTAGAGATGCGAGGGAGTGGAAGAGGTCATATGCATTCTCAGAAGATTTTTTAAAATTAGATATCATGGTATGAAGACATTGACCTCTTTCACCGAAGATTTTCACTTTTGCACACAGATAGGGTGGTTTCAGATTTGTGCAAGTTCGAGAATTCGCACAAGTGAGAAATCAACCCAGATTTGCAACATAAGCAAAATAATTGAGCAAATAGAGGTACACGTGTGAGATCCATTGGAATGAAAGTGAAAAAATAGATCTCGAAGATATTTGGTAATTTGCAAAGATCAAAAGCGTGGTCAAAATTCAGTTTTTATTACCACGGTGAAGAACACGATGAACTAGTCGACGAGGCAGAGAGGTCGAGTAGTTCGATCTGCCATACCCTAGCTTGGTAGTGGCAGACACCTACGGCGGCGGCGGACGAAGATGGTCGCGGCCGGTGTGAGTACGTCGACGGAGGAGTCACGACAGCTAAGCGCTCCTTCTCCGGCGGCGATGAGATCCAGTGACGGCGCTAGGGTTTGGAGCTTTGGAGGTGGTGGAGGAAGTGGAAGGTAATTATTGAGCTAGGGCACTTGTATTTATAAGGGTGGAGACATCCGAACAGTTTGGACGTTTATGCCCCGGACTCTTCGGCTCTAGTGGGACATGTGGCGTGCATGCAACACGACTGGCAGCCCACTACACGACCGGAAGCGACGGCGCGGGAATTTTGTTGCGATAAGTGCGGTAACGACAAAAAATTGGAATTTTAAATGGTTGGTTAGATTAGTCTTCGACCGACAAGGACACAGAGAAGACAATCTACACGTGTCAAGTAGAGTGCATATGACTGGAGTTGAATAGAGTAAGACGAGATTAGAACAGACAAGAATAGTGGGTCCGATCACATTGGCCTAGGTAAGTTCGAAGATATAGCTATAGGCACAATGATGTAGAGGACAAACTCCAAGTAGCATACTAGATATATTCAAACTTTAAGAGATATGCAAATTCAAATCAGTTCGAAGACAAACACACTTTTCGAAGACATAGAGAAACACGATGATAGAAGCAATGTCTTCTAATTTTGTGGTGGCGTTACCCACCGTATAAGAATGTTTGACTCAGACACGGTGCACAATTATCGTGGCGCTCTGTAGTCATATTCTTCGTTAATGTATTCACACTTAGAGTGTAAGTCTTCATGAGATTGAAGACATATGTTACTTCGTGTGTTGTGCATCAAAAGTCATCAATCATGCATAAGCGTTAGGATGTATTCCCATTCAAAGGACATTTGAGGATTCTAAGATATTTAGCTCACACCGCAACTTGCAAAATCTCTTCTCATCCAAAGGCTTCGTGAAGATATTCGCCAATTGATCTTCAGTGTCAGCATGCTTGGTGTTGATGTCGCCCTTCATCACGTGATCCCGAAGAAAATGATGTCGAATCTGAATATGCTTCGTCTTCGAATGTTGTACTGGGTTGTAGGAGATCTTGATTGCACTCTGAAAGGACGTGGATGTCGCCTAGAGGGGGGGGTGAATAGGTGCTTTAAAATAATTACGGTTTAGGCTTGAACTAATGCGGAATAAAACTAGCGTTTAATTAGTCAAGCACAAAACCTAAAACAACTAGGCTCACCTATGTGCACCAACAACTTATGCTACGTAAGGTAAACAACTAAGTGATAGCAAGATATATAGCAACAAACAATATGGCTATCACAAAGTAAAGTGCATAAGTAAAGGGCTCGGGTAAGAGATAACCGAGGCACGAGGAGACGATGATGTATCCCGAAGTTCACACCCTTGCGGATGCTAATCTTCGTTCGGAGCCGTGTGGAGGCACAATGCTCCCCAAGAAGCCACTAGGGCCACCGTAATCTCCTCACGCCCTCGCACAATGCAAGATGTCGTGATTCCACTAAGGGACCCTTGAGGGCGGTCACCGGACCCGTACAAATGGCAACCCTTGGGGGCGGTCACCGGTACCCGTACACTTTGGCAACCCTTGGGGGCGGTCACCGGTACCAGTACCAATTGCTCGGGGAAATCTCCCCAGCCTAATTGGAGACCCCGACGCTTTCCCGGAGCTTTACACCACAATGATTGAGCTCCGAGACACCACCAATCGTCTAGGGCGCCAAGGCACCCAAGAGCAACAAGCTCTAGGGTGCTCAAACACCCAAGAGTAATACGCTTCTCAAACTTCACTTCCACGTATCACCGTGGAGAACTCAAACCTATGCACCAAATGCAATGGCAAGGGCACACGGAGTGCCCAAGTCCTTGTATCAAAATCCCACCACAACAACTAATGCTATGGAGGAAATGAGAGGAAGAACGAAGAAGAACACGAAGAACTCCAATATCAAGATCCAAGGGGTTCCCCTCACAAAGAGGAGAAAGTGATTGGTGGAAATGTTGATCTAGATCTCCTCTCTCTTTTCCCTGAAGAACTAGCAAGAATCATTGGAGGGATTGAGAGTTAGCAAGCTCAAAGGAGGTCAACAATGGGAGAAGAACACGAGCTCAAGAGTTGAGGACCATTGGGGAAGAAGGCCCCCTTAAATAGGCATCCCAAAATCCAACCGTTATGCCCACAAGTCGTGCTCAAGCGGTACTACCGCTCGAGGGAGCGGTACTACCGCTTAGCACGGTCAAAACAGCCCAACGAGACAGAAAAACATGAGTGGTAGTTCTGCCAGAGAGGTAGTACCGCTCGAGGGAGAGGTAGTACCGCTTGAGAGGTAGTACCGCTCGTGGGAGAGGTAGTATCGCTTGAGAGGTACTACCGCTCTCTACTACCGCTCAAGCAGATTGGGCACCAGAAGCATAAAATAAGCGGAAGTAGAAGCGGTAATGGTTAGCGGAAGTACCGCCCAAGAGGTACTACCACTCGGGGGAGAGGTAGTACCGCTTGAGAGGTACTACCGCTCTCTACTACCGCTTAAGGCAGTACTTCAGCCCAAGCAAAACCGAAACCGCCATAGCTTTTGCATACGGACTCCGAAATGAGCAAACTCAAGTTTGTTGGATAGCAGACAACAAGAACTATCCAAACAGCTGTATGAAAATGCCAATGATAAAGAGATGTTAAACCTATATGAAAGAAGAACCGGCAAAAACTCCAACATCGAAAACATCATAGAGGATGCACATGGACTCCGTTTTCGATGAACTTGAGCTTGTCATGAAGGTGAACATAAGCTCAAGAACCCACAAGGAGAAAAGCCAACCAAGAACCAAGAAAGATGATGATGCCAAGAATGCAATGGTTTGAGCTCTCAACGAACGATACGATCGAGCTACTCACTTGAGAGCCCCCCTTGATAGTACGACTATCGATCCTATAACCCGGTCTCCCAACTACCAACATGAGACCGTAAAATAGAAAACCCTATCAAGGTCAAACCTTTGCCTTGCACATAGTCCACTTGAGCTAGATGATGACGATCTTGACTTCCTCAAGATGGACCACCTTTCTTGATTGCGCTGGCTTGATGAAGATTAGTAGATTGCTCCCCCATACTCCACTATGGGTGAGCCACTCTTCAGCACATCTTCACAAGTCCATTTTCACCACAATGAACGGCAAGCTTCAAGCATGATCTCTCCGTGATGCTTCACTTGAGCTTGCACACCGCAACCTTCGTATCACGACAATACCTCATGTTTTCGTTTTGAGTTGTTTCTGCAGCAGATTAAGAGCAATATGTCGTCCCAAGATTCCGATGGGGAGAGCTATGTATCGCATTATCTTGCAAATCCCAAGCTCTATGGGGACTTAGATCCTTATGGATTGTTCTCGGAGGAGGAACAAGAAGGCAAGTATGAGGAAGAAAGCTCGGATGAGGAGGATATCCCCCTGCCTCGACCAGGAGATATGCACGTGGAGTTCAGGAAATCGAGCCTCCCAAACACAAGGAGAAAACCCAAGGTTCTGTTTATCCCTTCTCGTTTCCTGCAGGAGAACAAGCAAGAATTATGTCAAAGGATATTGAAGCTCGAACAGCAAGTAGACGACCTGAGGGAACATAATTTTATGCTTAAGAGGAAACTAGACAAGCTTCCAACCTCATCAACAACTCCCACATCACCACCTCCGAAGAAAGACAACTAAACACATGGGTATGGGCACTCCCCTTAGCTTGTGCCAAGCTTGGGGGAGGTGCCCCGATATCATATCACCATCACATCTTTTACTTTTATCGTTTTTCTTAGTTCGATCCTTTTGGTTATATCTTGATCTAGTAGAATAAAGTCTTTAGTGTGATCTAGTTTTGAATTTTGCTTTTTGTTCCCCTTATGTAAGCGAGTCCGAGAGTTATATAATAAATAGTAGTTTTGAGTTGAGGGCTTTGCTTGCTTGCTATGATCTTGAGAAAAAGAAATAGAAAGAAGTATAAAATAAAAGCAAAGAGTACATATGATGATCTTATGGGGGGTGATGACTTCACATATAAGAAGTATGTCGATTGAAATTTGTTGTGAGTTGACAAACATAGCGATTGGTCATTGTTGCAATTAAAAGGAAGTAATAAAGAAAGAGAGGTTCACATATAAATATATTATCTTGGACACCTTTTATGATTGTGAGCACTCATTAAAATATTATATGCTAAGGAGTTGATGTTGGACAAGGAAGACAACATAATGGGTTATGTTTGCTTATTTCCGAATAGAAGTTATATGGTTTTAGATCCTTTAACATGTGACGCTTGCTTCCACCCCATATTACCCAAAACTTCCGCACCAAGTAGAGATACTACTTGTGCATCCAAACACCCTTAACCCAGTTTTGCCATGAGAGTCCACCATACCTACCTATGGATTGAGTAAGATCCTTCAAGTAAGTTGTCATCGGTGCAAGCAATAAAAATTGCTCTCTAAATATGTGTGATCTATTAGTGTGAGGAAAATAAACTTTATACGAACTTGTGATATGGAAGAAATAAAAGCGACATACTGCATAATAAAGTTCTTTATCACAAGGGGCAATATAAAGTGACGTTCTTTTGCATTAAGGGATTGCGCATCCAACTATAAAAGCGCATGACAACCTCTGCTTCCCTCTGTGAAGGGCCTGTCTGTTACTTTTACTTTCTAGTACTTACCTTTATGCAAGAGTCATGGTGATATTCACCACTTCCTTTATTTTACCTTTATCTCTTGGCAAGCGTCATGTGTTGGGGAATGATCTAGACACATATATCCACTCGGATGTGGGTGAGCATGAGTTATTTCTGTTGACATTACCCTTGAGGTAAATAGTTGGGAGGCAAAACTATAAGCCCCTATCTTTCTTTGTGTCCGATTGAAGCTTTGACCTCATAGGTACCGCGTGAGTGTTAGCAATTATGAAAGACTAAAAGATGATTGAGTATGTGGATTTGCTTTACAAGCTCTTATATTGACTCCTTCCGACGTTATGATAAATTGGAATTGCTTCAATGACTGAGATCATAGTTTGTTGGTTCTCAATAGAGTTCTTGATTCATACTTTACCTTGTGAATGAATGGTTACTTTTGCATAAGAGATTATATGTCAATATATTTTGTTGTTCTAAAGATGACCATGATGCCTTCATGTCCGTATTTTATTTTATCGACACTTCTATCTCTAAACATGTGGACATATTTATCGATTTCGGGTTTCGCTTGAGGGCAAGCGAGGTCTAAGCTTGGGTGAGTTGATACGTCCATTTTGCATCATGCTTTTATATTAATATTTATTGCATTATGGGCTATTATTACACACTATGGTACAATACTTATGCCTTTTCTCTCTTATTTTACAAGATTTACATGAAGAGGGAGAATGCCGGCAGCTTGGATTCTGGACTGGAAAAGGAGCAAATCTGAGATACCTATTCTGCACAACTCCAAAAGTCCTGAAAATCTACGAAGAATTATTTTGGAATATATAAAAAATACTGGGCGAAGAAAATACCAGAGGGGACCCACCAGGCAGCCACAAGCCTGGAGGGCGCGCCCTACCCCCCAGGGCGCGCCCTAGTGGCTTGTGGGCCCCCTGGCAGGCCTCCGGTGCCCATCTTCTGCTATATGGAGGGTTTTAACCTGGAAAAGACAAGAAGAGAGCTTTCGGGACGAAGCGCCGCCGTCTCGAGGCGGAACTTGGACAGAACCAATCTAGGGCTCCGGCGGAGCTGTTCTGCCGGGGAAACTTCCCTCCCAGAGGGGGAAATCGAAGCCATCGTCATCACCAACGATCCTCTCATCGAGAGGGGGTCAATCTCCATCAACATCTTCACCAGCACCATCTCCTCTCCAAACCCTAGTTCATCTCTTGTATCCGATCTTTGTCTCAAAACCTCAGATTGGTACCTGTGGGTTGCTAGCAGTGTTGATTACTCCTTGTAGTTGATGCTAGTTGGTTTACTTGGTGGAAGATCATATGTTCAGATCCTTAATGATAATTAATACTCCTCTAATTATGAACATGAATATGCTTTGTGAGTAGTTACGTTTGTTCCTGAGGACATGGGATAAGTCTTGTTATAAGTAATCATGTGAATTTGGTATTCGTTCGATATTTTGATGAGATGTATGGTGTCTCTCCTCTAGTGGTGTTATGTGAACGTCGACTACATGACACTTCACCATTATTTGGGCCTAGAGGAAGGCATTGGGAAGTAATAAGTAGATGATGGGTTGCTAGAGTGACAGAAGCTTAAACCCTAGTCTATGCGTTGCTTCGTAAGGGGCTGATTTGGATCCATATGTTTCATGCTATGGTTAGATTTATCTTAATTCTTCTTTCGTAGTTGCGGATGCTTGCGAGAGAGGTCAATCATAAGTGGGAGGCTTGTCCAAGTAAGGGCAGCACCCAAGCACCGGTCCACCCACATATCAAATTATCAAAGTAACAAACGCGAATCATAGGAGCATGATGAAAACTAGCTTGACAGAAATTCCCATGTGTCCTCGGGAGCGCTTTGCTTTATATAAGAGTTTGTCCAGGCTTGTCCTTTGCTACAAAAATGATTGGGCCACCTTGCTGCACCTTTGTTACATTTGTTACTTGCTATCCGTTACGAATTATCTTATCACAAAACTGTCTGTTACCGATAATTTCAGTGCTTGCAGAGAATACCTTACTGAAAACCGCTTGTCATTTCCTTCTGCTCCTCGTTGGGTTCGACACTCTTACTTATCGAAAGGACTACGATAGATCCCCTATACTTGTGGGTCATCACCTTCTTCTTCGGATCGCCGGATGTATCATCCCGCCGTCACCCTCCTCCTCCTCCCCATCAGTCAGCTACTCTCTGGTGGCCCAATGATGTTGTTGCTCTGTGACATCGCCGATCTGGGTGAACGTCTACTGCGCGGCCGTCTGGGTGTAGAGTTGTTGCTGGTAGTTGCCGGACTGGATGTGATCTGAGTCTTCCACCTGACCATCCTCATAGCCCCCTCCCCCTCCCTTGCCTTCATCGTGGATGATGTCGAGCATCTCCTTGTCCATGTTGTATGCCAGCTCCCCAGCTGTAGGCATTACAGCGAATAGCGTGCGAGCACCCATCTGCTCTCCGGGCGCCGGCCGCGCCCGCTGTTGCTGCGGCGAAGAATACTCGGAGAAGAGCGGTGTTGCGTTGACGTGGACGATGTAAGGCACTGTACCGGCTGGGGTGCCAAGCTGCTTGGCGGCATAGTAGTACGGTGGCTTGTAAGTCTCTGGCCACAACGCCCTCGGTGTTGTGCGCCCACCCGTCTTCAGGCATCCACCACGACCGCGCCAACCGCCACGACCTCCACGCCCATCGCCACCAACAGGCCCAGCGGCCAACCGCTTCTTGAGCTTCTCCTCCTTTGCGGCCTTCGCTTTGACGTGGCGATCCTGCCACGTCGTGGAGTTGATCTTTCGGGCGAGCACGACATGCGGATCCTCCGGCACCTTCATTGGCTCCATCTCCGACAAGTTCTCCGACGGATCCATGCGTCGGCAGCGAAATGAAGGAGAGAAGTGGGAGAAAAGAGCGAGAATTGTGCGAAGAGCGGCGGGGAATGAAAGAAGAGAAGTGAGGGATTTTTACGTGGAAGCGGTGCTTTGCTACAAAAGCGAGGGCTCTGCCTTCTTTTTGGGTGGGCTAGGGCGTACATAGCGACGTTTCTCGTGTCCGGACTCCCGCATACCTCCCCCACATTCGTCTTCGGCTTGCGGGAGAAATCGCGTCCGGACCGCTCCGCGGACCGATACAGGTAGGCGCTAGATGGCTTCCGTGGTCCGGACCGTTGCGGGAAGTTTCTGAGTCCGCCTTGGAGATGCCCTTAAAAACTGTCTAGCTTAATTTATCTATTTTCATTGAGTTCGGTTTTCGTCAATTGTTTTAGTAAATTTCAGTTTTTACCTTACATTTAACAATTTTGACACTGATTATCACATTCAACACTTTTTCATCTGGATTATTCCATAGCGAAAGTTTTGTCAGCTTTTACCCCGATTAGCTAAAGTTTTTCCAATTCCCTTTTCAACCATCTATATGATGGGTCCTATCATCAGTACACTTGCATTGAAGATGACAATGGGTAGGGTTTAGTGTGGGTACAATAATAGCATACTCATACACATGTTTGGATGGGCATAAAATCGTACACATACCCTATCCATCAGGTAAATATTCATTCCTGTTCCCACAAGATTGCTAGTTACATGTGTGGTGGATGTTCCAGGCTTCCAGACACCGAGACGTTTCTATGATTGAAGAATTGGTTACTGGAGGAAGATGAGTGTGGCGTTCGGAGATTACATACTTAGACTCGGCAACTTAGTGCTTATAACACATCTGAACCACCGGTATGATAATCGGCTAGCATATGGGCATACCCATGGGTACAAAATCATACCAATGCCATACCCACGACTAGTCGGGTGGGATTTGCGTACTGCCCATAGGCACGAACAAATACACATACCATGTCGGGTAACCATGCGTACCTATTCCCAATGGTAAAATTGCTATCTTTGTTTGGCATGCCATGTCATAATTCTCGTCCCATATTTTCCCCATTGTTTGAATCGTCCGAATGGTTTATCAAACACCATTTTTCCTTTCGGGGGTTACCAGTTGTACATACGCAACAGTTTGCCTTGATGAGCTCCTTCTTCACATTGTGAAACTGCTTTATCATTGCTTCCCCCTATTTTCTTTCGGTTGTTTTTCATATTAAACACAACCCGTGTCCCACAAAAGAACCACTAGTGGAGCTATCATCATGACCTAAAATACCTTAAACAAGGTAAACTTCCGATAAACTGAGTAACCCGGGTGAAAATATGTTAAATGGGGTGATTAGAGGCAAAAATATTGAAGTAGGGGTAAAACATGTAATTGAACCTATTTTTATTATTCTTTCATGAGTATTTTTTAAGCACATGGTTATTTTTGTGGCCATGAACATACTTTCTTCAATATGAACATTTTGCGCTATAAGTAGGAATGTAGAGCAGCGCCCGACCCTCCCCGCTTCCAAGTCAAAATATCTCATGTTAGTTATAATTCTTCCGGACAGATTTAGCTTAGTTTGAACTAATATAATGTTTATGCAGGATTATGCGGGATGCCCGCCTACATCCCTAGTTATAAGTCATAAATATATGTTCAGAGATACTTATTTTCTTACAAGTCATCACCATTTGTATATCATGTAATGACGCTTAAGATGTCAAATAGGCTATGTCGCTTCCTTCAAAACTTCTGGATATCATTACGACCTTCGAATACTCATTGATTACAATCTACGCCGGCCCAAACAGACAAAGAAAAAACTCGGATTTATCACTAATTTTGTGGCACTACCAAACTGCCACAATAAATGATTTCACAGGCCTATGGGGTTTCAATATTGACTTAGATTGAAGCCACTTACCCAAATTGTCCTTTTCTCCTCTAAGAAAGGAGCTTTGTTAACTCAGTCATTGACCAGATACAACCGCATATCGTCACATGTGTTGTATCTACATATCAAGATGCATACATCCAAACAAATATATTTTTATACACATACATAACACAATTGCCATGGTTCCATAGAAAGATAGATGACCTAAAGTAGTAGAGGATCGATCCAAAGACTAAATTGTAACTCATATGGGGTAAACGTACTTAGTTACCCGCTTCAGCTGGATAAGGCTACTGAAAAAACTTCATGTGTTCTCGTCATAGAAGAAAAAATAAAACACACAAAGCCAATGCATATACAAATTGATAACTCATATATGCCAGTAAGGGAATTTTAAGTTCCAGACTTATGAACTATCATCGTGTATAGGGGCAAAATAGTCTTGGCACAAAATAACATACATGAACAACTACCTTTAAAAGAAAATATAACAACAACATGATTGAATTGATATAATAAAATAAAAACACATGTCGCTAAAAGACAAGATCGGCTACTGAAATCGCTTTTTTAGACTAGGTAATTGCTCGTGTGTTACCATGGGGTCAAAAATATTTCTTAGCGAAATCACCATGGTTTACTTGCCATTTTATTAATAAGGTGATCACGTATAAAAATGAACTTTAGCTACCAACTGAATCGATATTTATTGTTGTACAAAAGGAAACGTGATGTTATTTGATAAGCCAACAAGACGTGCAGCAATCGAGAAATTTTTCAAGATAGCCCCATGGGAAAAGTCGGCGGAATCAAAATCGGATGTGAGTGAGATGGAAGACGAAAGAAATGATGGAAAGACAAAACCTTACATAGTTTAATTTATTTATTAGGAGAGACTATGTAATAGTGCATGATTTGCAATGGGTATACCCACATTTTTTACTCAATCATCGTGCTTTACCAATCATTTTATTGGTAATACAATTACACATTAAAATAATCTTTAACTATTCATTACATTTTATTTGGTAAGTCATTTAGATGTGGGGTTGTTATAAGAATGACCAAATGAAAAAGGCAAGAACTGCAAAAGGAAGGATGTGGGGTGGGGAGGAAGAGGATGAACAAAATAAAAGGAGATTAGAAAGAAGCTTATATATTCTTGAAGTTACCATATCTATACATTTTAAGCATGAGAGAAGGGCAAATCCTATTTGGCGCGTCGAACGCCGGTTCAGGTACTTTTTTAGCACAATCCACTAGGTTTATTAATTAATAATAATCAAAATACAAAGTGTGTCATGAGGCAGACCAAGCCATGAGCTAACCGTAGAAAGCGCTCACACATTCCCTACGGGAGTTCCTATATGGGCCGGTCCATGTAGATTTTTTCACTGGTTTTGGAAGTCTTCTAGAAGGTTACTTTGTTTTTCTCTGATGTTTTCTCTTTTGGTTTCAGGACGAGTTTTTTCTGGGTTTGCCCCCCTTTTTTTTTTAGTTCTATAATTCTTCTCAGTTTTTTTCAATAAAAATCATGAACTTTTTCTAAACTCGTTGAATTTTTTAGTTGATGAATCTTTTTTCAAATTGGTGGACTTTTTTCCAAATTCATGTACCTTCCAAAATTGGCGAAATAAATAAATAAATTGAACTATTTTCAAATTGGTATACATTTTTCAATTCCAAAACTGACACCCAGTTTCATCATAACAGCCCCTAAAAAATTGGTTTCATCATAACAGCAGAGATGCCATGAAAAAAAAAATAAAGAAAAAACTAACCAAGGCGAGCGAACGCATGCATGGGCGGCGGTCGAGCGAGCGAACCGCTCTGCTTTTATACGGCTTGTCCATAAACTTACGAGGAGGTCTCTGAGACAAGAGAAGGAAAAAAACTCGTCCTATGTATACGGCCCACTTCCTGCAGCGTATTCAGCGAACAGGCAAGGTCCCATTGAATAGGGCCGTACGCTCAACAACAAAAAAAACTAAATCGGCCAATGGTTACCTCGCGCTCAGTCTACACATCAATGTCACATCATCCCCGAAAAAAATGGAGCGAGCGGAAGAATGAAATCACTAATGGAGGAGTACTCCTTTCAAAGATCACTCTCACCTCTTCAGGTTGTGACAAGCAACGCATTACATGTGTGTCACTTGTCGCAACCTGGGAGTTTTCTCTTTTTTTGTAGATCCGTTATTTCCAAACCGTGCGTCCAAATCTCGAACCATTTTCATCATTGGATTCCTCCCGTCGAGATCTTCAAAACTAGATCCCATGATAGGTATTGATGAATTTTTTTCACAAAAAAACAGACAAAAAAAAACCGGACGGAAAAATCATGCCTCTCGCGGAAGAAAAAAAAATGTGTTTGTTTCCCTTTCAGAGAGGCACGACCGTGCCTCTCACAGAAGCAAATATGTGCCTCTCGCGGAAGCAAAACTGTGCCTCTCGAGAAACCAAAATTAAAAAAAGAAAACATGTTTTTTCTGTTTACGAGAGGCACGGCCGTGCCTGTCGAGGAAAAAAACACGCGTGCGGAAAAAAATCCAAAGAAAACGCCCAGAACACAACACGTGGCGGCGGCTGACAACGCACCAAGTGGCGGTGCATGACAGTGACCCTTCGGAGGTTCCTGAAGGAGCGCTTCTCAATTAGTTGCTCCCGTGGCAGAATGAGTGCTCCTATATAACGCAGCACGCTCCCCCCGCTGCCCCAGCGCGCCCATTTTTGGGACGGCCCATGAGCGGCAGCGGGGAGTCCCCCTATTTTCTTGTTTCATTTTTTGTTTTTTTTAAACACTTCGGGATTTTGCAAACTTTGAAAAATTCACAAAAATGTGAATTTTAAAAAAGTCCGTGGAGCCAAAAAAGTCCCTGAATTCAAATTTCACGAATTTGAAAAATGTTCATGATTTCAAAAAAAATAGTGAATCTGGATATTGATGAATATTTTCTTATCAGATGAACAAATTTTGAATTTTATGAACATTTTGTGAACTTGATGGACAAATTTTCAATTCAAGAACATTTTCTTAAAAAATCAGATGAAATTTCGGAAAAATGATTGAACATTTTTTTGAGTTTGAAAAGTATTTTAAAAAATTACGGTGAACAAATTTTGTATACGATCAAGATTTTTTGAATTAGATGATTTATTTTATTTTTTGAAGTTCATGAACAAATTCTCAATTGAAGAATATACTTTTTTGAAAATGGATGAACTTTTTGAAAACTGGATAATTTTTTTTGAATTTGATGATCATTTTTTAAATTATTGTGAACAAATTTAGAACATGACGAACAAATTTTAAATTTCATGAACATTTTTTGAATTAGATGAACAATTGTTGAATTTAGTGAAAACAATGTTCACAAAAGCGAGAAAAAAGAAAAACAAAGAAAAATGGAAATAAAGAAGAAGCTGAAAATTGAAACAGAAAAGAAATTAAAACGAAAAAACGAAATTAAAAAGCTTAAAACAAAATTGAAAAAGCAGTGAAAACTCAGGCAAAAAAAAGAAAACCGGACGTGAACTACCCGGGCCGGCCCACTTATGTGCAATGGGGGGGGGGGGGGGGGGGGGCGTCAGGGGTACCTGCCAGGTCGCTTCGCAGCAACCTACGCGCCATATAGGAACCACCCGGCAGAATGTCGGACACACGCATAGATGGAACTCCGCCTGGACGGCACATGAAAGGTAGCCATCGACAAAGAACTGGTATTGTAGCGCGAGCCTGTGACGCTGAAATAATTCCCAGCTACAGATGCGGTGGTACTACCATTTCAGCTAGCGAGCAAATGTGAGTACGTTGCAGCACAAAATAAAAAGAATCAACTGCGGATTTAAGTATTTTCCAAATTTTGAATGCAAAACATTTTTTGAAGAAATAACGTGAGTGTTTTATGAAAAGCAACAACTTTTCAAATATGTGAACAAATTTCAAAAAATACAAACATTTTTTGAAAAATCATGAACTGTTTTCTGAAAACACATACCTTTTTTTGAAACTTTTTTTCTTAAAACACGGATAATTTTAAAAAAGAAAAACATTTCTATAAAATATCAAACATTTCTTTTAAAAAACAAAAGTATGGAACAAAAAAGTTCTGGACAAATTTTCATAATAACGGAATTATTTTGAAATTCCAAAACAAATTTTAGAGAAAGGAAACATTTCTTGAAGTTAGAAAAAAAAATCAGGAATTTATTTGGAAAGTTGAACTTTTTTTAGAACCTTGAACTTTTTTTTGAAAAGTAAAAAAATGAACAAACTAAACAAAAATGAAAACGAAAAAAGAAAAAGAAAAAGAAAAAACCGAAAATGGAAAAAGGGAAAAAGGGGAAATAATAATAATAATAATCCAGAAATAAAAAACAGAAAACCGTAGAAAATAAAAAAAACTGGTTCAGAAATCTTCTAATAGGTTCCCAAAACTGGATAGGGTAGTAACCACGCGATCTACTCAAATGGACCGGCACACTCACGTCGCTCGGCCGCTCGCGTGTGCGTGGCAACTTGCCGTAGGGGGCGGCAAATAGGAAAAGCCTCAAAAAACAATATAGCACATCAAAATAAAAGGATATACCGCGGCATATCAAGATTTTTAGTCCAGAGCACACGCCGTGCATTGAGAAGTTTCATAGAGAACAGTCACAAAATACAGAACACCGAACAGACTACAGATCCAAGACATGAATATACCCATGTTTTAATATTCCAAATGATAAGGTTTTAATATTCCAAATGATAAGTGACACGTGTGGCATGAAGCAATCCCAGACAGCTTTTATAACTAAAAGTTGCCATCCGAAGAACCCCCCCCCCCCCCCCAAAAAAAAACTAAAACGTGATCCAAATGGAAAGTTGTGATGTTTGACAACTGAAGTTGTCATCCTCATGTCACTAAACTTGTCATAAAAAATGTTCGAAGTTATAATGTGTTCGTGTCACACGTGACATTTATCAGGGTCCTTCAATTTTAGTTCTACCAAACTCATACTACAAAGGAAGCTATATATGTAAGCAAAATATTCCATACGTACTAGCACCACACCCAACGACTACTCCGTACGTCTACCACGGCAGCCAGCCTGCCCACCTTGCCTCCTCTCCGATGTCGGCGGGACTTCCCCGGCCACGGCCCGTGGGGATCACGGCCGGCACGGGGTTGCACGGGCAGCCGGCGCGGGGACCGAAGCGCGCGGCCTCCTGCGCCGAGCGGACCGGGGGCAGCCCTTCATCCGCGCGGATGCGGTCCACGGCGAAGTGCATCGCCTCCACGACGTGCCCGAAACACTGATCGGGCGGGGACGGCTCTGCTTTTCCGGTGAAGCCGGCCGCGACGGCGCTGTTGCTGACGCGCGTGGCCATGCTGGTCGTCCTCGAGGTGGCGCTGTTACTCGATCGGTAGTGTTTATAACCTGGAGCCAGCAGAGATCGAGTAGGACTCCGAATGAGTTCAAACGAGTAACTGCGTGTTCGAATCCACCTCTTGTTCCACGTACAGGACTACATTGGATTTTGTTATTGATAAAAAATAGAAGGTTCTTTTTTTAGGATAAAAATAGAAGGTTCTAGAGGGTTTTATATCTACTATACGTACCGTTTGCAAACTCCTCTACTAGCTCTTTTCCCTTGCATTTAAACTCTCGTGGACTCTGATGTACTAGTCCGTTTGCGATCAACCCTTCCTTGTAACCCACGACAGGGGTATTTCCTGTTCCTAAAAATACAACTACGCGACGTGAGAACGCTTCATTGCTCAGTATGTTCGGTTCATGTCATAAGATGGCCTACCAAATTTTGCCGGCCATTGGCTAGTTGATGATGACTAGGTATAACTTTATCATTGGTTTACCAGAAATTCGACAAGATTTGTGAAGGGAATGCAAGGAGGGTACTTACACTGAAATTAGACAGGCATTTTTTCTATCCCTTCTCACACTGAAATTGCAGGGACACTCAAAATTGAGGGTTGCCTTTTGTCCTCAGATATATAGCCATATTTCGGTTAACCAGGACTCCACCGTCCCTCGTACCAACAAGAGGGAGGAATATTGACATGGGGAGAATATCATAATGGAAATCAACATTAAGAGAAAACTCCGTGGAAACCATGTTTGAATGTCTCAAAAAAACAAAAAATAATACAGGATGCTAAGAGGGTGATGTTATTTATTTATTTTTAAATTTTCAGGGGGGAGGGGGACGGGGGCCCTCCACCACCTGAATTGTATTCATTTTTGCCTATAGGGTTTTGCAGCCCGTTGCAAGATAGGTTCAAGTGAACCAGAGATACAGGGGGCACAGGAGGAGAAGAGATAAAACAAAAAACAACATGCACCAACAACACACCTCACATGGAGAACAAAGGGGGAAAACACAACACGACACAAACAAAAGCACCACCAGTGTTGCCGAACGGCATTGGCCAGCCGAGACCAAGCCACGACACTGCACCGCCGACGCCATCAAAAGACATCACGCACCGAGACTGCACAATTCCGCGACACCACCTGTGCCGTGGGGTACATTCGAAAGGACACGCAAGGCCGAGATGGTGCCACGAGACCTCTGCGCCATCGGCAAAGTCGTAGGGCATCGCCTAGTATACAAAACCAAGACACTGCACCATCGACGCAATCGAAGGCAACTCTCTTTCGAGACTACCCAACACCGTGGCACCACGTGTGTCGTGGGGCGCAGTCGAAAGGTCATGCAAGACCGAGACGATGCCACTACGCTTGTGTGCCACCGGCGTTGCTGCAAGGCACCGCCTAACAGAGACACACCAAAAGAACACTCTAGCACGACACCCACCACCGTCGACCCCAGACTGGTCGCACCACCACCGACCATCGACCATCAACCTCAAGCGAGCCAAGCACCACCCCCAACCCTCAGGCAAGCATCATGGAGGAGCGTCTCCGAAGACAGGCGCCACCAAGGTGGTAACGACGTCGAGGACATCACCGCTATCCGATCCAGGAGTTGGATCTAAGGCTTTCACCCGGAGAACGAATAGAGTGGGCGAGGAACCAAGGTGAAAGTGCTAGTTATCGACTAGAGGGGGTGAATAGGCGATTTTTATGAAAGGCTTCGAAACAATGAATGTATTCGAAATATGCGGAAGCGGAACAGGATCTGGTAGGGATAGATATCAAGGATCTAAGCAAGACATGCAATACAATGAAGACATACAAGCAAGTTAAGCATTATCATCTTATACGCTAAGATGAGTCGAAGGCAAGCTTAGACAGTATGAAGATAAACAACATATATGAATGTCTTCGGGAAATGTCTTCAGTCAGAAGTATTCAGGCAATGGCTTCACAGTTCAGTACAGAATGTAAAGAGTGAAGGATAGAACCAGTAGCTTGATGAAGACACAGGATTTGTTGGACCAGTTCCAGTTGCTGTGACAACTGTACGTCTGGTTAGGGAGGCTGAGATTGAACTCAGAAGACCTCGTCTTCACCTTATTCCCCTTGAGCCGAAGTCACTTAGACAACGCCCAATCACTCAGGTAAGTTTTCAGGGGAGACTTCCGAAACCTGTACAAACTTGGTCACCCGGCGATCCACAATGACTCTTGGATTGCTCTAGACCCAGACGCATAACCGTCTGGAAGATCACAGTCTTCAAGTGTAATAAGTCTTCAGTTCTCTCAGAACAGAACGACTTCGGTGATGCTCAAACACTCTAGCTCTGGGTGTTTAGGTTTATCCTCGCAGGATGTTTCTCTCTCAATGTCTTCGAGGTGGGTTGCTCCAAAACGACAACAACCGTATCTCTCTCTGAGCAGACACCTTCTCATGGTGAAGGGGGTGGGCTATTTATAGCCAGCGGGCAACCCGACCTGATATGACCAATATGACCCTGAGTCAATGGCCAACCGACACGTGTCACAACGGTCGGATTTCAAACACACGCGACAGCTTTACTTGGGCTACAAGTAAAGCTAACTCAACCAACTCTGGAAGAGATTTCCTCTCATTGCCTTCACTCGAAGACATAGGTTTGGGTTGAGCATCACGTCAGCATCTGACTTCGATCACATCGACCCCACTTAACAGTATGGTGGTTCCTATGACTCAGGAAAGAAGAAACAAAACTACCAAAAGATTTCGTCTTCACGTTTCATTATCTTCAGGCGATTATCTTCACATACCACCAATGGCTTCGGCCATCATCAATGTCTTCGGACATTTTCAGGGGTCGTCTTCGACGGTTAAACCGAATCTCCAGGGACTTCTGTCTGTGTTATCCTGTGAACTCTCACAAACACATTAGTCCCTCAACCACGTTTGTCTTCAATACTCCAAAACCAAACAAGGGTGGCACTAGATGCACTTACAATCTCCCCCTTTTTGGTGATTGATGACAAACTGGTTGAAGTTTTCAACGAGAATAATATATGTGAAGATAAACACTTGGAGATTATGATTGCAAGATATAGAGAGCTCCCCTTGAAGATGTGCTTATGAAGATTTTGCTTGGAATGCAAAAGCACATGGCAGGTTATAGTTTGTGGAGATCTCTCCTTGTATCTTGTAATCCAATCACTATGCATTTAAATATATTTCGAAGATAATGAAATGCATAATGAAAAATGGGCGTCTGTAGTATGGCTTCGAGCGCATATGATAAAACTTGAAGTAGCGCCAAAGGTACGTTAAACATAAAGTGTGCAGACGTCCATCGGGACTTAAGTTTTACAACCCAAATAGCAAATGTTCAAAAACGAGAGTTGTAAACTTAACAAAAGCAACACCCAGTCCATATAAGTAGACCCGTTTGAAGACTATCAGCCAATGCTTCTCCCCCTTTGTCATCGAATGACCAAAAAGGGTGACGACATTGAGCACTACGCGTCCCCAGCAGGAGTTGAAGACGACGGTACGTTAGGGTCGGCGTTGGTTGGAGCAGGAGAGCTTGGTGCAGTGTCGCTATGTGCAGTTGAAGGCGAGGAGACGTCGTCAGCTTCATCATTGGCAAGACGCACATTGACGGATGGGGCTTCGAAGGAGAAGTCACTGTCTTCGAGAGAAGGCGTCTGGCGCTACTTCTCGGTGCGAGGTGGCAGAGCACTGAAATGGAAGTGTTGTCTGTAGCCATCTTCACGAAGTTCATCCTCAGGTGCGAGCATTGTCAATGTCCTCCAGGCACGGCGGCTTGTCTGATGAGCAACAAAAGCATTCTTGGTTGTTAGATTGCGGATCATGTTGATGTCTTGAACCATGGAAGCCATTTGTCTTCGAGTCCACTCATGATGACAATCTTGTTTCTGGATGAGAGAGACAAGAAGCTCTCTATCTGTCATGGCATGTTCTGTCCTGGTCCTTTCTTGGTGAGGCAAGGTGCTGGCAGTGGCTTCAGTGGCTATGACACTTGGTTGAGGTTGTCGAATAGAGCCGATGAGCCTTGCACGGGATGCATCAGATGGTATGTGAAGTCCTTCATCATCAGCTGTGCCACTGGTGCCTTGCATAAGGGAATTCTTGCTCTTTGGAGGGTAGATGTCAGTGTGAATGACTTCGACATCCGGAAGATATATGCCATGATTGCGAGCTGAGGGCAAGAACCTTGTGTTGGATCGGTACTTGATGAAACGCATGATCCATGGTGCATAGATCTTGAGTTCAAACAAGGCGATTCCATTAGCAGCCAGATTGCGCAGGAAGAGATCTTGAAGATCAAACCTGATGCCATAGACGATGTTGTAGACCAATGTCTTCAGAGCTCCTTCAATCTTGCTCGAAGAGGAATGCCCTTTGATCGGCCAAATGGTGTGACGAAGAATGTGGTAGATAGTCTTTGGCAGATACTGAAGATCATCAATGAAGAATGAGTGTGGCAGATCAGCTTCAGGTGCCAAAGGTTCCATCATAGTAAGCATATCAGTCATATTTGGCTGGGCCAGTTGGAAGATGCTGGGCATGTCTTCATCAAAGGATGCAAGAGGTGTTGCTGGGAAGAATTCTGCAGCATCAGTTGTGACATATTCATCTCGAATGATGAAGTGCAACTTCAAGGTCTTCAGGTCTCGGCCGAAACCAATCTTCATGATCGGTGACAAAAGCCAGGAGTCCAACATCCCAAAGACAATCAATAGCTTGGTCAAAACATGGCAGTCCCTTCATGGCTTCAAGATTGAGCCTTTTATGTGGGAAGATTCGGTTCTGGCCATAGAGCACACATGTGTAGTATTCCCTTTGAGGGATGCTCCAGAACCTATCAGACTGAGTCTTCGAACGAGCATATGGATTGCGGTCGGAGTCGAAGAAAGTGTTGTTGAGCCGGAAGGATTTGACACTGAAGACATGAGGACGAGCACGCCCTTGTTGGCGAAGCATAGGGAGCCTTGGCATAGGATTCTGAACATTGGGGCGCCTTTGAAGATGATATTCATATTGTGGACCCATCCTTGGTGGAGCAACCAGCCTGGGCCATTTGGAACCATTTGCCCTTCTCTGTTGCGAGCCAGGACAATGTTTTCACCATTGTCGTCGGAGGAAGGCGTCGCAGGAACTGGAGGACCATCAGGGGATGGGGCATTGACTTCGCCCACAATGTTTTCAGCAGCATTGTCTTCAGAGGCGGGGGCTTCGTTCTCTGGCATGTTATGAGCAATGTCTCTGATTCTGAGAACTCCATCAATAGGTGCAGTGGGAGGCACGTGGACCTCGTCTTCAGCGATGCTCTGCATCGAAGATGTGTCCAATCTGGGTCCATGGCAAAGCCTTTTGAGAGGCGACGCATGCTCCGTGGGTTCAACCTCTATGGCCACAAATGGAGACTCGGGTGTTTTGGGCACAGGAGTTGAAAATGCAGATGGTGGAGTACTTGGTATGTTCAGAATCAACAGATGGGGACCTTGAAGCCTGTGACGTTGTCCTAACAGCCTTGGAGACCTTTGAAGCTTTTGGCTTCGAAGCCTTTGACATCTTCTTAGGCTTCGGATCAGGAGATGGAGGATTTTCTTCATTGCCATCCTCAGACTCAGCAGGTTCAGGGCAGCCACGGATGCTGGAAGGATGTGGGTTTCTAGGCATTGGAGGCCTGACCATGCATGGGAAGAAGCCAATCCTTCTTGCTTCAGCCTCAGTCTTCGGATGAAGATTTTTATAGATGATATCTGTCCAAGGAGCCTTCTCAGCATTTTTCTCAGCATACTCATCTATAACGAACTGATAGTTGAACAACTTTTCCACCCAATATCTTCGAATCCATTGGATTCGAGTTTTGCGTTGTGTATAGGTTTCATCTTCATCAGACTTGTAGCGCTCATACAACTCTGGGGGAAGATCTTTGGCAGTGTTCAGACGTCTCTGTCTACCACCTTTCTTTGGAGCATCATCTCTGGCCATTGTCTTCAAAGGCTTCGAGGTGAGCAGAGGCTTCGAAGACAGATTCAAGTGAGAGCTTGCCCCAGGTGAGTGTAAATGAATCTGCAAGTAGTCTGCAGACGAATTGAGACTATGAGATCCAAGCGATTCTGCTGTTGACATGTACCTGTGAAAGAGTTAGAGATGCGAGGGAGTGGAAGAGGTCATATGCATTCTCAGAAGATTTTTTAAAATTAGATATCATGGTATGAAGACATTGACCTCTTTCACCGAAGATTTTCACTTTTGCACACAGATAGGGTGGTTTCAGATTTGTGCAAGTTCGAGAATTCGCACAAGTGAGAAATCAACCCAGATTTGCAACATAAGCAAAATAATTGAGCAAATAGAGGTACACGTGTGAGATCCATTGGAATGAAAGTGAAAAAATAGATCTCGAAGATATTTGGTAATTTGCAAAGATCAAAAGCGTGGTCAAAATTCAGTTTTTATTACCACGGTGAAGAACACGATGAACTAGTCGACGAGGCAGAGAGGTCGAGTAGTTCGATCTGCCATACCCTAGCTTGGTAGTGGCAGACACCTACGGCGGCGGCGGACGAAGATGGTCGCGGCCGGTGTGAGTACGTCGACGGAGGAGTCACGACAGCTAAGCGCTCCTTCTCCGGCGGCGATGAGATCCAGTGACGGCGCTAGGGTTTGGAGCTTTGGAGGTGGTGGAGGAAGTGGAAGGTAATTATTGAGCTAGGGCACTTGTATTTATAAGGGTGGAGACATCCGAACAGTTTGGACGTTTATGCCCCGGACTCTTCGGCTCTAGTGGGACATGTGGCGTGCATGCAACACGACTGGCAGCCCACTACACGACCGGAAGCGACGGCGCGGGAATTTTGTTGCGATAAGTGCGGTAACGACAAAAAATTGGAATTTTAAATGGTTGGTTAGATTAGTCTTCGACCGACAAGGACACAGAGAAGACAATCTACACGTGTCAAGTAGAGTGCATATGACTGGAGTTGAATAGAGTAAGACGAGATTAGAACAGACAAGAATAGTGGGTCCGATCACATTGGCCTAGGTAAGTTCGAAGATATAGCTATAGGCACAATGATGTAGAGGACAAACTCCAAGTAGCATACTAGATATATTCAAACTTTAAGAGATATGCAAATTCAAATCAGTTCGAAGACAAACACACTTTTCGAAGACATAGAGAAACACGATGATAGAAGCAATGTCTTCTAATTTTGTGGTGGCGTTACCCACCGTATAAGAATGTTTGACTCAGACACGGTGCACAATTATCGTGGCGCTCTGTAGTCATATTCTTCGTTAATGTATTCACACTTAGAGTGTAAGTCTTCATGAGATTGAAGACATATGTTACTTCGTGTGTTGTGCATCAAAAGTCATCAATCATGCATAAGCGTTAGGATGTATTCCCATTCAAAGGACATTTGAGGATTCTAAGATATTTAGCTCACACCGCAACTTGCAAAATCTCTTCTCATCCAAAGGCTTCGTGAAGATATTCGCCAATTGATCTTCAGTGTCAGCATGCTTGGTGTTGATGTCGCCCTTCATCACGTGATCCCGAAGAAAATGATGTCGAATCTGAATATGCTTCGTCTTCGAATGTTGTACTGGGTTGTAGGAGATCTTGATTGCACTCTGAAAGGACGTGGATGTCGCCTAGAGGGGGGGGTGAATAGGTGCTTTAAAATAATTACGGTTTAGGCTTGAACTAATGCGGAATAAAACTAGCGTTTAATTAGTCAAGCACAAAACCTAAAACAACTAGGCTCACCTATGTGCACCAACAACTTATGCTACGTAAGGTAAACAACTAAGTGATAGCAAGATATATAGCAACAAACAATATGGCTATCACAAAGTAAAGTGCATAAGTAAAGGGCTCGGGTAAGAGATAACCGAGGCACGAGGAGACGATGATGTATCCCGAAGTTCACACCCTTGCGGATGCTAATCTTCGTTCGGAGCCGTGTGGAGGCACAATGCTCCCCAAGAAGCCACTAGGGCCACCGTAATCTCCTCACGCCCTCGCACAATGCAAGATGTCGTGATTCCACTAAGGGACCCTTGAGGGCGGTCACCGGACCCGTACAAATGGCAACCCTTGGGGGCGGTCACCGGTACCCGTACACTTTGGCAACCCTTGGGGGCGGTCACCGGTACCAGTACCAATTGCTCGGGGAAATCTCCCCAGCCTAATTGGAGACCCCGACGCTTTCCCGGAGCTTTACACCACAATGATTGAGCTCCGAGACACCACCAATCGTCTAGGGCGCCAAGGCACCCAAGAGCAACAAGCTCTAGGGTGCTCAAACACCCAAGAGTAATACGCTTCTCAAACTTCACTTCCACGTATCACCGTGGAGAACTCAAACCTATGCACCAAATGCAATGGCAAGGGCACACGGAGTGCCCAAGTCCTTGTATCAAAATCCCACCACAACAACTAATGCTATGGAGGAAATGAGAGGAAGAACGAAGAAGAACACGAAGAACTCCAATATCAAGATCCAAGGGGTTCCCCTCACAAAGAGGAGAAAGTGATTGGTGGAAATGTTGATCTAGATCTCCTCTCTCTTTTCCCTGAAGAACTAGCAAGAATCATTGGAGGGATTGAGAGTTAGCAAGCTCAAAGGAGGTCAACAATGGGAGAAGAACACGAGCTCAAGAGTTGAGGACCATTGGGGAAGAAGGCCCCCTTAAATAGGCATCCCAAAATCCAACCGTTATGCCCACAAGTCGTGCTCAAGCGGTACTACCGCTCGAGGGAGCGGTACTACCGCTTAGCACGGTCAAAACAGCCCAACGAGACAGAAAAACATGAGTGGTAGTTCTGCCAGAGAGGTAGTACCGCTCGAGGGAGAGGTAGTACCGCTTGAGAGGTAGTACCGCTCGTGGGAGAGGTAGTATCGCTTGAGAGGTACTACCGCTCTCTACTACCGCTCAAGCAGATTGGGCACCAGAAGCATAAAATAAGCGGAAGTAGAAGCGGTAATGGTTAGCGGAAGTACCGCCCAAGAGGTACTACCACTCGGGGGAGAGGTAGTACCGCTTGAGAGGTACTACCGCTCTCTACTACCGCTTAAGGCAGTACTTCAGCCCAAGCAAAACCGAAACCGCCATAGCTTTTGCATACGGACTCCGAAATGAGCAAACTCAAGTTTGTTGGATAGCAGACAACAAGAACTATCCAAACAGCTGTATGAAAATGCCAATGATAAAGAGATGTTAAACCTATATGAAAGAAGAACCGGCAAAAACTCCAACATCGAAAACATCATAGAGGATGCACATGGACTCCGTTTTCGATGAACTTGAGCTTGTCATGAAGGTGAACATAAGCTCAAGAACCCACAAGGAGAAAAGCCAACCAAGAACCAAGAAAGATGATGATGCCAAGAATGCAATGGTTTGAGCTCTCAACGAACGATACGATCGAGCTACTCACTTGAGAGCCCCCCTTGATAGTACGACTATCGATCCTATAACCCGGTCTCCCAACTACCAACATGAGACCGTAAAATAGAAAACCCTATCAAGGTCAAACCTTTGCCTTGCACATAGTCCACTTGAGCTAGATGATGACGATCTTGACTTCCTCAAGATGGACCACCTTTCTTGATTGCGCTGGCTTGATGAAGATTAGTAGATTGCTCCCCCATACTCCACTATGGGTGAGCCACTCTTCAGCACATCTTCACAAGTCCATTTTCACCACAATGAACGGCAAGCTTCAAGCATGATCTCTCCGTGATGCTTCACTTGAGCTTGCACACCGCAACCTGATGACGATCACCACTTGATGTCATCTTCCATGGGATGTATGGGATCTTCCTCTTGATGCAAGCCCATGGAAATATACCTAACCCCACATAGAACTCTCACGTAAACCATGGGTTAGTACACAAAGCGTAATGGACAATGCTTACCATACCATGGGATCGCTTGATCCCTCTCGGTACATTTTGGATGCTTTGTGTGTTGATCAACTTGATTCACTCTTAGACTTAGTCTTGCTCAACCTTGTATCTTATCTTCTCTCTTCATAAAGATGATGCCTTGAAGGTAAACATGAATGCTCACACAATCTTCTTCTTCAAGACATGCTTGCAATAAGCTCAACTCTCACATGACCAATCTTTGGATAAAACCTTGAATACCACCTTGGTCACCATATAAACTCCTTGAAACCAACAGATGGACTTCAAGAAGTGCCTATGGACAAATCCTTCGAATATAACTTAAGGCAACCATTAGTCCATAGGGATTGTCATCAATTACCCAAAACCACACATGGAGAAATGTGCTCTTACAATCTCCCCCATTTTGGTAATTGATGACAACCACTTTCAAGAGAGTTTATATAAGGAAATAAGCACAACCAAGCACACACAAATGCAAAGCAATGCATGGATGTGAGATGCAAATGCTTAAGCAACAAAAGCAAAACTCTCTAAGCTTTCCAAACTAAACTCTCTAAACTTCTCCCCCATTGGCATCGATTGCCAAAATGGACGAAAAGTTTAGAAAGCCAATATAATAAGTGTTCCTCCAAAAAGTTTATATTTCTCAAAATACGAGTGCAAAGAAATACACATATCCAATGATAAGTAGATGGAGGAATACAAACTATATTGAGAACCCAAATATTGCAAAAAGGATCGTATGGCACAAAGACATACACCAGGGTGAAGCAAGCAATCAAAAGATACCAATTGGAACAATCAATCACATGGACCTACGAGCCACATGAATAAAAGATATTATGATATGGGCAAAAGAGTGTTTATAAAGAAACTAGAGGAGCTCCCAACGATTTGTGCACAATTAAGAATTTTTTGTATTTGAATGTAAGTGCACAAAATAGGATCATGACTCCCCCAAAATCAATATAAACACACAACAAGTGCATGCAAGTAGATAAGACAATAAGCATAGTACTTGCACCAAACATATGGTTGAGCAACAGGTAGAAGAGGCAACTTAAGAGTAGGCTCAACCAAAATGATGTGTGTGAGTCAAGGCAAATCACTTGAGAAGACTCATATAAGGATGATCATAAAGCATCAACATAGTCTTGATGAAGTGAGACACAAAGTGCAAGACATATCCTTCCCACACACAAACCACTAGCAAGTGGGTTCACAAGCTTACTAATAATAAAATTAAAAACCAAAGCTTGTGACGGCCCATGGTGAAGATAGGAAATAATAGCCTTGTCAATAGGAGGGTTACCAATCGAAATGGCAAAACCCTCGTCAAGACAAGCATGAAAAAAAAAATCTTCACCACCAAAGAGTGCATCAAGATGCAAGGATATAAGATCCGCACTCAAAACAAATCTTTCACGAAACCACCAAGGAAATAAAAGGGAATGCAACGGTGGACGTGAAAGAAAAGAGGATATCAACTATAGATGTAACTTCTCTCATGTGTATAAGATTCTACGTAGAAGACAATCATGATGATATAAATCCACAAAGAAGGATGTACACACGAAATAGTTACAAGAAAGAACGAACAAGATATCCAAAAGGAAGTTATAAATATACCAATAAGATCTTTGCTAGAAAGCATAGCACATGGCTTAATATTTTCTTATTGTACATAAATGAACTCCCAGCACACGAACATCAAAGACATCACAACTAGCAGCAAGAGATCATCGTTGGTATGCTTTGAGAAAGGAAACAAGTACCACAAGCACAAAACAATAAAATCATGCCATGATGCAACCTACACAAGGTTGAATGCAAGAAATGTATGCATGAAGTAGATACTTGTTACCGAGATAGCATTGGATTGATGTAGTAGATAATGGCTCATCGATCATCCTGGTTGGGCTCCAATAAGCACATGGTGTCAACACCTTCCTTGTAAGTGAGCCGAGCATCCAATGCATCTCCAATTGTTCCTAGAACAATAACACAAACAAAGTGGTACCCAAACTCATTGGGACCAAAGAGTTAGTGGACCAACAATACATAGGACAAACTCCACATAACTATGTGCATATAGATATGAAATTGAATTTCATGCACACTTTAGCCAATTTGAGACATAGTGGAGTTTCCCTATATATATTGGGTCAAAGAAAGAAAGCATGCCAAAGAAAGTACATATAGTAATATGCATGCTCAAGACTTTCAAGAACCAAATCAACACATAGTTGATAAGATACAAAAGACAAGGTATCAAGTGAAAATAAGATACCCAACGAAAAATTATCACTTGAAGGATACCAATTAAAAGATACATCAAGGAATGAGATATCCATTGACACATGCCAAAAAGAAGGAAACAAGATACCAATAGAAGGAAAACAAACAAGAGGTACCAAGTTCCCAAAAGAGAGCTAGGTTCCAGACAAACCAAACCCTCGACAAATTTTCATGATGGCACAAAGCACCATAAAGAAAAGGCTTGCCTCCCACCAACACACACTTGATGAGGATCAAAACATCTTATGATAAGCGCATAAAGAGAGTGTTCTAATGAAAAATAGGATAGCTCCCCCAAGACATGTGCGATATATAGAATTTGCATTTGAAAACAAAATGCACAATGTGGTATCATCACTTTCCCTATATCTATAGAAATACTAGACATGTTCAAAAAGATCCACAAGAGGTAAGGAAGACAAACGGATAAACAAAATCCTATGAAGACGATTAGCAATTTCTACCACATAAACGAATACCAATTGTCAAAGGACAAGAAGTATTTTGGGAGAATTCCCATTAGTAGATTTCCAAGATATCCAACATCATCTTCACACCTAAAATATAAGGAAATGACACTTGTAGAGCTAACATGCCACTTAGGGACAAGATAATTTACAATATCAATTCTAAGTGGCAATACCTCAAATGTACACATTTTCTAGGCTTGTAATATGCACATAGCATATTACTCCCCCATAATGTGATAACCCACAAAATTAACAAGTGGCAAATGAAATCCAACAAGAGATAATTAATGGACCGTTTAGAATTTGAATTTCTCATGAGAAGACATACCACATAAAAGCTAGATAATCTTGTAATATCAATACTAAGTGGTATTCCTCATGTACACACATTTTTAGGATTGTGAAGTGCACAAACCACATCACTCCCCCAAAATGGGATAATCCATTAATCTCTCAAGAGAGCCAACTAAGATAAGACAAGATGCAAAAAGGCTCAACACAATACGCACACGTACATGATGTGCAAACCAACATACCCATACTTGATTACTCAAGATAAGCAAGCCGAAGGCACACCATATACAAACACATGCAAGGTACAAAACCACAACATGCAAAGGGGCAAGTAACTATTAATGTAAAAAATTTAAGTACAAGTTACCGCAAGGAGGCACATTGGATGTAAGATAGAAACCCGATAATCCAAATGACTTGGCTTGATATAATATGAATGATGAAGATCCCTTAAATCTTCATGATGTAGCCAAGTCTCCAATGCCCTCCAACAACACCTATTGATCAAGTTTGAGCTTGTTAGTCCCCAAACAAGTTGGGTCCTAAGAGGTTAGTCACAATAGGCTTGGCTACCCAAATGGTTCTTTTCTTGACACCACTTTGAGTACCAACACACTTAGCAAACACATTGCCAACCTTATCCTTCCCAAGAGAATAGATATCATCAATAATAATTGGGTTGGATAAGTTACCATTCGTGCATGAAGAAGCAAAGTGACCCTTCTCACGACATAAGTAGCAACATCTACCCTTTACTTTCTTCTCAATTGATTTCTCAACTTGAGGAGCGTTGACTTGGTTCTTCTTGGGAAGAGGCCTATCTTCAACTTGAGGTTGAGCATGAGATTGAACTTGTGGCCGCTTCCCTTGTTGCTTCTCACTATGGGGCTTCTTCTTCAATGGCAAGATCTAACATGGTGCCCTTCTATTTTGCACTTGAAGCAAATAATCTTGGCCGAGATCTTGACTTGTTCTTGGCCCTTCTTCTTGTAGCTTTTGGACGTCTTCTTCTTATTGGAGTTGAATCCAAGTCCACCCTTGTCACTTGGGGATTTTTGCACACACAAGATATTGTTGAGTGTGGACTTCCCTTCATGAATCTTTTCCAAGTCTTTCTTTAAAGAAGAGACTTGGACCTTGAGCTCTTTGATTTCCTCTACATGGTTAGTATCAACACAAGTACTAGAGGAAGTAAAAGCTTCATTGTTAGAGCAACAAGGCAAGGAAAGTAATTCATCACAAGATGTAGCAACATTATGAGTAGATGAATTGCGAGGACTAGCACATGGCAATAAAGCATTTCGACTAGATATAGTGCTAATGTCCACATGAGGCTCACTGGATGTTACCTTAGTAGTACTAGCCTCATGAGCTATTTTTAGCACATTATGCAATACTAGAAGATCACCATGAGAGCTAGAAAGCTTTTCGTGACTTTCTTCCAATATCCCATAATTGCTAGATAGCAACTCAAATTGAGCCCTTAGCTCAACATTCTCCTTAAAAATGGATGCTTCACAAGGAATAGAGTTAGTAGCACAAGCATCAACATTAACAACAAGAGGAGAAGGCAACTTGGCAAGCTATTTAGCATATGAAGCTTCAAGTTGAGCATGAGACTCGGTGAGTTCAAAAAGCGAACTCTTAATGACCCTTGAGCCATTTTCGAGGTGCTCAAAGTCCTCAAGGAGTTTAGCATGTGCAACTTCAAGCTTATCATTTTTAGTTCTAAAATCATTAGCCACCTCGAGAGCTCTATCATGGGATTCCTTTAATCTGGAAAATTCTAGAGCAAAGGTCTCCTTAAGAGATTCCTTGGTGGTTTGTTCATTTTCAAGAGCTTGAGATAGCTCCGCGATCTCATTAGCGTAATCACGCTCATGCCCTTCCATTTTATCAATGGTGGCCTCATGCTCCTCGAGATGAGCTTCCAACTCCTCAATATATTTCTTGCCCTCAATGGCAATAGACATGATTTCCATGAAGTTGGAACGAGCAATTTTATTCTTATGAAGAGCTTTAAAAACCATTTCTCCCTTAATTTTTAAGGAAGCAATATTATCACTCTCTTCATCATTATCATCAACATCATCATCGTGAGATATATTGGGATTCAAAGTAGGAGATACCTTTGAAGCCTTAGCCATAAGGCAAAAGTGAGAAACAATAGATGATGATGTAGGATCCCTTGAAGCACCATTCAAGACCACATCTTGTTCCATGGAGTGTTGGGTTTCCTCTACATTGTTAGCACAACAACTCAAGGAAATAGATACATTTTTATCATGGCAACAAGATATAGCAAGCATATCATCATGAGATTTAGTCGAGCAATTTCTACATGATATGCAAGGACTATCAACACAAGCATGTGAACCATTTAGAGTGCTCGAAGTGTTGAAGTCCAAAGATGAGGCATTGCAATAAGATAGTGAAGAAGAATTTTCAACAATAAGCCCACTATCATCATTACAATGATCATCACTACTCACCATATCATTACCATGTGGCAATCCACATGTAGGTGAAGTAGATGAAGTTGAGAAGATAACACGACCGGAGGTGGAGGGAGAACAATCATACCTACAAATCTTGGACACACCATATTTATCTTGAAGCTTTGTCCACAACTCATGAGCACCCCGGAACGGCATGAGTTCAAATATAACTACATTGCTCAAAGCATCAAAAAGCACATTAGAAGCTTGAGCATTGCAATAAGAGTTTTTCTCATCCTCTAAAGATAGGTGTTGAGAATCCTCTGGAGGAGAAAAACCCATATCTACAATTCGCTCTAAAGACGGGTCCATGACCGTAAAGAGATTAAGCATGCGAATTACCCAAACATCAAAATTTGTGCCATCAAAACTAAGAGTGTCAGAGAATCCTAAACCCCTAGTTGACATCCCTACTCTCTAGGCGGTAAAGCCTAATAAAGAGAGACCTTGATCTGATACCAATTGAAAGGACATGGATGTCGCCTAGAGGGGGGGGGTGAATAGGCGCTTTAAAATAATTACGGTTTAGGCTTGAACTAATGCGGAATAAAACTAGCGTTTAATTAGTCAAGCACAAAACCTAAAACAACTAGGCTCACCTATGTGCACCAACAACTTATGCTACGCAAGGTAAACAACTAAGTGATAGCAAGATATATAGCAACAAACAATATGGCTATCACAAAGTAAAGTGCATAAGTAAAGGGCTCGGGTCAGAGATAACCGAGGCACGAGGAGACGATGATGTATCCTGAAGTTCACACCCTTGCAGATGCTAATCTCCGTTCGGAGCGGTGTGGAGGCACAATGCTCCCCAAGAAGCCACTAGGGGCACCGTAATCTCCTCACGCCCTCGCACAATGCAAGATGTCGTGATTCCACTAAGGGACCCTTGAGGGCGGTCACCGGACCCATACAAATGGCAACCCTTGGGGGCGGTCACCGATACCCGTACACTTTGGCAACCCTTAGGGGCGGTCACCGGTACCTGTGCAAATTGCTCGGGGCAATCTCCACAACCTAATTGGAGACCCCGATGCTTTCCCGGAGCTTTACACCACAATGATTGAGCTCCGAGACACCACCAACCGTCTAGGGCGCCAAGGCACCCAAGAGGAACAAGCTCTAGGGAGCTCAAACACCCAAGAGTAATAAGCTTCTCAAACTTCACTTCCACGTATCACCGTGGAGAACTCAAACCTATGCACCAAATGCAATGGCAAGGGCACACGAAGTGCCCAAGTCCTTCTCTCCCAAATCCCACCACAACAACTAATGCTATGGAGGAAATGAGAGGAAGAACGAAGAAGAACACGAAGAACTCCAAGATCAAGATCCAAGGGGTTCCCCTCACAAAGAGGAGAAAGTGATTGGTGGAAATGTGGATCTAGATCTCCTCTCTCTTTTCCCTCAAGAACTAGCAAGAATCATTGGAGGGATTGAGAGTTAGCAAGCTCAAAGAAGGTCAACAATGGGTGAAGAACACGAGCTCAAGAGTTGGGGACCATTGGGGAAGAAGGCCCCCTTAAATAGGCATCCCCAAATCCAACCGTTATGCCCACAAGTCGTGCTCAAGTGGTACTACCGCTCGGGGGAGCGGTACTACCGCTTAGCATGGTCAAAACAGCCCAATGAGACAGAAAAACACGAGTGGTAGTTCTGCCAGAGAGGTAGTACCGCTCGGGGGAGAGGTAGTACCGCTTGAGAGGTAGTACCGCTCGTGGGAGAGGTAGTACCGCTTGAGAGGTACTACCGCTCTCTACTACCGCTCAAGCAGATTGGGCACCAGAAGCATAAAATAAGCGGAAGTAGAAGCGGTAATGGTTAGCGGAAGTACCGCCCAAGAGGTATACTACCGCTCGGGGGAGAGGTAGTACCGCTTGAGAGGTACTCCCGCTCTCTACTACCGCTTAAGGCAGTACTTCGGCCCAAGCAAAACCGAAACCGCCATAGCTTTTGCATACGGACTCCGAAATGAGCAAACTCAAGTTTGTTGGATAGCAGACGATAAGAACTATCCAAACAGCAGTATGAAAATGCCAATGATAAAGAGATGTTAAACCTCTATGAAAGAAGAATCGGCAAAAACTCCAACATCAAAAACATCATAGAAGATGCACATGGACTCCGTTTTCAATGAACTTGAGCTTGTCATGAAGGTGAACATAAGCTCAACAACCCACAAGGAGAAAAGCCAACCAAGAACCAAGAAAGATGATGATGCCAAGAATGCAATGGTTTGAGCTCTCAACGAACGATACGATCAAGCTACTCACTTGAGAGCCCCCCTTGATAGTACGACTATCGATCCTATAACCCGGTCTCCCAACTACCAACATGAGACCGGTAAAATAGAAAACCCTATCAAGGTCAAACCTTTGCCTTGCGCATAGTCCACTTGAGCTAGATGATGACGATCTTGACTTCCTCAAGATGGACCACCTTTCTTGATTGCGCTGGCTTGATGAAGATTAATAGATTGCTCCCCCATACTCCACTATGGGCGAGTCACTCTTCGACACATCTTCACAAGTCCATTGTCACCACAATGAACGGCAAGCTTCAAGCATGATCTCTCCGTGTTGCTTCACTTGAGCTTGCACACTGCAACCTTGATGACGATCACCACTTGATGTCATCTTCCATGGGATGTATGGGATCTTCCTCTTTATGCAAGCCCATGGAAATATACCTAACCCCACATAGAACTCTCATGTAGACCATGGGTTAGTACACAAAGCGTAATGGACAATGCTTACCATACCATGGGATCGCTTGATCCCTCTCGGTACATTTTGGATGCTTTGTGTGTTGATCAACTTGATTCACTCTTTGACTTAGTCTTGATCAACCTTGTATCTTATCTTCTCTCTTCATAAAGATGATGTCTGTAAGGTAAACATGAATGCTCACACAATCTTCTTCTTCAAGACATGCTTGCAATAAGCTCAACTCTCACATGACCAATCTTTGGATAAAACCTTGAATACCACCTTGGTCACCATATAAACTCCTTGAAACCAACAGATGGACTTCAAGAAGTGCCTATGGACAAATCCTTCGAATATAACTTAAGGCAACCATTAGTCCATAGGGATTGTCATCAATTGCCCAAAACCACACATGGAGAAATGTGCTCTTACACATTCTCTTTGTCGCAGTAGAGAGGTACATGCTTCAGGTTGATGTCGTAGTCCTTGAGAGTCTTCTTCATCCAGAGAAGCTAAGTGCAGCAAGCGCCAGCAACAATGTATTTGGCTTCGGCAGTGGAGAGTGACACACAGTTCTACTTCTTTGAAGACCAACATACAAGAGATCATCCCAGAAAATGATATGTGCCTGATGTAGACTTGCGATCAACTCTGTCGCCAGCAAAGTTTGAATCTGTGTAGCCAATGAGCTCAAAATTTGAACCCTTTGGATACCATAATCCTAATGTTGGGGTGTGAGCCAGATATCTAAGTATTCGCTTCACCGCTAGGTGATGCGATTCCTTTGGTGCCACTTGAAATCGGGCGCACATGCAAACGCTAAGCATTATGTCTGGCCTAGATGCACATAGGTACAATAAAGAGCCAATCATGGAGCGATATACCTTCTGATCGAAATCTTTACCATTTTTGTCAGTGCACAGGCGACCATTGGTTGGAATGGGCGTCTTGTATCCTTTGGCTTCATTCATGCCAAATTTCTTGAGGCAGTCCTTAAGGTACTTCTCTTGAGATATAAAGATGCCATTGGGTTATTGTCGAATCTGAAGCCCTAGGAAGAATTTTAGTTCTCCCATCATCGACATCTGGTATTTCTCTTGCATCATAAAGGCAAACTCATCACTGTATCAATTGTTAGTACAGCCGAAGATAATATTATCCACATATATTTGACATACAAATAGTTCACCATCATAGGATTTAGTAAAGAGAGTGGGATCAAGTGAACCAGGTTTGAAGCCTTTCTTCTTGAGGAACTCCTTGAGTGTGTCATACAAAGCTCTTGGTGCTTGTTTGAGGCCATACAGTGCCTTGTTGAGCTTGTAGACTTTGTCAGGATGCTTTGGGTCTTCAAACCCTGGTGATTGAGCAACATATACTTCTTCCTCAATCTTACCATTGAGGAATGCACTTTTGACATCCATTTGATATAAGCATATGTCATGATGGTTAGCATAAGCAAGCAGTATACGAATAGCTTCGAGTCTAGCAACATGAGCAAATTTTTCACCGAAATCAATACCCTCGACCTGTGTGTAACCTTGGGCCACAAGTCGAGCCTTGTTTCTGGCCAGACTCATCTAGCTTGTTGCGAAAGATCCACTTCGTGCAGATGTTGTGCTTCCATGGATCAGGGCGCTTCACGAGCTCCCACACATTGTTGAGCTCGAACTGGTGAAGCTCTTCTTACATTGCTTGAATCCATTCTGATTCCTTGAAAGCTTCATCTACATTGGTGGGCTTTGAGATAGATACAAAAGCAAAATGCCCACAAAAGTTAGCCAGTTGAGTAGCTCTTGAGCGAGTGAGTGGACCTGGTGCATTTATGATGTCTAGCATTCTCTCAATTTGGACTTCATTGGCCACGCGTGGATGAGCAAGGCGAAGACTTTGTTCTTGCTGCTGAGCACTGTCTTCATTAGCAGCAATGTCTTCAGTTTCAGCATTGTCTTTGCGCTGGGTGGATGGAGGAATGATGACTTCTTCAACCTCTGGTTCTTCAGGCACGATTTCTCCAGTTCCCATCAATCTGATAGCTTCGTCAGACGGTAGTTCATCTAGCACAAGAGGTAGGTGCTCTCTTTGTGAGCCATTAGTTTCATCGAATCACACATCTACAGTTTCAACAACTTTGTTGTGGAAAGTGTTGAAGATTTTGTAGGTGTGCGAATCCTTTCCATAACCGAGCATGAAACCCTCGTGTGCTTTCGGTGCAAATTTTGAAGTGTGGTGTGGATCCCTTATCTAGCATCTTGCACCGAAGACTTTGAAATAACTTACATTGGGTTTCTTACCAGTGAGAAGCTCATATGATGTTTTCTTGAAGAACTTGTGAAGATATACTCTGTTGATGATATGGCATGCAATATCAGTGGCTTCAGGCCATAGCTTCCGAGGTGTCTTGTATTCGTCAAGCATGGTGCGAGCCATTGTAGGAGATATGCCCTAGAGGCAATAATAAATGTTATTGATTATTTCCCTGTTCATAATTAAGTTTATGTTCCATGCTATAACTGCAATGATTCTCGAGTCTTCAAATAAAACGAGGCTTGGAGGGAAACTCATGTGCACGTGTGGGATAATAAACGGTAAAATGTATTCCTAGTCAAGCCTCTATGACTGGCTCAAGTATTGCATGATGATCCTGTTTTCCTGATCATGGGCATGGCTATGCCGGCAATTTTGAGGGCACAATTGTTGGTAGAACACTTGTGTTGAATCGACCTGATTGATGTTATGCTATGAGATACATTCGTCATAAGTTAATGGTTAATAACACAGAGATGGTTAACGTTTGCATGATTCCTCAGACCATGAGAGTATCGAGTTTCTTCATGCTTGCTTCATGAACTTTGGGGTTTGTTAAACGTCATCCGTAAATGGGTGGCTATTACGGCGGCTTACGGGTTCATGGAAAGGTATGTCAAGTAACTTGATAGCTCAAGATTGGGATTTGCTCCTCCGACGATGGAGAGATATCTCTGGGCCCTCTCGGTGTTACGGTATCCATCATCGTCTGGCCAGACACAGGGTGATTTGATCACAGGGATGCCGGAACACGGGAACGAGAAAAGAGAACAATACCGGCAACGAGGTAACTGGCATAGTGGACAAGGTGTTGATCCACGGGGATGCCAACATGTCTCACCTCGGGTATTTGTAACATATTGCGAAGCAACAGGAATAGCACACGGCAACTGGAGGTTCACTCGAATATTCATTCGTGTGGGTATAGGGGTCAATATGGGTGTCCACGGCTCCAATGTTGATCATTGATCGGAAGGGGTTCCGGGTCATGTCTATACTTCACCGAACCTATAGGGTCACACGCTTAAGGGTCATCTATCTGCTGAATACTAGACAGGGAGTCTGAGAGAAAGTTTCCGGAAAAAGTTTTCGGAGACAGCGGAAAAGTTCCGAAGAGAGAGGTCACCGGATGAGTTCCGGTGAAACTGAAAAGTTGTTTCAGAGGATACCATAAAGTCAAATTGGTTTTGGCACATGCCTGATAATTCTTGGAGGGTGCCAGAATCATTCTGGAAACTTTCTGGAATTTTCCGGAATGAAAACCGGAAATGTTCCGGAGCTGCCGAAACCGCTTCAGATGCTTTTCGCAGATGAAAATCACTAAACCGGAATTGTTCCGGTTCGCGTTGAAAATTATTTTGGTGGGTACTGGAAATGTTCTAAGCCCACATGAATATTTTCAGTTCGATCAGACGCTGAAAAATGTCGTCGTGAATAGTGAAATCAGCTTTATGGTTACTTTATTGGAAAGCCACCTTTTAGGGCTTTTTCGAAAAGGCTTCTAGAAGGACTTGGGGGCTAAGAAACCTCCTAGGGGGGGCCCCCAAGAGGGTTGGCCGGCCACATGTGTGGGGCTCCATGGAGCTCCACTTCCCTCCCCATTATGCCCTTCATGTGTGACATTTGCATGGGCATTTTGGGTTTTTTGTGTGCCCATCCTACCCCTTGGTTTTCCTATAAATAGAGGTGAGTGGGCTGCCCAAAAAGATCATCCATTCTCACATACACATGCCATTGCAATGATCTGGATTCTTCTCTCCCTCCCAGCGAAATAGTTTCGTAGAGCCGAAAGGCTGTCTGGGTTCCGGTGGGAACTAGTTCTGGACGGCGAAGCCCTGCCGGATAGATGACACCGTATGTGTGCAACTCTGTAGAGAGATCATAGTTTCGGTCTTAGTTCGAGAGTGCCTCCCGAAGGGCTGTCCGTGTGACCATCCGAGTTTTGGAGGTCCTCCCGAAGGGCTGTCCGAGTGACAGTCCGAGTTTCGGAGGTCCTCCCGAAGGGCTCTCCGCGACACCGTCCGGGGGACTGTCTGACCGCCTCCCGGAGGGTTGTCCGCGGGGCAGATGAGGGTATACATCCTCACGGTTGGGAGGTTGTAAAATCCTAGCTGCGGGGATCTGCACCGCCGATCGTCATCGACTCTACTTCCGCTGCGCTACGAGTCGGTAATGAAAAAGATCAAACCTTATATGCAGTCTCCATAGTGGTCCTGGGCTGGTGCGTAGGTCGGAAATTTTTTGTTTTCTGCTGCGTTACCCTACAGCCATCTCAATAAGAGTCCTATTCTTGCGCTCCACGACGCCATTCTGCTGAGGAGTGTATGGAGCAGAGAACTCATGTGTGATGCCAAGAGTATCAGGATAGGTATCCAAGCCTTTGTTCTTGAATTTAGTGCCATTGTCACTCTTGATGTGCTTGATCTTGATGTTGTAGTTGTTCATACACCTATTTGCAAAGCGCGTGAAGACATCCTGCACTTCTGTTTTATAGAGTATGATATGCACCCAAGTGAATCGAGAATAGTCATCAACAATTACGAAGCCATATAGATTTGCAGTGGTAGAGAAGGTGGAGTAGTGAGTAGGGCCGAATAAGTCCATATGTAGCAGCTCAAAGGGACGTGGTCATCATGATTGTCTTCGAGGGATGTTTGGCCCTGGTCATCTTCCCGGCTTCACAGGCACCACAGAGGTGGTCCTTCTTGAATTTGACACCTTCGACGCCAATGATAATCTTCTTCTTGGCGAGTGTGTGTAAGTTCCTCATCCCAGCATGTCCTAGCCTTCTATGCCATAACCAGCATTCTGAAGCCTTTGCTAGAAGACATGAGGCAACCTATGGTCCTGCAGAGAAGTCTACCATATACAAATCACCTCTTCGAAAACCTTCGAAGACTTTGGTTTTGTCAGAGGCCATTAGCACAACACATCGAAATTTGCCAAAAATGACAAGCATATCTAAGTCACAGAGCATTGAGACAGACATCAAGTTGTAACCAAGGGATTCGACAAGCATGACATTTTCCATGTGTCGGCCCCTTGAGATAGCAACTCTACCTAGCCCCAATACTTTGTTGCTGCTCTTGTCAGCAAAGACGATGTGGTCTTTTGTTGGAGGTCAAAGAATTTGCTCCATCAATAGGCTTCGATCACCAGTCATATGACTGGTGCATTCACTATCCATAATCCATTCAGTGGCATTGGATTTGCTTTCCTGCATTGAGAATTAGTCTAGTTCACCAAGGCATGCAACTGTAACATGCATTGATGAAGATATTGGACGATATGAATGGTAACACCATTCGCACTAGTTTTCTTGCGTCCAGACAAGATCATTTCTGGGTCTCCAGAGATTATCTTCAAGATAGGCTTCATCCCATATGCACCGGGGCTTCTACAGACCTGCACTGAATATGGTCAAACCATCTCAGACGATGTTGGACAAGCTTCTCTTCAATCGGTGCTACCCTAACTCTATCTCGTATATCATCATTCTGTGTTCGGTCCTTTCTTGTGTGGCCACACATCCATCTCAACATGTGCATCTCTGGCACACCAAACTGTTGCACATGTCGCCTTTTAGTCGGCCAACACTCAGCGCCATACAACATTGCGGGTCGAACCACAGTCCTATAGAACTTGTCTTTAAGCTTTTGTGGCACTCTCTTGTCACACAGAATGCCAGAAGGTTGGCGCCACTTTATCCATCCGGCTTTAATTCGATGGTTCACATCTTCATCAATATCCCCATCCTTCTGCAACATTGACCCCAAATATCAAAAGGTGTCCTTCTGACGCACCACCTGCCCATCAAGGCTAACATAATCCTCCTCCTCCTCCTCATGCCTAGTAGTACTGAAAGCGGACCTCATGTACTCGGTTTTAGTTCTACTAAGTCTAAAACCTTTCGATTCCAAGGTTTGTCTCCATAACTCCAACTTTCCGTTGACTCCCGTCCGACTATCATCGACTAGCGCCACATCGTCCGCAAAGATCATACACCATGGGATATCTCCTTGTATGTCCCTTGTGATCTCATCCATCACCAAGGCAAAAAGATAAGGGCTCAAAGCTGACCCCTGATGTAGTCCTATTTTAATCGGGTAGTCCTCAGTGTTCCCATCACTTGTTCGAACACTTGTCACAACATTATCGTACATGTTCTTGATGAGGGTAATGTACTTTGTTGGGACTTTGTGTTTCTCCAAGGCCCACCACATGACATTCCCCGGTATCTTATCATAGGCCTTCTCCAAGTCAATGAACACCATATGCATGTCCTTCTTTTGCTCCCTGTATCTCTCCATAAGTTATCGTACCAAGAAAATGGCTTCCATGGTCGACCTCCTAGGCATGAAACCATACTGATTTTTGGTCACGCTTGTCATTCTTCTTAAGCGATGCTCAATGACTCTCTCCTATAGCTTCATTGTATGGCTCCTCGGTTTAATTCCATGACAATTAGTACAACTCCGAACACCCCCCTTGTTCTTGAAGATTGGTACTAATATACTTCGTGTCCATTCTTATGGCATCTTGTTTGCCCGAAAAATGAGGTTGAAAAGCTTGGTTAGCCATACTATCGCTATGTCCCTGAGGCCTATACACACCTCAATGGGGATACAATCAGGGCCCATCGCCTTGCCTCCTTTCATCCTCTTTAAAGGATCCTTGACCTCCGACTCCTAGATTCGCCACAGAAAACGCTTGCTAGTATCATGAAAGGAGTCGTCCAGTTCAATGGTAGAGCTCTCACTCTCCCCATTGAACAGCTTGTCAAAGTACTCCCGCCATCTATGCTTAATCTCCCCGTTCTTCACCAGGAGTTGATCTGCTCTGTCCTTGATGCACTTGATTTGGTCAACATCCCTCGTCTTCCTCTCTCGGATCTTGGCCAGCTTATAGATGTCTCTTTCACCTTCCTTCGTGTCTAACCGATGGTAGAGGTACTCATACGCCCGACCCCTTGCTTCACTCAAAGCTCGCTTTGCGGCCTTCTTTGCCATCTTGTACTTCTATATGTTGTCTGCACTCCTATCCAGATATAGGCGTCTGAAACAATCGTTCTTCTCCTTAATTTCCTTCTGGACATCATCGTTCCACCACCAGGTATCTTTAGCTTCGCTTCTACTTCCCTGGACACTCCAAACTCCTCAGAGGCCACCTTACGAATGCAAGTCACCATCTTCATCCACATGTTGTCTCCATCACCTCCTTCCTCCCAAGGGCCCCCCTTAATGACTCTCTCCTTGAACGCTTGAGCTACCTCCCCCTTGATCTTCCAGCACTTCGTTCTAGCGACTTTTGGCACGTTTGTCACGCTGGACACGAATCCGAAAGCGGGAGTCAGCAACCACAAGCTTATGCTGAGGGACAACACTCTCTCCAGGTATCACCTTACAGTCTAGGCACGCAAGCGTGTCTTCTCTTATCGAGAGGATGAAATCAATCTGGCTAGAGTGTTGACCACTACTGAAAGTCACTAGATGTGATTCTCTCTTCTTAAAGAAAGTGTTAGGTACGATCATGTTGTAGGATAGCGCAAAGCTTAAGACATCTTCTCCTTCTTGATTCCCGATGCCATAGCCAAAGCCCCCATGCACCCCTTCAAAACCTATGTTAGATGTGCCCACATGGCCATTGAGATCTTTTCCTATGAAGAGCCTCTCGCCAATCGATACACTCCTAATCATGTCCTCCAGGCCTTCCCAGAACTCCCTCTTGGTGTTCTCATTGTGGCCTACTTGCGGGGCATACGTGCTGATAACGTTGAGAACTAAGTCCCTAACTATCAGCTTGACCAGGATAATCCAGCCCCCACGTCTCTTGACATCTACCACTCCATACTTGAGGCTCTTGTTGATCAAGATGCCTACTTCATTTCTGTTTGCAACCATCCCCGTGTACCACAGCTTGAAGCCGGTACTCTCCACCTTCTTCACCTTCTGTCCCCTCCATTTGATCTCTTGGACGTAAAGGATATCAACACCTCCCCTTACCGTTGTATCAACTACCTCCCGAAGCTTACCTGTCAGAGACCCTACGTTCCAGCTACCTAAGCGGATCCTCCTAGGCTCGGCTAGCTTCCTTGCCCTTCGCACTCGTCGAATCAAATGCGAAGACCCTTGCTCATTTTCCACTACACCCGGGCGCCGATGTAGCGTGCCACTAAGGATGCGACAACCCGATCCTCGCTCACTTGCCACCGTATCCATATCATGATACGGCGCGTCACCTGGAGGGTGACGGCCCGGCCCTTGCCCATTTGACACCACACCCGGGTTCCGATGTGGCGCGTCGCTGAGAGGGTTACGCCCCAATGAAAATCTTTTGGGTTTCATCTCCATAAGAGTGGCTTAGTTTTGATGTTGGCTTGCCAAGTCTATCACAACCCTCCTCCTTTACCCGGGCTTGGGACTGGCTATGTTGAGACAACATAGGCGGAGTTCCGCGGTGCCAAATTCGTTCGCCAATAATTTCCATGCCCATGTTTTGGAAAGGCCGGTGCGCGCACAAACTAAATGTGCCCATTTTCGGTATGGCAAATTCGGGTACAAACCAACACACCCTAACATTTTTTTCCAAGAAACATGTTATTGAACATGTGAGCAATTGTCAATTTAATTTAATTCATAAATATAGTAGATAAATCATAACGAATAGTAAACATTAGAATGAGGCTATCAAAAGTACTAAGGAAAGTAATCATGTAAACAGGTATGTAGAGCAAACATAACATGTCCAGCTCAATTGTTTGTATCAAAGTCCTAAATTGATGCCTAACAAAAGGGATACTAACACATACGACATGACGGATGGACATGTGTTTGCGGTGGCACCAGCATCACATGTCAACATGTATTGGAGGAAGTCATCATCATAAGGGAAGTATTCGTGCACATGATCGTTAGTGGACATACAAACAGTCATGTGAACATGCTTCCCAAAAATCGCATTGCCCTTTATCGCTACAAAATCACAAGAGGTGGGGTTTCAGAGGAAACCCCAAAGGTTGTCGAATTCAAAATCTGTTGAATGAAGATGTCGCTCAATTGTAGACTGGCAATTCAAGGTGAGTTCTGAAGAGAACTAGATGACAATCTGGATTCAATAGCGCGGATGCTCTCCTCAAGCAAACTCCGTCTACCTAGGCTTGGGAGATTGGGCCTCGGCAAAATGCAAAAAATTCACATGGCTTGCTCTAAACTGGCCATGGGCTGCTAATCACCTCTCTCGCCGGGAATGCCCTCATGAGCCTACCAGTGCTCTTTTGCCCCGAAACAAACAACCAAGGCACGTCTGAAGGGGAGGGAGTATGTCTCGCTTAATGCAAGCCACAGTTCGTGCTCGCCTACAACGCGGGATATATGTGTCGGTCCAACAGACAGCAACAGAAGCGAGCATGCATCATCGTCCCACAACTACGAAACAAGTTTTTTTATTTTTGTTTATTTCCTTATTTATTTATATTTTTAAATATTCAAAATATATATTTTCAAACATTACATTAGTAATTTTTTTGAAAAGTTCATCACGCATTTAAAAAATGTTCATGTAGTGTATAACAAATGTTCGTGCAACTTTTAAGGAATGTTCTAGCATTAAAAATAATATGTGACATTTAGAAAATGTACGCGCCACTGAAAGAAATGTTTATACAATGTAAAATAGGCATTCTGTAATTCAAAAAAGTTATATACCATTCAAAAATATACATTACATTGAAAATATTACGAGTTTTGAAAATATGTTCATGAAATTGTTCAAAAATGTTTATAAAATATAAAATAAACATAGTTTTTCTTAAAAACATGTACTCCCTCCATTCCTAAATGCTACACATTTTGGTTGTTCAATTTAAACTACCAAAACGTCTTATACTTGGGAACGGAGGACGTATCATTTAAAAATCTACGCATATTTGAAAATGCTTAATATGTTTTAAAAAATCAAAAAAAAAAAAATTGGAAAATTTCACCAGGTATTTTGGAACTGATAAAAATGTTTGAGAGTACACAAAATGTAGAATAAGTATGAAAAAACTAAACATCAAAATATATGTTTGTAAAGATGTAACCGTTATTTGAAAAATGTTAAAAATTTATAAAAAAATGTTCCTGATGTATATGTAAAATTTAGTATGCATATACAAAATATAGACATGTGTTGAGAAAAAGGAAAGAAGAAGAAAACCAAAGTAAGAAACAAAGAAAAAGGCAAAAAAAACAGTGCAAAAAGATAAGATAATCACGGAGAGAAAGAAAACCGCAATGGCGCATTTGGAGTGTCATCCTTGCTTAGATTGGCCATCACAGCTAGAACATGCCTTGATGTAGGGCAGGTGACTGCTGTCGGAGATATGCGCTAGAGACAATCATGTATGTTGTTATTTAATTATGTATTCATGCGTTATTTGTATTGTTCTTAAACATTATCATTGATATGTATCAATAGGTATGTGACTTGTTTCTAAGATTTTGTATTGCATGATGATTGTTCTAATGGTTCCTAGTCGACAAGGTCATGCGGACCCATACCCTTGACTAGTATACGATTCGGTGGATGACTATGTTTCACAAGTCATGGGCATAGAGATGCTAACCCGATAGTATAGACTCGGGGGTGGAGATTACCGAGCCGGACAATCCCACTATGAGACACGGCGAGATATTGTCATCTGTTACTCTCAAATACGATGTAAATGCCATGTTCTAGACTTGAGATCCTCACATGTTCTCAGGCTGAGGATTAACTCACTTAGGGTCAATCAAACGTTGATCCATAGTTGGGTAGTTATAAAGGTAGCTGTCAAGTGAATCATGAGACATGCCACGAGACATAGTTGACCGAGATGGGGTTTGCCCCTTCGATACAGAGATATATTCTCTGGGCCCTCTCAAGTGATCATATCCGGAAAGCATGGCCATGCGACTTGGGGTAAGTGTTAACCTAGTTTGGAAATTTCTATCACGGTTTCGAGAAGCGAGGTCGAGCTACCACAAGGCTGACAAGTACTCTTCTTGAACTCGACAAGAGGCAAAAGAAATGTTGCATATGACACAATGTCAAGGTTCATCAAACAACTTTATGCACATACGGGAGTTGACACATTTTGTTAGGAATCGCTACCAGCTATCGACTTGGATCCGAATTGAAAATGAGTGTGGACTCCTAGTGGGCCTCAAGTGTTGAGGCAATGTCAGAGGTCTATGTATAGGGGTGTGGGGTGCACCTTGTAGGGCTAATCTTCTCCATCCCACCACACGCCGTCACTGCCCACACTCCTACGTTGCGCGACCAGACTTCGTAGTCCGCCGCCCGACGCTACTCCTCTTAAGTGTGGATACCTTGGAGGCATCGCATCTGCGATATTTGGACGAACCTTTCAAGGGAGCCACAATGAGTTGTTCGAGGGATCCATGAGAAACTGTTCGTGAGAGATCGGCTACGCGAGGAGGAGGCGACTTGGTTGATCGGCTACATGTATCACTAACTCTACTTTTGTTGCGGTGACTGTGTGACTAGTGGTAAAACCCGAACACGTAATTTATATTTATCTCCAGCAATACGTTCTTGGTTGCACGGTATAAATTTTTAGTTTGCGCTAGCAAAGCGTTTCGCGTGCAACTGCTGTCGCCTAAAGGGAGGGAGTGGTGAAGGGGAGTATAGGCGCCAACAAAGTATATGTAGCCTTTATTCAACAAGAATAACCCTTTCAATAAGTATGTATATTGTGAATTAAGTGTAACTCAGATGGTAGGTTTCTTGTGATGAAACCGGTCCATCAGGGTAACAAGTCCTATACTTTCACTAGTGCTCGCACTTTATGAATTTATTTTAGATTTTTCAGCGACATTAGATGGTCAATTTCTTGTGGTGAAACCGGTCCATCAGGGTAACAAGTCTTAGACTTGTCACAAGTCCTAGACTTTCACTAGTGCTTGCATTTTTATGAATTTATTAGATTTTTCAGCGACATTAGATGGTAAGTTTTTTGTGATGAAACTGGACCATCGGGTGTAACAAGTCAGACTTGTCACAAGTCCTAGACTTTCACTAGTGATCGCATTTTTATAAATTTATTTTAGATTTTTCAGCGACATTAGATGGTAAGTTTCCTGTGATGAAATCGGTCCATCAGAGTAACATGTCTTACAAGTCCTAGACTTTCACTAGTGCTCGCATTTTTATGAATTTATTTTAAATTTTTCAGCGACATTAGACGGTAAGTTTTTTGTGATGAAACTGGTTCATCAGGGTAACAAAGTCTTAGACTTGTCACATGCGTGCATTTATAAAAGTGAGTGTATATACATGTATGTGAGCATTTGCAATTGTGGTGTACTAAAGAAACAACGCATGTATATTAGCGGAAAAAATGCATGTATGTGACACATTTTTGTGGCTGCATGCATCACTCCTCTGGGTAATCCTCTTTTTCAAAAAAAAAAGTACATTAGCTAAAATATCAACGGAAACAGCGACGAGGAGGACGACGGCTTAGGGAGATCATCAGATTACTAGTCCTCTGACAAACGAATTAATAATAAAGCAATGGAGTTTCACACACGTAAATTGGGCTACACGGCGGAAAACCCCAGCTCTACCAGCCACGGGTTCCCTCCCCGTCCTGAAATCCAGATCGGCAAGTGGAAGGCGCACAAAACTCAGGCCGCCCAACGTTCCATGTCTCCCTGGCGTGACGTCCGTCCCTACAGAGACCAGTTCATCGCGTTGCTGGAGTGGCTGAAGGCCCCGTGCTCGGCGTGCGGCGGGTTCGGCGTGGCCCTCCCCTGCTGCAGCGCGAGCTCCAGCTCGCCGAACTGCCCGTGGTGAACCGAGCTCGGATGGACCTCGTTCATCACCGTGTCATGCTGCATGTGATGGTGGTGCTGCTGCTGCATGCTCCTGGAGCCCCGGGGGCTGCCCCAGGAGCCGCTGCTGCTTGCCGCCGCCATGTAGTTGCTGGCCATGACGGAGGGCGCCACCGGGCTGCCCTGGAAGGCGCTGGTCGTCGACATTGCTGGGGACCGGATGTGGCTGGAGCTGTGGGCACTACTATCCCATGGCTGAGTTGACAGAAGAGAGAGAGCACAGCTGGAGTCGGCGGCGACGCCCGCCATACATTCGTCCGAGGGGAGCTCGAAGCCCGCCGGGATCATCGGCGCGCCGCCTCCCCCCGAGCTGCTCCCCTGCCCGTTGTACGCGTGGTGGTCGCCGTATCCCGCAACTGCACTGCGGTGAGCGTGGTGCTCATGATGGCTGCCCTGCCAGTGGGTGGTGCCAGGCATGCGGTGGTCGCCGGGCTGCACGGCCGGCCACGGGTCCCTCACGCCGGCCGGGGCCCTCGGGTACGAGAAATCCAGCAGAAAGCTTCTGAACCTGCCTGGTTCTTCTGAACCAAAAATTTGCAACAACAACAGAATCAATACATTTTCGTTCAAACTGCAAGCGTGTGGGTCCTGTGATAACATTCTTACCGTTGAAGGACGCAGCAAGCCTGCCATAGCGGGTAGACATGGGTCCGGGTGGCGGCTTCCTCCGCCGCTCGTTGTGACCGGCGAGGCGTCGGCGGCAGCTTCGCTTTCCTTGGTCAAATTCAGGTAGCTGGTGGAACCTGTGATCACAAAGGATTATTACTTACTGCATGTACGTACGAACTCCACATGGTGGCTTCCTTTACTATAGTGCAGATCCATTCAAAGCAGAACCAATGCGAATTGACAAAGACCGAAGAGTCGCGGTAAGCACGAATTTCATATAGACACTTCGACAGTGAACAAAAGATGAACGACAATAATCAATTGCACGCAACAAAAGCAGAGTGAGGAGTGTCTGACTCTTCCACACTAGCTACACCAATTGCATATCAAATTGATTCTGATAATCTATATAAAAAACTTCGTGCACATGAAAAGAGGGGGGGGGAGCTAACTCTGCAATCAAGAGCCAGATTCTAGCTTAGTATCCTAATGCCAAGCATGCATCAAATGAATAAACTATCAGGGAAAATCACATGGCATGTGAAAAGCTGCATCGGCGCAAGCAAAACCAATGGATTTATCTTAGACTAATACAGTAACCAAAGAAACGACTTTTCATGATTAGATCCACGCATCACGACCAGGGGGGGAAGAGGACCATGTGGACAGAACACCTGTAATCATTCCTAGATAGTGGAAACGTGCAAAGGCTTATGCTACAACAACAGTCATAAGTGATGCTTTCACCTTTCAAACAACAGTCATAAGTGATGCTTAACTCAAGGCCGCAGGAAAACAAACAACAGTCATAAGTGATGCCTAACTCAAGGCCGCAGAAATGCCGGCTCAAGATTTTCTTCTTAACAAGGTTTATTAATGTGCAATATAGAACAGATGATTTCCCGCTCGTGGAAATGGTCATTGTTATAGTTTGCTGATCGTGGACCCGATCGCTTTTGGGTTTTTTCCCTCGCCTATGCATAGCTTCGGTTTTACATGACTTTGTTATTTACCGGCGTTTTTGTGTGTGTATTGGCTGTGTGCATCCTAACTATGCAAAGGCCGGGTGTGTGCTCATTGCGTTTGTATTCTCTTGATGCTTCAATTTGACCAATAAAAATCCACCCTTTATCGAAAAAAATAGAACAAATGATTTCTACCTTAGTTGGGTTGTTAGGATTGTTCTGTGTGCCTGTATTCAAATATATCTCCAAACAAACACTGTATTTGTCCAAAGATGAGATGAACAAAACAACAATTAACGCTTTCTGATTAGTGCATCCTGATTTCAAATTGATAATTCTTTGGGATTCCATTTTTCTTGATGTCTGTAGCTAATTACACTTCCACCAAACTTATAGGAGTATGTCACTAGGGTAGGGTATTAAATACTACAGTAGCACTGGTACCACGGCTGTACTACTGCTGGAACTACCCATTCTCACATCCTAGCATAGCCAACAGTAGAATAAGGAAGAGAGGAAAAAGAAATCTAGGCTTACTATATGCGCCATTCGGACAAGAATTTCAGGTTGTACAACTTTCTGTCCCTTACTATTCTGGTCAGATTCTACCTGCCCAACCAAATGTTTACATTGTTTTATTTGTTTTTTTTCTTTTCTTTTCACCAATGCCCACTACACACCCCCATGCGTCATCACTTGAGAATTTCTTTCTTTTCTGGATGTGGCAAAGCAAAGAAGTAGAGCAAAATGCATAGGCTGGCCGGCCAATTGCAGAACCTGAACAGCTTTTTTACACTTGCATGCTGGCTGCTGGTAGCTAGCCACATGCTGGGAGGGACTCAGAGAAAAATATATGATGACAGGATCCATCAACGACTACGCCGGCTTCGAGGTGTGTGTCACGAGTGTAACAGTGGCGCAAGAACACGCGGCAAGTCCGGAAGGAACAAAAATGGAGTAATCCGAGGCGCAGATTGCAGACTGCTGGAGCTCGGCTGAAATTGCCGGTTGTGATGAGAGAGGAGAGAGGAGAGGGGAGTACCTGCTGCACTGCTGGCAGAAGCGCTGCTCGATGCCGGCGACGACGACGAGCGGCGCCTTGGAGTGCTCTAGGCACACCTTGTGGCGGCAGTAGTAGGTCTTGCCGCCGCTCAGATCCACGCCGCACCCCTCCACCTGGCACCTCGGCTGCTGCGACTGCGAGGCGTTGCCGCCGCCGCCGGCCGCGGGTGTGGAGGCTGCCGATCCTCCACCTCCTCCTGGCCCCGCCCGCGCGGGGCCCTTGCCCTTCCTGCCACCCGAAGAGGAGGACCCAGCCACGTCCTGCTCGAAGTAGATCTTCTGGCCGAAGTTGAGCCCGTGGACGTCGTCCCCGGGCCCTCTCCCGCCGCCGCCGCCGCCGCCGCCGCTGCTCCCGGTCTCCATTGCCGCCGCCGGGCCCCCCTGCTCCTGCTGCCTTTGTGCAAGAAAACGCCCGTAGGGACTAGTGTAGGGAACTACCTAAATAGTGGCGGCTGGCTTTCTTGCTTCCCCGTCCTCCTCCTGCCAGCAGCAGCAGGGAGAGAAAGGCAAAGAGGAGGAGAGATGATGAGAGAGAGAGGGAGGGAGGGAAGGGGGGTGTGGGAGCGAAAAGATCGAAAGCGGCGGAGGGAGGCGACAGCAATGGTGGCGCCCCGCTTAAAATAAAGCCTTTTTTTAGTGTGTGGTGCAGTGTGCTCTGCTCGCGCACTCCCACTATTCCACTCCACACACACGCACACGCACCCCAGAGCAGAGCTCGCTCTCCCCAGCTGCCGCTGCTGCCACCCTTTTATAGCGATAGCTGACGCTGCTACGAGTACGAGCCCTCTGGTTTTTGCCTCTTATCGCCGTCGTCCACTTTCTAGCGTACCTCTTCTCGAGCAGGCAGTATAGTATTAGTGGGAGCATGGCTGCATGGGACGGCTGTGGCAGCCCGGCTCGGCTCCACTTGTATACGCGGGCGGACGCCGCGTGCGAGCGTGGGGCTTCGCTGCCCGCAGGCAGGGATTGCACGCAGCAGGGGCAAACTCTATTTCCTTCGGCCTCCCGTGGCGCTCCGTTGAGGGTGACACCAAGGCGTCCCAAAACCAACCTAAGAGCAACTCTAGCTTCAAAAACGGTGGTTATACTGATAGTGATAGCCACAAATTTCGGAGTAACCGAAGCATTTCAGGTAAAGGATCATCATTAAAACAAGATTATCTAGAGAAGGCGTGCAAGAGACTTTGGGACATTGGGTGCCCTAACAAGATGAGGATCGCGCTCTGGATAATAGCACACATCTGCTTACCTACAGGCTCCCAACTTCAAACGCGATTGATACCCACAAAGTATGACTGCTATTTTCGCAACAATAAGGAAAATGTTGAACATTGTTTTCTACAATGCCAATATGTAAAGCAAATCCGGAGGGAATTAAAAAGGAACTATAGAATTTGCTTAAAACTCAATAATTTTACTCATCTTAGGCAATGGCTGTTTGACTGGATAGTGGAAACAACGCCATCCAAAGCTATGATTTTGGTGTTCGCGACGTGACACATTTGGAAGAACGGAAAACAACCATCACAATGGCGAGTTACTAGTTAATCCTCTTCATGTGGTGGAAAAAATAAAGGCCTATATTAAATTCATTAATGTGCATAATTTCAGTCTGCCAGGTTCTAACATACGTGAGACCTCTACATCAATCCTAAAATGATCTCCGCCGATGAAAGGTTGGTTGTTGATCAATGTAGATGCTGCGGTTCTCAAACTCAGGACGGACTGGCCATGGATTTGTGGTGCGAGCCCATCAAGAGACACTTTTAGCTACATACAGAGGCTCTTATATTGATCACATTCAAGAACCACAAGTGGTTGAAGTCAGATACCATAGTCCAGGATATAAAAAGTACAACCACAAAGTTCTTATCTTGTGATTTTATCCGTGTCAAACGTTGTTGTAACGAGGCAGCTCATGTACTGGCAAAATCTGCAGAATATGATGTTGGGTCATGTTGGTCTAGTGAGCCACCAGATGAAATCAGGGCCATTATTTGTAATGAACATGTTTCAAAGTGACCGAATGTAAGGGGGTCAAAAAATGTCGACGTTCCGACTCCTCCTCTGTGATGCGGGCAAGTGCCTCTCATCGTTTTCGAGACGAGAATATGAACTAGGTAGGACGCAATAGCCATTTTGTAGTCGTGGCGGCGGGAAACGTGGCAGGAATGGTTGTGGGCAGTTGTCACGCAAGAAACTGTCGTTAATTGGACCACTTGCTAGTGCCAGGATCGTTTGTCTGGCCATCTGTGCCATCGGTAGGGAGCTCGTTAAATTATGGCAACTCTGCTAGAGCGGGTCAAAATCGTTATTATGCTGATCGGCCCAATATGGCGACTATTCAAGAATTGCTCAAAGGGTGGTTGTTATGTGATCACAGATATTTTCGTCTATACCGTTTTAAGAGGTCCCCTCGGATGGATTTTTAGCGGAATTTTATCAAATTTTCTAGGACATGATATCAAAGTGTACTTGATACATTTGTTTCAACCAACTTTTTTCCGAGGATTAATTGTTCAACCAACTTCATATAGAATATTTTGACATAGCCTAATTATACTTTGGGGAAATTATCCTACAACCCTAGACTAAGGACAGAAGTCGTATTTACGAATCGACCAATTTGTCTCCTAAATACCGGCTTTGAAAATTATATGAAGACCGCAACTAACCAGTTGAATGGGGTGGGTGATCATGTGGAACGTCCTACTCAAATTGCTATCATGCAGGTCAGAACATATGCAATGAAGTTGTTGTGCTGCATTACATTGTACATGAGTTTCATCGAAAACAATTGAGCATAATCATCGTAATAAGCGACTTCAAAAGAGCTTACGAGAAATTCAAGTGTATGAACTCTCCATATGAAGGGGTTCTTGCCGAAGTGGTGCACTTGTATAGAGAGTTTTGTCTCTTGTGGTAGTGTGGCCATGAAGGTCAATGATTATATTAGTAACTGCTTCTGTACTTAGAAGGGCATTCACCAAGCAAACCCCAATCCCATATATTGTTCAAAATTTTGCCAGATTTGCTAGTTATTCTTGTTGAAAGGGCGGAATTGGTTGGTCAGATTAATAGAGTGACCCTCATTTAGTAGAAAATGACTTGTCTGTTCTAAAATCGCATATGACATTATTCAATTTATGGATCACAACTTAGATAAAGCAATAAACCACAATCTCTTGCTATGTACTTGAGGAAGTTTTAACTCATGAGATAAATTTTCATGTGAGCAAACTTTTCTAACTTGGAGAGGATGTAGATTTAGCATCTGAGTATACTGATATCTTCAATTGCCATCTCAGGCAGTTTCTGATTCAATACCTTCGTATTCCTAAACACTATTTGCAACTTATTGTCGCAGAGTAAAAATATGTGAGAGAGACTAGAGAAATGTCTTCCAGCTTGAGGGGAAAATTTCTATCATATGAGGGAGAATTGGTTGCAATAAATCATGTCCTCAACAAAATGGTTTTACACATGTCGTCCTTCTTTTACTTACCAAGACAGGTACTGAAAGTGTAATTGCACTTAATCCATTATTTTTCCATTGATAACGATGAATTAGTGGGACTAACTATGGTCGTCGAGTACTCTTTTATTTTCTTGAGTAATAGAGATCACACACTATTAAGAGGGGATCGTTGGGTAGAGACAAACAAGCTCAAGTCGTGAACATACTTTCTACACATACCCCAAGCCAAATATCCAAATCCATATATAGCCAAGATCCTATATGCAACATACATGCAAACTAGCCATGATAGGGGCTTGGTTATACCAACCTTTGGCCCTGGCATAACCGACCCTCAGGTGGCCATATCTGGCGCCTCGGCACAAAAAGTGGCTAATGGTGTGTGATATTAGGCGAGGGGTTTAACCCTCCCAACTGACCCGGTTATAAGGACCCTTCTACGGGTATAATCGGTTAGCCACCAGACCTCTTGGTTTGCCCGTCCAAGGACTCTAATGGACCTAGTTATATTGGCCGTTGGGCCAGGATAACCATACTCTAGAGCTGCATCTAGCTGATGAGTAACAGATATGGTGGACTCTCATGGCAAGAAACTTGGTTTAAGGGTTTTTGGATGCACAAGTAGTATCCCTACTTAGTACGAATTTTTGGCTAGCAAAAGATCCTAAGCAAGCATCACATGTTAGAGGATCCATGACAATATAACTTCTATGTGAATATAAACAAATATAACACTAGTGCAGCCACGTGCTATACAAACGGTTTTTAACCCCTTTCCGTGACGTAGTCTTAAACCGTCGCCTTGCATGTGTGGGCGATAGGGGGGCCTATCCCACACGACAGGGAAAACCCGTCGGCGATGCCTGCACCCGGTCACACACGAGGGGTAAAAATATATCGTTTGCGATTGGAAGGATCATCACAAACAGACATATTGGGGAAGACGTGTGAGATGAGCCTATCATCCCACACAGGGAATCCCAAGGGTACGTCTTCGTTCGTATTGCAGATCACACACAATTTTCTGCATAACATCGTTTGTGATAGGGCCGGTCATCCCACACGACAGTTATAATTCTGTCGTTTGCATTATTCAAAACATCACTCACGGTGTCTAGAAGAAACTGTTTGGCATTGGGCTGCCCATCACACACATTTGCTATCTGAAAACATTTGTGATTGGGTGTCCTAACGCACACAGTTGTCGACCAAAATTCGTGTGTGATTGCTCACCGATCCAACACGCCAACTTTCTAGAAACCGTGTGGGTTTGTTGAGGTCATCGCCCACGTTGTAGTCTTAGAAACCGTCTGCAATGGGAACCCCAATAATCAACCTGGTTGCTCTATTATTTGTAATTTAGTAATCAAATTAACATTTCATATCAAGCACAGAATATATTTCTTATTCGTAGTACGGCAACCAGGATTTCATAATTGAATTACATCAGGGTACAACATCATATAGGCATATACTGCCTAGCTACCCAATTGCACAACAGGACAAAGTTTCAAATGCAACATCTAAAACCTTTGGAAATTAAGTATCATCATAGACGGTAAATAGACAGATGAGTCTCATCTAGAAAACTGTTAAAGCGGAAGACAAATATTGAGCCTTCGATGATGTTGAAGGTCCTCGCAACTTTAGGCCAGTGCCTGTGGACGGTTGCCCGCCCATCCTTCGTCCTCTTGAGGAAGACTTCAAGATTATACCATGGGTGTTGTATGAATACCTTCCTCGCCTCTTGATCATACATGTGGTTTGAGACGTAATCATCGATGAACTGCCTTGAGAAGGACTTAAAACAAACATACGCATAAATATCTTTTCTAAAATTTGAAATGGGGCAAAGGGAAAAGGTCAAGGTAAAAAAAGATGGTACCATCCTATAGTTGACTGATGTCTTCTTCATTGTGCAGACAAACATCTTGTTGTTTTTCGTAGCTAGTTTCTTTATCTTAACAATCTTTTTGAGTTTCTTGATTTGACTGATATTCAAGGACACCTCAATTCCCCACATGCAAAAAGGGTCGAACAATGGGTCTAAACCTCTTACAGCAGGACCTACATGTGCAAGAACAAATTATTAAAAACATTAATATTACAATGGTTCTTGCAATTGCACAATAATATGCTATTAGCCAAACGACCATGGATGTGCAAACCTCGATGGTAAACTTCAGTGTCCCCCATTGTTTCCCCCTGCAACATATTTAAGACAAATATTGATCAGGTTATAAGTGATATTTGGCATACTATCAGTGAAATATGTTAATGGAAAATAAACACATTGCGGATCCAACAGATTAATTCAAGACACATGGAAAAGCCAGTTATCTAAACCAAGCGCGCTAAGAACTAGGAAATATAGCTGTTCCATATGTTTCACATGTATTTAGTACATCTAAATTCGATTTATTCATCACATGCATAACAATACAAAATTGTACCAACAACAATCGAACATCACGTTGCAGAATTGAACTAAATAGTTAAATGATCACCACAACAAATGAATGAAACAGTTAACTAAGCACCACATTGCACAATAGAACATACTAGAAGGTCAGGTTGCAGTAGCATTACATTGGACATTTCACTAGAATTTCTAAATGAAAGGCAGTAGCGACACACGCAGCAGGTAAACGAAACATGCTTAACCGGCGTAGCTAGGTGAACATAGGTCCTTAATGTTAAAGCTAAGAAAAACAAGCTATTCCTCATCGTCAGAGATATCGATGATGATGGGCTCCTTCAACTTGGAAGAGGGCCAGGCCTCCACACCGTGGGTGCACCCCTCGTAGTGGTGAGTGGCCTGATCCTTCCCCGACACCAACATGCCGGCTCTGGATTTGAGGTAAGCACAGGTACGCTGAGAAAACACATCGAAGTCTTCGTCGAACGCACCGGCGGTGCCCTCGAGAAAAGACCACGAGTTGTCGTTTATAGCAGCCAACCCCATGGCGGCGTCAGCGCGCGATGCGTCGACGGTGGACTCGACGGCGAGGTGCTCCTCCAAGATCTGGGGGTCGGCACGCATGGAATCCATCACTGTCTCATCTGCGCGTGCAACCGCGATTTGCTTCTCCGCTGCCAAATGCTCTTTGAGATCCTGGCTATGCTGCGTGCACCATGGCTGGTTGACCTAAACATTACTCTAACAAAAGACCAACGCTCTACACAAAGACTAATGTTCCACCTGATGCTCGTTGATCTCTGCCGCATCCTCCATGACCAGCTCGCGCTCGACGACCTCCAGGGGAAGGGGCTCCATGGCATCCATCGCCACATACTCTGCAAGCATCTCGTAGTATGCGTCCGCCATCTCTTTGGAAAAGGCCGCCAGGAGTCTGGTGTGGGCGGCCGCGGTCTGAGCATTGACGACCTCCATCTAGGCAAGGGAGGCTACCGACGAATGGACGACTGCCCGAGCGCTCTCGGCGATTGCCATCTCTTTGGATGTAGGTTGCCGACCATTGTCCGAGAAGGCCGCTGCTATTTGTGCAGTGACCGACACGATCTGGGCATGGGCGGCCTCGGCATAGGCATGGGCAGCCGTCATCAGGGCTATGGCGGCCGTCGAGGAACGGACAACTGCTGTTCCGTTCTCGCCATTTGCTATCCCGGTCGCGGATGTTGCTGTCGTCATCTCAGATGCAGCAGCTACCCTTTCTGCGGTTGCAACCGCCCTGTCGGAGATTGTGGATGCGCTCAAGGATGTTGTGAGCACGTTCATGGATGATGCAGCCATGCTCGGGCCGGAGTGGGTCGCCAAAGTTACCCTCACGACGCGGATCCATGTCCCCATCTTTCACCGGCGACAGTTGAACAGTACAGTGGTCTTGGGGAACAAGTGTGACTGTGTGGTTGACGCGCCGGCGGTGGACTGAAGCTTCCGGCCTAAGCCATATATGAGAATTTGCCCAAGATATTTTTATACCACATCACACACATTTCATGATCAAGAACTGTTTGCGATGTATTTGATTTTCATATTGCTTTGAAACGAAAAATGAAGTTACATCGGCAATTGAAGGTGTTTGGATGGCAATAACATTTATCTGTAGTGAACGTGCAACTATAGGAGTGTCTGTTAAATGTGGAATTATTCAGGGTTTTTTAGGCCCTTTTAAACATTTAAAGAGTTTTTTAGACATTTCATGTGCATAGTTCAAATTTGAACTACAGTTAAGCACATACTAGGTGCACTTGAATTGGTTGAAAATCATCTATGTGTCACTGGATGCATGTTTTGTTCCATGCAAGAAATGGAAATTAGACGAATTTAAACCTCTCGGTATTTTGGCTCGGTCGTAGACTTTGAAAAGCCGTGTTTTCAAATTCCAGTAAATCCAAATATCGTCAGAAATTCATGAAACTTTGCATGGTGTCATGTCATGGCTCATGTGTGTTGTGGTAAAAAAATGCCCAGTTTGGGATAGGTTTTGGCACAAACCTCTTACAAACCGAAGATTCTCACAAGAAGTCATGTGGTTCCGATAGGGAAAGTTCATATTTTATGAGCGAAACAACATCAGACGTCTCTTCTTGCCTTGAATTTATTTCTAGAGTCTCCATAGAGCAACATGAATGTGTCGTGCTAAACAATGGAATATTACAGAGTTCGTTTGGTCTTTTTAGTACATTAATTGTGTTTTCTAGGCATGTAATGTGCATAATTCAAATTTGAACTACAATCACACGGTCCAGCGCATCAAAATAGGTCAAAAAATCATACACGTTTCCCTGGCTGCATGTTTAGGTCCCACACAAGAAATGGGAATGAATTTCAAACATATCATCGTCTTGGCTCGATCGCAAACATTGGGAAACTTAGTTTTTAAATACATGTAAATGCAAACCTCGACAGAAATTCATGAAATTTGGGCATGGTATCATCAATTGCCCTGTTGTGTGTGTTGTGGTAAAAAAATTGCCCTATTTTGGACAGGTTTTGGCACAAAGCCTCTTACAAACCGAAGATTCTCACAAGAAAGTCATGTGTTCCGATAGGGAAAGTTCACCTTTTATGTGCGAAACAACATCCATTGTCTCTTCTCGCCTTGAATTTATTTCTAGAGTCACCATAGAGCAACATGACAATCATGCTAAAATATGGGATTTTTCCAGGGTTCGTGAGACCTATTTAATACATTAATTGAGTTTTCTAGCTGTTTAATGTGCATAATTCAAATTTGAACTACAATCACAAGGTCCAGCGCATGAAAAATAGGTTGAAAAATCATATGCCTTTCCCTGGATGCATGTTAAGGTCCCACGCAAGAAATGGGAATGGATTTCTAACATCTTATTGTCTGTTGGCTCGGCCGCAAGCATTGAGATACTTGGTTTTCAAATTCCCGTAAATCCAAAACTCGTCAGAAATTCATGAAACTTGGCATGGTGTCGTGACATGGGCACACATATGCCATGGTAAAATATTGTACAAATTGGACATGTTCTTGCACAATCCCCTTACAAATCGGAGCTCCTCACAAGAAGCTTTGTGGTTTCGATAGGGGACATTATATATGCATGTCACATATGTGGGCGAAAAGACATCCGATGCCTCTTCTCTCCTTGATTTTTTTATAGAAACAACACAGACATGTACGTGCGAAGTGCAAGAATATGAATAAATTAAGGGATCATCTGGCTTTTAAATACATTAATTGAGTTTTTGGTGCATTATTTAATGTGCATAATTCAAATTTGATCTACAATCACAAGGTCCGGGGCAGCAAAATGTGTTGAAAAATCATATATGTGTCCTTGGATGCATGTGTTAGGTCACATGCAAGAAATGAGAACGAAATTCAAACATCTCAACATGTTGGCTCGACCACAAACATCGAGAAACTTGGTTTTTAAATTCTCGTAAATCCAAAACTCCGTCAGAAATTCATGAAACTTGGAATGTTGTCAATGCAAGGCACAGATATGCCGTGGTAAAAAATAATACCAACTTGGATATGTTTTGTCACACGCCTCTTACAAACCGGAGCTTCTCACACAATAAGCTACGTGGTTCCGATAGGGAACATATGCATGCCACATCTGCGGGTGAAACGACATCCGATGCCTCTTCTCTCCTTGATTTTTTCTAGAAACAACATAAAGCAATAGGTGTGTGCTGCAAAAATATGAAATTAGTAAGGGTTCGTATGGCCTTTTTATACACTAATTGAGTTTTATGTGCATTTAATGTACATAATTCAAATATGAACTATAGTCACAAGGTCTATGTTGGGCAGGGCCTCGTCATATAAAGCACAAATATGCTGTGGTATTTTTTAGTGTCCACTTTGAGAGAAATAGCAAGCATTATTAATAGCCAACAAAGGCATTTTGGAACAACAATCTGTCACATTACCATCGCAAACGGGCGTGTTATTTATAATTCGTGGACGTTCTACAAACCATTTACGTGCTGCCACGTGTCGCTCTCTGTATTGGCAAGGAGGTAGCGTGCATACATGTATTTTAGTAGACGGGTGGCGTGCGAGCAGTGTCCTCCGCACGCTCATCGGGGAGGCGTGTCCTTTGCCAGTCATCAAAGACGTTTCAGACTGAATACCCGTATGCAGACCAAGGGCAATGGTTCCTTCCCTACTAAGCCAAGCGAAAATCTGGCGCGAAGGAATTTTTTCATTGCGTCATCGCAAACAGTTGTGAATGATGACCCATGTGCCCTTCCCAATGCTACACCTTGTACTGGTGCTAACTGCTAAGGTTGCCATGTATGCAAAAAATATGATGTGGGAAGGTAATTAAGAGGAGAGATATGAGTTTGGTGACCACATGAAGAAATAATGCCAAGCGCGTGAACCTTGGCAAAACACTTAAATGAAGGAAACTCACAAATGCATGCAAGAGTTTAGTTGCTAAATCATTAAATGAAGGGACCTTAGCAACAATGCATTGTGGACTTGAGTTGCTAAGACATTTAATACACTAAGCACCCCATCTAAGCACCGATCGATGCATTGGCAGTCGCAATCTGGTAAAATTCGAATCTATCATATTGGGTAAATTTTCATTTGTCAAATTGGAAACACTGACATTTGTAAAATTTTGCAGGAACAAAATCACTATTACGGTGCAATTTTGCAACTCAAATTCAGTAAACATAGATTTCATTCATAGATTAAACATTGGTCTTTGTACAAAATAGTTTAACTTGACAGCTGAATCGAACAAACTTTTCCCTATTTGTTTCCAACCACTTACTGAAATAGCTTGTTCAACTATATATACTAGCTAATTTAAAGTAGGTGCGACAGTTCAACCATATCTATAGATAGATGAACTGAACAAAATAGCCCCTAAATACTACTCCGGAGGGGTTTTGTGCTACTGCCATCAGCCTTCTCCTCTGTCGAGCGCGTTCAGTAAGCGGCAAAGGAGGAGTAGCCTACCGACGAGCTGGAGGAGTCAAATTCGTCGGCTGCCGCTGCTGACCTTCGCCGCTCCTGACACGCCTCCTCGAAGCGGCGAGACTCGGCGTAGATCTCCTCATTCCACACCACAACTGCGGCGTCTGCTGCGGCCACGGCGGCGGTGAGCCTCTTTGCGTGCTCGACCTGGCGCTCCTCCTCCTCATGTAGGAAGTTGATGTAATGCGCTAGGCCGCTGACGCAAAAGCCGAGCGGCTGGGCTTTGGCGGCGGCCTCCTCCTCCCGCCTTCGGGCCGCGGTGGCGGAGCGGGTGATGGCCCCGGCGGCTGACCGTGGGGTGGCTGCCAAGGTGGACGCTGGTGGGGTGGCGAAAATGGCGGCCGGCGATCGGATGGGGGCCACGGCGGTTGCCGGCAGCAGCTGCCTCATAACCCACAAGTATAGGGGATCGCAACAGTTTTCGAGGGTAGAGTATTCAACCCAAATTTATAGATTCGACACAAGGGGAGCCAAAGAATATTTGAGAGTATTAGCAGTTGAGTTGTCAATTCAACCACACCTGGAGATTAAATATCTGCAACAAATTGATCAGTAGCACAGTAGTATGATAGTTTGATAGCAGTAGTGACAGTAACGGTAACGGTAGCAGTGATAGCAATAGTTTTGTAGCAATAGGAACAGTACCGGTGGGGAGCATCATGGAATTGGCGATGCAGAAGGGTTGGTGATGACGAAGACCGAAGATTCCCCTCTCCGGAGCCCGAAACGGGCTCCAGATCTGGCCTCCCGATGAAGAACAGGAGGTGGCGGCGGCTCCGTATCATAAAACGTGATGAAACTTTCTCCCCTGATTTTTTTCTCCAAAAATAAGAATTTATAGTGGCGGAATTAGGGTCAGTGGGGCCACGAGGTGAGCACAACCCACCAGGGCGCGCCTGGGGGGGCTGGCGCGCCCTGGTGTTTGCTGGCCAGCCTCTGGCCCCCTCCGGTGGTTCTTGACTCCAGTATTTTTTATTTATTCCAAAATAAATCTCCAAAAAGTTTTGTCCAATTCCGAGAACTTTTATTTCTGCACAAAAAACAACACCATGGTAGTTCTGCTGAAAACAGCGTTAGTCCGGGTTAGTTTCATTCAAATAATGCAAATTAGAGTCCAAAACAAGGGCAAAAGTGTGAGGAATAGTAGATACGACGGAGACGCATCAACTCCCCCAAGCTTAACCCATTGCTTGTCCTCAAGCAATTCAGTTGACAAACTGAAAGTGATAAAGAAAAACTTTTACGAACTCTTTTGTTCTTGTTTACATATATATGCCTAAGTAGCACCCAGGTTTTCAGCAAATATTATGACTAACCATGTCAACAATAACTCTTAGAAATTATATTAACTCATATCAATAAGATAAGCAACTAGCGGGCAATAATAAGATATCTCAAATGCCAACACTTTGTCAAAACAATCATGATACAATATGATAATAGTGGTATCTCACTAGCCCTTTCTGAGACCGCAAAACATAAATGCAGAGCACCTTCAAAGTTCAAGCAGCGACTAAACATTGTAATTCATGGTAGAAAAGATCCAGTCATGCTGCACCCAACATCAAGTATACACAATGCATGAGGATGACAATAGTGCTCTCAGGTCTGGCGCTTATTTGAGAAGGTGGTGACTCAACATAAAAGTAAATAGATAGTCCCTTCGCAGAGGGAAGCATGGATTTGCAGCGGTGCCAGAGCTCAAGGTTTAAAACAGAGATAGATATAATTTTGGGAGGTACACCCTTCCCGTCAACGTTACGACCAAGAGCTATCAATATCTTCCATGCTAAACAAATTAGTGGCGGTTCCCAAGCGGTAAAAGTAAAGGTTTACTCCCCCTCCACCAACAATCACACTCCACGACTAGCCCAATCCACGGGCACCGTCCAAACCAACAACATTCATGGGGGGTTTTGTTTAATTATTTTTGATTTTTGATTCGGGACCGGGAATCCCTATTACCGCCCCTCTCGTGTAAGGACGAGTGAATAAACACTCATCATGAGAATAACCCGCTTAGCATGGAAGATACTGACCGCCCCCTATTGCTCCATGAGCGGTCCAGGTACACAAAACAGATGTTCATTTGAATTTTTAGAGATGTCACATGCAAATTTACTTTGGAACGACAGGGTAATAGCGCATATAGGTAGATATAGTGGACTCATCTGGCATAACTTGGTTTAAAGGTTTTGATGCACAAGCAGTATTCCCCCTTAGTATAGGTGAAGGCTAGCAAATAGATTGAGAAGCGGCCAGCTAGAGAGCGAAAACGGTCATGAACATGCATTACATATAATCAACATTGAATGCTAGCATGAGTAGGATATGGACACGATGAACATAAATATCATGAAGGCTATGTTGGTTTTGATTCAACTACATGCGTGAACATATGCCAAGTCAAGCCACTTGAAACATTCGGAGGACGATACCATATCATCATACCGCATCACAACCATTTTAATGCATGTTGACACCCAAGGTAAATCATTATCCACTCCTAGCTACTTAAGCATGGAATGAACAACTATAATCTCTAATGGTCATTGCAAACATGTTTGATCATAATATGCTGAATCAAGGATACTAGATTAAACATATTTACAAAAACAAAAACAAGTTGAGTTCATACCCGCTTTTCTCTGCCACAGTCAATTCATCAAATATCGTCATTATTGCCTTTCACTTGCACAACCGAATGATAAGAAGATAGTAATAGTGCAAGAGTGCCGTGGACTAAGCTGGAATCTGCAACATTTTATTCAAGAGGAGAAGACAAGGTAGCATGGGCTCTTTGTTAGATTAACAATGATGCATATGAGAGCCACTCAACATTTTCATCCTGGTCTTCTCCTTAGTACGACTCAAATAAAAAGAAAAGAAATTCAGAGAAACACACTGAAATATTTTTGGAGTTTTTGGGTTTTCTTGAAGAAAGCAAATTAAAGAGGAAAAACAAAAACGAGAAAAACTATTTACACGGGAAAGCTCCCAACAAGAAAAAGAAGAAACGAGAAATCTTTTTGGGTTTTCTTTCGATACTATAATTAAACTAAGCTAGAAAGAAAAACTAAAAAGAAGTAGGAAATATTTTTGGGTTTTCTCAAAGTTTTTCAAACACACAAGAAGAAAGCGAGAAAACAAATCTAGCATGGATATTACAATGAAAAAGTGTGAACACCGACAAGTGGAATGAAATGTGTGAACATGAATGTAATGTCGGTGGAAATACGTACTCCCCCAAGCTTAGGCTTTTGGCCTAGCTTGGAATCACCATCCGTAGAAGCCATCCGGTCCTAAGTTAAAGTGAGGTGGAGGTGGCACCTGAGCGTCCCACCCCTGGGGCTCCTCCTCAGCAGCTGCTAAGTTGTTCCGGTAGGCGGTAATGTCATCTGGCATGATCCTGTATCCATTCCTGGCAATAGAATCAAACAAAGCAGGTGCAGGCAACGGAATAACATCACGGGTTTCTTTGATGAACACTAGGTTGTAATGAATGTCATGGAAAGAGTCATTTACGTCAAGGAATTGATGATCCTGCAACGACTTATGATCCAGGTAAACTCAGGGCAAGAGATAATCATGTGGGCGAATCTGAACATTAAAGTGTCTTGCTAAATGAGTAGCATAAATATCACCATGTATCTTTCCCTTAGTTTTGTTAAGGTTTAAGCGACGAGCAATAATAGCCCCCGTACTAAAGGTGTGGTCATCATACAGTGCACGGCGTAAAATAGCAAGGTCGGGGGCACTGAGTGCGCCGACCTTCTCCCTAGCGGTTAAGCACTTCGTGATGAACAAAGCAAAGTAATGTACTGAGGGAAACTGCAAACTAGTAGCAGTAGCGTTCGACACGCCTCTATCTTCACCCACTGTTAAAGTGAGGAGAAAATACTCAAATTCTGATGGTCTAGGTTCTCTCAATTTCAAGCATATGTCACAAAAGTCAGTCAACAACATTTTGTAAGTTTCGGCATAAAGGTTAAACTGCACCTCAGGGGGATTATTCTTTCTAAGAAAATGAAAACCCTTCCACAAAGGAATCTGTAAGGATGTGATATTGGTCACACTTAGCTGCGTGGAACTCGGTCAGCCCGGCGTTTGCAACAAATTGAGCAAACTCTTGGTGAAACCCGGCCTCCTCCATGAAGGCATCATGCGGCCATTCACACGGCTGCACCTCCGCCCTTCTTGGGGGTGTGAAGGTCATTGTCCGATGATTCCCCAATAACTCCTTTGGCATTTTTCTTGGAGGAGAACTTCCTAAAGACTTGCATTTTTATTCCAAGTACCAATTCCTCCAAACAGTTTCAGAAACGGAGCTTCGAGCTAAGAGATCGAAATCCACGGGTTTGAGAGCAAGAACATGGGAATGGTGGCTGTGGTGATTTTTTTCTGGAGGTAGGGGATGATGTGGGCTAAAGAGATAAGTGAGGGGGCCCACGTGGGGGCCACAACCCACTAGGGCGCGCCTGGGGGTGCTGGCGCGCCCTGGTGTCTTGTGGGCACCAGGTGCACCCCCTCTGGTATTTTTTGCACCAGAAATTCAGAAATATTCGGAAAAAATCGTATCAAATTTTTGGGACATTATGAGAACTTTTATTTTTGGGTCATTTTTATTGCACGGAGAGAATAGAAAACAGGATAATCATGACATTTTATTTTATTTGACTAACTAAAATAGAAAATAAAAGGTGGGGACAGAGAGTTGTGCTTACTAGATTTATCGACTTCATACCTCTCAAAAATGATTCATTAATAAGGTTGATCAAGTCTCATTAACAACCACTTCCGATTAGCATGAAACCGAAGAACTTTCGTAAAACACTAAGTTACCTCAATGGGGATGTGCATATCCCCAACAATAAGTATATCATATTTCTTTTTGGCAGTAGGTAGAGGTAGTTGAAAGCTTCCAATAGTGATAATCGGAGATTCTTCAATAACATTTATACCATTCACTTGGAGTTGTTTCTTCGGAAAGTGCACCGTATGCTCATTACCATTGATATGAAAAGTGACTTTGCTTTTATTGCAATCAATAAGAGCCCTTGCAGTATTCAAAAAGGGTCTACCAAGGATAATCGACATGTTGTCGTCCTCTGGCATCTCAAGAATAACAAAGTCCGTTAAGATAGTAACATTTGCAACAACAACGGGCACATCCTCACAAATACCGATATGTATGGTAGTTGATTTGTCAGCCATTGGCAATGATACCTCAGTAGGTGTGAGTTTATTCAAATCAAGTCTTTTATATAAGGAGAAAGGCATAACACTAACACCAGCTTCCAAATCACACAAAGCAGTTTTGACATAGTTTCTTTTAATGGAGTAAGGTATAGTTGGTATTCCAAGATCTCCAAGTTTTTTAGGTACTCCATCCTTAAAAGAGTAATTAGCAAGCATGGTGGAGATTTCAGCTTCGGGTATCTTTCTTTTATTAGTGAGAATGTTTTCATATACTTTGCATAGGGGGCCATCCTAAATATATGAGTTAAGCGGGTACGCAAAAAGACTGGCCTAATCATTTAAGCAAAGCGCTCAAATTCTTCATCATCCTTTTTCTTAGTTGGCTTAGGTGGAAATGGCATAGGTTTCTGAACCCATGGCTCTCTTTCCTTACCATGTTTCCTAGCCACAAAGTCTCTTTTATCATAACGTTTATTTTTAGGTTCTGGGTTATCAAGATCAGCAGCAGGCTCTATTTCAACATCATTATCTGGCTCTTTATCATTATTGGGTTGAGCATCTTCATGAACATCATCATTATCATTTTCATTATCACTAGGTGAGTGTTCATTACCAGACTGAGTTTCAGCATCGGAAATAGAGACATCATTATTATCAGGAGGTTTTTGTATCTCAGGTTCACTAGAGGTATGTAGAGTCCTATCATTTTTCTTTTTGTTTTTAGAAGGACTAGGTGCATCAGTATTAATTCTCTGGGAGTCTTGTTCAATTCTTTTAGGATGACCCTCAGGATAAAGTGGTTCTTGGGTCATTCTACCTCCTCTAGTTACTACTCTAGCAGCAAAATCATTCATATTACTATTCATTTCATCAAGCAATTCTTTTTGAGATTTAGCAACTTGCTCTAACTAAGTTTGAACCATAGAGGCATGCTTTCCTACACCTCTAACATCATTACTGATTCTAAATAGCAAGCCACTCAAGCGAGCAATCATATCAGAATTATATTTCAATTGTTTCAGAACATGTGCATTGAAATGATCTTGCTTCATAATATAGTTGTCAAACTCATATAAGCACTGACTAGGATGTTTATTGTGAGGGATATCACCTTCATCAAACTTTAATAAAGAATTTACCTTTACCACTTGTGGAGGTGGTGGTGTGTCAAGGCCGTGTATTTCTTCAATAGGTGGCAAATTCTTAACATCCTCAGCTTTAATACATTTTTCCTTCATAGATTTCTTTGCCTCTTGCATATCTTCAGGACTGAGAAATAAGATACCCCTCTTCTTCGGAGTGGGTTTAGGCGGTGGTTCAGGAAGAGTCCAATCATCATAATTCTTCAATATGTTATTCAATAATTCTTCAGCTTGTTCAATAGTTTGTTCCCTGAAAACACAACCGGCACAACTATCTAGGAAGTCCCTAGAAGCATCAGTTAGTCCATTATAAAAGATATCAAGTATTCCATTTTTCTTGAGAGGATGATCAGGCAAATCATTAAGCAACTGGAGAAGCCTCCCCCAAGCTTGTGGGAGACTCTCTTCTTCAATTTGCACAAAGTTAAATATTTCCTGTAAGGCAGCTTGTTTCTTCTGAGCAGGAAAATATTTTTCAAAGAAGTAGTAAATCATATCCTGTGGACTACGCACACAACCAGGAGTAAGTGTATTGTACCATGTCTTAGCATCACCCTTTAATGAGAACGGAAATAACTTCAGGATATAATAGTAGTGAATCTTCTCATCATGAGCAAAGAGGGTGGCTATATCATTCAGCTTAGTAAGGTGTGCCACTACAGTTTCAGTTTCATAGCCATGGAAAGGATCAGATTCAACCAAAGTAATTAACTCTGGGTCGACAGACAATTCATAATCCTTATCGGTAACAAAGATAGGTGAAGTAGCAAACTTAGGATCACATTTCATTCTAGCATTCAAAGTCTTTTCCTTATACTTGCGTAGCAATTTCTTAAGATCGTTCCTATCCTTGCAAGAAAGAATTTCTCTAGTTACCTCTTCATCCATAACATAACCTTCAGGTATCTTAGGCATTTCAAACCTAGGAGAGCTAGGACTAATAGGTGTTTCATAGTCATCATCAGTTTCATAGGCTTCATTAGTTTCAACAATCTCATCAGTTTCAGTAGTTTCATTCTCTTTAGCTCTAGCAATTTGTTCATCAAGAAATTCTCCTAGTGGCACATTATCATCAAGCATGGTACTAGCATCGTCAATAGCATAATTCATAGCAGAGGTAGCATCATCAATAACTTGCGACATATCAGGATTACTAGCATGTGGTGGTGTTGCAAGCTTACTCATAACAGAAGGTGAATCAAGTGCAGAGCTAGATGGCAGTTCCTTACCTCCCCTCGTCTTAGAGGGGAAAATCTTGGTTTTTGGATCCTTCAAATTCTTCATAGTGATCAATTGATATAAATCCTAAGTGACTCAACAAATATAGCTATGCTCCCCGCAACGGCGCTAGAAAAAGGTGTTGATAACCCACAAGTATAGGGGATCGCAACAGTTTTCGAGGGTAGAGTATTCAACCCAAATTTATAGATTCGACACAAGGGGAGCCAAAGAATATTTGATAGTATTAGCAGTTGAGTTGTCAATTCAACCACGCCTGGAGATTAAATATCTGCAGCAAAGTGGTCAGTAGCACAGTAGTATGATAGTTTGATAGGAGTAGTGACAGTAACGGTAACGGTAGCAGTGATAGCAATAGTTTTGTAGCAATAGGAACAGTAGCGGTAGCAATAGTAACTTAGCAAGAACAATAAGTGGAAAACTCGTAGGCACTGGATTGGTGAACTCGTTGGATGATATTCATCATATAACAGTCATAACCTAGGGCGACACAGAACTAGCTCCAGTTCATTAATGTAATGTAGGCATGTATTCCGTAAATAGTCATACGCGCTTATGGAAAAGAACTTGCATGACATATTTTGTCCTACCCTCCCGTGGTAGCGGGGTTCATAAGGAAACTAAGGGATGTTAAGGCCTCCTTTTAATAGAGAACCGGAACAAAGCATTAGCACACGGTGAATACATGAACTCCTCAAACTACGGTCATCACCGTGAAGTATCCCAAATATTGTCACTATGGGGTTGACGGATCATAACACGTAATAGGTGCATATGACTAGGCAAGATCGGATCAAGAACATATATATATAATGGTGATAACATAAACGGTTCAGACCTGAAATCATGGCGCTCGGGCCCTAGTGACAAGCATTACGCATAGCAAAGTCATAGCAACATCAATCTCGGAACATAATGGATACTAGGGATCAAGCCCTAACAAAACTAACTCGATTACATGATGAATCTCATCCAACTCCTCACCGACCAGCAAGCCTACGAAGGAATTACTCACTCCCGGTGGGGAGCATCATGGAATTGGCGATGGAGAAGGGTTGGTGATGACGAAGACCGAAGATTCCCCTCTCCGGAGCCCCAAACGGGGTCCAGATCTGGCCTCCCGATGAAGAACAGGAGGTGGCAGCGGCTCCGTATCGTAAAACGCGATGAAACTTTCTCCCCTGATTTTTTTCTCCAAAAATAGGAATTTATAGTGGCGGAATTAGGGTTGGTGGGGCGAGCTCGGCAGGAAGCTTGCTAGGGAACCTGCGCGGGAACCTGCGATCTCCTGAAGCGTGCACTGGTATCCTCGGGCAGCAACGCGGTGACAAGATAGGACGGATGTGGGAGAAATGACAAGTACACAAACGGTTAATAATAAAAAACCGTTTGCATTTTATTACAAAGCAAACGGTCGTTCTGTACGCACCGTCACGAATTAATCTACACATGAGGCGGTTGATGCGGCCGTGGCGCACTGTGCTCGCGTCCGTGCGCGCCCGCTCTGCCGGCGTCCATGTGCGAACGATCACATACGTTCGGGGCGCCATATGCATGTGGTTGCACCGCTCCCGGCACCACCATGCAGTTAAGCGCTGCAAAAACTGCCATGCGGACGTGCCTAAATTCCAGGCCGTCCAACGCAATTTATTCCCGCGACCATTTACCTTCGTCTCTTCCACCTTCCGATCGTGCCACACAACACAAGAAGCACACCCATGATCTCTTCATCGCTTCAACCTTCCCGTGTGGATCCAATGGCGGCTGCTGGCGCCGAGCGGCAGTTCGCCAAAATTGTCAAAGTGGACACCCACATCAGGAAGACGGACCTCTCGGTGGTGTACACCAATGATCCAGTCGTGGTGGTGAACTCCATCAACATGTTGGAGCAGCTGCTTGATGAGGATGACAAGTACAAAGTGGTCGGCTTCGACCTCGTGTACACTGGCGGTCGTGCCGGGCATGATCAGAAGTTTGTCGTCGCCCAGTTGTGCGTGCGCCAGCACGTGCTTGTCTACCACTACTGCCTGGCCACAAGGCCTTTTGAGCATTTCTCTAAGCTTGTCAACAGCCCAGACTACAGGTTCGCAATGGTGGACACCACCAACGATCTAAATGTGCTCAAGACTTCGGGCTTGTCCTGCCAGAAGCTTGTCAACATCCAAGGTCAGTACAGGGTCTGGGGCGGCGATAAGAAGAAGCAGAAGGACTCCCTGGTTGACCTCGCCGCGGCCATCGTCGACCCCTACTACAGAGACATGAAGGCCGAGTGCCACAAGGACAAGTCTGCCTGGCACAAGGCCTGGGTGAACGAACTGGATGAAGAAGACATCAAGTACGCGGCCAAGGATGCGTACACAAGCTACGTGATGTACAGGAGGATCATTGACATGAGGAAGTGCCTCCTTCCTGCAGATAGCGAGGGATAGCCACAAGCAGAGTAGTGTCGGCAACCGTCGTCAAAAGAACAGTATGATTTGGTGATCGTCCACTTCTTGTAAATTTATATTGAGGAATGTACATGTGTTGTGTAGTCACTTATGTAACTGGATGTTCAAGTTGGTTATGCAACAATAATGTTGGTGTTCTGTAGACTGAGCATATAGATGTTGTGCAAACAGAGCAAATCACATCTCATACAATTATTAGCAGCAACCGTCTGCCCACAACACACACAGGTTGTCAGGATGAATCGTTCGGGTTATTATTGTTCTTCCCACACAATTCTGATGAATGGACTGTTTGCCGGGTACCCACAACACACATGGTTGTCAGGATGAATCGTTTGGGTTATTATTGGTCTTCCCACACAATTCTGATGAATGAACTGTTTGCCGGGTATCCCACATGCCTTCTTAGGCTAACTCGTTTGTGTTCTGCTGGATCAACGCAACCAGTTTGTCCAAGTGAATTGTATGCCGCACTACGCACACGTATATAGTTTTTTAAACATTTCTGTTACATTCCATAATCACAAACAGTTCATAAGAACAAACTGTATGTGACGCATCACACATGCAACTATTTTTTGATTCCTATTTGATGGTTCATCCATCGCACACGGTTTTGGTCATTGGCGGCGGAGCTTGAACTATACCGTTTGCGACTGATGGATCGCACACAGTTTGGTCGAAGGGTCTCTGATTGATGTGTCGTCTTTGGACAATCCTGCAGTAGTGTAACCATTACATTGTCTTCCTTGTCCAACATCAACTACTTGATCAGGTTTTGAAAATATTAATGGGGGCTCACAATCATAGAAGATGTCCAAGATAGCAAATTTATATGTGAAGTCTCTCTTCCTTCTATATTCTTTCATGAATTGTTCAAGTGACCAATGCTATGTTTGTTAACTTCCAATAAATTTTACCGCTTATACTTCTTGTATGTGAAGTCACTACTACAAATGGATCAAGCATATGAAGAATACATAATTTCAAATTTATGACATTCAATTCATTCAACATTTTATCTTAGGATATAAATGAAGCACACGACTGAACATCAAACTACTCTAAAAAAGATAGAAGTGAAGATCAAAGAGTAGTAAAACAATTAAGTAACTATGTGAGGACTCTCTATCAATAAAGATTTTGAGATCTGAGAATTTTCTTCAAACAGCAAACAAAACAAAAGACACTTCAAGAATAGCACATATCATGTGAACGAATAAAAACTTAGGATCAACATAGGCTAAGCGATATTTGTTGATGAAGAGAGGTGGGATGCGTAGCATCCCTAAGCTTAGATGCTTGAGACTTCTTGTAATATTGACTTGGGGAGCCTTGGACATGCCCAGGCTTGAGCTATTGTGTCTCGTTAATTCCTCTCATATAACCGTTTCACATAGGTCTCAAAATCTTCATCCACACAAAACATGAAAAGAACTCGTGAGATAAATTAGTGCACATAAGAACAAATTAACACTTTATATACTGCCAAGACAAGTTGCATAATGATTTTCAAACATTATCTAATGTATACTATCATTTCCACAATTTATATCTACCAATATAAGTCATGAAAACTATAGGAGAAGTAGATAACAAAACTATGACAACAATCTGTCTAAACAGGACATTCTGTAGAAATTAATTTAAAAACTGCACTTCTACAACTCCAAAAATTCTGAAACCTTAGGAAATGATAAAAACGTTATATGAAAATACTATGTAAAAATTTCATAAACTTTCCATGTTCCAGTAAAATATGAAAATTCAAGCACTACAACAGAAGTTTCTGTTTTTACACAACACATATCAAACATGCAATTCAAGCATCCTAGAAGGCAATTATTGGAAATTTTTATTGGACAAAAAGATTATAAATAACAGCAGGCAAAGTTTAACAAAAGAAAATTATGCTACAAGCAAAACTCGTATTATGTGACGAATAAAAATACCGCTCTAAGTAAGATATGCCGATAGTGTTGAAGACAAAAGAGGGGATGCCTTCAGGGGCATACAAAAGCTTAGCCGCTTGAGTCTTCCTTGGATATTACCTTGGGGGTGCCTTGGGAATCCCCAAGCTTAGGGTATTAACACTCCTTATTCTCCTCATATCGGTGGCTTACCCAAAACTTGAAAACTTCAATCACACAAAACTTAACGGAACTTCGTGAGATGGGTTAGTGTAATAAAGAAAGATCATTCACTTAGGTACTGTCAAGACAAGATTCATAATTGTTATCACATAATAAATACTATATTTTATCATTCCCATAATTTATACCACTAAATATAATATATGGAAACACTAAAACAGGCAAACTATGCATGCAAAACAGAATCCTTCAAAAATAGAACAGTCTGTGAAGATATGAACTTAAACCATACTTCCCTATATCTAAAAATTCTCAACAATTAGGAACATGCATAAAATTTGCATCGAAAAGCCATGTAAAAATTTCAGAATTTTTTGAATTATCAGTAAAATCAGAGAAATTCTGCACTGGACGTAAAAGTTTCTGTTTTTGCACAGAATCAAACTAACAAGTATCCACACTATTCCAAAGGCTTTACTTGGCACATTATTGAAATAAAAGGCACAAAACATGATTAATAAAGTATATTAATCATGTGAACACAAAAACAGAAAGTATAATTGTTGGATATTCTCCCAACAAGCACTTTTCTTTAAAGCCATTCAGCTAGGCATGATGATTTCAATGATGCTCACATAGGAATAGTATTTGAAACATGCAAAATAGCATCATGGATCACATGACAAGCACATTTAAGTCTAACCCACTTCCTATGCATAGATATTTTTTGAGCAAACAAATTATGGGAGCAAGAATCAACTAGCATAGGAAGGCAAAACAAGCATAACTTCAAGATTTTCAACAGATAGGGAGGAAACTTGATATTATTGCAATTCCTACAAGCATATGTTCTCCCTCATAATAATTTTCAGTAGAATCATGAAGGAATTCCTCAATCTAACTATGACATAAAGCATTCTTTTCGTGATGCACAAGCATAGAATTTTCATTACTCTCCACATAAGCAATTTTCTTCTCATTGATAGTACTATTAAAAAAATCATCCGATTCACCGATTTATCATCCGATTTATTGCTACTCGTGGGGTAACCGATAAGATTATGCCTTATCTTCACCGTTTATCTTTTCGGCTGATTTATCGCTCTGACAAGCGATTTATCGATAAATCAGGCCTATTCCTAGCACTATGTTTGCAAAAACTATGTTTATTTGTGTTTTTGTGGACCTTGTTATGCAATATGTATTATTGTCCTATTTTGTTTGTCATTATACGAGGATTCAAAGGATAAGAATCAAGGTAACACTTCTGTCCAATATTTTTTTGGTGTTGAATATAGCATATTTCAGTGTTGGGAACCAACGATTTACATAAAATAGCCGATTAATAGTCGACCGGTAAGATCGATTAATCGTCCGATTTTCGACTAATATCTAATCCCCAGCTGACCGAGACGCTAATGATAAGCGATATCCTTAACATTGATTCATAGTAGTGGGAGCAAACTCAACAAAATAACTATCATGAGTCACTTGATTGACATAACCACATTGAATATTAAAATCATGATGACAAGTTTCATGGTTATCATTACTCTTTATAACATACATTTAATCACCACAATCATCATTGATAGGAGGCTTGCCATCATCATAATACATTTTCTCATCAATACTTTGGGGACTAAAAATATCATATTCATCAAACATAGCATCACCAAGCTTGTGGCTTTGCATATCTTTAGCATCATGGATATTTAGAGAATTCATACTAATAACATTGGTATCATGGTCATCATTCAAGGATTTAATGTCAATGATTTTATTAAACTCTTCTTCTAATACTTTGGCACAATTTTCCGAACCATCATTTTCACGAAAGACAATATAAAGATGAAGCAATTGAGGCAACTTAAATTCCATTTTTGTAGTTTTCTTTTTATGAACCAAACTAGTGATAAAAAAGAAACTAAAAGATTCAATTGCAAGATCTAAAGATACACCTTCAAGCACTCACCTCCCCAACAACGGTGCCAAAAAAGAGCTTGATGTCTACTACACAACTTTATTCTTGTAGACTTGTGTTGGGCCTCCAAGCGCAGAGTTTTGTAGGACAATAGCAATTTTCTCTCAAGTGGATGACCTATGGTTTATCAATCCGTGGGAGGTGTAGGATGAAGATGGTCTCTCTCAAACAACCCTGCAATCAAATACAAGAAATCTCTTGTGTCCCCAACACACCCAATACAATGGTAAATTGTATAGGTGCACTAATTCGGCGAAGAGATGGTGATACAAGTGCAATATGGATAGTAGATATAGGTTTTTGTAATCTGAAAATATAAAAACAGCAAGGTAGCAAGTGTCAAACAACAAGCAAAACATTGTGTAAATGCTTGGAAATAAGGCCTAGGGTTCATACTTTCGCTAGTGCAATCTCTCAACAATGCTAAAATAATAGAATCATATGATCATCCCTTAACGTGCGACAAAGAATCACTCGAAAGTTCATATCTAGGAGAGAACATAAGATGAAATTGTTTTAGGTAGTAGAACCACCTCAAAGTTATCCTTTCCGATCAATCTATTGAGCTATTCCTATAAGTGTCACAAACAGCCCTAGAGTTCGTACTAAAATAACACCGTATGATATGCATCAATCAACTCTAATGTCACGTAGATACTCCAATGTCACCACAAGTATCTGTGAGTCAATTATATGATATGCATAAAACAATTTCCTATTCATCATATTCAATCCATGCAAAAGAACTTCAAAGAGTACCCCAAGATTTCTATCGGAGAAAGTAGGACAAGAACGTGTATCAACCCATATGCATAGATTACCCCATTGTCACCACGGGAATCCGCAAGTTGAGTACAAAAACATATATCAAGTGAATGAATAGAACACCCCATTGTCACCACGGGTATCCACATGCAAGACATACATCAAGTGATCTCAAATCAAATATTCAATCCGACATAAGAAAACTTCAAAGGAAAGATCCAGTTCATCACATCAAGATAGCAAGGGAAGAACACCATATGATCCAACTATATTAACAAAGCCCATGATACATCAAGATCATGACATCTCAAGAACACGAGAGAGAGAGAGAGAGACAGGGATCAAACACATAGCTACTGGTACATACCCTCAGCCCCGAGGGTGAACTACTCGCTCCTTGTCATGGACACGGCCGGGATCATGAAGATGGCCTCCAGTGATGATTGCCCCCTATGGCACGGTGCCGGAACAGGGATCCAGATGAGTTTTCTTTGGTACAGAGGCTTGTGGCGGTAGAGCGGAAGTTCTAGGTTAACTTCTGGGGTTTTTGGTATTTATAGGATTTTTCGGCCTTGGAATCACACTAAACGGAGCCACGAGGTGGTACCAAGCCATCAGGGCTCGCCCAGGGGGTGATGGCGTCCTAATGGCTTGGGGGCACCTGGTGGCTCCCTCTCGTGGTTCTTGGCTACAATATTTCTTATTTTTCCCATAAAAAATCATCAAAAAGTTTCGGGCGATTCAAAGAACTTTTATTTTCTATACAAAAACAACACCGTAGTAATTTTGCTGAAAACAACGTTAGTTCGGGTTAGTTCTAATGAAATCATATAAAGTGCATCAAAACCATATAAAAGTATTGTAAACATAGGAAAATATGGAATGAATACTTCATAAATTATCGATACGTTGGAGACGTATTAGCATCCCCAAGCTTAATTCCTACTCGTCCTCGAGTAGGTAAATGATAAAAGAAGTAATTTATGAAGTTTGAATGCTAGCATAGTATATAAGTTTGATCAATGATAATTCCAATCACCTTTTCTAGCATCATAAACAACAACTCTTTTCTCATAAAAGTTCTCATGATCAAGTAGCAAGCTATTCACATGTTAAAGTATAGACCATAAACTTTCTTGAAAACCAAGAAACTATGTTCTCAGTCATCAAACAATTACAATTCATCTTATTTCCAGGAAGGGTCTATGTAAGAGCTTTGATTTAGAAAATTCCTCATACTAAACTATCATTCAGTCTTCTATGATTGTTGACACTCAAAGCATATTTTTAGAACAAACAGTTTCAGTCAAACACATAGGAAGATAGGGCTCACCTCCCAACTTATTTATCTCATGGATAATGACAACAATAATGAATCATGATCACCTATATTCAACTGGATATATGTGCCTGGATAATTCCCCACCACATGATTCTTGCCACTAAACAGTTAATAGATTGGAATAGGGATGAACATTATTGACTCTTGCATAAAAGTAAATATAGAAAAATAAATACATACAAGTAAAAGATAGGCCCTTCGCCGAGGGAACCAGAGGTTGTCATGCGCTTTTTATTTTTGGATGTGTGTTCTCTTAATGGAAAGGAACGTCACTTTATATTGCCCCTTGTGATAGCAACCTTTATTTTGCAGTCCCTCTCTTTTATTTATTCACCATCAAAAGTTCGTACAAAGCTTATTTTCCCTTCCAATAAAAGATCATACATATTCAGGAGCAATTTTTATTGCCTTTTGCACCGATGACAACTTACTTGAAGGATCTTATTCAGTCCATAGGTAGATATGGTGGACTCTCATGGCAAGAAACTGGGTTTAAGGGTTTTTGGATGCACAAGTGGTATCTCTACTTAGTACGAATTTTTGGCTAGCAAAAGATCCTAAGCAAGCACCACATGTTAGAGGAACCATGACAATATAACATTTATGTGAATATAAACAAACATAACCATTACGTTGTCTTCCTTGTCCAACATCAACTACTTGATCAAGTTTTGAAAATAATTAATGGGGGCTCACGAAGATGTCCAAGATAGTATATTTATATGTGAAATCTCTCTTCCTGCAATATTCTTTCATGAATTGTTCAAGTGACCAATGCTATGTTTGTTAACTTCCAATAAACTTTACCGCTTATACTTCTTGTATGTGAAGTCACTACTCCCCATGGGACAAGCATATGAAGCACACATAATTTCATATTTATGACATTCAATTCATTCAACATTTTCTCTTAGGATATAAGTGAAGCACAAGAGTGAACATCAAACTACTCTAAAAAAGATAGAAGCAAAGCAATTAAGTAACCATGTGAGAGACTATCTCTCAATAAAGATTTTCAAATCTTAGAATTTTATTCAAACAGCAAAAAAAAAGACACTCCAAGAATAGCACATATCATGTGAACGAATAAAAATTTAGGATCAACATAGGCTAACCGATATTTGTTGACGAAGAGAGGTGGGATGCGTAGCATCCTCAAGCATAGATATTTGAGACTTCGTGTAATATTGACTTGGGGAGACTTGGGCATCCACTAGCTTGACATCTTGTGTCTCGTTAATTCCTCTCATATCACGGTTTCACCTAGGTCTCAAAAACTTCATCCACACAAAACTTGAAAAGAACTCGTGAGATAGGTCAGTGCACATAAGAATAAATCAACACTTTATGTACTGCCAAGACAAGCTGCATAATAATTTTCAAACATTATCTATTGTATACTATCATCTCCAAAATTTATATCTACCAATATAACTCATGAAAACTATAGAAGAAGTAGATAAGAAAACTATGACAACAATCTGTCTAAATAGAACATTCTATAGAAATTAATTTAAAAACTTCACTTCTATAACTCCAAAAATTCTGAAACTTTAGTAAATGATAAAAACGTTATATGAAAATACTGTGTAAAAATTTCATAAACTTTCCACATTCCAGTAAAATATGAAAAATCAAGCACTACAGCAGAAGTTTCTGTTTTTACATAGCACACATCAAACATGCAATTCAAGCATCCTAGAAGGCAATTATTGAAACTTATTATTGGAAAAAAGATTATAAATAACAGCAGGCAAAGTTTAACAAAATAAGAAGACGCTCCAAGCAAAACTCATATTATGTGACAAATAAAAGTATAGCTCTAAGTAAGATATACCGATAGTGTTGAAGAGGAAAGAGGGGATGCCTTCCGGGGCATACCCAAGCTTAGCCGCTTGAGTATTCCTTGGATATTACCTTGGTGGTGCCATGGGCATACCCAAGATTAGGGTCTTACCACTTCTTATTCTCCTTATGTCGGTGTCTAACCCAAAACTTGAAAACTTCAATCACACAAAACTTAACGGAACTTCGTGAGATGGGTTAGTGTAATAAAGATAGATCATTCACTTAGGTACTGTCAAGACAAGATTCATAATTGTTCTCATATAATAACTACTGTATTATATCATTCCCATAATTTATACCACTAAATATAAGCTATGGAAACACTAAAACAAGCAATCTATGCATGCAAAACAGAATCTGTCGAAAACAGAACAGTCTGTGAATATATGAACTTAAACCGTACTTCCCTGACTTTAAAAATTCTGAAAAATTAGGAAAATGCATACCATTTGCATAGAAAGACTGTGTAAAAAGTTCAGAACTTTTTGACTCATCAGTAAAATCAGAGAAATTTTGCACTGGACGTAAAAGTTTCTGTTTTTGCACAGAATCAAACTAACAAGTATCCACACTATCCCAAAGGCTTTCCTTGGCACATTATTGAAAGAAAAGGCACAAAACATGATTACTACAGTAGCTTAATCATGTGAACACAAAAATAAATAAATTATAAGTGTTGGCTTGTCTCCCAACAAGCGCTTTTCTTTAAAGCCTTTTAGCTAGGCATGATGATTTCAGTGATGCTCACATAGGAATAGTATTTGAAACATGCAAAAGAACATCATGGATCACATGACAAACACATTTAAGTTTAACCCACTTCCTATTCATAGAGATTTTGTGAGCAAACAATTTATGGGAGCAAGAATCAACTAGCATAGGAAGGCAAAACAAGCATAACTTCAAGATTTTCAACACATAGGGAGGAAACTTGATGTTATTGCAATTCCTACAAGCATATGTTCCCCCTCATAATAATTTTCAGTAGAATCATGAAGGAATTCCACAATATAACTATCACATAAAGCATTCTTTTCATGATGGACAAGCATAGAATTTTCATTACTCTCCACATAAGCAATTTTATTCTCATTCATAGTAGTGGGAGCAAACTCACAAAATAACTATCATGAGTCACTTGATTGACATAACCACATTGAATATTAAAATCATGATGACAAGTTTCATGGTTATCACTACTCTTTATAACATACATTTCATCACCATAATCATCATAGATAGGAGGCATGCCATCATCATAATAAATTTTCTCATCAAAACTTTGGGGACTAAAAATATCATATTCATCAAACATTATAAAGATGAAGCAATTGAGGCAACCTAAATTCCATTTTTTGTAGTTTTCTTTTTATGGACCAAACTAGTGATAAACAAGAAACTAAGAGATTCAATTGCAAGATCTAAAGATATACCTTCAAGCACTCACCTCCCCGGCGACGGCGCCAGAAAAGAGCTTGATGTATACTACACAACTTTATTCTTGTATACTCGTGTTGGGCCTCCAATCTCAAAGTTTTGTAGGACAGTAGCAATTTTCCCTCAAGTGGATGACCTAAGGTTTATCAATCTGCGGGAGGTGTAGGATGAAGATGGTCTCTCTCAAACAAATCTGCAATCAAATACAAGAAATCTCTTGTGTGCCCAACACACCCAATATAATGGTAAATTGTATAGGTGCACTAGTTGAGCGAAGAGATGGTGATACAAGTGCAATATGGATAGTAGATATAGGTTTTTGTAGTCTGAAAATATAAAAACATGAAGGTAACATGTGGAAAACAGCAAGCAAAACGTTGTATAAATGATTGGAAATAAGGCCTAGGGTTCACCCTTTCACTAGTGCAATCTCTCAACAATGCTAATATAATAGAATCATAGGATTATCCCTCAACGTGCGACAAAGAATCATTCCAAAGTTCAAATCTAGCGGAGAACATAAGATGAAATTGTTGTAAGTAGTAGAACCACGTCAAAGTTATCCTTTCCGATCAATCTATTGAGCTATCCCTATAAGTGTCACAAACAGCCCTCGAGTTCATACTAAAATAACACCATATGTTACACATCAGTCAACTCTAATGTCACCTAGATACTCCAATGTCACCACAAGTACCTGTGAGCCAATTATATGATATGCATCAAACAATTTCAGATTCATCATATTCAATCCACGTAAAAGAACTTCAAAGAGTACCCCAAGATTTCTATCGGAGAAAGTAGGACAAGAACGTGTATCAACCCATATGCATAGATTACTGATACTTGTAAACTGCGTTGGGATTTTTGCCGAAGAGGAGGCGATGATGCAGCAAAGCGTACATAAGTATTTCCCTCAGTGAGAACCGAGATTATCGAATCAATAGGAGAATCACGCAAATTCTTGTCTTCAGCGCCTACGCACAAAAGAGCAAACACTTGCACCCAACAAGGGCAAGAGTGTTGTCAATCCCCTTGAAATCGTTACTTGCAAGCGATAAGTAGTGATAGATAGATGATTTGATAAATATAAATAGTAAATAAAAAGAAAGTAAATAATAGCAGCAAGGTATTTAGAGTTTTTGTAAATATAATTGTGTGGAGACCCGGGGACCATAGTGTTCGCTAGAGGCTTCTCTCTCGAAGAAGGAATGCGGTGGGTAAACAAATTATTGTTGAGCAATTGATAGAAAAGCACATAGTTATGCAATATTTATTCATGCCAATGATCATGTATATAGGCATCATGTCCATAAACAAGTAGACCGACTCCTGCCTGCATCTACTACTATTATTCCATCGATCAACCGCTATCCAGCATGCATCTAGAGTATTAAGTAAAAATAGATTAATGCTTGGAGGATGATGACATGATGTAGACAAAAGTAAATCCAATTAATATGAATGCACCCCATCGTTTTACCCTTAGTGGCAGCAATACAATACATGTCATGTCCCTTTCTGTCACTGGGATTGAGCACCGCAAGATTGAGCCCACTACAACGCACCACTCAGACTTGAAGATAAATCAATCTAGTTGGCCTAACCAAACCGATAGATCGGAGAGCATTACGAAGCTATAATTTTTGATTGTTCCTTGCTATAATATTATCATTCCGGGATGCTTTTTGGGTGATTATTTACCAATTCATATTATTTTTGAGCACTAACCTATTAACCCAGTGCCCAGTGCCAGTTGTTGTTTTTTGCGTGTTTTTGACTTTTCAGGTTTACAGTACCAAACAAAGTCCAATTGCCCCGAATTTTTTTTATGATTTTTTCTGGACCAAAAGAAGACCTGGAAGCTTCGGGAGGAGACCGAAGACCGCACGAGAGAGGGAGCACACAACAGGGCGCGCCAAGGGGGGGTGGTCGCGCCTTGTTGCGTCCTGCCTCCCTTGGGTGGCCCCCGATGCCACTCTCTGCCCTATAAATTCTCATTAATCCCCAAAACCATAGAGAGCCTCCCGAAATAATGTTTCCGCTGCCACAAGTCACTGTTCCGCCGTGTGCCCGTCTGGACCTCTGTTTTGGTGCCCTGTCGCAGGGGGATCGATCACGGAGGGCCTCTACATCAAACTTGCTGCTCCCATGGTGATTTGTGAGTAGTTGCCTACAGACCTACGGGTCCATAGTTAGTACTTAGATGGCTATCTCTCTCTCTCTCTTGATCTTCAATACAAAGTTCACCGTATCATCGCGGTGATCTATTCGATGTAATCACTTTGTGCGGTCCGTTGTTGGGATCCAATGAATTGTGAGTTTATGATCAGATTATTCATGAAAAATATTTGAGTCTTCTCTAATTTCTATTATGATTCTTATTTGCATGATTATTATAGCTTTGTAAATCTCTCCGATCTATTGAAATAGTTTGGCCAACTAGATTGATATTTCTTCAGTGAGAGGGGTGCGTGGTAGTGGGTTCAACCTGACGAATTTCTATATCCCAATGACAAAGTAGGGGACACGATACGTCTTTGTGTTGTTGCCACTAAGGATAAAACGATGTGGTTAATTCATATTGATTGAATTCTCTTTGTCTACATCTTGTCATTGTTCTACAAGCATTACTCTGTTTTACTTAATACTCTAGATGCATCCTGGATAGCGGTCGATGGGTGGAGTAATAGTAATAGGATCAGGCAGGAGTCGGCCTATTTGCTTGTGGACGTGATGCCTATATACACATGATCATTGCCGTGAATAAAGATTGCATAACTATGCGCTTTTCTATCAATTGCTCAACAGTAATTTGTTTACCCACCGTATGCCTACTACACGAGAGATGCCACTAGCGAACACTATGGCCCCCGGGTCTATCCATCCATATATTTATAAAATCTTTCATTACCTTGCTGCAATTTATTTCCTTTTATTTAATTTTGCACTTTACATATTCAACTTTCATCAACATATCTCACTAGGTTGCAAATAACTAGTCCAAGGGGATTGACAAACCCTCTTGCCCACGTTGGGTGCAAGTGTTTTCTCTTCTGTGTGCAGTCGCTGAAGACGGGGGTTGCGTGCTACTCCTATTGGTTCGATAAACCTTGGTTCTCTACCTAGGGAAATACTTATCTATATTTTGTTGCATCACCCGTTCCTCTTCACGGAAAACCCAACACAGATCACAAGTATTAGTGAACTACTCACACATCACCATGGGGGCATCAAGGTTGATGTAGAGGCCCTCCGTGATTGATCCCCCCTCCAGCAGGGCACCATAATAGGGCTCCAGCTGGGCACACGACAGAACAGAGACTTGCGGCGGTGGTAAAAGTGTTTTGGGAGGCTCTCTAGGGTTTTCGCAATATTAGAGAATTTATAGGCCAGAGATAAGGGCTAGAGGGCCGGGGAGGTGGCCCAAGCCATTAGGGCGCGACCCCCCCTGGGTGCGTCCGGTTGGCTTGGGAACACGCTGTGTGCCCTTCGGTCTTCTCCGAAGCTTCCAGGTCTTATTATGGTCCAGAATAAATCATCAAAAAGTTTCCGGGTATTTGGACTTCGTTTGGTACAGTATTCCTGAAAAGCCAAAAAACCACATAACACAGCAACTTGCACTTGGCACTGGATTAATAGGTTAGTGCTCAAAAATAATATAAAACAACAAGTAATTGCCTAAAGAGTATCCTAGAATGATAATGTAATGGCATGGAACAATCAAAAAATATAGATACGTTGGAGATGCATCAGCATCCCCAAGCTTAATTCCTGCTCGTCCTTGAGTAGGAAAATGATAAAATAGAATTTTTGATGTGACATCCTACCCAACATGTAATCTTTTCATGTATTATCATTGAGAAACGATGAATCAATAAATATTAACATAGTAATATCCATAATCATAAATAACACAATCATCAACTTTCAAAATATACGATCCTTAAAGAATGTTTACCCCCCATTCATATTATCATATTAGCATGGCATGGCTCCGTATTCACCATATAAATACAAATGTCAAGCACCACGGTGTTAAACCAAGCAATTGGATCATACTTTTGCACGCGCTTCAAAATTTTATACCTCGCTCAATACATGAGCATGAACCATGGACATAGCATATAGGTGGAATAGAATATGGTAGTAGGTTTCAAAGGGGTAAAAGTGGAGAAGAAAGTTGATGTCTACTACACAACTAGTTGAGTAGGACAGTAGCAAATTTCCCTCAAGTGGATGACCTAAGGTTTATCAATCCGTGGGAGGCGTAGCATGAAGATGGTCTCTCTCAAAGAACCCTGCAACCAAATAATAAAAAGTCTCTTGTGTCCCCAACACACCAAATACAATGCTAAATTGTATAGGTGCACTAGTTCGGCGAAGAGATGGTGATACAAGTGTAGTAATGATAGTAGATATTGATGTTTGTAATAGTAACAATAAAAAAAAGCAAGGTAGCAAGTAACAAAAGTGAGCACAAACGGTATTGCAATGCTTGAAAACAAGGCCTAGGGTCCGTACTTTCGCTAGTGCAATCTCTCAACAATGCTAATATAATTGGATCACATAACCATCCCTCAACGTGCAACAAAGAATCACTCCAAAGTTCTTATCTAGGGGAGAACATAAGAAGAAATTAATTGCAGGGTACGAAACCACCTTAAAGTTATCCTTTCCGATCAATCTATCCAAGAGTTCGTACTAAAATAACACAAAGTTATCCTTTCCGATCGATCTATCTAAGAGTTTGTACTAAAATAACACCATATGATACGCATCAACCAACTCTAATGTCACCTAGATACACCAATGTCACCACAAGTATCCATGAGTTAATTATATGATACGCATCAAACAATTTTAGATTCATAATACTCAATCCAACACAAAGAACCTCAGAGAGTGCCCCAAGATTTCTACCGAAGAAAGTAGGAAGAAAACGTGCATCAACCCCTATGCATAGATTACCCCAATGTTACCTCGGGAATCCGCGAGTTGATTGCCAAGACATAGATCAAGTGCTCTCAAATCCATAAAAGTATTCAATCCAGTAATAACGAAATCTCTAAGGGAAAACTCAATTCATCACAACAAGATGGAGAGGGGAAAACACCATATGATCCAACTATATTAACAAAGCCTGCGATACATCAAGATCGTGCCAAATCAAGAACACGAGAAAGAGAGAGAGAGAGAGAGAGAGAGAGAGATTAAACACATAGCTACTGGCACAAACCCTGACCCCGAGGGTGGACTACTCCCTCCTCATCATGGAGACCATAGGGATGATGAAGATGGCCTTCGGTGATGATTTCCCCCTCCGGCTGGGTGTCCGAACGGGGTCTAGATTGGTTTTTCGTGGCTACACAGGCTTGCGGCGGAGGAACTTCTCATCTAGGGTTATTTCTGGGGGTTTCTGAATATATAGGATTTTTGGGCGTCGGTTTCACGCGAAGATGGGCCACGAGGGGCCCATAAGACACCAGGGCGCGCTAGAGGGGGCTGGCGTGCCCCGGTGGGTTGTGGCCACCTCGTGGCTCTTCTGGCCCTCTCACGAAGCTTCTCGTGCCTCTTTTGTTCCAAAAAAAATCATCAAAAAGTTTCGTTGCATTTGGAGAACTTTTATTTCTGCACAAAAAACAACACCACGGTAGTTCTGCTGAAAACAACGTCAGTCCAGGTTAGTTCCATGCAAATCATACCAAAACCATATAAATTGTTGTAAATATGGAATGAATACTTCATAAATTATAGATACATTGAAGACGCATCAGCATCCCCAAGCTTAATTCCTACTCGTCCTCGAGTAGGTAAATGATAAAAGAAATAATTTATGAAGTGTGAATGCTAGCATAGTGCATAAGTTTGATCAATGATAATTTCAACCACTTTTCCTAGCATCATAACAACAACTCTTTCACATAAAACTCATCATGATAAAGTAGCAACCAATTCTCATTTTATGGTTCAAACAATGAATTCTCTTGAAACTTAACAACCTATGTTCTTAGTCACCAAACAATTACAATTCAACTTATTCTCAACAAAGTCTAAGTAAGAGCTCCACATACTCAATCATCATATAGTCTTCTATGATTCCTAGTACTCAAAGCAAATGGCATCCATCGAACACAGATAAACATAGGGGTTTAATGTTTCACCTCCCAACTCATTTATCATAGAGATAATTGTCAACAATAATAAGTCGTGATCACATATATTTGACTGGCCATATGTGTCTAGATCTTTCCCCACCACATGCTGCTTGCCAACTAGAGAATAATTGTGGTTGAAATGAGAATGCATACTATTGACTCTTGCATAAAAGTAAATACTAAAAGGTAAAAGATAGGCCCTTCGCAGAGGGAAGCAGAGGTTGTCATGCGCTTTTTGGTTTTGTATGCACAATCCCTTAATGCAAAAGAACGTCACGTTATATTGCCCCTTATGATAGCAACCTTTATTATGCAGTCCGTCGCTTTTATTACTTTGCCATCACAAGTTCGTACAACGCTCAATTTGCTCTTACACTAAATGATTAAACACATTTAAAAGCAATTTTTATTGCCTTTTTGCATCAATGACAACTTACTTGAAGGATCTTATTCAATCCATAGGTAGGTATGGTGGACACTCATGGCAAGAAACTGGGTTTAAGGGTTTTTGGATGCACAAGTAGTATCTCTACTTAGTATGAATTTTTGGCTAGCAAAAGATCCTAAGCAAACACCACATGTTGGAGGATCCATACAATATAACTTCTATGCAAATATACACAACCATAACTCATTACATTGTCTTCCTTGTCCAACTTCAACTAATTTTCTCAAGTTTGAAAATAATTAATGGGTATTCACAATCATAGAAGATGTCCAAGATAATATATCTGTATGTGAAAGTTCTCTTCCTTATACTAATCATTCACGAATTGCTTGTATGACCAATATTGTGATTGTCAAGATTCAAAAGATTTCACTTTTTAAACCCAATGTGAAGCTACTACTAGGAATCATATGAACATATAATTTCAACTTCATGGCATTCAATTCATTCAACAATTTACTCATAGGATATAAGTGAAGCACAAGCGTAAATGACAAGCTACTCCAAAAAGATATAAGTGAAGATCAAGCGAGTAGTTAAGTAAATGGGTAGCCATTTGAGAACTCTTTCTCATCTAAAAACTTTCAGATCTAAGTATTTTATTGAAACAGGAAGAAAAACAAAATAAAATGACATTCCAAGAATAGCACACATCATGTGAAGAAGCAAAAACATAGGCTCAATCGTTACTAACCGATAATTGTTGATGAAGAAAGGTGGGATGCCTACCGGGGCATCCCCAAGCTTAGATGCTTGAGACTTCTTGAAATATTATCATGGGATGCCTTGGGCATCCCCAAGCTTGAGCTTTTGTGTCTCCTTAATTCCTTTTATATCACGGTCTCCCTAAATCTTAAAAACTTCATCCACAAAAACTCGAAAAGGACTCGTGAGATAGGTTAGTACACATAAGAATAAGTCCACACTTCTTGTACTGCCAAGACAAGTTGCACAATAATTTCCAAACATCATATACTGTTTACAATCGTTTCCACAATTTATATCTACCAATATAGGCTATGGAAACTATAGGATAAGTAGATAACAAAACTATGACAGCAATCTGTCCAAACAGAACAGTATGTAGCAATTTATGAAAACAGTGTACTTATGTAACTCAAAAAATTATGAAAAATTTAGGACGTGATAAAGAATTTATATGAGAACACTGTGTAAAATTTGAAAAACTTCCCACGTTCCAGTAAAATATGAAAATTCAAACACTACAGCAAAAGTTTCTGTTTTTACACAACACACATCAAACATGCAATGCAAGCATCCTAAGGCAATTCTTGGAACTTTTTATTGGAAAAAAATATTATAAATAACACCTAACAGAAAATAACAAAATATAATGACGATCCAAGCAAAGCACATATTATGTGACGAATAAAAATATAGCTCTAAGTAAGATATACCGATAACGTTGGTGACGAAAGAGGGGATGCCTTCCGGGGCATCCCTAAGCTTAGGCGCTTGAGTCTTCCTTGGATATTACCGTGGGGGTGCCTTGGGCATCCCCAAGCTTTGGTTCTTGTCACTCCTTATTCTCCTCATATCGGTGTCTCACCCAAAACTTGAAAACTTCAATCACACAAAACTTTAACGGAACTTCGTGAGATGGGTTAGTGTAATAAGTAAAGATCATTCACTTGGGTACTGTCAAGACAAGATTCATAATTGTTCTCACATAATGCCTACTGTATTCTACCATTCACACAATTTATATCACTGAAGATAAGCTATGGGAACATTAAACAAGCAAACTATGCATGCAAAACAGAATCTGTCAAAAACATAACAGTCTGTGAAGATCGGTAGTATAACCATACTTCCCAGTCTCTAGAAATTCCGATCAATTAGGAAAACCTGAGGAATTTGTATATCAACACTGTGTAAAAATTTCAGATCATTATCTCTCTCCAATAAAAAATGAAAATTCCTGTACTCGAGTCAAAAGTTTCTGTTTTGGTTCAGCATAAATTCTACTCAACTTGTGAGTCATCCCAAAGGCTTTACTTGGCACATTATTGAAATAAAAGACACAAAACATGATTACTACAGTAGATTAATCATTTTAACACTCAAAAATAGAAAGGAAAAGTGTTGGGTTGTCTCCCAACAAGCACATTTAGCTAGGCATGATGATTTCAATGATGCTCACATGGGAATAGTAATTGAAACATGCAAAAGAGCATCATGGATCACATGGCAAGCACATTTAAGTCTAGCCTACTTCCTATGCATAGGGATTTTCTGAGAAAACAATTTATGGGATCAAGAATCAACTAGCATAGGAAGGCAAAACAAGCATAACTTCAAAACTTTGAACACCTAGAGAGGAAACTTGATATTATTGCAATTCCTACAAGCATATGTTCCTCCCTCATAATAAATTTAAGTAGCATCATGAAGGAATTCAACAATATAACTATCACATAAAGCATTCTTTTCATGATCTACAAGCATAGAAAATTTATTACTCTCCACATAAGCAATTTTCTTCTCATTCATTGTAGTGGGAGCAAACTCAATAAAATAACTATCATGAGACACTTGATTAACATAACCATATTGAAAATTAAAATCATGATGACAAGTTTCATAGTTATAATTATTATTTAAAGCATACATGTCATCATCATAATCATCATAGATATGAGGCATGCCATCATCATAATAAATTTTCTCATCAAAACTTGGGGGACTAAAAATATCATCTTCATCAAACATAGCATCCCCAAGCTTGTGGCTTTGCATATCATTAGCATCATGGATATTCAGAGAATTCATACTAACAATATTGTTATCATGCTCATAATTCAAGAAATTCTCATTAAGTATTTTCATAAATTGTTCCTCTACCAATTGAGCACAATTTTCTGAACCATCATTTTCACGAAAGACATTAAAAAGACGAAACAATTGAGGCAACCTCAATTCCATTTTTTTAGTTTTCTTTTATAAAACCAAACTAGTGAAAATCAAGAAACTAAAAGATTTAATTGCAAGATCTAAAGATATACCTTCATGCACTCACCTCCCCGGCAACGGCGCCAGAAAAGAGCTTGATGTCTACTACACAACTTGTTCTTGTAGACTCGTGTTGGGCCTCCAAGCGCAGAGTTTTGTGGGACAGTAGCAAATTTCCCTCAAGTGAATGACCTAAGGTTTATCAATCCGTGGGAGGCGTAGGATGAAGATGGTCTCTCTCAAACAACCCTGCAACCAAATAATAAAAAGTCTCTTGTGTCCCCAACACACCAAATACAACGGTAAATTGTATAGGTGCACTAGTTTGGCGAAGAGATGGTGATACAAGGGTAGTAATGATAGTAGATATTAATTTTTGTAATAGTAACAATAAAAAACACCAAGGTAGCAAGTAACAAAAGTAAGAACAAAGGGTATTGCAATGCTTGAAAACAAGGCCTAGGGTCCGTAATTTTGCTAGTGCAATCTCTCAACAATGATAATATAATTGGATCACATAACCATCCCTCAATGTGCAATGAAGAATCACTCCAAAGTTCTTATCTAGGGGAGAACATAAGAAGAAATTGTTTGTAGGGTATGAAACCACCTTAAAGTAATCCTTTCCGATCGATCTATCCAAGAGTTCGTACTAAAATAACACCAAGTTATCCTTTCCGATCTATCTATCTAAGAGTTCGAACTAAAATAACAATATATGATACGCATCAACCAACTCTAATGTCACCAAGATACTCCAATGTCACCACAAGTATCCATGAGTTAATTATACGATACACATCAAAGAATTTCAGATTCATATTACTCAATCCAACACAAAGAACCTGAAAGAGTGCCCCAAGATTTCTACCGGAGAAAGTAGGACGAAAACGTGCATCAACCCCTATGCATAGATTACCCGAATGTCACCTCGGGAATCCGCGAGTTGATTGCCAAGACATAGATCAAGTGCTCACAAATCCATAAAAGTATTCAATCCGGTAATAACAAAATCTCAAATCGAAAACTCAATTCATCACAACAAGGTAGATAGGGGAAAACACCATATGATCCAACTATATTAACAAAGCCCGCGAAACATCAAGATCGTGCCAAATCAAGAACACGAGAGAGAGAGAGATTAAACACATTGCTACTGGTACAAACCCTCAGCCCCGAGGGTGGACTAATCCCTCCTCATCATGGAGACCATAGGGATGATGAAGATGGCCTCCCGTGATGATTTCGCCCTCCGGCAGGGTGCCAGAACAGGTTCTAGATTGGATTTTCATGGCTACACAGGCTTGCGGCGGCAGAACTTCTCATCTAGGGTTATTTCTGGGGGTTTCTGAATATATAGAATTTTTGGGCATCGGTTTCATGCGAAGATGGGCCATGAGGGGCCCACAAGACACCAGGGCGCGCTACAGGGGACTAGCGCGCCCTGGTGGGTTGTGGCCACCTCGTGGCTCTTCTGGCCCTCCCACGAATCTTCTAGTGCCTCTTTTGTTCCAAAACAAATCGTCAAAAAGTTTCATTGCATTTGGAGAACTTTTATTTCTGCACAAAAAACAACACCACGGTAGTTCTGCTGAAAACAACGTCAGTCCTGGTTAGTTCCATGCAAATCATACCAAAACCATATAAAATTGTTGTAAATATGATATGAATACTTCATAAATTATAGATATGTTGGAGACATATCAAAAGTCTCGTATAAACTAGGTGAATCAATGCGCTATGGCGATGCCCATCAATCGATATCAATGCGAGGAGTAGGTATTGCCATGCAACGAATGCACTAGAGCAATAAGTGTATGAAAGATCAAATGAAACTAAGTGGGTGTGCATCCACCTTGCTTGCTCATGAAGATCTCGGGCATTTGAGGAAGCCATCATCGGAATATACAAGACAAGTTTTATAATGAAAAATTCCCACTAGTATATGAAAATGACAAAACATGTGACTATCTTTATGAAAAATATGGTGCTTTCTTTAAGAACAAGTGTGGAAAAAGAGGTAGTAGCACTGTCCCTTCTCTCTTTTTCTCTCATATTTTTCTTTTTTTTCTTTTTCTCTTTTTTTCTTTTTTTTCTTTTTCTCCTTTTTTCTTTTCCTTTTTTTTCTTTTATTTTTCCTCCGGAGTCTCATCCTGACTTGTGGGGGAATCATCATCTCCATCATCATTTTCTCACTGAGATAATGCTCTAATAATGATAGCCATCACACTTTTATTTACTTACAATTCGATATGAAAACTACTAAATAATATGACTCTATATGAATGCCTCTGGCAATGTATCAGGATGTGCAATGATCTAGCGTAACATGTAAACAATGATGAACGGAGGCTGTGCCACAAATACTATGTTAGCTACATGATCATGCAAAGCAATATGACAATGAGTGTACTAGTCATATGATGTAACAGTGGAAGTTGCATGGCAATATATCTCGGAATGGCTATGAAAATGCCATGATAGGTAGGTATGGTGGATTTTTTGAGGAGGATATAATGAGGCTTATGTGCAACTGAGCATATCATGTCACGGGGTTTGGATGCACCGGGGAAAGCTGTACTGATCCTCGAGGTGAGTATGGGCAATGCACGGTACCGAAGAGGCTAGCATATATGAAAAGGTTAGTGTGCGTAAATCCATGGATTCACATTAGGCATAAAGAACTCACATACTTATTGCAAAGCTTTATTAGCTCCGTCGAAGCAAATTACTACTCGCATGCCCCTAGGGAGGAGGTTGGTAGGAGTTAACCATCTCGCGCCCCGACCTAAACAACACTAGGATTTCAACGATGAATAAGAATGCTCACACGTCATCACCATGCCATAACCAATATTTAGATGAACAGAAAATTAACACCCTTTAAATATTGATATTTCTACTAACCAACAACCATGTAGTCACGCCCTTTCATATTACCATATTAATATCATTAACCCACAATTTCTCTTTTATGTGCTACATGAAGGTTTTGATTATGCACTCCTTGAATACGTATTACTTTTGGACTAGTCTTATAACCCATGCAAATTACAGTCACTATATATTAGACTCTCAAAAAAATTAAGTGAAGAACGAGAGTGCAATTATTTCTATAAAATCTATACGCCACCGTGCTCTAAAAGATATAATTGAAGCACTAGAGCAACTGCTTAGCTCAAAAGATATAAGTGAAGCACATAGAGTATTCGATCAAATATGGTGATAATGTGTCTCTTTAAAATATATTTTTCACACAAACAATGATTGTGGAAAACTAAAACAAGCAAACTAAAACACAAGACGTTCCAAGAAAAACTCATATCATGTGATGAGTAAAAATATAGCTCCAAGTGACATACCGATGGATTGAGACGAAAGAGGGGATGCCTTCTAGGGCATCCCCAAGTTTATACGCTTGAGTCTTCCTAGAATATACCATGGGGTGCCTTGGGCATACCCAAGCTTAGGCTCGTTGCCGCTCCTTATTCCCTCATCCATCGTGATAGCACCCAAAACTTGAAACCTTCAGCACATAAAACTCAACAGAAAACTCGTGAGCTCCGTTAGTATGATAGGTAAATCAAAACCTTTAGGTACTGTTATAAATTTATTGAGATTTTATTATTGCATAAGGTATTTTATTCTAACTTCTCCATGGTTATACCCCCGATACAATCCGTAGCATCATCAAAACAAGCAAACTATGCAAGCAAAAACAGAATCTATCTAAATCAGAAAAATCTCTAATGATCCATGAAATCACCATACTTATGTCACTCCAAAATTTTCGAAAAAGTAGGAAAATCTAGGAAATTTGTGTGCCAATACTGTGTAGAAAATTCTTATCTCAAAAACATTCCAGTAAAATCAGAGAAATTCTGCACTGGACGCAAAAGTTTTTGTTTTTGCACCGTATCAATTCTACTTATCGTACAAGTCATCCCAAAGGATTTACTTGGCACAAACACTAATTTAAACATAAAAACACAATCATTACAGTAGAAATAATTATGTTATCACACCATGACAGAAAGTAAAAAACAAAAATTGAAGATAACTATTGGGTTGCCTCCCAACAAGCGCTATTGTTTTATGCCCCTAGCTAGGCATAATGTATAGTCAAGTGTCGAATAGTCATGAGGACGATCCATCATGCTATAATCATATTCCGTTCTCTCATCAGCATGTTTTCTAATAGGTAAGCAAAAGTAATTGAAGGGACTAAACTTCACAACACAAGGGTCCGTGAGATCTCTCTCGGGAGGAATAGAAGGCTCCTTCTTAGGCTTTTCATAAGTAATAGTCAACTCTTCATTGTATAAGTTTCGATAAAGGTACTTCCTTAATTCCCTCTCAAGAACATGACGCAATCCAAGATTTGGTATGACAAATTGATCATTCTGTTCAGAAATTTTATCAACTAAGACATTAGGTGGAACCTTTTTTCTAAGGTTTTCATCATAAACAACATAGTCCGTTGATCTTAATTTTCTTATTTCTTTCAAATCATAAAGAATCCCTTCTATAGGTGGGCACTAACCGTTAACCCTATAATGAGAAAATATTTCTCTAGCCTCTTGCATGATATGATTAAATTCATGAACGAGAAATATTGTAGCTAGACGTTTAGTAGAGGCATCCTGAACATTAGAGAATTCTAGAAACAACCATTGTATGAAAGGATGCAGTTAAACGGATTGTTTTTCCAATTCAACTATAAGCAAAGATATAGCATCCGCATAATTTGTAGTTCTATCAAAAATAGATCCTCCTACCAAGGGTAACGAGCCTGCACAAGTGAAAAAGTCTTGAATCACACTTTTCCCAATGATATTACCAGTACCTATGCGGAATTTCATGGTTTGCATAATAGGTTCTCCCTTAGAAGGATCATCATCCGCAAGGTTATTGAGTTTTCCTTTAGCAACTTCATCAAAATTTCTTTTAGACTTCTCATCAAGAGGTTAAGTTTGATAATCAAAAGCTTCCGCACTAGAGGCATAAGCACCACTAATTTCAAACTCAAACATGATAGAAACTTGAAGCAAGCAAGCAAGCAAACTGGATAATAAGCTAGATAACTAAGCAAACAAGCAAATAGAAATATTTTTGTATTTTTGATTTTTATAGCAAGAAAAATATAACAGCAAAAAAAAGTAGAACAAGTGAATGATAATTTGTGAATAGGTACTTGATAGGAATTTGATGATGCTCCCCGGCAACGGCGCCAGAAATCCTTCCTGATACTTGTATACTGTGTTGGGATTTTCCCCGACGAGGAGTGGATGATGTAGCAAAGCCTAGGTAAGTGTTTTCCTTAGTGAGAACCAAGATTATCGAACCAATAGTAGAACCATGCAAGTTCCCGTATTCATCGCCTACGCACAAAAGAGCAAACACTTGCACCCAACGCGGGCAAGAGGGTTGTCAATCCCCTTGAACTCGTTATTTGCAAGCGATAAGTAGTGATAGATAGATGATTTGATAAATATAAATAGTAAATAAAAATATAGTAAATTATGGCAGAAAGGTATTTAGAGTTTTTGTAAATATAATTGTGAGGAGACCCGGGGGCCATAGTGTTCGCTAGAGGCTTCTGTGTCGAAGAAGGCATACGGTGGGTAAACAAATTACTGTTGGGCAATTGATAGAAAAGCGCATAATTATGCACTATTTATTCACGGCAATGATCATGTATATAGGCATCACTTCCATAAACAAGTATACCGACTCCTGCCTACATCTACTACTATTAACGCACCCATCGACCGCTATCCAGCATGCATCTAGAGTATGTCCCTTTCTGTCACTGGGATTGAGCACCGCAAGATTGAACCCACTACAGCGCACCGCTCCCACTTGAAGATAAATCAATCTAGTTGGCCTAACCAAACCGATAGATTGGAGAGCATTACAAAGCTATAACAATCATGCAAATAAAATACCAGCAAGTATTCAATATATTTTCATGAATAATCTGAACATAAACCCACAATTCATCGGATCCCAACAAACACAGCGCAAAGATTGATTACATAAGATAGATTGAAACCTGTGATCTGCGTTGGGTTTTTCCGCGAAGAGGAGCGGATGATGCAGCACAATATAGACAAGTATTTCCCTTAGTGAGAACCAAGGTTATCGAACCAATAGGAGGACCACGCAACTCCCGTGTTCAGCGCCTACGCACAAAAGAGCAAATACGTGCACCCAACGCGAGCAAGAGGGTTGTCTAGCCCCTTGAACTCGTTACTTGCAAGCAAATAAGTAGTGTAGTTGATAGTTGGATAAATATAAATTGCAAAATAAATAAAAAGGAAATAATGGCAGCAAGGAAATGATAGCATTAGTAAATTGATATGTGAATAGACCAGGGGGCATAGTGTTCTTTAGTGGCATCTCTCTCGAAGTAGGCATACAGTGGGTAATCAAATTACTCTTGGGCAATTGATAGAAAAGCGCATAGTTATGCAATATTTATTCACTACAATGATCATGCGTATATAGGCATCACATCCTTAAGCAACTAGAAGGACTCTTGCCTGCATCTACTACTATTACTCCACCCATCGACCGCTATCCAGCATGAATCTAGAGTATTTAGTAAAACAGAGTAATGCTTGGAGAACAATGACATGATGTAGACAAAGTAAACTCAATTAATATGAATGAACCCCATCGTTTTATCCTTAGTGGCAGCAATACAAAAACGTGTCTTGTCCCCTTCTGTCACTAGGGTCTAGAGCACTACAAGATTGAACCCGCTACAATGCACCTCTCTCACTGAAGATTGATCAATCTATTTGGCCAAACCAAATCGATAGATCGGAGAGAATTATGAAGCTATAATAATCATGCAATAAGAATCATATAATTCAGAGAAGACTCAAATCTTTTTCATGAATAATCTAAACATAAACCCACAATTCACCGGATCCCAACAAACGCATCACACAAAGTGATTACATCGAATTGATCATCGCGAAGATGCGATGAACTTTGTATTGAAGAACATATATATATATAGAAAGAGAGAGAGAGAGAGAGAGAGAGAGATACTAGCTATGGACCCGTAGGCTGTGGTAGACTACTCACACATCACCATGGGAGCAGCAAGGTTGATGAAGAGGCCCTCCATGATCGATTCCCCCTCCGACAGGGCACCGAAACAGGGCTCCAGATGGTCACACGGCGTAAAAGAGACTAGCGGCGGTGGAAAAAGTGTTTCGGGAGCTCCCCTAGGGTTTTCAGAATATATGTGAATTTATAGGCCAGATACGGCCGTCGGGAGACGAGGGGGGCGGCCACAAGCTAACAAGGCACGACCACCCCCCTAGGCGCGCCCTATTGTCTTGTGGGTCCCTCGTGCGGCCCCCGACCTCCTCCCGAAGCTTTCAGGTCTTCTTTTGGTCTAAAAAAATCATCAAAAAAATTCTTGGCAATTGGACTTAGTTTGGTACTGTAAACCAGAAAAGCCAAAAACATGCAGAAAATAACAACTGGCACTAGGCACTAGGTTAATAGTTTAGTGCTAAAAAATAATATGAATTGGCAAATAAATGCCCAAAAAGCATCCTAGGATGATAATATTATAGCATGAAACAATCAAACATTATAGATACGTTTGAGACAATCCCCAATCTTAATTCCTACTCATCCTCGAGTAGGTAAATGATAAAAACAATTTTTTTGATGTGGAATGCTACCCAACATGTAATCTATTGCAGGCATGATCATTGTGAAATGATGAATCAATAAATACCAACGTAGTAATATCCATAAACATAAGTAACACAATCATCAAACTTTCAAAATATACGACCCTTAAATAATGTTTACCCCCATTCATTTTATCATATTAGCATGGAATGGCTCCATCTTGTCAAGCACTACGGTGTAAAGTAGTCAATTGGATCGTACTTTTTAACGCGCTTTAACTTTTTATTACCCAGTCGATAAATGAGCGTGAACCATGGACATAGCATATAGGCGGAATAGAATATCGTGGTAGGTAACAAAGGGGTAAAAATGGAGAAGAAAGTCTCGCATCAACTCAGCGTATCAATGGGCTATGGAGATGCCCATCAATAGATATCAACACGAGGAGTAGGGATTGTCATGCAACAGATTCACTAGAGCTATACGTGTATGAAAGCTCAACTGAAGTTAAGTGGGCGTGCATCCAACTTGCTTGCTCATGAAGACCTCGGGCATTTGAGGAAGCACGTCATTGGAATATACAAGCCAAGTTATATAATGAAAAATGCCTAGTAGCATATGTAAGTGGCAAAACAAGAGACTCTCTATATGAAAAACATGGTGCCACTTTGAAGCACAAGTGTGGAGGAGGTAGTAGCACTGTCCCTTCTCTCTTTTCTCTCATTTATTATTTTTTTCTCCTTTTCTCCTTTTTTCTTTTTTCTTTTCTTTTTGTTTTCCTTTTTTTCTTTTTATTTTTTGTCCGGAATCTTATCCCGACTTGTGGGGGGAATCATTGTCTCCATCATCCTTTCCTCTCTCAGACAGTGCCCTAATAATGAAAAGCATCATACTTCTATTTACTTACAACTCGATCTGAAAAACTACTAAACAATATGACTCTATATGAATGCCTCTGGCAGTGTACTAGGATGTGCAATGATCTAGCGTAACATGTATGATAATGATGAACGGTGGCTTTGCCACAATACTATGTCAGCTACATGATCATGCAAATAAATATGACAATGGGTGTACAAGTCATATGATGTGACGATGGAAGTTGCATGGCAATATATCTCGGAATGGCTATGGAAATGCCATGATAGGTAGGTATGGTGGCTGTTTTGAGGAAGATATAAGGTGGCTTATGTGCAAGAGAGCGTATCATGTCACGGGGTTTTGATGCACCGGCGAAGTATGCACGAATCCATGACGTGAGAATGGGCAATGCACGGTACCGAATAGGCTAGCAAAATATGAGGAGGTGAGAGTGCGTACATCCATGGATTCACATTAGTCATAAAGAACTCACATACTTATTGCAAGGTTTTATTACCTCTCTCAAAGCAAAGTACTACTCGCATGCCCCTAGGGAGGAGGTTGGGAGGAGTTAACCATCGCGTGACTCCGACCTAAACAACACTAGGATTTCAACGAGGAATAAGAATGCTCACATATCATCACCATGCCATAACCAATATTTAGATGATCAACAAATTAACATCCTTGAACTATCGATATTTCTACTAACCAAGAACCATGTAGTCGCGCCCTTTCATTTACCACATTAATATCATTAACCCACAATTTATCTTTTATGTGCTACATGTGGTTTTGATTATGCACTCCTTGAATACCTATTTTTTTTAATAGTCTTATAACCCATCCAAATTACCATCACTATTTATTAACTATCAAACAAATATAAGTGAATAACAAGAGTGCAATTATTTCTATAAAATCTATACGCCACCGTGCTCTAAAAGATATAAGTGAAGTACTAAAGCAAATTCTAAGCTCAAATGATATAAGTCAAGCACAAAGAGTATTCTATCAAATCATGGTTAACATGTGTCTCTATCAAATAGGTGTGTCCAGAAAACAATGATTGTGGAAACCTAAAACAAAAGTAAACAAAAGCAAACGACCCTCCAAGCAAAACTGATATCATGTGATGAATAAAAATATAGCTCCATGTGACATACCGATAGATTGAGACGAAAAAGGGGATGCCTTCAGGGGCATCCCCAAGCTTAGACGCTTGAGTATTCCTAGAATTTGACCTGGGATGCCTTGGGAATCCCCAAGCTTAGGCTCTTTGCTGCTCCTTATTCCTTCATTCATCGTGATAACAACCAAAACTTGAAAACTTCAACACACAAAACTCAACAGAAACCTTCGTGAGACCCGTTAGTATAATAAACATATCAAATACCTTAGGTACTATTATAAATTGATTCATATTTTATTTTTGCATAAGGTATTGTATTATAACTTCTGCGTGACTTATACCCCTCGATATAATCCATAGCATCATCAAAACAAGCGAATTATGCAAGCAAAAACAGAATCTATCTAAAACACAATAGTCTATAATGATATGTAGAGAAACTACACTTTTTTAACTCCAAAAATTCTGAAAAATCAGGAAAACCTGGGAAATTTATATAGAAATACTTTGTTAAAAATTTATATAAAAAGACGTTCCAGTAAAATAAGAGAAATTCCGCACGCTAAAGTTTCTATTTTTGCACTCTATCAATTCTACTAATCATGCAAGTCATCCCAAAGGCTTTACTTGGCACAAACACTAATTAAAACATAAAAATAACAATAATTATAGTAGCAAAAATCATGTTATCAAACCAAAATAGAAAGTAAAACAAAAAAATAAGATAACTATTGGGTTACCTCCCAACTAGCGCTATTGTTTTACGCCCCTAGCTAGGCATAATGCATATGATCGAGTGTTGTCATCTTTGGCACTCAATACATAAGTAGCCCTCATGACAGATTCATAAGGTGGTTTAATTCTCTTCCTTGGGAAGTGTTCCATCCCTTTCTTTAATGGGAATTGGAATATTATGTTTCCCTCTTTCATATCAACAATTGCACCTATAGTTCGTAAGAAAGGTCTTCCAAGTATAATTGGACAAGTAGGATTGCATTCAATATCAAGCAAAATGAAATATACAAGCACATAATTTCTATTTGCAAGGATAAGCACATCATTTATTCCACCCAAAGGTTTTTAATGGTAGAATCCGCAAGATGCAAGTTTAGGGAACAATCTTGAATATCGGAGAGACCTAGCACATCACAAAGAGATTTAGGTGTAGTTGAAACACTCGCACCAAGGTCAGACAAAGCATTGCAGTCATATTGTTTTATTTTTATTTTGATAGTAGTTTCCCATTCGTCATGCAATTTTCTAGGTATAGAAACTTCTAGCTCAAGTTTCTCGTCATAAGCTTTTATCATCGCTCCTACTATATGCTTAGTAAAAGCCTTGTTTTGTTCATAAGCATTGGGCGAGATAATAATGGATTGCAACAAGGAAATACATTCTACTAAAGAACATCTTTCATAATTGAAGTCCTTGTCATCCAAGATAGCGGGCACATCGCTAGTTAAAGTTTTGACCTCTCCAAACCCACTTTTTTCAATTTTTTCATTAGCGTCATCACCCTCCGAACAAATGGGACGCCTTCTAGATAAAGTTCACTCATATCCAGTTCCTTTATCATCTATTTTCAGATTATTAAACAAAGATTCAATAGGAGAAGTACCAATTATTTTGAGATCTTCATCATGATTACGGTAAAAACCGGGTGGTAGAGCCTGTTCTAAGAATTCTCGTTTGGCTCTAAACCTCGCGGTCCTCTCCTTACTCTCATTTATAGATACTTGGATAGATTTAATACTTTCATTAATATCATGCTTGGGTGGCAAAGTTTTATTTTTTAAATTTTCCACATCTAGAGCAATTCTATCCATATTCCTAGCATTGGTGCAGCGACGTACTATACGAACGGTTTTTAACCCCTTTCCGCGACGTAGTTGTAAACCGTCGCCTTGCATGTGTGGGCGATAGGGGGTCCATCCCACGCGGCACGACAAACCCGTCGGCGATGGTGGCCAACGAACGCAAATGTTTGGCAAAACTAAGCGTATGGGATGTCCGAATCAATCACAAACGAGGGTCATCGGGTAATCGTTTGAGGTATGGTGTATTTCCCATACGGTTCATCCTTGCAACTCGTGTGAGATCACACTAACATCGCACGCACTATTCTGTGGCGCGCCATTTACGATGTGCACCGACTCGCAAATAGTTCACAATTATAAGGCGTGTATGATAAGGGGGCTATCATACACATTTAGTTCCACTATGACCGTCTGTGACATGATATAAGAGTGCATACGTTTGTCATTATAAAACTGCATGCGAAGGTTGAATCTATACCACACACGGCATTTTTGATAAACGTTTGTGATTTACAAAACGTCCCAAACGTGTGATCCATACTTCCCAAACGTGTTATCCAGACTGACTGTGTCGGATGAAGGCCTATCGCACGCGTTCTTCTTTGACCAACGTTTACGATGGCCACATTATCATACACAGATCGAAATAAAAAATCGTGTGTGATAAGGAGACTAGCACAAACGCTGGTGTTGTTAATCTCACACGTTCTTTCTCGTTTGACCGTGTGCGAAGACGAGACTCATCGCACACGCCGCAAATGGAAAAATGTGTGTGATGTTGAAGTTGATCGCAGACGTTTTTGCTTTCTCAAACTGTGTGCATTGTAATGGCCTGCAGAGCATGATTTGCCCCTAATTAAATACCTTTGTTCATGATTCACATAATTTACATTTGAAAGTAGGAATTCATGTATTTCATATCGAATCATGTATAAATGTAGGTTTAAGAACAAATGCATAATTCGATTCACATGTACATATACTCAAGAACTACATAAGCATCAATTCTCAAAAAAAGGAAAACTACAGAAGGGACTAATAAATAATGATGGAACCACGGTTGTATTAAAGACGGTAAAGAGAGAGCCGAAAGACATTCTGGTTGTTGGAGAAGGTGAAGCGGAATGCCCATATTGTGCCCTCCTCCATGCCGAACGCACGAACGACTGTAGGCCAGCCCCCTAGTGATGGCCGCCCGCCCATCCTTCACTGTCTTCCTTACGACTTCTCAATGCTCATTGTAGTCTCGATGATATATTTTAACCTTCATTGCGTGTCCAGCAATCATGTACTTTGCGAGGTAATCTTGAGTAAAATGCTTTGGGAACCGGTGCAAAGGAAAAAGATTCAGACATTATTGTGTGACAACTCATTATGGGCAGTACTAATAGAAGCCTACAGAGTTCGTAGTTACTGTCCTACAGCTCACTGTTGTGTTGGATAGAGCGTAAACAAATAGTCTAATTGGCATTGTTCATCTCTTTTCCCTAACAATCATTTTCAGATTCCTCACTTGATGCTGGTTCATGAATATTTCATTGTGCCACACGCAAAAAGGGTCCAGGAATGGATCTTTACCTAAGACATATGTACCTACAAGCAAGAAGTTGATATTAGAAGCTAAAATGCAGTTGCAGAATGGTGTAATATATTACTCCATTAGTTCCACAATGTGTTGCCTATAAATATTTTGAGAAGTCAACATTTACTTACTTTGACCAAGTTTGTAGAGAAAAACATTTACATCTAGAATTGCAATTCCATTTCATTAGATACATCACAAAATTTCATATTATATACATTTTAGATGGTATATGTAGATACATCACAAAAATCTATATGCACTACATGATGGAACGGATGGAGTATAGCCGGAGGGATGAAAAGAACCTCGGTGGAAAACGTTGGCCACTCCCATTGTTGTCCTGTGCAAGTACATGTAAAGTCATGATAAGTACAACAGGCTTAACATCAACGAAGTATACGAGGTATGTGCTTGAAATTAACAAGGCATATATGCTCACTATAACAACCAAATATAGCCATTTGATACTGGACAAATGCTCAATGGAACCAACCTAACAACCAGATAACAAAAAGCAAGGCGTCTGCTTGAAAACTAGACAAATGCTCACTGCAATGAACCTAACAACCAGATACAGAAAAGCAAGGCATCTGCTTGAAAACTAGACAAATGCTCACTGCAACAAACCTGGCAACCAAATTCAGAGAAACAAGGCATGACTGTTTAAAGCGGGAGTTAAGGGCACAAGTTAACAATACCAGGCATAATAGGTGGTATTGATGAAATTAAACTGCACAGTTCATACTTGCACATAATGAACATCACATTGTGAATAACTGAAAGAAACAAGGCATTCATGCTCACTGTAACAACCAACTATAGCCATTGAAAACTGGACAAATACTCAATGCAACCAACCTAACAACCAGATACAGAAAAGCAAGGCATCTGGTAGACAACTGGACAAATGCTCAATTAAACACTCCATTAAACCCGGTTTCTTTCCATGAGAGTCCACCGTACCTACCTATGGATTGAATAAGATCCTTCAAGTAAGTTGTCATCGGTGCACGCAGCAATAAAAATTGCTCTTAAATATGTATGATCTTTTATTGTATGGGAAAATAAACTTTGTACGAACTTGTGATGGCAAAGAAATAAACGCGACAGATTGCATAATAAAGTTTACTATCATAAGGGGCAATATAAAGTGAAGTTTCTTTCTATTAAGAGTTTGCACATCCAACATTAAAAAATACATGACAACCTCTGCTTCCCTCTGCGAAGGGCATATCTTTTACTTTCATGTATTTACTTCTACACAAGAGTCAATAATATTTGATCCTTTTCCTACGTATTAATTCTATAGTTGTCAAGCATTATGTGTTGAGGAAAGATCCAGATATATGTATCTAGTTGGATGTAGGTGATCATGATTCATTATTGTTGACATTATGCTTAAGATAAATGAGTTGGGTGGCAATTACTTTGAAGCCCCCATCTTCCTATGTGTCCGATGGAAACATTAGCTCAAAAAATATGCAATGAGTGTCAACAAGCATATAAGACTAAATGATAGTTGAGTATGTGAACTTCCTAGAATAAAACCTCTTACATTGACTATCCTCTGGAATATGATGAATTATGATTGTCTCAATGACTAAGATCATAGTTTGTTGATTGTCAATAAAGTTTATGCTTCATACTTCAATAATTGTGGAAAGATTGTTACTTGTTTATGAGAAGTTATATGATGAAAAAATTGCTGCTATGTTAATAGTCATTATTATCGAGTTCGGCTTTCGATTGAGGACAAGCGAGGTCTAAGCTTGGGGGAGTTGATACGTCCATGTTGCATCATGAATTCTTATTGATATTTATGTTATTCTTGTACAATATTCCTCATTATGATACAATTCTTATGTCTTTTCTCTCTCAATATGCAAGGTACATCAAAAGGAGGGAAATCACTGGAAACTGGAATTCTAGACCTGAAAACCAAGAAAATGGCTGAAAATTCACTGGATTCCAAATGACCTGAAACTTCACGGAGATTTTTTATGGAATATATAAGAAATTTTGGGCCAAAAATACACCCGAGGGGGGCCACCTGCTGGCCACAAGCCAACAGGGCGTGCCCACCCCCCTGGCGCGCCCTGTTGCCTTGTGGGGCCCCAGCAGGTCTCCCGACCCCCCCTCTTCTCCTATATGTTGTGTATTACCCTAGAAAAATCATAAGGATACTTTTGGGATGAAGCGCTGCCGTCTCGAGGCGGAAACCTGGGCAGAGGTCCTTTTGATATCCGACAGAGAGATTCTGCCGGGGAAACTTCCCTCCGGGAGGGGGAGATCGAAGCCATCGTCATCACCAATGCTTCCTCCTTCGTGGTAGGACCAATCTTTCATCAACATCTTCACCAACACCATCTCATCTTAAACCCTAGTTCATCTCCTATATTCATTCTTTGTCTCAAAACCTTAGATTGGTACCTGTGCGTTACTAGTAGTGTTGATTACATCTCGTAGTTGATGCTTGTTGGTTTACTTGGTGGAAGATATTATGTTCAGATCCTTCATCTCCATTATTACACTTTGATCTTGAATAGGTTGATGATGTGTGAGTAGTTATGTTTGTTCCTGAGGACATGGGAGAAGTCTTGTTATAAGTAATCATGTGAAGTTGGTATTCGTTCAATATTTTGATGATGTATATGTTGTTGCTTCTCTTAGTGGTGTCGTGTGAACGTCGACTACACGACACTTCACCATGTTATGGGCCTAAGGGAAGGCATTGTGGAATAACAAGTAGATTATGGGTTGCGAGAGTGACAGAAGCTTAAACTCTAGTTTATGCGTTACTTCATAAGGGGCTGATTTGGATCACAACGTTTCATGCTATGGTTAGATTTATCTTAATTCTTCTTTCGTAGTTGCTTATGCTTGCGAGAGGGGGTAATCATAAGTATGTTGTTTGTTCAAGTAAGAACAACACCTTAGCACCGGTCCACCCACATATCAAATTATCAAAGTAACAAACGTGAATCAACTCAACATGATGAACATGACTAGACAGAAATCCCCATGTGTCCTCGGGAGCGCTTGCTTATTATAAGAGTACTTTCAGGCATGTCCTTTGCTATAAAAAGGATTGGACTACCTTGCTGCACCTTTGTTACTATTGCTACTTGTCAGTTGTTACGAATTACTTTGCCACAAAACTATTTATCACTGTTACTTGCAGCACTTGCAAAGAATACCTTACTGAAAATTGCTTATCATTTCCTTCTGCTCCTCGTTCGGTTCGACACTCTTACTTATCGAAAGGACTACGATTGATCCCCTATACTTGTGGGTCATCAACCACCATATGTTTGCCTAATCAAATGAGCATGAAAGCTTCCACACCTTACTATCTATCGTTAAGAAGACATCCTTCAACTTTAAGTAATATTGTCCACATAATTTCATATGAACAAGTTCTCATATTGTTAAACTTTTAAAGGAAACTTTTTCTTATTTCTTCCCTTTTTCTTGTGGTGTTAAACCTATCCAACTTCACTGAATTTTCGTTTCCCCTTTTTTGAGGCGTGACATGAAATGATATGTTTGAAACCTTTTTGTTGACATCTAGGAGTTTTTCACAATTATTTCAGTTCTTTACCTATCTTATTTTACTATTGTTAGAACTTGCTCCATTTTGTCCATGGATCATTAGTTTGTATCACTTCACCAGGTTGACATTAAAAGATGAAACCAATTTTACTTAAGCCATCAAGTTGTTGACCTCTACTTTTCAATCGATACTAATGATGTGGAAGACTTACACTGGTGCAGCGACCTGCTATACAAACGGTTTTTAACTCCTTTCCGCGATGTAGTTTTAAACCGCTGCCTTGCATGTGTGGGCGATAGGGGGTTCATCCCACACAACACAGAAAAATCGTCAGCGATGGTGGCCAACGAACGCAAACGTTTGGCAAAACTAAGCGTATGGGATGTCCGCATCTATCACAAACAAGAGTCACCGGTCAACCGTTTGAGATATGGCATCCTTCCCATATGGCTCATCCTTACAACTCGTGTGAGATCATGCTAACATCGCACACGCTATTCTGTACGCACCGTTTATGATGTGTGCTAAATCGCAAATAGTTCATAATTGCAAAGCGTGTAGGATAAGGAGTATATCACGCACACTTATATTGTCCGAATCGTTTGCAATATTAAACTAAGACGATAATTTAACCATCGTACAAGTATCAGATAAGTTTAAGAAACGTCTGAATGTCGTACATGCGTCCGACAGGATAACTATCGCACGCGCTATTCTGTGGTCCAACGTATGCGATGCATACTACATCACAAACAGTTTACCATTTTAAACTGTGTGTGACAGAGATTCTATCACCAACGTTGAATTCGATTGCACCGTTTGTGATATTGTCTGAAATCACACACGGTTTGCATACAGTAATTGTGTGCATGGGCGCACACGTTTTCTATCTGTGAAACGTGTCGGATCATTAGGTATATCACAAACGAACTTATAAACAGTGTGCGTCGTAATGACCCGCATAGTATTTTCTTATTATTTTAATCGCTACAATTTACAATTCTACAGAATTTGAATTTGAAAGTAGGGAATAGCTTTTTACATATACATAGATAGGTTCATCAACCAATGCATTATTCCATTCACAGGTACATATGTTCAAGAATTACGTCAATGAAAGAATTACATAAGCACCAAATAAAGAATGATGAACGACAGTTGAATACTTGTATTAAAGACGGCAAGGAAAGAGGCTAAAGATATTCTGGTTGCTGTAAAAGGTGAAGCAGAATGCCCGTAGTGTGCCCTCCTCCATGTCGAATGCACACACGACTCTAGACCAATCTCTTGTGATGGCCGACCGCCCATCCTTCAATATCTTCATGACTTCAAGATAGTCATTCTAGTCTGGTAGAAATACATGTACATTTGCATGTCCAACAATCATGTAGTTTGAGAGATGATCTTGGATAGACTGCGTTGGGAACCACTGCAAAGGAAAAAGATACAGAGATTTTCATCTAACAACTCATTATGTGCAATAAAAAGGGTACAAAGTTCTGAGTTAATATACTGAATATCACTGTTGTCTTGGACAAACCGTAAATACATAGTTTAATTGCCACATTTTGTCCCATTGTACTAACAATCTTTATTAGTTACCTCACATGATGCTCTCTCCGTACCACTATATAAGATCTAATTACATCCAATGTACTAACATATTGGATGTATTAGCGTCTTAGATTATGGGGCGGAGGGAGTATAACCTGGAAAACAAATATAGCCATGTGAACCAAAAACCATTAAAATAGGCATATGCTCACTACATCAGGCTTAACAACAACCAAATAAAGTCATTCATAATGGTATTGTTGAATTTTCATAGAACAAAGCTTGTACTTAAACATAAAATTGTATAATTGAACATCACAGAGTGAAAAAAAACAGGGGGTGTATTACCTACACCAGGCTTAACAGGAAACAAATATGGCCATTGAACTGGTATTAATCAAATTGTACTGCACATTGTGAATAACTAAATAAACTAGGCATACTACAGCAACCAAATAGTCATTCATATCGGTATTGTTGAAATTGCATAGAACGTACCATGTGCTTAAACATCAAATTCTATGATTGAACACCACATTGTGAGAAAACCGAAATAAACAGGGGTGTGTTAACTACACCAGCTTTAACAGGAACCAACTGTATGATTGAACAACCAAATCAAGCAATTGAAGCTGGACATATGTTCACTACAAACAACCAAAAATGGCTAAACAAGGTATATGCTCACTACAGACAACCAAACATAGGTGTTCATGAAATTGAATAGGTGTTCATGAAATTGAACTGAACAATTAATACTCTAGCGTAGGGCGCACTTGTCGACAACAATTTGTCATCGTCAATGATGCCTGACTTGGCAGCTGACGATGCCAAAACACCACCATAGAACGCGACTTTCATAAATGGCAAAAGGGTCTCGTTGGCGATGAAGGCAAATTCCTGACAGCAAAGCAGAGTAGACCAGAGGCATACTAAAACAACCAAATTTAGGTATATGCTCACTACAGACAACCAATCATAGGCAGTGAAATTGAACTGAACAATTCATACTCCAGCATATCAAATTGCACTTTTGAACATTACAATTCATACTCCAGCATAGCAAATTCCTGACAGCAAAGCAGAGTAGATCATAGGCATACTTCAAACAATCAAATATAGCAATTGAAACTAGGCAAATGCTAACCACAAACAACCAAAAACCTTTAAAGGAAGCATATGCTCACTACAACAGACTTAACAACAACCAAACATTTATTCATATCAGTATTGTTGAAATTGCATAGAAGATAGAACGCACCATGTGCTTAAACATCAAATTGTATGATTCAACATCACATTGTGAGAAAACTGAAATAAAAAGGGGCGTGTTAAATACACCAGCTTTAACGGGAACCAATTATATGATTGAACAACCAAATCTAGGAATGAAACTAGACATATGTTCACTACAAACAACCACATATCACGGTAAACAAGGTATATGCTCACTACAGACAACCAAACGTATGCACTGAAATTGAACTGAACAATTCATACTCAAGCATATCAAATTGCACTTTTGAACATTACAATTCATACCCCTTGGAAGAAACTGGACTGGGGGTGCGCACCATGCGCTCCCTGTTGTGGCAGCTTAGCTCCTTCCCTTTGGAAGAGCAAGTTTGAAGGGTGAAGTCCGTGATGTCGTGGATTGGCTATTTCCCCTTGGAAGAGATAGATAGGGCGTGCTTGTCATCGTTGCTGTCGTCACTGAGGTATGACTTGGCAGCTGACGATGCCGAGCCGCCGCCATATATATAGAACGCGACCTTCAGAAATGACAAAAGGGTCTCGATGGCGATGAAGGCAAAATCCTAACAGTGAAGCAGAGTAGCTCAGCGACGGGGCCATGCAGGAGATCCAAGGAGGTTGAACCCGAAGGGGAGGGGGTGCATCACTTAACCTGTGGCATAACCCGCGTCAAGTCATCGCTGTCGATGAGCTCCATGTCGTAGCCGGCTATCGGGACATACAGACATGCGCGAGCCCGCTTATTAAATGCCCCGGGCCAGTCATCGTAGTGAGCTTCCCCGGGGGGCCTCGGCGGCCACCTCGCCGTCGTCCAGTGGAAAGGCCTCGATATACCTCTTTTTGGCCATTCACTCCTCCCACTCCCTGGGATGCATAGTCGGGCTAAGGCTGCGATGCTCTGGAGTGTGGGTGACGATGGTGTCGGGGCACGGATGCTCACGATCACCTATGGGACCAAAGGTCCCTTGTGGTTTGGCAAGGGGGGTCACGTTGCACGAAGAGCGAAGAGCATGAGACGGCGTGACGATCAGGACCCAGGCATTTTACCCAGGTTCGGCCCGCTGTTAAGCGTAAAACCCTACTCCTGCTTTTTGGTGGATTGATTGGAGGAACACGAAGAACGCACAGTGCCTAACCCCGGCAAGGACTGCTATCGGGGAAGGAGCTGCTACGCGAGTACAAGCGTTCGGGGGTTCCAATTGCCAACCTTGAGCTAGGTTGCCTTGGGCCTCCTTTAATAGTGCAAGGGGTTACCACAATGGTAAAACAGACTGATACGTCTCCAACGTATCTATAATTTTTGCTTGTTCCATGCTGTTATATTATCATTCTTGGATGTTTTACAATCATTTTATTACAACTTTATATCATTTTTTGGGACTAACCTATTGACATAGTGCCAAAGTGCCAGTTGCTGTTTTTTACTTCGGAGGAAATCAGTACCAAACAGAGATGAAACGCTGCGGGGATATTTTTGGATTTTTTATGGACCATAAGAGACCACATGGGCCAAAGAACACCAGAAGAGGGGGCCCAGGGTGGCCAACACCCACATGGGCGCGCCAGAGGCCCCTGGGCGCGCCCTGGGGGTGCTGGGCTCCTCCGGCACCCCCTCAACTGACTATCATGCCTATAAATTCCCTGGATATCCAAAAACCCTAGAAGAGTCGATGAAACACAATTCCAGCCGCCGCAAGTTCCAGAACCGCGAGATCCAATCTAAACACCATCACGGAGGGGTTCATCTTCTTCATAGGTGCCTCTACGATGATGCGTGAGTAGTCCACCATAGACCTACGGGTCCGTAGGCAGTATCTGGATGGCTTCTTCTCTCTCTCTTATGATTCTCAATACAATGGTCTCTTGGAGATCTATTTGATGTAAACTTTTGCGGTGTGTTTGTTGGGATACGATAAATTTTGAGTTCATGATCAGTTTCTATCCATGAATATTATCTGAGTCTTCTTTGATCTCTTATATGCATGATTACTTATAGCCTCGTATTTCTTCTTAGAATCTTTGGTTTAGTTAGGGCAACTAGATCGATTTTTCTTGCCATGGGAAGAGGTGCTTTGTGATGGGTTCGATCTTGCGGTGTTCTTTCCCAGTGACAGAAGGGGCAGCAAAACACGCATGTATCGTTGCTATTAAGGATAACAAGATGGGGTCTATTACTACATGAATAGATCTTGTCTACATCATGTCATCGTTCTTATTGCATTACTCCGTTTTTCCATGAACTTAATACACTAGATGCATGCTGGATAGCGGTCGATGTGTGGAGTAATAGAGGTAGATGCAGGCAGGAGTCGGTTTACCTATCTTGGATGTGATGCCTATATAATGATCATCACCTTGGATATCGTCATGACTATTCGATTTTCTATCAATTGCCCATTAGTAATTTGTTCACCCACCGTGCGCTATACTCATGAGAGAAGCCACTAGTGAACCCTACGGCCCCTGGGTCTACTTTTCCATCATGTTGCTTTCTGATCTACGTTTTTTGCAATCTTTGTTTTCAGATCTACAAGACCAAAAACCCAAAAATACCTTGCTGCATATTAACTCTTTTTATTTGTGTTCTTGAGAGATCTATCTCTCCTATCTATAACTACCTAATCTATCTTATTACCGTAGAGAGATTGACAACCTCTCTTTCGCGTCGGGTTGCAAGTATTTATTGTTTGTGTGCAGGTGCTGCTTATTGGGTGTTGGTGATCCTCCTACTGGTTCGATAACCTTGGTTTCATAACTGAGGGAAATACTTACCGTCGTTGTGCTGCATCAGCCCTTCATCTTTGGGGAAATACCAACGCAGTCCAAGCCACGTCAAAGGAATTTCTGGCGCCGTTGCCGGGGAGGAAGCAGTCTCTTCTACGTGCCTATCGTAGGCGCCGAGGGACTCCACCATCATCTACCCGGTTCCTAATCACAAATCTCATCTCCTTGCAATTACATTATTTGCCATTTGCCTCTCGTTTTCCTCTCCCCCACTTCACCAATTTGCCGTTTTATTCGCCCTCTTTTTCGTTTTCCTTTTTCTTGCCGGATCTCTTTTTGTTTGCTTGTTTGCTATCTTTGCTTGTGATGCCATGTGCCTTCTATTTGTTTGCCTCTTCGCTTGCTAAAAATCTATTGATATGGATCCTCATCCACTTGCTAATCTTTTCAAAAGACCGAATTATGATGAACCAATTGCTAGTGAGTTGAGTGCACTTGATTATCTCTATGAAGTTTTGCATCAAAATCATGAATCCGAAATTTTTGATGAAGTGTTGAAAGAAGAAATTTAGAAGGTGATTCATGATAGCTCCTTGATTGAAAAGCATGATTGCAATGATGTTACTATAAATTATATTCATGTCAATTATGCTAATGATATGCAAAGCCACAAGCTTGGGGATGCTATGTTTGATGAAGATGATATTTCTAGTCCCCCAAGTTTTGATGAGAAAATTTATTATAACGATTGCATGCCTCCTATTCATGATGATGGTGATGACATGTATGCTATAGTGAGTAATGATAACCATGAAACTTATCATCATGGTTTTAATTTGCAATGTGGTTATGTCAATCAAGTGTCTCATGATAGTTATTTTGTTGAGTTTGCTCCCACTACCATGGATGATAAGGAATTTGCCTCTGTAGAAAGTAATGAAAATTCTATGCTTGTGCATCATGAAAAGAATGATTTATGTGATAGTTATATTGTTGAATTCCTTCATGATGCTACTGAAATTTATTATGAGGGAGGAACATATGCTTGTAGGAATTGCAATAATATCAAGTTTCCTCTCTATGTGTTCAAAGTTTTGAAGTTATGCTTGTTTTGCCTTCCTATGCTAGTTGATTCTTGTTCCCATAAATTGTTTGCTCACAAAATCCCTATGCATAGGAAGTGGGTTAGACTTAAATGTGTTTGCCATGAGATTCATGATGCTCTCTTTCATATTTCAATTACTACTTTTTATGTGAGCATCATTGAAATCATCATGCTTAGCTAGGGGCGTTAAACGATAGCGCTTGTTGGGAGGCAACCCAATGAATAAATAAATTTTTGCTTTTTCCTTTATGTTTTTGAGTGTTGACACAATTATGCCTCTGTTATGATTGTGTTTTTATGGTTTATTTACTGTTTGTGCCAAGTAGAACCGTTAGGATGATTCATAGGATGAGTAGAAGTGATGCTGAATCTGAAACAGAAACTTTGCGTCCAGTATATGAATTTTCAATTTTTTATGGAACGTGATCTTGAGCTGAAATTTTAACACAGTGTTTCTATACAAATTCCTTACGTTTTCCTAATTTTTTGAATTTTTTAGAGTTACAGAATTATGGGTATGGTACAGATTACTACAAACAGTTCTGTTTGAGACAGATTCTGTTTTTGTTGCATTGTGTGCTTGTTTTTTGAATCTATGGTTTGTATTGAGGGGTATAAGGCATGGTAAAGTTAAAATACAGTAGGTATAATGCAATTATAAAATTTGAATGGGTTTACAACAGTACCTAAAGTAGTGATTTGCTTTCTTATACTAACGGATCTCACGAAGATTTTGTTGAGTTTTGTGTGATTGAAGTTTTCAAGTTTTGGGTGAGATCACGATGGATCAAGGAATAAGGAGTAGCAAGAACCTAATCTTGGGGATGCTACCGCACCCCCAAGATATATCCAAAGAGTAACAAGCAACTAAGCTTGGGGATGCCCCGAGTGGCATCCCCTCTTTCTTCTAACGACCATCGGTATTTTACTTGGAGCTATATTTTTATTCGTCACATATCATGTGTTTTGCTTGGAGCATCTTGTATCTTTTCTTGATTTGTTTGTTAGTTTTTCCTTTGTATCCTTGCTGTACACACCTATTGGAGAGAGCCACAATCATGCTATGATTTGTTAGAATTGCTCTATGTGCTTCACTTAAACTTTTTGAGCTATAGGAATTGCTCTAGTGCTTCACTTATATCTTTTTGAGCACGGCGTGCTTGGAAACTTTTGTAGAAATACTCTCATGCTTCACTTAGATTAATTTTAGAGTTAGTAAATTTTGAAGAAATCCTCTCATGCTTGACTCATACCTTTTTGAGAGATGAAATCTTTATGCTTTTGTGCTTCACTTAAATTTGTTTGAGCTTGCCAAAAAGCAATGGCAATATATGAAACTAGTCCCAAAGTGATAGATATCCAAGGAGGATATAATAAAAACTTTCATGAAGATCATTGGACAAATTAAACTTGATTCCTTGTAATAGTTTTGAAACATGATGATAGTAATATGTGAGTCATGTTAGTGAGTAATTATGCTTAGTAGGAATATTGGTGTTAAGGTTTGTGATTCCCTATGCATGCACGAAAGTCAATAGTTATGCAATGAAGTTACATCCTACTTGTGGTGCATTATTCGGTGTTAGTTATGTTCAATGCTCACTTATGTGATTTTTCCTTTCTTGGTTTGGTCGCTTCCCAATCTTTTTGCTAGCCTTCACTTGTACTAAGTAGAAATACTACTTGTGCATCCAAAATCCTTAAACCAAGTTTTGCCTTATGAGTCCACCATACCTACCTATATGCGGTATTTCCATGGCGTTCCAAGCAAATTTGTATGTGCCATCTCTACATTTTCAAAATAAATTTTCTCTTTTGTGTGCCCGTACTGCTCATGAAACGGTGGGGAGTGTCCAATATTTTTCCATGCTAGATGTGTTATTCTCAAGATGAGTGTTTATTCACTTGTCATTGCACGAGAGTGCGGCGGTAATAGGGATGCCCATTCCCGAAATGAAAAACAAAAAAAATATTTACTTTATGTTGTCAAATAATAAATTCCTTGGAAAGTGTTGGTATGGAAGGCAACCGTGGATACGGCCCGCCATGGAAAGTGAAAGTTTGGTGCAAAAAGGAATAAACTTTATTTTCTGTTTGGGAACCGCCTATGATATATCTAGCATGGAAAGTATTGTGAGCTACTTTGTCGTTTTCGTTGACAGGAAAAGCATGCCACCCTAAATATTTCTCTCTCCCAATTTAAACCTTGAGCTCTGGCACCTCTACAAATCCCTACTTCCCTCTGCAAAGGGCCTATCTATTTACTTTATGCAATTTTTATTTTTGCTTTGAGTCTCCATCTTCTCTTATAAGCACCAACTAGGGGGCACTATGATCGTACTTGAGCATTGGGCATAGCTAATATTTGAGTGTGTTTCATGAATGGATCAATGATTGAGCATGATGGGCTAGGGATAACTTTCTTTAGTGTTGATATTTTGAAAGACATGGTTGCTTGTTGACATGCTTGAGTATTGAAGTCATTATGTTAAAAATAAACTATTGCTTTGAATCATTTACAAGTCCAAATGTCCATGCTATACAAAAGAAAAGAATATGATGAACATGTTAGGCAGCATTCCACATCAAAAATTCCTTTTTTATCATTTACCTACTCGAGGACGAGTAGGAATTAAGCTTGGGGTTGCTTGATACGTCTCCAACGTATCTATAATTTTTGCTTGTTCCATGCTGTTACATTATCATTCTTGGATGTTTTACAATCATTTTGTTACAACTTTATATCATTTTTTGGGACTAACCTATTGACATAGTGCCAAAGTGCCAGTTGCTGTTTTTGCTTATTTTTTACTTCGCAGGAAATCAGTACCAAACAGAGATGATACACTGCAGGGATTTTTTTGGATTTTTTACGGACCAGAAGAGACCAGATGGGACAAAGAACACCAGAAGAGGGGGCCCAGGGTGGCTAGCACCCACATGGGCGCGCCCTGGGGGGTGCTGGGCTCCTCCAGCACCCCCTAAAGCGACCATCGTGCCTATAAATTCCCTGGAAATCCAAAAACCCTACAAGAGTCGACGAAACACAATTCCAGCCGCCGCAAGTTCCAGAACCGCGAGATCCAATCTAAACACCATCACGGAGGGGTTAATCTTATTCATAGGTGCCTCTCCGATGATGCGTGAGTAGTCCACCATAGACCTATGGGTCCGTAGGCAGTAGCTAGATGGCTTCTTCTCCCTCTCTTATGATTCTCAATACGATGGTCTCTTGGAGATCTATTTGACATAAACATTTGCGGTGTGTTTGTTGGGATCCGATGAATTTTAAGTTCATGATCAGTTTCTATCCATGAATATTATTTGAGTCTTCTTTTATATGCATGATTACTTATAGCCTCGTATTTCTTCTTCGAATCTTTGGTTTAGTTAGGCCAACTAGATCGATTTTTCTTGCCATGGGAAGAGGTGCTTTGTGATGGGTTCGATCTTGCGGTGTTCTTTCCCAGTGACAGAAGGGGCAACAAGACACACATGTATCGTTGCTATTAAGGATAACAAGATGAGGTCTATTCCTACATGAAAAGATCTTGTCTACATCATGTCATCTTTCTTATTACATTACTCAGTTTTTCCATGAACTTAATACACTAGATGCATGCTGGATAGCGGTCGATGTGTGGAGTAATAGAGGTAGATGCAGGCATGAGTTGGTTTACCTATCTTAGACGTGATGCCTATATAATGATCATCGCCTGGGATATCGTCATGACTATTTGATTTTCTATCAATTGCCCAACAGTAATTTGTTCACCCACCGTGCGCTATACTCATGAGAGAAGCCACTAGTGAACCCTACGCCCCCCGGGCCTACTTTTCCATCATATTGCTTTCCGATCTACATTTTTTGCAATCTTTGTTTTCAGATCTACAAAACCAAAAACCCAAAAATAGCTTGCTGCATATTTACTCTTTTTATTTGTGTTCTTGAGAGATCTATCTCTCCTATCTATCACTACCTAATCCATCTTATTATCGTAGAGAGATTGACAACCTCTCTTTTGTGTCGGGTTGCAAGTATTTGTTGTTTGTGTGCAGGTGCTGCTTATTGGGTGTTGGTAATGCTCCTACTGGTTCGATAACCATGGTTTCATAACTGAGGGAAATACCGACACAGTCCAAGCCACGTCACAGACATTATCTATTCGTGAGATAGCTAAGCGGAGCTATCATACCTAACTCTGGCATTTAGGACAAAATGCCATGATTACTTGCCTAGCTGGCGCTTGGGGGTGCATCCCCGGCAAGCTCTTGCCACCGCTTGGCCGGTCGTTGCTTATGGTCTTGACACGCTACAGGGCGGGTGTCAACCGAGCGTATCTTGTATTCCGATGTGTCGCCGCGTGCTTAGCGAGAGCTGATTAGCCGCCTGAGGGCTCGACACCGCATCGATAAGTGATAGATGTAGCGATGCAGTGGAGCGGTGGCCGGTTGGCTCACGCTTGCCGAGGAGTGGCTTGCCGGGTCTTCTGGGAGGCGTGCATGTCTTGGTCCCCGGTAAGTGTCGGGGACGTGCTTGGCGCGTCGCAGTCCAGGCTTGGGCTGGCGCGTTGTGTTTGTTAAAGTCTTGTCTTGGTCATTCTCCGGGTTTTTGCTTCCACCGCCTTTGCATAAGTCAGGGGCACAGGGTACCCCTGTACTAGTGCACCGACAGGAGCCCCCGGGACTGGCCCACACGTGGTCGCCAAGTGCCGTTGGGTCAGGCCCAAATTTCATGCACAGGCGCGCAATGTGAGGGAGTAACTGTCAATTTATTGGTCAGCACTGACCCACCACCTCAGGCCTTTTCCGCCACGCACGCCGCATGCATAGCGGGGAGTTAGCGACAGGTGCGCGTGACTTAAAGTCCTGATCGTGGCAGAAACCGCAGCGCCATGGATTGGAGAAATGGGACGGTTACTTGTTTGCCCGTGATCGTGGGCGATGGAATTGGTGGAGACGGGCGGCGACCCTTGGAGTGGTGGAGAGCCAGCCCCCGCACCCTCCCCTATAAATTGGGGGTCGCGAGGGGCGATGCTCATCCATCGTTTCTTCCTCCTTGAGTCCAAAACCCACAGAGCTTCCCCTTCTGCTTCTTTGCCTTGAGCTGCGCTCGCTCTCCCGATGCTCAGGGGGAGGGACCGAGCGAGCGTGTTTGCAGAGCCTTCCTTCCGGACCTCTTCTCAGTTCCCGTCATGGACAGATGGTTCTGAACTGAAGGCTGATCGGGGAAGTCTTGGATGGGGGAGCGGGCAGCGTGGTGGCCGTATCGGGGACGACAACGGTGGTACGCCTGCCGCCACGCTGCCTGTTTCTTTAGTCTTGACTGAGCTCCATGCGGTTGACATCGCGCCGGGATCTATGTTGGAGGTGCTGCGTCGCGGTGGTCCACGGTTCCCGCATTCCTTCTTGAAGGTGATGGAGAAAAAAAGCCGACACGGTCACCACGGGCGTGCGTGTGGTTGCAGCAGCGCGTCGTCATTTACCGCGGTGAAGCTCTCCTCCCGCAGCACCTTGGATGTAGCGTATGGGAGGGAGCTCTTCATCTTCGCGTGCTCTTCTAAGGCGGGGAATGGAATTCCCCGCCTTTGGCCACCAGGGACGACCATGCTCTCTGTGGGGTCCCCGAGTCGCCATGCCCGGAGCTTGGGTGATGGCGGAGGTGTGTCCTTGGGCGGTGGCGATGAGGAAGATGATGGCAGTCGGGAATTTGGGACGGATCAACAGCACGGATGAGGTCTCCGACGCGTCGCATTCCCCGGCAGCACCATCATCACCAGCTGGGCCCGGCAGCGCCACCATCTGCACCTGCTCTCCGCCATCTTTCCCCTTGTAGGTCTTGTCCGCTTCGTCAGCTTCGTCCGCCCTGCCTGGGGGCAGGGCCCTCCTGCTCGCCAGTCTCATCCCTTTGGTCCTGGCTGGGAAGCGTCGAATCCCGGCCATGCGCTCCTTTTGCCCTCTGTTCCTCCTCTACCTAATCCCTAAGAGGAGAGGGACAAGAAAGGGATTACGGGGCACTTATCTTTTTTTTATGTCAAAAGATGTAAGTGCTTGTCAAGTTTTAATTAATCACAATGTAATCTCTACCCATTTTGTATCGAAAATGAATGAGAATAGAATGCTATTTTCTTCCCGCAAGTACTATCCCTTTCCTTTCCTTATTTATACTGCATTAGTATGTTTTGTCTTTGCCGCACGAAGCTACTTGCCGGGTCATCATTCAAACCACGAGTGCGAAAGTGGGGGAACGAGCCCCCTGGCAATAGGCTTGGCGCTGTTCCCCGGCAGAGCTCCTTGTCGGTATCGGCGCTGCCACCCTTGTAAACAAAGACAAGGGGGATGGCTCGTCCCGACAAGGGTTTTCACCACGTGGATGACTCCACAACCCACAGTATGGAAGATACTAAGGGTTTCCTTGAGAAATCGAGAAGTACTGAAATGGAAATATATGATATACTTATCTTTTCCAAGCAGTATCTTCTTTTCGCGCGTGATGGGCCACCATCCTTGCTTCTTTGTTCCCCTTCCCTGTTCTCTCGATGGTAAAACATGTAGGGTGAGAACAGTAACAAAGATTACGGTTTCATCAAGTATTCTAGCTAATCTTTATAACTTAAAAGCGCTAACATTGCAGTCATAAAAATGCGTAATGAGCATGTAAGGATGATGATATGGTGCAATGCCTAGCTTTATTATTGTTGCACAGGGTCTGCGCCTGGCTTTGTACAAAGGGTTACATGCAACATCGGCAAGGCTTGTACAAAAGGTGGCTGCCGGGGACTGAGCCCGACAGCCGCGCCTTACGGGTAGAACTTACGAAGATGCTCAATGTTCCATGAGTTCTGCACTTTGGTGCCATCTTCGGTCTCCAGACGGACTGCGCCAGGTCTAGTGACTCGTACTACCCGGTAAGGGCCTTCCCACTTTGGCGTCAACTTGTTTGTACCCTTGGCGGACTAAACACGCCGAAGGACAAGGTCACCTTCCTCAAGCCTTCGGGCATGAACCCTGCGGCTATGGTAACGGCGCAGAGCTTGCTGGTAGCGTGCTGCACGCACCACAGCCCGGAGACGGTCTTCCTCGAGGAGCGTGGCATCGTCATGCCGCAGTTGCTGTTGCTCTACTTCATCGTAGGCAAGCACTCGAGGTGACCCGTATATGAGTTCCGTGGGGAGCACTGCTTCCGCCCCGTACACTAGGGAGAAGGGCGTCTGGCCGGTAGCTCGATTTGGTGTCGTCCTGAGGGACCAAAGAACCACCGGCAGCTCATCTATCCAGCGCCTACCGCTCTTCCGCAACTTATCAAAAGTCCTTGTCTTGAGTCCTCGCAGCACTTCAGCATTCATCCTCTCGACTTGCCCGTTGCTTCTTGGGTGAGCAACAGAGGCGAAGGAGACCTTGCTTCCAAGGTTTTGGATATATTGCATGAAGGCACGGCTCGTGAACCGGGTGCCGTTGTCGGTGATCACTCTGTTAGGCACTCCAAAGGGGCACACCAGTCCTTTCATGAACTCGATAGCTGCCTGTGCGGTCACCTTTCTCACTGGTTCCACCTCAGGCCAGTTTGTGAACTTGTCGGCTGCCACGAACAAGAACTCAAAGCCCCCGAAAGCACGGGGAAAGGGGCCCAGGATATCGAGCCCCCAGACCGAGAATGGCCAGGATAGAGGGATTGTTTGGAGGGCTTGTGTTGGTTGATGGATGTTCTTGGAATGGAACTGGCAGGCTTCACACTTGGTGACCAGTTCAGTAGCATCCTGGAGGGCAGTGGACCAATAGAAACCCTGCCGGAAAGATTTCCCGGCAAGGGCCCTTGATCCAATGTGGGAACCACATACTCCTCCGTGAATCTCCGCCAACTGCTTCAGTCCATCCTCCTGGCAGATACACCTTAATTTCACACCGTTCGGTCGTCTTCTGTACAGGGTGTCATCGACAAACTGGTACATACTTGACCAACGGGCTACTCTTTCGGCTTCTTCTTGTTCTTCGGGGAGTTCTCTTGTTTAAAGGAAATGGGCTATATGCTGCGCCCAGGTTGGAGTCCGTGGCTCGACAACAAGGACTAAAGGCATCTCTTCGTCTCCGGGTGCGCTTGTCTCAACCGCTAGACCCTGAGGTCATGTGGGAGGGAGCTGCTCGTCAACCGGAACGGGATTTTCCCCGACAGCTTCTCTACCAGCGGCTTCGGGAAGCTCTGCCGGGAAACGCTTGTCGGAGTTCAGCTTTCTTCTCTTCTTGGACATCGCTGATGGGGACACTGATGGTTGAGTGAGGCGGAGAACAAAGGTTCCTGGTTCCACAGGAAGCTTCTGCGCATCGCACTTCGATAGATGGTCAGCAATGATGTTTTCTGCTCGTGGCACATGATCTGTCTACAGCCTATGGAAGTGCTCCTCCAATTTCCTCACTTCTTCCACGTAGGCTTCCATCAGTGGGCTCTAGTAATCCTTGTTGACTTGCTTTATCACAAGTTGAGAATCTCCTCGGATGATCAGCCTCTTTATACCCAACTCCACCGCGATTCTGAGTCCGGCAAGGAGCCCCTCGTACTCAACGGTATTGTTGGTGGCTTCCTCCCGGGGAAAGTGCATCTGGACGACGTACTTGAGGTGCTCTCCGGTAGGGGCGATGAGGAGCACACCTGCTCCAGCCCCTGGAGTGAGAAAGCACCATCAAAGTACATGATCCAATCCTTGTGTGCCTCTTTGCCGGGGAGGATTGTCTCTGGAGCTTCATCATCTGGCGTGGGTGTCCATTCTACAATAAACTCCGCCAACGCCTTGCTTTGAATGGTGGAAGTGCTCTCATACTTTAATCCGAAGCTTGACAATTCCAATGCCCACTCAACTATCCTGCCAGTGGCTTCGGGGTTTCTCAGTATGCGCTGCAACGGGAAACGGGTGACAACTGTTATCTCATGGGCTTGGAAGTAGTGGCGTAGCTTCCTTGAGGCCATGATGAGGCCGAAAATCAGCTTTTGTACTCCAGAGTACCTTGACCTAGCCCCCTTGTAACAGGGAACTGACAAAGTACGCGGGCCGCTGCACCATTTTCTTCTTTGCCACTTCTTTGGATTTGCTGTCAACCATTTGCTGAGATCCCCCTTGATCTGTGTCGAGTCCTGCCGCAGATGTTTCTTTCTCGCTCCCGGCAGCATCAGTAGCGGCTGCTGAATCTCCATCCACCCCCCGCTGCGCCACCAGCGCTGCACTAACCAGTCGATTCGTTGCTGGCAAATATAGCAGCAACGGCTCTTGCGGTTTAGGAGCGACCAAGGTAGGAGCAGAGGATAGGTATTTCTTCAGGTCTTGCAGTGTTGCATCTGCCTCCGGGGTCCACTTCATCAGGCCAGCCTTCTTCAACATTTTGAAGAATGGCAAGGCGCACTCAGCGGACTTGGAGATGAACCTACTCGACACGGCAACACATCCGGTCAAGCGTCTGATATATTTGATGGCCTTGGGTGCCTGTATCTGTTCGGTCGCCTTGATCTTGTTGGGATTGGCTTCTATTCCCCACTGATATACGAAGAACCCAAGCAGCTTGCCGGATGGGACACCGAACACATAGTTTTCAGGGTTGAGCTTCAGGTTGATCTTGCGCAAGTTTGCGAAAGTTTCCTCCAGATCTTGTATGAGAGTGGCTTCATCCTTGGTCTTGACCATGATGTCATCCATGTAGGCTTCCACATTTCTATGCAGCTGAGGTCCAAAACCAATTTGAACAGCCCTGGCGAAGGTCGAACCAGCACTCTTTAACCCGAAGGGGATACGCACAAAGCAGTACGTGCCACAGGGAGTTATGAATGCGGTCTTCTCCTCATCTTCCTTGGTCATAAATATCTGGTGGTAGCCAGAGTAGGCATCCAAAAAGGAGAGCAAGTCGCATCCGGAGGTGGAATCAACAATTTGATCTATATGCGGCAAGGGGAACGGGTCCTTCGGGCAAGCCTTGTTCAAGTCAGTGAAGTCTATGCAAAGCCTCCATTTCCCATTTGCCTTTCGTACCACTACCGGGTTTGCCAGCCAAGTTGGATGCACTACCCCTCTGACCAAACCAGCTGCTTCAAGCTTCTTGATTTCCTTGGCAATGAACTGCTGCCGCTCCATGGCATGTTTCCTAACCTTTTGCTTGACGGGCCGGGCATGAGGACAGACAACAAGGTGGTGCTCAATTACCTCCCTAGGAACGCCGCGGATGTTAGATGGTTGCCAGGCAAACACATCTACATTCTCCCGCAGGAAGGTAACGAGCGCGCTTTCCTATTTGTCAGTAAGGGTAGCACACTGATGGTGAAGGTACCACCCGTGCCATCCTCCCTTGCCATGACTTTCTTCATCTCAGGATATGTGATCCTGGTCTTCTTGCTAGCGGAACTCTCCGGCAGGTCATCGTCGGGTGCAGCGCACTCCGAAGAGGCACGCTTCCCGGAGTCCTTGCCGGTGTTTCTGCTAGCCTTCTTCATCTTCTCTGTGCCCTTGGCGGGAGCTGGGATTTCTGTGGCTTCAGCTGCTACCGCGTCGTGATACATCTGGTCCACACAGATAACTGCGTTCTTCTTGTCGGATGGGATGGAAATGACCCCAATGGGCCCTGGCATCTTCAAGGTCTTGTAGGCATAGTGGGATGCTGCCATGAACTTTGCCAGAGCTGGGCGACCAAGGATTCCGTTATAAGGCAGCGGGATTTCGGCGATGTCGAACACTATCCTCTCTGTTCGGAAGTTCAACTCCCCGCCAAATGTCACAGGCAGAGTGATCTTTCCCTTGGGTCAGCTCCTGCCGGGGTTGATTCCTTGGAATGTACCCGTGGCTTCGAGCTCTTCATCAAGGATCTGCAGTTTCTCAGCCACTCTAGGGGAGATCAAGTTCAATTCGGCCCCGCCGTCAACTAACATCTTAGACACCTTGAGGTTGCGGATTGTCGGGGAAACCAACAATGGCAAACATCCGACCGTAGTGGTACGGTCAGGATGATCCTCTTCGTCAAAGATGATAGGCGTGCGGGACCATCTGAGTGGCTTCCTAGATTCTGCAGTTGGTGCCACAGCATTGACTTCGCGTGCCCACTGCTTGAGCTGGCGGCGAGAGGAATGCAAGGACGCACCCCCGTCAACGCACATGGCTTCGGTTGCTTTCTGAAACTCCCTGTCGCTGGAATCCTCATCATCATCCTCATCTTCACTCATATCGTCTGTTTCCTTCTTCTCTCGGCCTCTGGCAGATTTTTTCCCTTTGCCGCGGGGTTTTGCCACGACGACCTCCTCTGCCGCCACTGCCTTTCCCGACAGTGCCGTCCTGGCCTTTATCCTTGTCGCGCTTCTCGTACTCGGCCCTCTGTTTCTCAACAAGTTGCTCGACCTGTCGGCATTCTTGGCGATCATGGCCCTTGGTGCGGTGAATTTTGCAGTATGGCCCGTTGGACTTCCCGGTCTTCTCAGCGGCAGCAGCCTCCCGGCAATCTGCGCACGCGGCAGCTCCCTTGCCGGGGGTTTCGGCTTTCGCCTTCTTTCTTGTACTGAGGTCTCCGGAGCTCTCGACAGCCAATACTGCTTTTCCCTTACGCTTCTTGTTGCGTTTCCTGCTCCTTCCCTTCGGGTCGGGGGCGTCATCGTCATCATCAGAATCCACTTCGACGCCCGCCTCCTCTCCGGGAAGTCGCCTTCCTTCTTCAGCTCGAGCACACTTATCTGCCAAGGTGTAAATCTCATTACAGTCTTGGGGAGCTTGACATTCATCTTGGCTCGCATCCTCCTGTTGCGCACGTACGAGTGGAACGCGGCAATCACCGCTGCGGGATGGATCTCTGGGATGTTGCGGTGCACTCGGCTGAATCTCTGGATATACTTTCTCAAAGTTTCTCCCTCCTTTGGCGGGAGGACATGGAGATAGTTGGGCTGGCCTGGTTCTTGATGACCACCAGTGAAGGCGCCAACGAACCCGTTACATAGATCAGCCCAAGACGAAATGGAATTCTCCGACAGGTGCATCAGCCATGATCTCACATTTGGCTTGAGTGCTAAAGGAAAGTAGTTGGCGAGCACCTTTTCATCTCTTCCGCCTGTGGCTTGGAAAACTATTGTATATATTCCCAGGAACTCTGCTGGCTTTAGCTTCCCGTCGTATTTCTCCGGTAGCTCAGGCTTGAAAGCTCGGGTCGACGGCTAGCAGACCTGTCGCAGATCGCTAGTGAAGCCAGGGCAACCAACCTCGTAAGGAAGGTACCCGCCAGCACTGGGCGCGGGGTCGCAGACGTCTGGACCGTTGCGCTTGTCGGATTGACGGTGCACTTCCCGGCGTCGCTCGATGGTGATGCGCACGTCTTCTTTCCGCCGGTCTTCAAGGACACGCCGTTGATCCTGGCGGTCGCGCAGGCCATACGAGACTATGGAAGCCTCGTCGTGCTCCTCAGCGTGGGAAGCTTGCTGCAGCTGCCTCTGGGCTTGCTGTCGCGGAGGGGACTGCACTGTTGGGGTGGCCCCTTCAACGCGCTCACCGCCCCGTGCCACTGCTGCTGTTCGCGTGCGTCGCGATGGTTCTGTATGCTGGGTCTTGTTGGCTTCAACGAAAGAAATCAAACTCTGATTGGTGGCTCTCCATTCATTCATCTTATCAGCCGCTGGCATGAAGTTGAGCAGCATCTGGACTCGTGCCATGGCCTCCTCTGCGGTGCGCGGCATGGCGAAAGAGGCAGACCGCGACGTCGCTCGACTCTTGGTAGGACCAAGAGAAGCGTCGCCGCATCCATGATGATGTGCGCCACTCGCCGGAGCTTTCTGGTGGGCAGTGGGTCGATCCTGTGGGGCTGCGGCTCCGCTGGGTGCTCCGTCCCGTTCTGCACGAGGTGCATGCCCAACAATCTCGCTGGCGACGGATGCGGCCAGAGGGTCATGGCTCGCACCGGACTGGGCGCCGCTGGGGCGGCCTCGGCCATCCGCGTGGCGGGAAGGTGCTGAACGGATGTTCCCCTCGCCTGTGGCGTCGGCGCCGAGCTCGCCATGTTGTTGTTGTAGTTGCTCCTCTCCGGCGCCTCCTGCTCCATCTCCGACCATGAAGGGCTGGACGGGGGCGCCGCCTGCGCCGACCGCGTTGTCCACGACGCCTGCCTCGCCCGCAGCCGCCGTGGCGCCTACGGCGCTGACGACCGCGTGTGAGGGAGCCTTCGAAGTGGAGGGATGCGGGGCCGCATCGTATTTCTTCTTGGGAGCCATTGTTGAAGAAGATGACGATGGAGATCGATTTGCCGTTCACAAACTCGGGTTCGCGCAAATGATGCACGCTCCCTACCTGGCGCACCAAAGAAGTCGGGGCACGGATGCTCACGATCATCTATGGGACCAAAGGTCCCTTGTGGTTCGGCAAGGGGGGGTCACGTTGCACGAAGAGCGGAGAGCATGAGACGGCGTGACGATCAGGACCCAGACATTTTACCCAGGTTCGGGCCGCTGTTAAGCGTAAAACCCTACTCCTGCTTTTTGGTGGATTGATTGGAGGAACACGAAGAACGCACAACGCCTAACCCCGGCAAGGACTGCTGTCGGGGAAGGAGCTGCTATGCGAGTCCAAGCGTTCGGGGGTTCCAATTGCCAACCTTGAGCTAGGTTGCCTTGGGCCTCCTTTTATAGTGCAAGGGGTTACCACAATGGCAAAACAGACATTATCTATTGATTAGATAGCTAAGCAGAGCTATCATACCTAACTCTGGCATTTAGGACAAAATGCCATGATTACTTGCCTAGGTGGCACTTGGGGGTGCATCCCCGGCAAGCTCTTGCCACCGCTTGGCCGGTCGTTGCTTATGATCTTGACACGCTGTAGGGCGGGTGTCAACCGAGCGTATCTTGTATTCCGATGTGTCGCCACCTGCTTAGCGAGAGCTGATTAGCCTCCTGAGGGCTCGACACCGCATCGATAAGTGACAGACGTAGCGATGTGGTGGAGCGGTGGCCGGTTGGCTCGCGCCTGCCGGGGAGTGGCTTGCCGGGTCTTCTGGGAGGCGTGCATGTCTTGGTCCCCGACAAGCGTCGGGGACGTGCTTGGCGTGTCGCAGTCCAGGCTTGGGCTGCCGCATTGAGTTTGTTGAAGTCTTGTCTTGGTCATTCGCCGGGTTTTTGCTTCTACCGCCTGTGCAAAAGTCAGGGGCACAGGGTACCCCTGTACTAGTGCACCGACAGATGGGGATGGGGATCTGTGGGAAAGAGGGTGCTTCACAGGCCGACACTACGGGGTGGACCAGAGTTGTGCGTGCATTCGACATGGAGGAGCACTACTGTCGATTTCACGGACGACTCTAGTCCAACCCCCTTGTGATGGATCTTCATGAGGACTTAGAGATAGTCATGAGAAGGCCTGCACAGGATGACGGTGGAGTTTGGGGCGGCGACAGCGGGCTAGCTAGGGTTCGGGCGAGGGAGAGGAGTGGTGCATGCGGGAGCGAAGGTTTTCCTTTTTTTACGTAATCTGAGCAGAGGTTTTGTGGTAGGGAGGGGGGCAGGTGGTGTTTGAGGAAATGTCGAGGGGGCTACTAAAATTTTTACTAGGAGGGAGTGAAATGCCAGGATGCCGGGGCTACTGAAATTTTAGATTACGGGATTGAAGCGGCGCAGCCAGCGCCGGAGCAACAAACATCACACACGGCAGAAACATAATAAGTGTGTGCTATCAAATAGGAAAAACCCGTAGAACCGCCATTTTTCAAATGGCTCAAGGCAATAGATATTTTTGCGAGGGAAGTCTCGTGGAGCCCAATCGTGTCCGGCGCCCACCAATGGACCATGCTGATGTGCCAGCGTCGGAGGGAATGGTGTCTGTTGACTGTACAATCGCAAACGGTTGTTACATTCGAATCGTTTTCTATTTACTCCTAGTTAATAATATATAGGAGCATTTCTCCAAAAAAAATGCGGGAAAGGAGTCAGAACACATACACGCCTGCATGTGGAACAAAAATATGTATGCACAAGGTGGTTTGATCGTTCAAAATACCCAATGCGCAACTTTGATGTGCCACATGTCTCCTCCGTCGCCACTTCGTGTTGGAGGGAGGGGGAATCCTAGCTACGAATACATGCCCCCAAACAGGTCTCACGTCTCACCCATGCCGTAACACGAAAATGAAACATATACATGAATCCAACATGGTCAAACAACCCCATCTCTTCCGGTCAATGGTGGACTATGGCCCATGCGCCTCGCAACCCGGACATCCCGACCAAATAATTAACATTTTGGTCAAACCTCTCCCGCTGTCGGTCGAAAGGATGGACGTCCACCGAGGCTCATGAATGAGCGTGACACCAATAACCACACGGTGGAGTGTCGAAGACAGCTATCACCTGCAGGTGGCGGAAACATATGTACGGAAATGTTGTGTTGCATTTGAATTCATTAATATATACCTCATGTGCAACTTTGATGTGGCACATGCTTTGGAACCGGAAATTCCCCCCTATCCCCAAGCAAGTGTTCATGACGCGTGCAACTAGTATGTCGAGCGTCGATGGGAACGGTTCACGTGTACGTACGCGTACGCTCAGACTTGGGTAAGGAAACTCAAATGACCTATATATTATATACCATAACACAAACCAATTGAAGAATCCACCATGGTAACATCTCTCTCGTTGTCAGTCAATGTGATGGACATCCACGCGGGCCCACGAATAGACTTTCCAACGACAACCACACGAAGGAGTATCCAAAGACAATCACCATCTAAGCGTGGATCAAACATATGTATGGAAGTGTTGTGTGATGTTTACATACCCAGCACACAAACTTTGGCGTGGCACACCTTCCTCGGGAATCTTAAAGTCCGCACGGAAAGCGAGGTTCACAACGCGTAGTATATATACCCCCCCCCATTCGAGCCGATGGGAGAGATATTCATGCGTACACTACACGCACTCAAATTATACCATGTAATCTCACACCCATGGCCTACCGCAAACATCGACCAAAAAAGAATCCACAATAATTAACCTCTCTCGTTGCAGTACAAAAGTACGCGAGGCCATAGATGGGAGTGACACTGATAATTGTGCGATTGGGCGGTGTCCGAGGACAACCACCGCCTCCATGCTGCCCTAACATATGTACGGAGGTGTTGTCTGATGTTTTGAATACCCAATGCACACCTTTGATGTGGCAGCTTTGCAATCCGAAAAAACACGGAGGTTCACAACGTGTACAATGAGCACGCGCGTGCACACATGCGCCCAACTTTCGTCCGGAATCTCACCATGATCTTCACCGAAACACGGCCTAAGATGAATCCACCTTTGATCAAACCCCTTTCGCCGCGCCATCCAAGGTGATAGACCGCGCGGGGGAAACGAATGGGTGTGTCGGTGGTAACCTCATGAGTGAGTGTACGAGGACCACCACCGCATGCATGAGACACAAACATATGCATGAAAAAGGTCAAGATCGGGATGCTTTACATATATACCCAATGCACGACTTTTGACGTGGCACATGCCTCACCTGAAGCTGGCAATGATTAAAACCGTTACCCACATCCCCATGGGTAATTACTATATTAATTCGGACACGGAGAAGTGCCAGCTTGAATTCCCATGGGGAAGATGGTGGGTCAAATACCTTACCCAGCTTGCAGGACGCGGATGGGGATGGGATATATATAGCATTACCCGCCTTAGCCATGAAGTACTTACATATGGGCTCTGAAATTAGTAGACCCCACATAATTGCGCCCTCGGTCACCCAAATTTCCACAGATCCCACCCCATCTAGCCCAAAAATCGCTAAGAAATCCCAAACTTAGCCACAACATATTGTTTATTGCGTTGAAATACTGTTTTTTTACTGAAATACTATCGAATGTTGTTCTTAAATGCATGTTGGGTTTCCCCACGAGGATAAAGAAGTGGCGACGGGGATGGAAACTTTTTATCCCCTCGCACGGGTACGGAGACGGGGACGGGAATGGGAGGACGGTGATAGGGACGGGGATGGGACTCCAATATACCCGCCTGAGTAATCCCCATTGCCAGCTTGATGCCTAACTAACCAGACAACCCCACGTGGTGGCGCGCATATGACGCGTATTGTGTGCCGGACCCCCACACCCCACTCGTCCCACCACACCACCGCCACTTTGAGGCATGCATGTCAAACTTTTTCTGTAGTGCACATGTGACAATAGGAGTGCAGTGTTAAAATTTGATTTTTAAAGAACATTAAGACATTTGTATACATTAAATTGATTCCTTAGGTATTCAATTTGTAAATTTCAAATTTGAACTATATGCACACGCGGTTGTGCGCCCAAATGGATTAGATTTTTTTTTGTCTTGGGTGCATGTTTAGTCCCCATGGAAGGAAAAACAATAAATTTTAAACTTCTCGGGGCTGCAAACATTGACTCTTGGCTTTTAAATTCCAGAAAACGCCCAGTTAAGCTAGAATTCATGAAACATTGACATGATTTCATGATAGGGAACTTATAGGTCGTGGTAAATAAATCGTCCAATTTGAGAGAAGTTTTCATCTAAGCTTCTTGCAAACTGGGGCTTATTAATAGATGCAACACAGAACTGCCACGTTAACATCACAAATGGTTTATTAATCCAAACTGTTTTTATTTAGTCCGCGTATTAGCGTTGGTTAAAGTTAAGCTTTGCAAACTTTGACCAAATTTTTAGACAACAATATTGATATTTACAATTAAAAATTAATACCATTAGATTCTTTATTGAATGTACTTTCATATTATATATATTTGTCATGGTAATTATTTCTATTTCTTTCTATAAAGTTGGTCAAACTTTATCATGGTTGACTTCAGTCAACACTAATATGCAGACTAAAAAAATGGAGGGAGTAAGTGTCGTAGCTTCACAGAAAAACAATACACGCCCTGCGATCGGTGCAAGTAGATATGATTTGACGGGACGCATGCTAGCAGGTTACCGCGCAGGCTAACCGGGATGCATCCGAGTAGGTGTGTGAATTGATGGGAGGCGTGTTCGCTACGCAGTTTCGCAGGGAGACGTGCCGTCAGGCGTGTGAATTGACGGTGCGCATGCGAGTAGTCCGTCGCGCAGGCGGCTCATCGGGAGGCGAGCCGTCCCTTTAAACCGTCGCCCGCCTCCCTCTTTAAGTCCCAATTTCCCTTTATTAACGGCGCCTGAGCCGCTGGTTTTAACATGCTCGCTACACACAATCCTCTCTCCCCTCCTGCATCCTCACCGCCGTTCTCAATCGTCATCAGCGGCCTCCCTGCACCATGGAAGGGAGTAACCACGTCGGGGCCGGCGAATCACCCGAGCACAGCGTGAAGGTGGGCATAGAGATTGCCGTCATCGGAGATGACGTATTACGCAGACAGCAGCGTGGCCTTGACGTTGTCGCCGCCGTCGTGCTTCCCTAGCCGGAGCCGGTGGTCCACAGCGACTCCGACAACCACTCCAACAATGACAACGACTCGGACGGAGAAACGGTTGGTCATCTATACCCATTTTTGGTAAATACATATAATAGGCTGATTGGTTTGCTACCAACATTTGGCATTGCTGCCAATATTTGGCAAAATCAAAAGTTGTCAACATTTGGCAACCTTTTGTGATATTGATAACGAGAATTGGTATGCAACCAATCTCTAGCCAACATTTGGCAGTTGCTAAAATATGGCATGCCAACTTTTGGCATTAAACCAATTAGCTTCAATTTAGGGTTCACGTTGTCGCATGATATATTATGTTTCATAAACTCTGCCTTGCGAATTCGTGTTATAAATTATACGGACGTCGCATTTTTTACTATGTATAGGTGCTATCTGACGATGTGGACGGCGAGGATGAAGACGTCCATGAGAGGTTGAAGAGTCAAACGCTTGGAGAGCTTATGGATGGAAAGCATAACAGGCGTGTCAGGAAGAATGGGGGCTATGGATGCCCGTTCTGCAACCATAAAATTAACAACACGTATTCTAGTGTTGTGGCGCATGCAAGAGGACGAGCCGTTGGCCACTTCAAGCAGAAGTATTCTCGCGGGATAGCGCACGCCGCGTATGCCCAATTCCTGGAGAATCTTAATGACCAAGCATGAAGATGAGATGTTGGATTGAATCTACCTAGTTTGTGTGTATTATTTCTATGCTTGTGTATTATATTTTTTTCCGAGATTGAAACTGTGCGACGACTTTCATTGTGCCGCGTCATTTGTCTTCTTATTGGCCATAACGCATCCCTACAGATCGCACGTCTGAATCGCAGGATGTACACAGATCGAACGGCTGTCCGTATCTCCATCACACCGAAGTGCTAGTTTACTTGAGAGTAATATTTATATAGGATTTATCACACACTATTGGATCTAATAAACCGTTTCCGCCGAAGCACATTATTCTAGGACATAAAACCCTCAGCACCACTTCAAAAAAAACCTCAACACCCACACGTCACAAAACCCTCGCCCGCTCCCCTCCTCCCCTCCCATCCCCAGTAGCACCTACACTAACACTACTCCGGGACTCTCCATGCATGTCACCGCCTATCCCCGTGGCAACCACTTAGCTTGACGCCGCCGGCTGCCGCCAAACGCCACCGCATTTCGCCACTGCTGCTTGTCGCGGCCTCTCGGCACTGACTTTGTCGACACTGCTCGCTGTCGACCCATCTCGCCCGATTGGGGAATCTTCTATACTGGTTTTTTTCCAAGAAGAACCAGGTAACTAATCTACTGAGATATTTCCGCTCATCTCTTATCCCAGTCCGTCGGACCCTTTTAATCACCCATCCGAAATCACCGTGGATTACTGTTTCGTCTAGCTATTCGAGGGTTTTCATTCATAGAGTGTACAATGCTAGGACACATCAGGGCTATGCGGCCTTGGCCAAAAAACCGAGGAGTTCCATCTCATCGCACCAGACGACTTCACGAAGCGCACGGTATGTTCAATCTCATACTACCTGGGTTGACGTGCATGGCCTATACTTTTTCTGAACCTATACTATATATTGCTACATTTGGATAAAAGGTGCCACATGCAGCATTTACGTCAAATGTGATTTCTTCTTCTTCTTCTCCTTCTATATTAGGCAAGTTAATGATGTATTGTTCTTTCATTTACTCTCATATATATTTGCACGACATCATGGTTACATTATCTGTTTACTTGTAATTGTTTGTCTTTTCATATCAACTGATGTGCTGTTCTTTTAACTACTACTCCCATACTATCATGTTACCCTGTTCTTTAACAATCTTCTCAATTCCTGCAGTACATCCCTTGCTTTGCAATGACAACTGTAGCTGTAAATCTTGACCTTTACATAACTGAAGACTCCAAGGATATCATATTCAGCACAAACCATGGATTTACAATCGTTGTTTCTGTAAAACTTGATGAAGATTGTCACTCCTATTTTGAAGAAGGCCTTTGGGCAGAAATTTCTAAGTTTTATGTACTGAAAGCTAGCACTAAAATTACGATGCACCTAAAAGAGCCTGACCATACGATAAATGCTAACTTCCCCGACGACATCCTCCGTCCATACTTTGTTGGAAGTAAGTGTTCTTTCTAGTATCTGCATCTTGACTTGCGTAGCAATATCAAAGTAACCGTGTAGTATTTCAACAACCAATTGGGATTTCATTTTCTTAATCTGTTAAAACTGTTCCTACCTAGTAACTTGTAATTACCAATGCACTATTCTTCTGCCCTGATCTAGCTACATAATCACTATCCTCCCACTGCTCTACTCTTGACAGAAAGAGCCGCCGGCGACCATTCTCCGGATGTGGATGTCGAGGTTGCCAGCAAGCGGAGGCGGGCTGAGCTAGAAACACAAGCGCCTCTGATAGGCCTAGACTTCATCAGCAGCCTACCCGACGATATGTTGAGAGTCATCATCTTCCTCCTCCCTATCAAAGATTGCGTGCGCACAACCGTCCTCTCCCGGCGATCCCACCCCCTATGGCTTTGTGCCCCTCTCGGCCTCATCAGCGAGCACATGCACTGCACTGGCTATCGCAAACGCTTGGATGCATTGTCCCAGATCCTCGGCACGCACTGTGGCCCAATCAAAGGCCTTACTATGGGCAGGTTCCGTTTCAATGGCAGGGACCGAGCCAAGCTTGACGAGTGGTTCTTATCGACCGCCCTAGATCATCTCGAGGAGCTTGATACGTCTCCAACATATCTATAATTTTTTATTGTTCCATTCTGATATATTATCATTCTAGGATACTTTTTGGGTCTTTATTTACCAATTTATAATATTTTTGAGCACTAACCTATTGACCAAGTGCCTAGTGCCAGTTGCTGTTTTCTGCATGTTTTTGGCTTTTCAGGTTTACAGTACCAAACGAAGTCCAATTGCCATGAAACTTTTTGATGATTTTTCTGGACCAAAAGAAGACCTGGAAGCTTCGACAGGAGGTCAGAGTCCGCACGAGGGCCACACAAGCCAACAGGGCGCGCCTCAGGGGGGGCGCGCCCTGATGGCTTGTGCCTCCCTCGGTTGCCTCCTGACGCCTCTCTCTGGCCTATAAATTCTATTTCACCCTAATAATAATGGAGGCAGTCCCGAAACCCTTTTTCTGCCGCCACAGTTCTTTGTTCCTTCGCGTGGCCATCTGGAGCTCCGTTCCGGCACCCTGCTGGAGGGGGGATCGATGACGGAGGGCCTCTACATCAACCTTGCTGCCCTCATGATGATGTGTGAGTAGTTCACCACAGACCTACGGGTCCATAGCTAGTACCTAGATGGCAGTGTCTCTATCTCTTGATCTTCAATACAATGGTCATCGCATCTTCGCTTTGATCTATCCGATGTAATCATGTTGTGCGGTGTGTTTGGTAGGATCCGATGAATTGTGGGTTTGTGTTCAGATTATTCATGAAAAGTATTTGAGATACCTATGATATATATTGTCTCTTAATTTCATGATCATTATAGCTTTGTAATTCTCTCCGGTCTATTGATGTGCTTTGGCCAAGTAGATTGGTATTTCATCGGTGGGAGTGGTGTGTTGTGGTAGGTTCAACCTGACGAGTTTCTATATCCCAGAGACAAAGTAGGGGACAAGATGCGTCTTTGTGTTGTTGCTACTAAGGATAACACGATGGGGTTCATTCATAGTGCTTGAGTTTACTTTGTCTACATCATGTCATCGTTCTCCATGCATTACTCTGTTTTACTTAATACTCTAGATGCATGTGTTGTGGCTTGGACTGCGTCGGTATTTCCCCAAAGAGGAAGGGATGATGCAGCACAGCGACGGTAAGTATTTCCCTCAGTTATGAAACCAAGGTTAGCGAACCAGTAGGAGGATCACCACCACCCAATAAGCAGCACCTGCACACAAACAACAAATACTTGCAACCCGACGCGAAAGAGAGGTTGTCAATCTCTCTACGGTAATAAGATAAATTAGGTAGTGATAAATAGGAGAGATAGATCTCTCAAGAATACAAATAAAAAGAGTAAATATGCAACAATATATTTTTGGGTTTTTGGTTTTGTAGATCTGTAAACAAAGATTGCAAAAAACATAGATCGGAAAGCAATATGATAGGAAAGGTAGACCCGGGGGCCGTAGGGTTCACTAGTGGCTTCTCTCATGAGTATAGCGCACGGTGGGTGAACAAATTACTATTGGGCAATGGATAGAAAATCGAATAGTCATGACGATATCCAAGGCGACGATCATTATATAAGCATCACGTCCAAGATAGATAGACCGACTCCTGCCTGCATCTACCTCTAGTACTCCACACATAGACCGCTATCCAGCATGCATCTAGTGTATTAAGTTCATGAAAAAACAGAGTAATGCAATAAGAACGATGACATGATGTAGACAAGATCTATTCATGTAGGAATAGACCCCATCTTGTTATCCTTGATAGCAACGATACATGCGTGTCTGTTTGCCCCTTCTGTCACTGGGAAAGAACACCGCAAGATCGAACCCATCACAAAGCACCTCTTCCCATGGCAAGAAAAATCGATCTAGTTCGCCTAACTAAACCAAAGATTCGAAGAAGAAATACGTGGCTATAAGTAATCATGCATATAAGAGATCAAAGAAGACTCAAATAATATTCATGGACCTCGCAGTTCTGGAACTTGCGGCGGTTGGAATTGTGTTTCGTCGACTCCCCTAGGGTTTTTGGATTTCCAGGGAATTTATAGGCACGATAGTCGGTTGAGGGGGTGCCGGAGGTGCCCAGCACCCACCAGGCCGTGCCAGGGGGCCTCTGGCTCGCCCTGGTGGGTGTTGGCCACCCTGGGCCCCCTCTCCTGGTGTTCTTTGGCCCATCTGGTTTCTTCTGCTCCGTAAAAAATCCACAAAAATCCGCGCAGCGTTTCATCTCTGTTTGGTACTGATTTTCTGCGAAGTAAAAAACAAGCAAAAACAGCAACTGATACTTTGGCACTATGTCAATAGGTTAGTCCCAAAAAATGATATAAAGTTGTAATAAAATGATTGTAAAACATCCAAGAATGATAATATAACAGCATGGAACAAGCAAAAATTATCGATACGTTGGAGATGTATCAGCATCCCCAAGCTTAATTCCTACTCGTCCTCGAGTAGGTAAATGATAAAAACAGAATTTTTGATGTGGAATGATGTCTAACATGTTCATCATATTCTTTTCTTCTTTGTATAGCATGGACATTTGGACTTGTAAATGATTCAAAGCAATAGTCTAGTTTTAATATAATGACTTCAATACTCAAGCATGTCAACAAGCAACCATGTCTTTCAAAATATCAACCAAGTTATCCCTAGCCCATCATGCTTAATCATTGATCCATTCATGAAACACACTCAAATATTAACTATGCCCAATGCTCAAGTATGATCATAGTGCCCCCTAGTTGGTGCTTATAAGAGAAGATGGAGACTCAAAGCGAAAATAAAAATTGCATAAAGTAAATAGATAGGCCCTTCGCAGAGGGAAGTAGGGATTTGTAGAGGTGCGAGAGCTCAAAGTTTTAAATTGAGAGAGAAAATATTTTGGGTGGCATGCTTTTCCTGTCAACGAAAATGACAAAGTAGCTCACAATACTTTCCATGCTAGATATATCATAGGCGGTTCCCAAACAGAAAATAAAGTTTATTCCCTTTTCCACCAAACTTCCACTTTCCATGGCGGCCCGTATCCATAGTTGCCTTCCATACCAACACTTTCCAAGGAATTTATTATTTGACAACATAAAGTAAATATTTGTTTTCTTTTTCATTTCGGGAATGGGCATCCCTATTACCGCCGCACTCTTGTGCAATGACAACTGAATAAACACTCATCTTGAGAATAACACATCTAGCATGGAAAAATATTGGACACTCCCCACCGTTTCATGAGCGGTACAGGCACACAAAAGAGAAAAGTTATTTTGAAAATTTAGAGATGGCACATACAAATTTTCTTGGAACCGCATGGAAATACCGCATATAGGTAGGTATGGTGGACTCATAAGGCAAAACTTTTTTTAAGGATTTTGGATGCACAAGTAGTATTTCTACTTAGTACAAATGAAGGCTAGCAAAAGATTGGGAAGCAACCAAACCAAGAAACGAAAAATCACATAAGTGAGCATTGAATATAAATAACACCGAATAATGCACCACAAGTAGGATGTAACTTCATTGCATAACTATTGACTTTCGTGCATGCATAGGGAATCACAAACCTTAACACCAATATTCCTACTAAGCATAATTACTCACTAACATAACTCACATATTACTATCATCATATTTCAAAACTATTACAAGGAATCAAGTTTAATTTGTCCAATGATCTTCATGAAAGTTTTTATTATATCCTCCTTGGATATCTATCACTTTGGGACTAGTTTCATATATTGCCATTGCTTTTTGGCAAGCTCAAACAAATTTAAGTGAAGCACATGAGCATAAAGATTTCATCTCTCAAAAAGTTATAAGTGAAGCATGTGAGGATTTCTTCAAAAATTTACTAACTCTCAAATTAATCTAAGTGAAGCAAGAGAGTATTTCTACAAAAGTTTCCAAGGACACTGTGCTCAAAAAGATATAAGTGAAGCACTAGAGCAATTCCTATAGCTCAAAAAGGTTTAAGTGAAGCACATAGAGCAATTCTAACAAATCATAGCATGATTGTGGCTCTCTCAAATAGGTGTGTACAGCAAGGATACAAAGGAAAAACTAACAAACAAAGCAAGCAAATATACAATACGCTCCAAGCAAAACACATGATATGTGACGAATAAAAATATAGCTCCAAGTAAAATACGGATGGTCGTTAGAAGAAAGAGGGGATGCCACTCGGGGCATCCCCAAGCTTAGTTGCTTGTTACTCTTTGGATATATCTTGGAGGTGCGGTAGCATACCCAAGCTTAGGCTTTTGCTACTCCTTATACCTTCATCCATCGTGATCTCACCCAAAACATGAAAACTCCAGTCACACAAAACTCAACAAAATCTTCGTGAGATCCGTTAGTATAAGAAAGCAAATCACTACTTTAGGTACTGTTGTAAACCCATTCAAATTTTATAATTGCATTATAACTACTGTATTTTAACTTTACCATGGCTCATACCCTTCAATACAACCCATAGATTCATCAAAACAAGCACACAATGCAACAAAAACAGAATCTGTCTCAAACTGAACAGTCTGTAGTAATCTGTACTATACCCATACTTATGTAACTCTTAAGATTCTGAAAAATTAGGACAACTTAAGGAATTTGTATAGAAACACTGTGTTAAAATTTGAGCTCAAGATCAGGTTCCACCAAAAAAGTAAAATTCATATACTGGACACAAAGTTTCTGTTTCAGAATCAGCATCACTTCTACTCATACTATGAATCATCCTAACGGTTTTACTTGGCACAAACACTAAATAAACCATAAAAATACAATCATAACAGAGGCATAATTGTTTCAACACTAAAAAACAGAACGGAAAATGCAAAAATTTATTTATTCATTGGGTTGCCTCCCAACAAGCGCTATCGTTTTACGCCCCAAGCTAGGCATATTGGATAGATTCAAGTATTGTCATCTTTGGTTTTGGATCCATAGGATGACCTCATGATTGATTCATATGGTGGCTTAATTATTGTTATAGGGAAGTGTTCCATACCCTTTCTCAAGGGAAATTGAAAACGAATATTGCCTTATTTCATATCAATCACGACACCTATAGTGCGTAAAAACGGTCTGCTAAGTATAATGTGACATGACGGATTGCAATCAATATCAAGCAAAATAAAAAAAATGGGCACATAATTCCTATTTGCAAGAATAATAACATCATTAATTCTTCCCAAAGGCTTTTTAGTAGTAGAATCCGCCAAGTGCAAATTAAGAGAACATTCTTCAATGTTGGTGAGACCAGGCACATCACATAGAGATTTCGGAATCGTGGAAACACTAGCACCCAAATCACACAAAGCAAAGCATTCATAATTTTTAATCTTGACCTTAATAGTAGGTTCCCACTCATCATGTAATTTTCTAGGAATAGAAATCTCCAACTCCAACTTTTCTTCAAAAGATTTCATCATGGCATCAACAATATGTTTAGTAAAAGCTTTATTTTGCTCATACGCATGGGGTGAATTCAACATAGAGTGCAACAAAGAAATACATTCAATCAAGGAGCAGCTATCATAATTAAAATATTTGCAATCCAAGATAGTGGGCACATCACTAGTTAAAGTTTTGACCTCTTCAAACCCACTTTCATCAAAATGTTCATCAAGATTTTAACCCTCCAAATTATTGGGACGCCTTCTAGATAAAGTTGACTCTACTTCAGTCCCTTCATTATCAATATTAACATTACTAAACAAAGAATCAATAGAAGAAACACCAATCACTTTAAGATCTACATCATTCTTGTAGCGGCAATCACTAGAAGACGAATTTTCTAAGATTTCTCTTTTAACTCTAAGCATAGCGGTTCTTTTCTTACTTTCATCCATAGAGACATATAAAGCTTTAATAGATTCATCAATCTTAGGCACAAAAGCTTTCAACTTGAGATTTTCAACATCATGAGAAATTCTATCAATGCTTCTAGACATATCATCAATCTTATTCAACTTTTCTTCTATCGTAGTATTGAAAGCCTTTTGCGCATTGATAAATTCTTTAATATTACTATCAAGATCAGAGGTGTTCCTATTATTATTGTAAGAAGAATTACCATAGGAATTACAGTAATTATTAGAGGAATTTCAGGAAAAGGCCTAGGATTAAAATTACCTCTATAAGCATTGTTATTGAAATTGTTGCGCGAGACAAAATTCACATCTATGGAATCACTATTTTGCTCAATCAAAGTAGACAAAGGCACATCATTAAGATCAATAGGAGCATTTTTACTAGCAGCCAATTTCATCAAAGCATCAACTTTATCACTCAAAGTACTAATTTCCTCTACCGAATTAACCTTTTTACTAGTAGGTGCTCTTTCGGTATGCCATTGAGAATAATTAGCCATGATATTATCTAGCAATTTAGTAGCTTCACCCAAAGTAATCTCCATAAAAGTACCACCCGCGGCGGAATCTAAAAGATTTATAGAGACAAAATTCAATCCCGCATAATTTTTTTGTATGATCATCCAAAGATTCAAACCATGTGTAGGACAATTTCTTATCATCAACTTAATTCTTTCCCAATATTGGGCAACATGTTCATGCTCAAGCTGCTTAAAATTCATGATTTGCGTCCTAAGGGAAATAATTTTCGCGGGACGAAAATACTTAGTGATAAAAGCATCCTTGCACTTATTCCAAGAATCGATACTATTGCGAGGCAAAGATGAAAACCAAATTTTTGCACGATCCCGCAAGGAAAAAGGAAATAATTTCAACTTGACAATATCATTGTCCACATCTTTTTTCTTTTGCATATCACACAATTCGACGAAAGTGTTTAGATGGGACGCGGCATCCTCATTAGGATTACCGGCAAATTGATCTTTCATGACAAGATTCAACAAAGCGACATTAATATCACAAGACTCCGCACTAGTGGCGGGAGGAGCAATAGGCGTACTAATAAAATCATAGCTATTAGTATTGAAAAAATCACACAACTTGGTGTTCTCTTGATTCATCATGACTACGCAAACAAGATTGTAAGCAAGGAAGAGATCCGGCAAGAAAAAGGGCAAACGAAAAAGAGGGCGAATAAAACGGCAAATTGGCGAAGTGGGTGAGAGGAAAACGAGAGGCAAATGGCAAATAATGTAATTGAAAGGAGATGAGATTTTTGGTTAGGAACCTGGTAGATGATGGTGGAGTCCCCTCGGCGCCTACGATAGGCACGTAGAAGAGACTGCTTCCTCCCCGACAACGGCGCCAGAAATTCCTTTGACGTGGCTTGGATTGCGTCGGTATTTCCCCAAAGAGGAAGGGATGATGCAACACAGCGACGGTAAGTATTTCCCTCAGTTATGAAACCAAGGTTATCGAACCAGTATGAGGATCACCACCACCCAATAAGCAGCACCTGCACACAAACAACAAATACTTGCAACCCGACGCGAAAGAGAGGTTGTCAATCTCTCGACGGTAATAAGATAAATTAGGTAGTGATAGATAGGAGAGATAGATTTCTCAAGAACACAAATAAAAAGAGTAAATATGAAGCAATATATTTTTGGGTTTTTGGTTTTGTAGATCTGAAAACAAAGATTGCAAAAAACGTAGATCGGAAAGCAATATGATAGGAAAGGTAGACTCGGGGGCCGTAGGGTTCACTAGTGGCTTCTCTCATGAGTATAGCGCACGGTGGGTGAACAAATTACTGTTGGGCAATTGATAGAAAATCGAATAGTCATGACGATATCGAAGGCGATGATCATTATATTGGCATCATGTCCAAGATAGATAGACCGACTCCTACCTGCATTTACCTCTATTACTCCACACATCGACCGCTATCCAGCATGCATCTAGTGTATTAAGTTCATGGAAAAACGGAGTAATGCAATAAGAACGATGACATGATGTAGACAAGATCTATTCATGTAGGAATAGACCCCATCTTGTTATCCTTAATAGCAACGATACATGCGTGTCTTGCTGCCCCTTCAGTCACTGGGAAAGAACACCGCAAGATCGAACCCATCACAAAGCACCTCTTCCCATGGCAAGAAAAATCGATCTAGTTGGCCTAACTAAACCAAAGATTCGAAGAAGAAATACGAGGCTATAAGTAATCATGCATATAAGAGATCAAAGAAGACACAAATAATATTCATGGATAGAAACTGATCATGAACTCAAAATTCATCGGATTCCAACAAACACACCGCAAAAGTTTACATCAAATAGATCTCCAAGAGACCATTGTATTGAGAATTATAAGAGAGAGAGAGAAGAAGCCATCTAGCTACTGCCTACGGACCCGTAGGTCTATGGTGGACTACTCACGCATAATCGGAGAGGCACCAATGAGGAAGATGAACCCCTCCGTGATGGTGTTTAGATTGGATCTCGCGGTTCTGGAACTTGCGGCGGCTGGAATTGTGTTTCGTCGACTCCCCTAGGCTTTTTCGATTTCCAGGGAATTTATAGGCATGATAGTCGGTTGAGGGGGTGCCGGAGGTGCCCAGCACCCACTAGACCACGCCAGGGGGCCTCTGGCGCGCCCTGGTGGGTGTTGGCCACCATGGGCCCCCTCTCCTGGTGTTCTTTGGCCCATCTGGTTTCTTCTGGTCCATCAAAAATCCACAATAATCCCCGCAGCGTTTCATATCTGTTTGGTACTGATTTTCTGCGAAGTAAAAAACAAGCAAAACAGCAACTGGCACTTTGGCACTATGTCAATAGGTTAGTCCCAAAAAATGATATAATGTTGTAATAAAAATGATTGTAAAACATCCAAGAACGATAATATAACAGCATGGAAAAAGCAACAATTATAGATACGTTGGGGACGTATCAGCATGCAAGAGTCGGTATATTTGTTTATGGACGTGATGCCTATATACACATGATCATTGCCGTAAAAATCGCATAACTATCCGCTTTTCTATCAATTGCCCAACAGTAATTTGTTACCCACCATATGCTGCCTACATGAGAGATGCCGCTAGGGAACATTATGGCCCCCGGGTCTATTCACTTATATATTTACAAATGCTACTATTACCTTGCTGCCTTTATTTATCTTTTATTTTATTTTGCAATTTATATTTATCAACAATTATCTACATAACTCATTTCCTTGTAAATAACGAGGTCAGGGGGATTGACAACCCGCTTGCCCGCGTTTGGTGCAAGTTGTTTGTTCATTTGTGTGTAGCCACTGAAGACGGTTGAGGATTGATATTCCTATTGGTTCGATAAACTTTGGTTTCATAACTGAGGAAAATACTTACCCACTTTGTGCTGCAATAACCCATTCCTCTTCACGGAAAACCCAATGTAGATCACAAGTATCAGGAAGGATTTCTGGCGCCGTTGCCAGGGAATATCATCATCAACAACCAAGTAACTTCAAACAAATTTTCATTCACTTGTTTATCTTTTTATTTGCTCTTATATTTAGCTTGTCTCATCAAAATAAAAAATACAAATTTTTTTATCTTTGCTTGTTGCTAGTTTACTTCTTCGCTTGCTAGTTTACTTCTCTTGCTTGTTACGTTGCTTGTTCGGTTACCATGTCTCAAGAAAGATTCCACAATATCTCCTACTACCAAAGGATTTCGGAAATAGAGAATTCCATGAAAACTTTCATGACTTCACAATATGAGCATAATAAATCATTCGCTTCCGAAATTAAGGAACATTCAACATTGCTTGACGCTATTAGTAAGAAACTTGAAGAGGTTAATAAGGAAGTGTACAATCACCAATCACAATTTGCTCAAACTGAAGAGTTGTTGGGAAAGATCTCCTATAAGCAAACTACCCTAGTGAATAGGATGGCCGCTAAACCGGAATCTTTACCCATTGGGAATCATGAGGAAGATCTTAAAATGATTGGTATTTCTCCTATTGAATCTTTATTTACCTCTCTGAATATAAATCATAAAGGGACTGGAGATGAGTCAACTCTAGTTGAGAAGCATCCCGTTTGCTTGGAGGGTGATGATTTTGATGCTAAAACTGAAAAATGTAGGTTTGGAGAGGTCAAAACTTTATCTAGTGATGTGCCCACTATTTTGGATTACAAGGACTTTAATTATGATAATTGCTCTTTAGTAGAATGTACTTCCTTGTTGCAATCCATTATTAGCTCACCCAGTGCTTATGAATAAAACAAAGCTTTTAATGAACATATAGTAAAAGCTATGATTAAAGCTTATGATGAGAAACTTGAGCTTGAAGTTTCTATTCCTGGAAAATTGCATGATGAGTGGGAACCTACTATCAAGATTAAGATCAATAAATATGAATGCAATGCCTTGTGTGACCTTGGTGCTAGTGTTTCAACTATTCCTAAATCCCTTTGTGATGTGCTTGGTCTCACTAATATTGAAGATTGTTCCCTTAACTTGCATCTTGCTTATTCTACCATAAAGAAACCTTTGGGTAGAATTAATGATGTGCTTATTATTGCAAATAAAAATTACGTGCCTGTAGATTTCATTGTGCTTGATATTGATTGCAATCCTACTTGTCCCATAATATTTGGAAGACCTTTCTTACGAACTATAGGTGCAATCATTGACATGAAAGAGGGAAACATAAGGTTCCAATTCCCATTAAAGAAAGGGATGGAACACTTCCCTAGAAATAGAAATAAACCACCTTATGAATCAATCATGAGAGCTACTTATGGGTGGAGTGTCAAAGATGACAATACTTGAAACTATGCATTATGCCTAGCTAGGGGCATAAAACAATAGCGATTGTTGGGAGGCAACCCAATAGTTATCTTTAATTTTTTGCTTTAAACTTTCTGTTTGTTTTTAATAAAATGATGGTTGCCTCTGTAATGATTATGTGTTTGTGTTTAAATTAGTGTTTGTGCCAAGTAAATCCTTTGGGATGACTCACAAGATAAGTAGAATCGATGCTGAAACAAAACAGAAACTTTTGACTCCAGTACAGGAATTTTAATTTTTGACTAGAGCACGATAATGATCTGAGATTTTTACACCGTGTTGTTATACAAATTTTGGAGGTTGCCCAAATGTTTTAGAATTTTTAGGGTTACATAAGAATATGTTCTCTACATATTGCTACATACTGTTCTGTTTTAGACAGATTCTGTCTTTTGCTTGCATAGTTGCTTATTTTGATTATGCTATGGATTGTATCGGGGGGTATAAGCCATGGAGAAGTTATAATACAGTACCTATTATGAATTTATGAAATAAGAATCAATTTATGACAGTACCTATAGTATGCAATATGTTTCTTATATTAACAGATCTCACGATGTTTTGTTGAGTTTTGTGTGATTGAAGTTTTCAAGTTTTGGGTGTTATCGTGATGGACAAAGGAATAAGGAGTAGCAAGAGCCTAAGCTTGGGGATGCCCAAGGCACCCCAAGGTAATATTTTAAAGGAGGCTCAAGCGTCTAAGCTTGGGGATGCCCCGGAAGGCATCCCCTCTTTCGTCTCAATCCATCGGTATGTCACTTGAAGCTATATTTTTATTCGTCACATGATATGAATTTTGCTTGGAGCGTCATTTGCTTTTTTTGCTTTTACTTTCTGTTTTCCACAATCATTGTTTCCTGGACACACCTATTTAAGAGAGACACATGATACTTGTGATCTGCGTTGGGTTTTCCGTGAAGAGGATCGGGTAATTGCAGCACAAAGTGGGTAAGTATTTCCATCAGTTATGAAACCAAGGGTTATCGAACCAATAGGAATATCAACCCTCAACCATCTTCAGTTGCTGCACACAAATGAACAAACAACCTGCACCCAACGTGGGCAAGAGGGTTGTCAATCCCCTTGATCTCGTTATTTGCAAGCAAATGAATTGTGTAGATAATTGTTGATAAATATAAATTGCAAAACAAAATAAAAGATAAATAAAGGCAGCAAGGTAATTGTAGCATTTGTAAATATATAAGTGAATAGACCCGGGGGCCATAGATTTCCCTAGCGACATCTCTCATGTAGGCAGCATACGGTGGGTAACAAATTACTGTTCGGCAATTGGTAGAAAAGCGGATAGTTATGCGATTTTCACGGCAATGATCATGTGTATATAGGCATCACGTCCATAAAAATATAGGCTGACACCTGCCTGCACCGATTACTATTAGTCCACTCATCGACCACTATCTAGCATGCATCTAGAGTATTAAGTAAAACAGAGTAATGCTTGGAGAACGATGTCATAATGTAGACAAAGTAAAATCAATCAATATGAATAAACCCCATCATTTTATCCTTAGTAGCAACAATACAAAGACGCAACTTGTCCCCTACTTTGTCACTAGGATATAGAAACTCGCCAGGTTGAAACTACCACAACGCACCACTCCCATCGATGAAATATCAATCTACTTGGCCAAAGCACATCAATAGATCGGAGAGCATTATGAAGCTATAATGATCATGCAATTAAGAGACAATATATATAAGAGGTATCTCAAATACTTTTCATGAATAATCTGAACATAAACCCACAATTCATCGGATCCCAACAAACACACCGCACAATAGGATTACATCGGATAGATCATAAGAGAGAGAGGTTGGCATCTAGGTACTAGCTATGGACCCGTTGGTCTGTGGTGCAATACTCACACATAATCATGAGGGCAGCAAGGTTGATAAAGAGGCCCTCCGTGATCGATCCCCCCTCCAACAGGGTGCCGGAACGGAGCTCCAGATGGGCTCGCGACGGAACAGAGACTTGTGGTGGTGGGAAAAGGGTTTCGGGACTGCCTCCAGGATTTTTGCAATATTATAGAATTTATAGGCCGAAGAGGGACGTCGGGAGAGCCACGAGGGGGCCACCACATATCAGGGCGCCCCCAGGGTGCGCCCTAATGTGTGGTGGGGCCCTTGTGTGCCTCCCGACCTCTTTCTGAAGCTTCTAGGTCTTCTTTTGGTCCAGAAAAAATCATCAAAAAGTTTCGTGGCAATTGTACTTTGTTTGGTACTGTAAACCTGAAAAGGCAAAAACATGCAGAAAACAACAACTCGCACTGGGCACTGGTGTCGGTGTCAAAACCGGCGGATCTCGGGTAGGGGGTCCCGAACTATGATGCTTGGATCGATGGTAACAAGAGACGAAGGGGACAAGGTTTTACCCAGGTTCGGGCCCTCCTATGGAGGTAATACCCTACGTCCTGCTTGATTATATTGATTGTATAGAGATTACAGAGTGATCTACCACGAGATCGTATGACTAAACCCTAGATGAGTTCTCCTTCTCTATGACCTAAAACCCTTCGGCTTATATAGACGCCGAGGGTACCTAGGGTTTACACATGGTCGGTTACACGTCGAGGAGATAAAACATGCCTATTCTACTTTAAACGTGGAGAACACGCCTTGCTTCTAGAAACTTCCCTTCCGGAGTCCGGTCCTTCGAGTGATCCAGTGTCCGGCGAACGGCCCACCTAGTCCGGCCCATATGAGATAGGCCGGCTTCCCGAGGACCCCCTAGTCTAGGACTCCCTCAGTAGCCCCCGAACTAGCCTCCAACGCCAAGGGTCCAAGCTCCAGCTGCTTCAAATCATCAGAGTCTTCGGCTTGCGAGGCGAGTTCCTTTCTCCGGATAGTAATCGGCAGTTCCTTTAGTCCTGCTTCCATCGACGCGTAGTTTTCCTGATCATAGGTCATCCGAACATCATGTGTAACCCGGCCGATAAGGCCAAATGTCAGGGAGCCAATAGCGCTCTTCTGACAACCTTTCAGACGAAAGGCCGCGGCTCATCATGACCGCCGAGCCAGTTGTACAGACTCATTTAGCGGCTCGAGGCCGTATTTATCGGAACGATCCATCAATACACAGATCGTGCTCCGTTTCATACGGGACATGCTTAATCATGCGCGTATAGCGCCGCGCACGCCTCGGGAAGTGGAGAGATTCACGGCGTGGCGGAGGGAGACTAACCGGTAGCGGCCCTTAATAAAAAGGGAAAAACCCCAACGCTTATCCACATTCCTCCCTTCGCATCCTCGCCTCCCTAGACTCCCGAGCTCACCGAGCCTAGATCTAGGTTTCACATTCTTCTCCCTCCGAGGTCAGCCATGGCCAGCGGCAAGTGGGAGGCCTCCACAGTCACAGACAAGGATATCCGGGAGCTCAAGGACGCCGGATACATCCCTGCCAACGTCTTCCACCGCGCCGCCGAGGAGGGTCAGGTGATTCCCACCCCTAAACAAGGAGAAAGGGTGGTTTTTGTCCCCCATTTCATCCGGGGATTAAGCTTCCCACTTCACCCCTTTGTGAGGGGTCTGATGTTCTTTTACGGGCTCGATTTCCACGACCTTCCGCCGAACTCCTTCATGCACATATCTGCATTCATCACTGTCTGCGAGGCTTTTCTGCGGGTGGAGCCACACTTCGGATTATGGCTTAAGACCTTCAACATTAAGCCGAAGTGTGTTGCCGGCGCACATGTGGACTGCGGCGGGGCAGTCATCGGCAAACTTCCACGGGCAGTGTGGCCATCTGGCACCTTCATTGACACCATTAAGACCTGGCAGAAGGAGTGGTTCTATATCACTGAGCCAAAGGAGGAAGAGGGAGGAACTGTTCCTGCTGAATGCGGAACTGTTCCTGCCGAATTCAGGTCCGGCCCCCCAACCAGATTGACCTCGTGGGTCCGAAAGGGCCTGGATTGGGGGTCGGCTACCGAAGTAGAGGACCTGCAGAGGCGCACTGCCTCCCTAATCAGGGAAGGCGTCGGCCTGACCAATGTGGTCCAGGTAATGCTCCGGCGACATGTCCTTCCCTGCCAGCGCCGGGGTTCTCCTATGTGGGATTACCGGACCGACGACGACCCTACAGTTCGTCGACTCTTCCGCACCACGCGGGGGAAACTATGGAAGGCGCTGTTCAAGGCACAGAAGGACTGGCCGGGCGAGGAGGAGGACCAGGGCTTGAGTGCTGCCAAGCCTCCTTCCAAGGTATGTTATGATTTCAATAGATCGGCTTTACTCTACCGTAGGTTACCTAAGGATTGTCCGATCATTATTGCAGGAATGGCTGAAAAAATCCAAGGACTTCAAAAGTCCGGCTCCGCAGCCCGAAGATCCTCGGTCCCCGCTGCTGTTGGAGATGCTCTTCGTGGCGCCCTACAAGGCGCCAGAGAAGAAAGAAAAGAAGAAGAAGACAGGCCGAGCTGGCCTGCGCACCAAGGACCAGCTAGAGGCTGAGTCCGAAGAGACCCACGCCTCCTCGAACCAAGAGGAGGAAGAGGAGGAGCACGAGGTCGAGGGGGGAGGCGATTCCCCCTTTACAAGAAAGAGGGCGACGTCACCGGACGCCTTGGAGGATGAACTTCCTCCAGCCCAGAAGAAAGCACGTCGGTCACAGGTGATCCTGTCCGACGATAGTTCGGCCTCGGACACTGAGTCCGAGGGGTTCAAGAGGATTCCGCGTAGGACCCTCAGGGTTAAGCCCCCACCTCGAAGGTATAGATCCGAAGACCTTGCAAATACCAAGCTTCGTTAATATATTTAGCATGCGAGCGTCAATTGACTTGCAGCCCGCCCCGCGTCCTTCCCACCGACCAAAACTCGGACGGGGAGACCCCGCCTGCCGATCTAGCGGAGAGCGGAAACGCGTCGCACCCTTCCCCTCCAGATGCCAATAAGGAGGGCACAGAGGTGTCATCCCAACAGGCTCCCCTGGAGCCGAACACTGGAGGCGGGCGCGACGAGATAATGGCCGAGGTTAATACCTCGGCCACCGAAGACCCGGGGGAGAAGACCCTCCCGGATACCGAGGAGACCGGTCAGGGAACTGTCCAGTCACCTCCACAACTGTCTCCGGAGCACACCATGTGTCCGGAGACACGGCTTCAATCCCCGACAGGGGATCGGGCTAACCGACCCCCACCGGTGCCTCCGACCACTGAGTGGCCGGCCATGGGGGAGGCTCTATCCAGCGCCTCCATCTCTGAGGAGCATCGCACCCTTATGGGTACGGTGCTGCAGAGTATTCGGTCCGTGGATACTGGACTGAAAGCGGCCTTCAACGGCCTCTTAACGGGTTTTCAGGTAAACAATGCAATGCCCCGTTTTTTGTAAATCATTGATATGTTTAAGCAGTTGTTTATATACATAGCAGCCCCCGAGCCCTAGGTAAGTTTGAAAAACTTACCTGGGGGTCCAGACAAAAATCATTATCCGAACTATACATATGCTCAGATGGTTCGGTCATTCTTTAAGGAGACCAGGCACAGGAGTATGATAATTCGGAGGTCTGTGAACTCATATAATATGGGACTTTCGCATTTTTTGCAGGCATCGGCGGCGTCCGATAATGCCGCTGAAATAGAGGAGCTGAATCGGAAGCTTAAGAACTCCGATGACGAGCTTAACGCTCTAAACCGAAGATTCGACGAGGCTCAAGGTAAGCGGAGTGAAGTATCTAAACTTCATGTTTCCGTTCTATCAACACGGATGCTTAATATAAGTCGATGCTTTACGCAGCCTCAGCGAAAGAGATGGAGAAGCTCAAGGCCGAACTCGAGAAGGCAAAGCAGGAAACTACTGTAGAAAAGGCGGCGGCCCAAGAGGCAGTAGCCGCATTATCTGCCTTGAGAGCTACCAGCGACAAGCACCAGGCTCGAGTGGAGGAGGTCCAAGTGGAGCTCAAGGACGCCAGCAAGAAGTGCGAGGCCCTGGAGCTGAAAGAAAGAGAGCAGGCTGCCGAACTATCCACCCTAAAAACCGATCTTCAAAAGGAGCGGGTGGATAGGCGGACCTTTGAAGAGGAAGTCAGCCAGGCCCAGGCCATCCTGAGTGGTAAGCCATATTTATTGCAGTGTGTCTTCTTAGATGATAGGTTCGAAGCTCTTACCCAAGTATGGCGTTCCTTAGGCGCCGGCTTGGACCTCCAGAAGAGCGCAGCTTACGCGAAGCAGTTCTATGCTTCGCGGGGAGAAGGAGATGAAGCCCGTGTTTTCTGGGCTCAATTCGAAGCCCCCGAGCGAAGTCCTCTCCTGAATGAGCAACTAAAGCAGCTGTTGGAGCTGCACAAGGTGGCGGAACCGGCCATGAAGGATCTCTGTATCCGACTGTGGCCCGATGAGCCAATTCCCGACAGTTACTTCGGCCTGGTGCAGAAGCTGAGCGACGCCACTCCTCGGATCGACGCATTGAGGAGGTCTTCTTGCATCGAGGGGGCAAGCATGGCCTTTGCGAAGGCCAAGGTACACTGGCCAGGGCTGGATCCGATGAAGGTGGCCACTGCTCCTCCGCCGCCTGGAAAAGAGTATAGGTGCACCGAGCGGTACTTCTCCGGAGTTATGGAGGGTGCTCGGGCCATAGAGTCACAGTGTCTAAGAGATACTGTGTATGAGTAAACGGTTATGTAATATGTCCGAAGACTTTTTGGAACGCGTTTTTATGTATATAAAGTTTGCATGGTTTATCATGTCTTGTGTGTTTTGCATCCTTTATAACTTCTTTGTAGCCGGTTAAATCTGAAGGCTGCGAGTCGTCGGCTTCAGCCCCCAGGTAGATACTACGTGGGGTGTCGCTTCCAAAACGCACTATAACCCTTAGCCGAACTATCGGTACCCGAAGGCGGTAGTGCGGGGTGGACTAGGCAATCGGACCAGAATGCTTTATTACCTTCACTTACCCGTAGGAGCGTGAGAAAGGAGTGCAGGAGGCTGATAAATTGCCCCCAGGAGTTTGTGATGTTCGGACGAGCCGTGGCCAAAGCCTATATCACATGGTTCGGACTAATACCGAACCCATCGTATTACACGGAGTAACCTCTGACGAGATTAGGTTAAGCTCGGAATCACAGACCGGTTCTCGCATACCATGACAGTCAGTTTTCGGCTTTCTCCGCTGAGGCGCTTGACCAGACTAGCCGGAAGCACAATCGCAGCGGTGCTCCCTTTGCCCTTTTAGCCGAACGAGCGGAACATAAAGGGGCAAGCACAGGAACCGGGCAACCCAACATTTGACCCAAGACACAGTTCGGAACCAATGCATATAAAGCGGAAGTCCAAGATGCCGAATACAAAATCATTTGTGCACAAGGCGATTTTAAGAGCGAGCCCCCGGTCTATTAGCCGGTAGCTTCGCAAAAGTATACCAAACGGGCTTGCAAGAAAAGAGGGAAAAAATAGAGAATATGCTTAAAAAACGTCAAACGAGCGTGCATAATATATCTATATTGTACTAAACCATTCTTTTCATTCAAAGTGCTGATGCAACTGTTTACAGGTATAGAAGATAAAATATAAATCTTATAGGAGGGTGCTGCGCTAAGGGTCCTCGATTAGTGGCCTGACGTCCGCGATATGCCTTGCAGCGTATCCTCTCCTGCGACCACCAGGACGGTGTGTACCTTGATAGGTGTGCTGTTCGACGAACGGACTATTGTGGAAGAGTCTTGAGAAGTCACCGAAATTTGAACAAGCTTGACGCCTTAGTGGGTACTTGACGGTACCTGTCATATGTCCGAAGACATGTTTGAGGGTGATATTTCGGTCTAGCCGAAAACTTACCCTACATCAATGTTCCCCCACCGCTGCCCATGGAATTTTAAGCGCAAAGTTATGCACCCTTGGCACGTATTGTGCGGGAAATGGGGCCACGTGGTGGGGGGCGAATCCCTATTTAGTGGGAGGGGAAGCTTCTGGAATTTCGGTTTGAGACCGAGCTCGCTTCCCAGCCTTGGATGCTTTGACGGCAGACGTCGGCGTCTGCCGATCATCGGTGTAATAAAATTCGGCTGCCAGGGCCAACGCATGTTCCTCAGTTCGGAGTGACCGCTCTGTATTGCCATTGACAGTGATGACCCCTCGGGGGCCAGGCATTTTGAGCTTGAGGTATGCGTAGTGCGGAACGGCGTTAAAGCGGGCAAACGCTGTACGGCCGAGCAGGGCGTGATAGCCACTGTGGAATGGTACTATGTCGAAGATCAAGTCCTCACTTCGGAAGTTGTCGGGCGAGCCGAACACCACCTCCAGGCTTATAGAGCCTATACACCGGGCTTCAACGCCTGGGATCACTCCTTTAAAGGTAGTGTTACTGGGCTTGATCCTTGACGAATCTATGCCCATCTTTTTCACCGTATCTGAGTAGATCAGATTGAGGCTACTTCCACCATCCATGAGGACTTTGGTTAGGTGGTACCCATCTATAATCGGGTCGAGGACAAGTGCGGCCGAACCCCCATGACGGATACTGGTCGGATGGTCACGTCGATCAAAAGTGATCGGATGTGCCGACCAGGGGTTATACTTCGGAGCTACAGGCTCTATGGCGTAGACATCCCGAAGGGCGCGTTTCCTTTCCTTTTTGGGTATATGAGTGGCGTAAATCATGTTTACTGTCTTCACCTCTGAGGGTAATTTCTTTTGACCGCCACCGATCGGACCCCGAGGTTCATCCTCGTCCTCACTGCGTGGGCTCTTGCCTTGGTCCTCGGTAGCGAGCTTGCCGGCCTGTTTGAAAACCCAACAGTTACGATTGGTGTGATTGGCGGGCTTCTCCTGAGTGCCATGTATCTGGCAAGGCCTCTCCAGAATCTTGTCCAGTGGGGTAGGTCCGTCGTGTTTGCCTTTAGGAGGCTTTTTCCGCTGCCCAGAGCGGTTGTTGCGAAATCCGGCGTTTACAGCCGTGTCATCGGCATCACTGTTATTATGTCGGCGCTTGTTTTTGTTGCGCTTCAGTTTCCCGTTTCCATCCCGTACTTCGGAGGTTCCGGGGTCTTCGGGGTTATGGCTGCGTCTGGCCAGCCAATTATCCTCGCCCACGCAAAAGCGGGTCATGAGTGATGTGAGGGCGGACATTGTCCTGGGTTTGTATTGGCCAAGCTGTCGAGCTAGCCATTCGTCCCGAATATTATGCCTGAAAGATGCTATAGCTTCGGCGTCTGGGCAGTCTACGATCTGGTTTTTCTTGGTCAGGAAACGATTCCAGAATAGCCTCGCGGACTCTTCGGGTTTCTGAACGACGTTACTTAGATCGGAGGAGTCCGGTGGCCGGACATAAGTGCCCTGGAAATTAGATCGGAATGCCTCTTCTAGGTCCTCCCAACATCCAATGGAGTTTTCGGGGAGGCTATTTAGCCAGTGCCGAGGTGCCCCCTTGAGCTTTAGGGGCAGGTATTTGATGGCGTGGAGGTCATCTCCTCGTGCCATGTGGATGTGGAGGAGGAAATCCTCAATCCATACGGTTGGGTCAGTTGTCCCATCGTATTGCTCTATGTTTACGGGTTTAAACCCTTCTGGGAACTGATGCTGCATTACCTCATCTGTAAAGCACAGTGGGTGTGCGGCGCCTCTAACCCGAGCTATAGTGTGCCGATGATCGGCGGCTACCCTGGCTCGGTTTTGGTCCCGATTTTCATTGTGGTCGAACCGAGACCGGTACCCTTCCCGTCTGTCGGGTGAGTATCTTCTGGAGCCGTAGATGGATCGTGTACGGCCTGCTCTATGGTCCAGGTCGTGGCGCAGGTCGAACCTGTCATCGGACTCTAGTGGCTCCTTTCCATGTCTACGGGGTATCGTCGGCCTATAGCCGGTATCATCAGCCGTCCGATCTCATCCTCGAGGAGGGCGATCTGGTCTGTCGTATGGAGTATGTTCGGGAGACGGCGTATTGGAGAGCTCGTCATCGAACTGTGGCAGCAGCCGTCGGCGCGGGTAGCTCTTTGGTTGGTTCGATAGGCCGGCGCCGAACTCCTCCTCCACTGAAAGGACTCGTGTCCATCGGTGATTGAGGTTGTCTTGTTCGGCTTTGAGCTGTCGCTCCTTTGCTCTCAGGCTACGAGCTGTGGATATCAGCTGTTGTTTGAACAATTCTTGATCTGCAGGATCGTTGGGGATGGCCAAGTCATCGGCATCCGCATTATCCTCCCCCTCGATAGAGCGGAGGTAGTCGTCGGCCAGAGGATCATCTGGATCATCGGGGTTGCGGTGGTCTTCGGGATCCTCCTGACCCTCCAACGGGTTACCGGGGATTTCGGGGCGACCGATGTCATCTGGAGTATCATCGTTCCCCGTGCCCTCAATAGACTTGCGCCCCTTTTTCCCTTTGGACCGTTTATGCGGTTTCCGGCGCCTTGACGGCGCTTCGTCCGATTTATCGCCATTGCTTTTTGGAGTGTCCACCATGTACACATCGTATGTGGAGGTGGCCGTCCACTGTCCAGTTTTGGCAGGGGCGGGGGAGTGATCTTCCTCGTCCATGTACCCTGCCTCCTCGGAAGCGTAGTCTAGCATGTCGGTTAAATCCTCGACAGTGGCTATCAAGTGGGTGGTGGGTGGGAGGAAAAATCCGTCCCGACCCGTCTGAAGACCGATCTGAGAACAGATCGGGGTTGGGTCGTCGTTGATTTTCATCGACGAGATCCGATCTAGAGCTTCGTCGAGTATCGAGAGCTCGATCGGACCGGTCTGCCTAGAGCTTCCGGAGTCAACCTCCGATGCATCCGTGCAGGGAGTGTGTTCGGCAAGAACGGGTGTTCGGCTGTCGGGCGCTATGACCTGATCCGAACTTAAGATCGGGCCTCCACCAGGGCAGATCCCATAGGCGGAGCCGGAAGATGGATCCGAGGTTAAAGCCTCAGGGTCATCGGGCATGGCAGGTGAGACTGCAAGCCCGGTTAGTGATAGATCGCCGCGGGAGTCTACGGAGAACTCTAAGTTCCCGAATCTGACCTCCTGATCAGGGGCGAAACTTTTGACGCGGCCAAGGCGGCCGGTCGGGTCGGCGTGCAGCACTATGCTGCCGAAGGCGAAGATCTGTCCAGGGGCAAAAGTCCCTGTGTTGCGGACCTCTTCGTTAACGACTAGGCGAACCATCGATTCCTTCTGGCGATCACGGTGGAACTCTCAATGAAAGCACCAATGTCGGTGTCAAAACCGGCGGATCTCGGGTAGGGGGTCCCGAACTATGATGCTTGGATCGATGGTAACAGGAGACGAAGGGGACAAGGTTTTACCCAGGTTCGGGCCCTCCTATGGAGGTAATACCCTACGTCCTGCTTGATTATATTGATTGTATAGAGATTACAGAGTGATCTACCACGAGATCGTATGACTAAACCCTAGATGAGTTCTCCTTCTCTATGACCTAAAACCCTTCGTCTTATATAGACGCCGAGGGTACCTAGGGTTTACACATGGTCGGTTACACGTCGAGGAGATAAAACATGCCTATTCTACTTTAAACGTGGAGAACACGCCTTGCTTCTAGAAACTTCCCTTCCGGAGTCCGGTCCTTCGAGTGATCCAGTGTCCGGCGAACGGCCCACCTAGTCCGGCCCATATGAGATAGGCCGGCTTCCCGAGGACCCCCTAGTCCAGGACTCCCTCAACTGGGTCAATAGGTTAGTGCTCAAAAATATTATAAATTGCTAAATAGAGACCCAAAAAGTATCCTAGAATGATAATATATCAGCATGGAACAATAAAAAATTATAGATACGTTGTAGACGTATCAAGCATCCCCAAGCTTAATTTCTGCTCGTCCTCGAGTCGGTAAATGATAAAAAAAGAATTTTTGATGTGACATGCTATCCACTATGTAATCTTATGCAGGTATGCTCATTGAGACAAGATGAATTGATAAAAATTAACATAGCAATAATTAAAATGTAAGAAACATAATCATTAATCCTTAAAAGTATACGATCCTTAAGAAATGTTTACCACCCCATTCATCTTATTATATTAGCAAGGCATGACTCCATCTTCACCACATTAATACAAATGTCAAGCACCACAGTGTCCAAGTCAGGCAATTGGATCGTACTTTTTCAATATGAATCAACTTTTTATTCTTCACGCAATACATGAGCGTGAGCCATTGGACATAGCATTTAAGTGGAATAGAGCATGGTGGTAGATATCAAAGGGGTAGGAAGTGGAGAAGATAGTCTCACATCAACTAGGCGTACCAACGGGCTATGGAGATGCCCATTGATAGATGTCAATGCAAGGAGTAGGAATTGCCATGCAAATGATTCACTAGAGCTATAAGTGTATGAAAGCTCAAATGACGCTAAGTGGGGCGTGCATCCAACTTGCTTGCCCATGAAGACCTCGGGCATTTGAGGAAGCCCGTCATAGGAATATACAGGCCAAGTTTGTAATAATGAACAGGTATTTCCCACTAGCATATGAAAGTCATATATCATGAACCTCTCTACATGAAGACCATGGTGCCACTATGAGGCACAAGTGTGGTAAAGGATAGTAGCAAAGTCCCTTCTCTCATTTTCTCTCTCTTTTTTGAATGGATGGTGGGCTCATTTGGCCTCCCCCATCTTTTTTTTCGACCGGAGTCTCATCTCGACTTATGGGAGAATCATCGTCTTTCCTCACTAGGACAATGCTCTAATAATGATGATCATCACACTTTTATTTACTTACAACTCGATATGGAGAACTGATATGAAGATATGACTCTGTATGAATGCCTTTGGCAGTGTACCAGGATGTGCATGATCTAGCATGACATGTATCAAAAATATGATGAACGGTGGCTTTGCCACAAATACTATGCCATCTCTATATGATCATGCAAAGCAATATGATGATGAACGAACTAGTCATGTGAAGTGACGATGGAATTTGCATGGCAATATATCTCGGAATGGATTTGGAAATGCCATGATAGATAGGTATGGTGGCTATTTTGAGGAAGATATAATAAGGCTTATGTGCAACAGAGCTTATCATGTCACGGGGTTTGGATGCACCGGCGAGAGTTGCACTGATCCTCGAGGTGAGAATGGGCTATGCACGGTACCGAAGAGGCTAGAAAATATGAGAAGGTGAGATTGCGTATGTCCATGGTTTCACATTAGTCATAAAGAACTCATATACTTATTGCAAAGTTTTATTAGTTTATCATATATCAAATACTACTCGCATGCCCCGAGGGAAGAGGTTGGTAGGAGTTAACCATCGCGCGCTTCCGACCCATAACAACACTAGGATTTCAACGAGGAATAGAAATGCTCACACATCATCACCATGCCTCTTTAATTTTTAGATGAACAAAAAGGTAAACCTATCTTAATATCGACACTTCTACGGTTTAACAATTCTGAACTCACACCTATTTCATATTACTACATCAATATCATTGACCCACAATTTCTTTATATGTGCTACATGATGGTTTTGTTTATCACTCATTGAATACCTAATATTTTTGGACTAGTCTTTAGGACCCATGAAAATTACCGTCATTATGTAATAACTCTCAAACAAATATAACGCAAGAACGCGAGTGAAATTATTTCTATAAAGTCTACACGCCACCGTGCTCAAAAATATATAAGTGAAGTACTAGAGCAACTGCTAAGCTCAAAAGATATAAGTGAAGCACATAGAGCATTCTAACAAATTATGATGAAGGTGTGTATCTCTTAAATAGGTGTTTCCAGCAAACAATGATTGTGGTAAACTGAAAGTAAAAGCAAACAAAAGCAAACGACGCTCCAAGCAAAACTCATATCATGTGACGAATAAAAATATAGCTTCAAGTGACATACAGATGGATTTGAGACGGAAGAGTGGATGCCTTCCAGGGCATCCCCAAGCTTAGACGCTTGAGTCTCCTTTAAAATATAACCTTAGGGTTCATTGGGCATCCCCAATATTAGGCTCTTGCTACTCCTTATTCCTTTGTCCATCACGATAACACCCAAAACATCAAAACTTCAATCACACAAAACTCAACAAAACTTCGTGAGATCCGTTAGTATCAGAAACATATTGCATACTTTAAGTACTGTTATAAATTGATTCAAATTTCATAAATGCATAATAGGTACTGTATTCTAACTTCTCCATGGCTTATACCCCCCGATACAATCCATAGCATAATCAAAACAAGCAACTATGCAAGCAAAAACAGAATCTGTTTAAAACAGAACTGTCTGTAGCAATTTGTAGAGAACCTGTACTTATGTTTAGGAAAACCTCGAAAATTTGTATAGAAACACTGTGTAAAAAAATTCAGATCAATATCATGCTCCAGTAAAAAACTAAAATTCCTATACTGGAGTCAAAAGTTTCTGTTTTGTTTCAGCATGGATTCTACTCATGTTGTGAGTCATCCCAAAGGCTTTACTTGGAACAAACACTGATTTAAACACAAAAACATAATCATTACAGAGGCAATAATCATGCTATTAAAAATAAATAGAAATTTTAAAGCAAAAATTTAGGATAACTATTTGGTTGCCTCCCAACAAGCGCTATCGTTTTATGCCCCTATCTAGGCATAATGCATAGTTTCAAGTATTGTCATCCTTGAACCTTAGGACGTATTTTTAAATTTTGCAATTGAGAGTTTTAATTTCATCCTTCAAGAAGCTAAGGGCATCAATCTTTTGGTCCATAACGTCAAGTTTCTTGTTTTACAATACCACGTTCCCGTTGGTTTTAGTAGACATGTTGTACAACCCCTTAAAATTAGATTCCATGATGGTCTTAGTTTCTTTTATTAACTAAATTTGACGGAAGCATACCAATATGGGTTGTTTAATGGTTTCTATTTTGGGTTGTCCAAATATATTTTTCATCTTATCGTAGGTGTCAAAAGCATTGTTCCCAAGAAAATCTTTCTCAAACATAGAATCCAAGACACGCCTATGAGAAAGAGATAAACCAACATAAAAACTTCTAAGGAGCAATTTAATGTGGCTCTTAGGATTACCTCTTGCTTGTATTTATAATAATCTATCCGATGCCTCTTTAAGGGACTCATCACCTACTTGCTCAAAATCTAAGATTGGGAAACCCTCTCCCAAGTAGGGAGGTTGAGGCATATTCGGAAAGGAACTAGCCATGATGACGAGCAAACTTGTAACAAGCAAAGATAAATATTTTGTATTTTTGATTTTTATGTGACAAGATAAATATAACAGCAAATAAAAAGAGGAACAAGTGAATGAAATTTGAGTGAAGTTACTTGGTAGTTGATGATGATATTCCCCGGCAACGGCGCCAGAAATCCTACCTAATACATGTGATCTGCGTTGGGTTTTCCGTGAAGAGAACGAGTAATTGCAGCAAAAAGTGGGTAAGTATTTCCCTCAGTTATGAAACCAAGGTTTATCGAACCAATAGGAATATCAACCCTCAACCGTCTTCAACGGCTGCACACAAATGAACAAACAACTTGCACCCAACGCGGGAAAGAGGGTTGTCAATCCCCTTGATCTCGTTATTTGCAAGCAAATGAATTGTCTAGATAATTGTTGATAAATATAAATTGCAAAATAAAACAAAAGGGAAATAAAGGCAGCAAGATAATTGTAGCGTTTGTAAATATATAAGTGAATAGACCTGGCGGCCATAGTTTTCCCTAGCGGCATCTCTCATGTAGGCAACATACGATGGGTAACAAATTACTGTTGGCAATTGATAGAAAAGCGGATAGTTATATGATTTTTACGGCAATGATCTTGTGTATATAGGCATCACGTCCATAAACAAATAGGCCGACTCCTGCCTGCATCTATTACTATTACTCCACTCATCGACCGCTATCCAGCATACATCTAGAGTATTAAGTAAAACAGAGTAATGCTTGGAGAACGATGACATGATGTAGACAAAGTAAACTCAATCAATATGAATGAACTCCATCATTTTATCCTTAGTAGCAACAACAGAAAGACACATCTTGTCCCCTACTTTGTCACTGGGATATAGAAATTCGCCAGGTTGAACCTACCACAACGCACCACTCCCACCGATGAAATATCAATCTACTTGGCCAAAGCACACCAATAGACCGGAGAGCATTACGAAGCTATACTGATCATGCAATTAAGATACACTATATATCAAAGGTATCTCAAATAATTTTCATGAATAATCTGAATATAAACCCACAATTCATCGGATCCCAACAAACACACCGCACAATAGGATTACATCAGATAGATCAAAGCGAAGATGCGATGATCATTGTATTGAAGATCATAAGAGAGAAAGATTGCCATCTAGGTACTAGCTATGGACCCATAGGTCTGTGGTGAACTACTCACACATCATCATGAGGGAAGCAAGGTTGATGAAGAGGCCCTCCATGATCGATCCCCCCTCCAGCAGGGTGTCGGAACGGAGCTCCAGATGGCTTCGCGACGGAACAAAGACTTGCGGCGGCGGAAAAAGGGTTTCGGGACTGCCTCCAGGGTTTTTGCAATATTAGAGAATTTATAGACCGAAGAGGGACGTCAGGAGAGCCACGAGGGGGCCACCACATATCGCCCCACCCCAGGGCGCGCCCTGATGTGTGATGGGGCCCTCGTGTGCCTCCCGACCTCCGTCCGAAGCTTCTATATCTTGTTTTGGTCCAGAAAAAATCATCAAAAAGTTTTGTGGCAATTGGACTTCGTTTGGTACTGTAAACCTGAAAAGGCAAAAACATGCAGAAAACGGCAACTGGCACTGGGCTCTAGGTCAATAGGTTAGTGCTCAAAAATATTATAAATTGGTAAATAGAGACCCAATAAGTATCCTAGAATAATAATATATCAGCATGGAACAATCAAAAATTATAGATACGTTGGAGACGTATCAACACACTTTCATCATAAGTTAGAATACTCTACGTGCTTCACTTATATCTTTTGAGCTTAGCAGTTGCTCTAGTACTTCACTTATATCTTTTTGAGCAGGGTGGCGTGTAGATTTTATAGAAATGATTTCACTCTCGTTCTTCACATATATTTGTTTGAGAGTTAATAAATAGTGACGGTAATTTGCTTGGGTCATAAGACTAGTCCAAGAATATTAGGTATTCAATAAGTGATAATCGAAACCATCAAGTAGCACATATAGAGAAATTGTGGGTCAATGATATTGATGTGGTAATATGAAAAAGGTGTGAGTTCATAATTGTTAAACCGTAGAAGTGTCAATATTAAGATAGGTTGACCTTTTTGTTCATCTAAAAAAATTAAAGAGGCATGGTGATGATGTGTGAGCATTTCTATTCCTCGTTGAAATCTTAGTGTTGTTTCGGGTCGGAAGCGCGCGATTGTTAACTCCTCCCAACCTCTTCCCTCGGGGCATGCGAGTAGTACTTTGATTTATGATAAAACTAATAAAACTTTGCAATAAGTATATGAGTTCTTTTTGACTAATGTGAAACCATGGACATACGCAATCTCTTCCACCTAAATGTGAGACTATCTTCTCCACTTCCTACCCCTTTGATATCTACCACCATGCTCTATTCCACCTAAATGCTATGTCCAATGGCTCACGCTCATGTATTGCATGAAGAATAAAAAGTTGATGCATATTGAAAAAGTAGGATCCAATTGCATGACTTGGACACCGTGGCGCTTGACATTTGCATTAATGTGGTGAAGATGGAGCCATGCCTTGCTAATATAATAAGATGAATGGAGGGGTAAACATCCTTTAAGGATCGTACTCTTTGAAAGATTAATAATTTTGTTTATTACACTTTAGATATTGCAATGTTAATATTTGTTGATTCATCATTTCTCAATGAGCATACATGCATAAGACTACATAATGGATAGCGAATGACATCAAAAATTCTGTTTTTATCATTTACCTACTCGAGGACGAGTAGAAATTAAGCTTGGGGATGCTTGATACGTCTCTAACGTATCTATAATTTTGTTGGAAATATGCACTAGAGGCAATAATAAATTGGTTATTATTATATTTCCTTGTTCATGATAATCGTTTATTATCCATGCTATAATTGTATTGACTGGAAACGCAAATACATGTGTGGGTACATAGACAACAATGTGTCCCTAGTAAGCCTCTATTGGACTAGCTCATTGATCAAAGATGGCTATGGTTTCCTAGTCATGGACAAGAGTTGTCATTTGATAACGGGATCACATCATTAGGAGAATGATGTGATGGACAAGACCCAAACTATAAAAATAGCATATGATTGTGTCAGTTTATTGCTATAGTTTTCTGCATGTCAAGTATCTGTTCCTATGACCATGAGATCATGCAACTCACTGACACCGGAGGAGTACCTTGTGTGTATCAAACGTCGCAACGTAACTGGGTGACTATAAAGGTACTCTACAGGTATCTCCAAGGGTGTCTGTTGAGTTGGCATGGATCAAGACTGGGATTTGTTACTCCGTGTGACGGAGAGGTATCTCAGGGCCCACTCGATAATACAACAACACAATGAGCCTTGCAAGCAAAGTGACTAAAGAGTTAGCCACGGGATCTTGTATTACGAAACGAGTAAAGAGACTTGCCGGTAACGAGATTGAACTAGGTATAGAGATACCGACGATCGAATCTCGGGCAAGTAACATACCGAAGAACAAAGGGAACAACGTCGGGATTAACTGAATCCTTGACATAGAGGTTCAACCGATAAAGATCTTCGTAGAATATGTAGGAACCAATATGGGCATCCAGGTCCCGCTATTGGTTATTGGCCGTGGAGGTGTCTCGGTCATGTCTACATAGTTCTCGAACCCGCAGGGTCTGCACACTTAAGGTTTGGTGACGTTTCGGTATTATTGAGTTATGTATGTTGGTTACCGAAGGTTGTTCGGAGTCCCGGATGATATCCCGGACGTGACGAGGAACTCCGGAATGGTCCGGAGGTGAAGATTGATATATAGGACGAAGGGAATCAAGTTCCGAAAGTGTTCCGGGAGGTACCGGGAAATTGAAGGAGTACCGAAAGGTGTTTCGGGGGGGCCGGCAAGTGTTGGGGGCCTCATGGGCCAAGGTGAGGGGGCGCAACAGCCCACAAGGGGGCTGGGCACCACCCAAACCCTAGCCCACTTCGGCCAAGGGTGGGGGAGCCCATCTAAGGAGCTGCCACTAGGTAACTTGGGGGCCAAGCCACCCTAGGGTTTCCCTAGGGGGCGCCTCCCCTCTGCCTTGGCCGTCTCTCCCTAGATGGGATCTAGGGGCGCCCCACCTCCTCCTCTCCTCCTATATATAGTGGAGGGATTGAGAGGGCAGCCAACCTGAAAAGCACGGTTGCCTCTCTCTCCCTCTAGATCTGTTCTCCTCTAGATCTGTTCGGTATAGCTTAGCGAAGCTCTGCCGGATCAGCTCCACCACCACCGCCACCACGCCGTTGAGCTACCGGAGAACTCATCTACCTCTCCACCCTTGCTTGCTGGATCAAGGAGGTGGAGATCGTCATCGAGCTGTACGTGTGTTGAACGCGGAGGTGCCGTCCGTTCGGCGCTAGATCAGAAGGACTGTGATTGGATCGCGGGACGGATCATGATTGGATCGCGGGACAGATCGTGATTGGATCGCGGGACGGCTTGCGATTTAGATCGCGAAAACGTTCGACTACATCAACCGCGTTTCTTAACGCTTCCCTCTTAGCGATCTACAAGGGTATGTAGATCCACTCTCCCCCTCGTAGATGCTCATCCCCATGGATAGATCTTGCGTGTGCGTAGGAATTTTTTTGTTTCCCATGCAACGTTCCCCAACAGTGTTATTAGAGCTAGGTCTATGTGTAGATGAGATCTCGAGTAGAACACAAAGGAGTTTGTGGGCGTTGATATTCAGATTGCTTCCTCCTTTGGTCTTTTCATGTTTCGGCGGTATTGTGGGATGAAGCGGCCCGGACCAACATTACTCGTACGCTTACGAGAGACCGGTTCCATCAACTGACATGTAACTTCGTTGCATAAAGATGGCTGGCGGGTGTTTGTTTCTCCCACTTTAGTCGGATCGGATTTGACAAAGGCGGTCCTTGAGAAGGTTGAATAGCAATTTTTGTATCACCGTTGTGGTTTTTGCGTAGGTAAGAATTGTTCTTGCTAGATACCCGTAGCAGCCACGTAAAACTTGCAACAACAATTAGAGGATGTCTAACTTGTTTTTGCAGGGTATGTTGTGATGTGATATGGCCAATTAGATGATGAGATATATGTGATGTATGAGATGATCATGTATTGTATAGAATATCATGACTTGCATGTCGATGAGTGCGGCAACCGGCAGGATCCATAGGGTTGTCTTTAATTTATTTGCGCCGTTTTGCTTTACTTTATCGCTATGAGTTAGCAATAGTCGTAGAAGCAACAGTTGGTGCGACAAGCTCATGGCGACACATTGATGGAGATCAAGATGATGGAGATCATGGTGTCATCCCGGTGACGATGGAGATCATGCCGGTGCCTTGGAGATGGAGATCAAAAGCACAAGTTCATGGCCATATCATGTCACTTATGATTTGCATGTGATGTTAATCCATTTATGCATCTTATTATGCTTAGGACGACGGTAGCATTATAAGGTGATCCCTCACTAAAATTTCAAGATAATATTGTGTTCTCCCCGGGTGTGCACCGTTGCCAAAGTTCGTCGTTTCGAGACACCACGTGATGATCGGGTGTGATAGACTCTACGTTCACATACAACGGGTGCAAGCCAGTGTTGCACGTGCGGAACACTCGGGTTAAACTTGACGAGCCTTGCATGTACAGACATGGCCTCGGAACACAAGAGACCGAAAGGTCGAACATGAGTCATATATTAGATATGATCAACATCAAGATGTTCACCATTGAAACCACCTCATCTCACGTGATGATCGGACTTGAGTTGGTGAATTTGGATCATGTGTCACTCGAATGACCAGAGGGATGTCAATTTGAGTGGGAGTTCTTTAGTAATTTGATTAACTGAACTCATTATCATGAACATAGTCAAAATGTCTTTGCAAATTATGTTGTAGATTACTAGCTCGCGCTGTAGCTCCCTTGAATTTGTATATGTTCCTAGAGAAATAGAATTGAAAGATGATTGTAGCAATGCGGACTGGGTCCGTGATCTGAGGATTGTCCTCATTGCTGCACAGAAGGCTTATGTCCTTAATGCACCGCTCGGTGCGCCACCCCCTCAAGCGTCGTTTGTAGATGTTGTGAACATCTGACTGGCACGTTCTGATGACTACTTGATAGTTCAGTGTGTCATGCATTACGGCTTAGAATTGAGGCTCCAAAATGTTTTGAACATCACGGAACATATGAGATGTTCTAAGAGCTGAAATTGGGATCTCAGGCTCATGCCCGTGTTGAGAGGTATGAGACCTCCAACAAGATTCTTTGCCTGCAAGATGAAGGAGAATAGCTCAATTGGTGAGCATGTGCTCAGATTGTCTTGGTGCTACAATTTCTTGAATCGAGTGGTAGTTGATCTTCCAGATAAGATAGTGATTGATATAGTTCTCCAAGTCACTGTCACTAAGCTACTAGAGCTTCGTGATGAACTGTAAGATGCCAGGGATGGATATAATGATCCCTGATCTATTCGCGATGTTTGACACCGCGAAGGTAGAAATCAAGAAGGATCATCAAGTGTTGATGGTTAGTAAAACCACTAGTTTCGAGAAGGGCAAGGGCAAGGAGGGAAACTTCATGGATGGCAACTCAGTTGCTTCTCCAGTGAAGAAACCCAAGGTTGAACCCAAACCCGAGACTAAAGTGCTTCTGTTATGAGGAGAACGGTCGCTGAAGCGGAACACCCCTGGATACTTGGTAGATAAGAAGGTTGGCAACATCGACAAAAGTATATTTGATATACGTGTTATTAATGTGTACCTTACTGGTGCTCCTAGTAGCACCTGGGTATTGGACACCGGTTCGGTTGCTAAATGTTAGTAACTCGAAATAAAAGCTACGGAATAAACGGAGACTAGCTAAGGGTGAGGTGACGATGAGTGTTGGAAGTGTTTCCAAGGTTGATGTGATCACCATCACACGCTCTCTCTACCTTCAGGATTAGTGATGAACCTAAATAAATGTTATTTGGTGTTTGCATTAAGCTTGAACGTGATTAGATCATGTTTATTGCAATACGGTTATTCATTTAAGTTAGAGAATAATGGTTATTCTGTTTACATGAATAATACCTTCAATGGTCATGCACCCAATGAGAATGGTTCATTGATTCTCGATCGTAGTGATACACATGTTCATAATATTGATGCCAAAAGATGCAAAGTTAATAATGATAGTACCACATGCTTGTGGCACTGCCGCCAAGGTCATATTGGTGTAAATCGCATGAAGAAACTCCATGATGATGGATCTTTGGACTCATTCGATTTCGAATCGGTTGAGACATGCAGACCATGCCTCTTGGGCAAGATGACTAAGACCCTGTTTTCCGATATGATGGAGCGGGCAAGTAACTTATTGGAAATAATACATGTTGATGTATTCGGTCCAATGAGTGTTGTAGCGTGTGGTGGATATCGTTATTTTTCTACCTTCACTGTTGATTTGAGTAGATATGGGGATATTTACTTAATGAAACACAAGTCTGTAACATTTGAAAAGTTCAAACAAAATCAGAGTGAAGTTTGAGATCATCGTGACAAGAAGATAAAATGTCTACGATATGATCGTGGAGGTGAATATCTGAGTTACGAGTTTGGTATACAACTTAAGACAATGTGGAAGTTGTTTCACAACTCACGCCACCTGGAACACCATAGTGTGATGGTGTGTCCGAACGTCGTAGTCGTGCTCTATTGGATATGGCGCGTACTATGATGTCTCTTATCGATTTTCCACTATCGTTTTGGGGTTATGCATTAGAGACAACTACATTCACTTTAAAAAGGGGGCACCATCTAAGTCCGTTGAGATGACACCGTATGAATTTTGGTTTGGCAGAAACCTAAGCTGTCCTTTCTTAATGTTTGGGGCTGCGACGCTTATGTGGAAAAGGTTTTCAACCTGATGAGCTCGAACCCAAAGCGGACAAATGCATCTTCATAGAATACCCTAAACGTAACAGTTGGGTAAACCTTCTATCTCAAATCCAAGCACAAAGTGTTTGTTGCTAAAACGGGTCCTTTCTCGAGAAAGTGTTTCTCTCGAAAGAATTGAGTGGGAGGAAGATAGAACTTGATGAGGTTGTTGAACCTTTGTTTCAACCAGAGAGTAGCGCAGCGCAGAAAGTTGTTTCTGTGGAGCCTACGTTAGTTGAAGAGGAAATTAATGATGATGATCATGAAGCTTCGGATCAAGTTACTATCGAACCTCGTAGGTCGACAAGGACGCGTACTACTCCTGAGTGGTACGGCAACCCTGTCTTAGAGGTCATGTTGTTGGACAACGATAAACCTACGAGCTATGGAGAAGCGATGATGGGCCTGGATTCCGAGAAATGGTTAGAGGCCATGAAATCCGAGATGGGATCCATGTAAGAAAACAAAGTATGGGCTTTGGAAGTATTACCTGAAGGGCGATAGGCCATTCAGAACAAATGGATCTTTAAAAGGAAGACGGACGCGGACGGTAATGTCACCGTCTATAGAGCTCGACTTGTGGCAAAGGGTTTTTCACAAGTTCAAGGAGTTGACTACGATGAGACTTTCAAACCCGTAGCAATGCTAAAGTCTGTTGGGATTATATTAGCAGTTGCTGCATTTTTCGATTATGAAATCTGGCACATGGATGTCAAAACAGAGTTTCCTTAACGGTTTCCGTGGGGAAAGGTTGTATGTGATACAACCAGAAGGTTTTGTCGATCCTAAGGATGCTAAAAGGTATGCAAGCTCCAGCGATCCTTCTATGGACTGGAGCAAGCATCTCAGAGTTGGAATATACTCTTTGATGAGGTGATCAAAGTTTTTGAATCTATACAAAGTTTATGAGAAACTAGTATTTACAATAAAGTGAGTGGGAGCACTATAGAATTTCTGATAAGTATATGTGGTTGACATATTGTTGATCAGAAATGATGTAGAATTTCTGGAAAGCATAAAGGGTTGTTTGAAATGAGTTTTTCAAAGGAAAACCTGGAATGAAGCTACTTAAATATTGGGCATCAGGATCTATATAGATAGATCAAGACGTCTGATAAGACTTTCAATGAGTACATACCTTGACAAGTTTTTGAAAGGGTTCAAAATGGATCGGTCAAAGAAAGAGTTCTTGCTTGATTTGTAAGGTGTGGAGTTGAGTGAGACTCAAAACTCGACCACGGCAAAAGAAAGAGAAAGTACGAAGGTCGTCCCCTATGCCATTAGCCATAGGCTCTATATAGTATGCCATGCTGTGTACCACACCTGTGTGTGCCTTGCCATGAGTCTGTCAAGGGGTACAAGAGTGATCCAGGAGTGGATCACTGGACAGCGGTCAAGATTATCCTTAGTAACTAGAGGACTAAGGAAATATTTCTCGATTATGGAGGTGATAAAGAGTTCGTCGTAAAGAGTTACATCGATGCAAGCTTTAAAACCAATCCGGATGACTCTGAGTAGCAATCCGGATACGTATAGTGGAGCAGCCATTTGAAATAGCTCCAAGTGGAGTGTGGTAGCAGTGTCTACAGTATGACATAGAGATTTTCAAAGAACACACGGATCTGAATGTTGCTGACCGTTGACTAAGACCTCTCTCACATGCAAAGCATGATCGAACCCCAGAACTCATTGGGTGTTAGATTCATGACAATGTAAATCACATGGTGATGTGAACTAGATTATTGACTCTAGTGCAAGTGGGAGACTGTTGAAACTATGCCCTAGAGGCAATAATAAATTGGTTATTATTATATTTCCTTGTTCATGATAATCGTTTATTATCCATGCTATAATTGTATTGACTGGAAACACAAATACATGTGTGGGTACATAGACAACAATGTGTCCCTAGTAAGCCTGTATTGGACTAGCTCGTTGATCAAAGATGGCTATGGTTTCCTAGTCATGGACAAGAGTTGTCATTTGATAATGGGATCACATCATTAGGAGAATGATGTGATGGACAAGACCCAAACTATAAGCATAGCATATGATCGTGTCAGTTTATTGCTATAGTTTTCTGCATGTCAAGTATCTGTTCCTATGACCATGAGATCATGCAACTCACAGACACCGGAGGAGTACCTTGTGTGTATCAAACATCGCAACGTAACTAGGTGACTATAAAGGTACTCTACAGGTATCTCCGAGGGTGTGTGTTGAGTTGGCATGGATCAAGACTGGGATTTGTTACTCCGTGTGACGGAGAGGTATCTTAGGGCCCACTCGGTAATACAACATCACAATGATCCTTGCAAGAAAAGTGACTAAAGAGTTAGCCACAGGATCTTGTATTACGGAACGAGTAAAGAGACTTGCCGGTAACGAGATTGAACTAGGTATAGAGATACCGACGATCGAATCTCGGGCAAGTAACATACCGAAGAACAAAGGGAACAACGTACGGGATTAACTGGATCCTTGACATAGAGGTTCAACCGATAAAGATCTTCGTAGAATATGTAGGAACCAATATGGGCATCCAGGTCCCGCTATTGGTTATTGACCGTGGAGGTGTCTCGGTCATGTCTACATAGTTCTCGAACCCGCAGGGTCTGCACACTTAAGGTTCGGTGACGTTTCGGTATTATTGAGTTATGTATGTTGGTTACCGAAGGTTGTTCGGAGTCCCGGACGTGACGAGGAACTCCGGAATGGTCCGGAGGTGAAGATTGATATATAGGACGAAGGGAATCAACTTCCGGAAGTGTTCCGGGAGGTACCGGGAAATTGACGGAGTACCGAAAGGTGTTTCGGGGGGCCCCGACAAGTGTTGGAGGCCTCATGGGCCAAGGTGAGGGGGCACACCAGCCCACAAGGGGGGTGGGCGCCACCCAAACCCTAGCCCACTTCGGTCAAGGGTGGGGAAGCCCATCTAAGGGGCTGCCACTAGGTAACTTGGGGGCCAAGCCACCCTAGGGTTTCCCTAGGGGGCGCCTCCCCTCTGCCTTGGCCGCCACTCCCTAGATGGGATCTAGGGGCGCCCCACCTCCTCCTCTCCTCCTATATATAGTGGAGGGATTGAGAGGGCAGCCAACCTGAAAAGCCACGGCTGCCTCTCTCTCCCTCTAGATCTGTTCTCCTCTAGATCTGTTAGGTATAGCTTAGCGAAGCTCTGCCGGATCAGCTCCACCACCACCGCCACCACGCCGTTATGCTGCCGGAGAACTCATCTACCTCTCCACCCTTTCTTGCTGGATCAAGGAGGTGGAGATCGTCATCGAGCTGTACGTGTGCTGAACGTCGAGGTGTCGTCCGTTCGGCGCTAGATCGGAAGGACCGTGATTGGATCGCGGGACGGATCGTGATTGGATCGCGGGATGGCTTGTGATTTGGATCGCGAAGACGTTCGACTACCTCAACCGCGTTTCTTAACGCTTCCCGCTTAGCGATCTACATGGGTGTGTAGATCCACTCTCCCTCTTGTAGATGCTCATCACCATGGATAGATCTTGCGTGTGCGTAGGAATTTTTTTGTTTCCCATGCAACGTTCCCCGACAAATTTTTGATTGTTCCATGTTGATATATTATCATTCTAGGATACTTTTTGGGTCTTTATTTACCAATTTCTAATATTTTTTAGCACTAACCTATTGACCCAGTGCCTAGTGACAGTTGTTGTTTTCTGCATGTTTTTGGCTTCTCAGGTTTAGAGTACCAAACGAAGTCAAATTGCCACGAAACTTTTGGATGATTTTTTTTGGACCAAAAGAAGACTTGGAAGCTTCAGACGGTGGCCGGGGGCCGCAAGAGGGCCGAACAAGCCAACAGGGCGCGCCCCAGGGGGGGCGCGCACTTATGGCTTGTGCCTACCTTGGCTGCCTCCCGACGCCCCTTTCTGGCCTATAAATTCTATTTCACCCTAAAAATAACAGAGGCAGTCCCGAAACCCTTTTTCCGCCGCCGAAAGTCTCTGTTCCATCGCGAGGCCATCTGAAGCTCCGTTCCGGCACCCTGCCGGGGGGGGGGGGGGGATCGATCACGGAGGGCCTCTACATCAACCTTGCTGCCCTCATGATTATGTGTGAGTAGTTCACCACAGACCTACGGGTCCATAGCTAGTACCTAGATGGCAATGTCTCTATCTCTTGATCTTAAATACAATGGTCATCGCATCTTCGCTTTGATCTATCCGATGTAATCTTGTTGTGTGGTGTGTTTGTTGGGATCTGATGAATTGTGGGTTTATGTTCAGATTACTCATGAAAAGTATTTGAGATACCTCTTATATATATTGTCTCTTAATTGCAAGATCATTATAGATTCGTAATGCTCTCCGATCTATTGATGTGCTTTGGCCAAGTAAATTGATATTTCATCGGTGGGAGTGGTGCGTTGTGGTAGGTTCAACCTGACGAGTTTCTATATCCCAGTGAGAAAGTAGGGGACAATATGTGTCTTTGTGTTGTTGCTACTAAGGATAACACGATGGGGTTCATTCATATTGCTTGAGTTTACTTTGTCTACATCATGTCATCGTTCTCCATGCATTACTCTGTTTTACTTAATACTCTAGATGCATGCTGGATAGCGATCGATGAGTGTAGCAATAGTAATAGGTGCAGGCAGGAGTCGGCCTATTTGTTTATGGACGTGATGCCTATATACACATGATCATTGCCGTGAAAATTGCATAACTATCCGCTTTTCTATCAATTGCCCAACAGTAATTTGTTACCCACGATATGCTGCCTACATGAGAGATGCCGCTAGGGAATACTATGGCCCCCGGGTCTATTCACTTATATATTTCCAAATGCTACTATTACCTTGCTGCCTTTATTTATCTTTTATTTTATTTTGCAATTTATATTTATCAACAATTATCTACACAACCCATTTGCATGCAAATAACAAGATCAAGGGGATTGACGACCCTCTTGCCCACGTTGGGTGCAAGTTGTTTGTTCATTTGTGTGCAGCCGCTGAAGACGGTTGAGGATTGATATTTCTATTGGTTTGATAAACCTTGGTTTCATAACTAAGGAAAATACTTACCTACTTTGTGCTGCAATAACCCGTTCCTCTTCACGGAAAACCCAACGCAGATCACAAGTATCAGAGCTCACCTTTAATGGTGGACATATGCGCCCGCTACCACCCTCCGCGCTGCGCCTCGCGCCAACGTTGCACATCGCCAGGTTCATGAAGTGCCATTTCCCCCAGATTAACGCCAATCCCGCTCTTTTGCTACCTCGACTGAAGCACCTTTAGCTCATCGTCGTCTGCATCCCCAACAACGACATGGAGCGCCTGCTCCGTGGTTGTACTGCACTCGAGTACCTTCATGTTCAAGCGATCAATGGGTTAAGTAGCCTCCACATCACCTCCATGAGTCTCCGGACAATTTGTGTGTATTGCTGGTGCTCCAACAGGAGATCGCACAAGGCGAATCACCAAATGGTCATTAAGGACGTGCCTTTACTTGAGAGATTACTTGTTGTTGATCAACAAGGTCCAACAAGAATCAGGGTCATTCATGTGCCGAAATTGACAGTGTTTGGCTACTCGCCCGTCAACTTATCTGAACTTGTTTTTGGATCCATAACCGTCCAGTTACAATAGTCACCCTCTTCTCATTCTTGAATTAACATTTTTTTTCTCTATTCAAGATGTATGTTCGTGTGTCATCCAGAAAATTATATCGACAAGTCGACCCTGTATCTGCGCACAGTGAAGGTCTTTGCAGTAGAATCTATCGGCCCCGACCTGGACCAAGTTGTCAGATTGCTGAGATGCTTTCCGTGCCTAGAGAAGCTACATGTCGAGGTGATGCTCTTTCATGTTAAACTTTAACCACAAGGGAGTTCAATTTTTGAAACCCTGCAAATCATAAGAGGTCCCTTGTGTGTCCAAGCACTAATACATTCTCTTCTTTTGCAGATATGGTTAGGCTCGGTAGTGGATAATGTGATGCAATATAACAATCCCATCGAATGCCTTGGTCTCCATCTCTCAGAAATTACTTTGAACTCCTACCGAGGGACCTTACCGGAGATTATATTCGCCAGGTTCTTTGTTGTGAGAGAAAGTGTGCTAAAGATAATGAGATTTTCCCTACATTTATTGCGCAAAAAAGAATGGTTTGCTGATCAGCTCCGGTGACTAGGACATAATGGAAAAGGCTCTGCAAAAGTTCAATTTCATTTTGTAACTTTAGTTGACAGACTATTCGGAAGTCCTTATGTCAACCCATAAATGACATGTCATTGGCGGACCCCTTTGTAGAAATATTGAAGTTGCCAAACTAGTAGTAATACTAGTATGAACCTATCATATATGTTCATGTTTAGCTGATCAGCGCGGGCGTCCAGAGCTGCATGACAAAGTTTCTGCATAAGCTGAATTTCATTTCTATTTTGAACCTTGTAATCTTTGAATTTGAGCCTTGTAATGCTAGAATTTGAACCTTTGTACTATTTCTGTCATTTCTGATACAACCATGCAAATGGCATCTTATGAGGGAGACTCGTAGTTTGGTAGTACTATCTTTTCCTAAGTATGCAATGGACGATTAATATCTGGACATTAATATGCAATTGACGATTAATATCTGGACCTTAAGAAGCAGAACAACGACTGAGGGTATCCTATGCGGCTCCAATGGCGCTCCCAGCGGCTGCCGACGACGAGCGCCAGTTCACCATGCATGCCGTAGTGGACACGCACAGAAAGTTCGCGGGGCTCTTGGTGGTGTACACCAAACATCTGATCTGGGTGGAGAACTCCAACATTATGGACCTGTTACTTGACGAGGATAAGTACAAAGTGGTCCGGTTCGACCTCACGTCCCACCGCGTGCTCTGCTCTCGCGTCCCTCCACGTGCTCTGCTCTCGCGCCCCTCCGCGCGCGCTCTGCCAGCGGTTGGGGCTAGCCCACGATCACGTTCGGGGCTCCATATGCATGCGGTTGCGCCACGCGCGTCGCCCCATGCAGTTACGTGCTCCACGACTGAATCACGCGATGCAAAAACTGCCATCCGGACGTGCCGGTTTTCCAGGACGTCCGACCCCCATTTATACCCATGGCCATTAACAATAGTCTCTTCACGCTTTCGATCGCGCCCCACAACACAATAAGCACACCCTCGACGACACATACAGAGAGGATGTCTAGCGGCGCTCCAATGGAGTTTGGCGTGCATCGTGTGGAGACCCACATGAGGAAGACGGACCTCACGGTGGTGGAGGACTCCATTGACACTATGGAGCGGTTGCTTGATGTGGATGACAAGTACAAAGTGGTCGGCTTCGACCTCGCTTACACCGGCGGTCGTGCCGGGCATGATCAGAAGGTTGTCGTTGCCCAGTTTTGCGTGGGCCATCACGTCCTCCTCTACCACTACTGCCTAGCCAGAGTGCCTTTCGAGCGTTTCACTAGGTTTGTCAACAGCCCCGACTACAGGTTCACTACGGTGGGCACCACCAACGATCCAAAGGTGCTCAAGTCTTTGGGCTTGGCCTCCGAGAAGCTTGTCGACATCCGCGGCCACTACAAGGTCTGGGGAAGCAAGAAGAACATAGACTCCCATGTTGACCTGGCCAAAGCCATCATCGGCCCCTACTACAGAGACATGAAGGTTGAGTGCGACACGAACAAGCCTGTATGGCACAGGGCCTGGATGAAGAAACTGGATGAATATCACCTCTAGACCGCGGCCAAGGAAGCATACACATGCTACGAGATGTTCAGCCGGATCGTTGACATGAGGAAGTGCCTCCTACTTGAAGACGACGAGGGATCGAGCCAAAAGCAGAGCGGTGGCGGCAACCATCACAGGAAGTAGATGATTTGATGATTGTTTCTCATACTCCCTCTATGCCGAAATATTTGTAGTTTTAGAGGGATAAGTTTATTATGCATGTAATAGTTTATTGAGGTGTGCGCCAATGTTATGTGTGTATTTGGATGTTTAATTTGGTTATGCAATCATGTTCTTCTAAACAAAGCATAGATGTTTGTGGGCAGATTGAGCAAATCACATCGCATACGGAATAAACAACCAAATTCGTCGGTGATGATTTCATCAGTCCCTGACAGTTCTTTATCCAAAACCGTTTGCCCACATCACATCCGAGTGTCCTGTGTATGCTGTACATCACACACATCTTGATCTGAGCAACCGATTCTGTTATTTTTGCTTATCCCACACAGTTCGTCCCAGTGGCCTTTATGCTGTCTATCACACACATCTTGATCTATGTAACCGTTTATGTTATTTTATCTCATCACAAACAGTTCATCCGAGTGACCTGTATGCCATCTATCGCACACGTAATCATCTGTACAATCGTTTGTGTTCTGCTGGATCAGCACAAACAGTTTATCAGGGTGAACTGTATGTCGTACATCGCGCAAACTTGTATTTTTCTAACCGTTTGTGTTATAGTGTCCAATCCCAAACAGTTTATCTGGGCCAACTGTTTGCCACACATCGCACACACAACTATTTTTTGGATCATATTTGACGGATCCACCATCGCACACAGTTCACGTCATTAGCGACGGAGCTATAACTATACCGTTTGCGATTTGGTCATCGCACACAGTCTCGTCGAAGGGTCTCTGATTGATGTGTTATTATCATCATCAATGGGCAAAAATATTTGACATACAATGAAAGCATACGTGCAAACAAATTCAAGCAATAAAGCCACAATAAAGCATTCCTCTAATTATCCATGGCTTATTGGATAATATTCTTCCCTCTCTATCAAGAAAGCATGATTGTCCTCATTTATTCAATCATAAGAAAAGAAACTGTGTATTCAAAAAGGGAACTTGAAAAGTAATAAGGGATACAAAAGGGCCTCAACATCCCCCCAAGCTTAACATGTTAAGCCGGTCGGATTCATTTAATCTCGTTTTTATTCATACCGGTGTTTTCCCCCGTTGGTGTACTAGTGACACCGGTGAGTGCGTCTATAAGGAGCTTCTGGGCGACCTCCAAATCTGTGATGCAAGAGCGATACTTGTGCAGTGTCTCATCTTAGTTGGTGATGGTCCTCATGCTCATATCCAACGCATCACGAGTTTTGGTGGCAAAGGACAACTCCATCTTCCCGATTTTCTTAGTTAAAACTTTATTTTTCAACTTTTGGGTTTTCACCTTGTAGCTTATCTTATTCGGTTGAAGCAGGGTTGATGAAGCGTCCCCTCTTGTGTCCTCCTACCAAGATGTGTGCACCAATAGTGTGCGTCTTGCATGCCTTGGGGTCGATCGCTCCTGACTCCCCCATCGGTTCATGGATAGTGCAGTTGATGAAGCCACACTTACCCTTCGTGATGGTGGTATCCTTGACAAACTCAAGGCAATTTCCGGTGGTGATGACCTCAAGGGACTCATTGGGGATTTGTTCCGGCTTCTTCTCTTCTTCCTCATCCTCAATCTCGAAGGGTTCTTCATCTTCAGGCTCATCCTTGGAGGAGGGAGACAAATCTCACATCATTATCCTCTCCCTCTTGCTTGCTGGAGAGTAGCAGCCATGTTGCTCCAGATTGCCTCTCATCCCATGAACAAGCCATCATTTCCTGCAGTTCAAAACTACAGAAGACTTGGGCCAGATTGATTTGTTAGCTTTGATGAAAAACAAGGGCATTGCTCTGTATATAAGAGGTTAGGACCACAGGTTTTGACGAGATAAGGAAGTTAAAAAGATAGGGAAACAAACCGAACAATTGACGACCTTCCATCTGAGCGCAGCCAGTCGCTTGTCCGTTCATATTAAGTCGTTCAGACGAGTCATTTGTCCCTCGAACGCAACAACATTTCATACGATCAAGACACTACAATCTTTGCTCTATTTTGCGATGTTTCACTTGTTTCACATATAACCCTTTTTCGTCATGGAAAATACACTCGTGACATTTTCTGGTCACCACTGATGACCCATAAGTATAGGGGATCAATCATAGTCCTTTCGATAAGTAAGAGTGTCGAAACCAACGATGATAAGAAGGAAATGAAAAACGGTTTTCATCAAGGTATTCTCTGCAAGTGATGTAAGTAACAATGGTAGATAGTTTTGTAGCAAGATAATTCGTAAGATGTAACAATAGTAGCAAAGGACAAGCCTGAAAGTTCCCTTATATAAAGTAAAGCGCTCTCGAGGAGACATGGGAATTTCGTGTAGTCACGTTTCATCATGTTTAGTTGATTCGCGTTCGCTACTTTGATAATTTGATATGTGGGTGGACCGGTGCTAGAGTGTTGTTCTTACTTGAACAAACAACTCACTTATGATTACCCCTCTCGCAAGCATCCACAACTACGAAAGAGGAATTAAGATAAATCTAACCATAGCATTAAACGTGTGGATCCAAATCAGCCCCTTAAGGAACAACTCATAAACCAGGGTTTAAGCATCTGTCACTCTCGCAACCCATCATCTTCTTATCATTCGCCAATGCTTTCTTTTAGGCCCAAATACGATGAAGTGTCATGTAGTCGACGTTCACACGACACCACTAAAGGAATAGCAACATACATATCATCAAAATATTGAACGAATACCAACATATCATGATTACTTAAGACAAGACTTCTCCCATGTCCTCGAGAACTAAAGTAACTACTCACGAAGCATCAACATGTTCAAGATCAGAGGTGTAATGAATATGCTTAAGGATCTAAACATATAATCCTCCACCCAATAAACCAACTAGCATCAACTACAAGATGTAATCAACACTACTAGCAACCCACAGGTACCAATCTGAGGTTTGGAGACAAAGATTGAATACAAGAGATGAACTAGGGTTTGGGATGAGATCGTGCTGGTGAAGATGTTGATGAACATTGGTTCTCCCATCTGTTGGGAACGTTGCATGGGAAACAAAAAAAATTCTACAAATCACCCAAGATCTATTCTATGGAGATACTAGCAATGAGAGGCAGAGGTGTCTACATAACCTTGTAGACCGAAAGCGTTAATGATCTAGAGATCGTTGTTGGCGTAGTCGCACTCGCGTCGCTATCCAATCCGATCCAAGCACCGCACGTGTGACACCTCCGAGTTTAGCACATGTACGGCTCGGTGACGTATCCTCCTTCTTGATCCAGCAAGAGAGGGGGAATAGGTAGATGAGATCTGAACCAGCAAGACAGGGAGAATAGGTAGATGAGATCTGATCCAAGCGCATACCAGAGAAATATGGGAGGAGTTGGGAGAGCCAATGGGCAAGGGTGAAGGGGTGGCTACCCCCATGCACCTCCTCCATATATATATAGGCTAGAGGGTAGGGGAGGGCGTCCAAAACACTCCTAGGGCCAGCCACAAGGGAGAAAACCCTTTAAACATGACAATAACATCTTATCTCTAGATTGAACCCTTTAAATTTAGATATAATATCTTATCTCTAGATTTAAACGACATCTACCTTGGGGAATGGTGCAGCCAGCCAAAGTGGGCTGTAGCCCCACCCCTCGGTCCATGTGGGCCCTTCCTGGGTCGTTGGGCCCCACGATGGAACCCCTCTAGAACCTTCCCGGTAGTCTAACGAAAAATTCTCGAACTTTTTCGGAACCCTGAATATGACTTCCCATATATAAATCTTTACCTCCGGGCCATTCCGGAGCTCCTCGTGATGTCCCGGATCCCATCTGGAACTCCGAACAACTTTCAGAATTTCCACTATTAATATCTCAACATTACCCTAGCACTACCGAATGTTAAGCGTGCGACCCTACGGGTTCGAGAATCATGTAGACATGACCGAGACACCTCTCTTGTAAATAACCAATAGCGGGACCTGGATGCCCATATTGGTTCCTACATATTCCACGAAGATCTTCATCAGTTGAACCACGATGCCATATATTCAATCAACCCCGTATGCAGTTCCCTTTGTCTATCGGTATGTTACTTGCCCGAGATTCGATTGTCGGTATCTCACACCCAGTTCAATCTTATTACCGGCAAGTCTCTTTACTCATTCCGTAATACAAGATCCCGTGACTAACTCCTTAGTCACATTTCTTGCAAGCTTCTTGTGATGTTGTATTACTGAGAGAGCCCAGAGATACCTCTCTGTCATACGGAGTGACAAATCTTAGCCTTGATCCATGCCAACCCAATAGACACCCTCGGAGACACCTGTACAATATCTTTATGATCACCCAGTTACGAGGTGACGTTTGATACACACAAGGCATTCCTCCGATGTCAGGGAATTGCACGATCTCATGGTCTTAGGAACAGATACTTGACATGAAAACAGTAGTAGCAATAAACCAAGTGATACGATCAAATGCTATGCTTATGGTCGGGTCTTGTCCATCACATCATTATCCTATTGATGTGACCCCGTTATCAAATGATAATTCATGTCTATGGTTAGGAGACCTTAACCATCTTTGATCAACGAGCTAGTCTAGTAGAGGCTCACTAGGCACACGGTGTTGTCTATGTATCCACACATGTATCTGAGTTTCCGATCAATACAATTCTAGCATGGATAACAGATGGTTATCATGAACAAGGAAATATGATAATAACCACTTTCTTATTGCCTCTAGGGCATATTTCCAATAGTCTCCTAATAACCCACAAGTATAGGGTATCGCGACAGTCTTCGCGGGTAGTATTTCACCCTAATTTAATGATTCGACACAAGGGGAGCCAAAGAATATTTATTGGCATTGACAGTTGAGTTGTCAATTCAACCGCACCTGGGATATCTCTCTGCAGCAAAGGTTTAGTAGCACGACAAATAGTAGTAGCAACAGTAACAGTAGTAATGACAGTAGCAATATTGTAGCAGTTGTGACAGTAGCAGTAGCAATGGTAACTTAAAAAGATTCAGTATATGTAAAGCATAGGCACGTGGATCGGTGATGGATAATGATTTAGATGACATTGATCATATAACAGTTACACACTAGGGCGACACAGAACTACCTCCAATTCATCAATGTAATGTAGGCATGTATTCCGTATATAGTCATACGTGCTTGCATGACATCTTTTGTCCTACCCTCCCGTGGCAGCGGGGTCCTATTGGAAACTAAGGGATATTAAGGCCTGCATTTAATAGAGAACCGGAACAAAGCATTAACACATGGCGAATGCATGAACCCCTCATACTATGGCAATCACCGGAAAGAATCCCAATTATTGTCACCTTGGGGTATGCGGATCAAGACACGTAATTGGTGCATACAACTTGCAAGATAGGATCGAAATCACTCTTATATTCATGAAAACGTAATAGGTTCAGATCTGAAATCATGGCACTCGGGCCCTAGTGACAAGCATTAAGCATAGCAAAGTCATAGCAACATCAATCTCAGAACATAGTGGATACTAGGGATCAAGCCTTATCAAACTTAACTCGATTACATGATCAATCTCATCCAATACCACCACCATCCAGCAAGCCTACAAAGGAATTACACACTCCCGGTGGTTAGCATCATGACGGTGTTGATGGAGAAGGGTTGGTGATGACGACGACGACGATTTCCAAACGGACTCCAGATCAGCCCTCCCGAGGAAGATCAGGAGGTCGCGGTGGCTTCGTCTCGTGGAACGCGATGAAAACTTCTCTCTGATTTTTTCTCCGAAGATGTGATTTTATAGGACTGGAATTAGGGTCGGAGGGGCCACGAGGGCCCCACAAGCCATCAGGGGGCAGCCTAGGGGGCGTGCCCTGATGTGTGGTGGCCCCTGGCATACCCCCTCCAGCAAGTCTTCGCTCCATAATTCATTATAATTCTCAAAAATAATTCACAAAAAGTTTCGTCCAATTCTGAGAACTTTTATTTCTGCACAAAAATAACACCAAGGTAGTTTTGCTGAAACAGCGTCAGTCCGGGTTAGTTTCATTCAAATCATGCAAATTAGAGGTCAAAACCAGAGCAAAAGTGTTTGGAAAAGTAGATACGTTGGAGATGTATCAACTCCCCCAAGCTTAACTCATTACTTGTCCTCAAGCAATTCAGTTGACAAACTGAAAGTGAGAAAGAAAACTTTTACAAACTCTTTTGTTCTCGTCATTATACACATGCTTAGCTAGTGTTCAAGTTTTTAGCATAAATTATAAATAACCACATCCATGATAGCAATTAGGCATCATATCAACTCATGGCAATACATAACCAACTAGCAAGCAAATAATAAGATATCTCACATACCAACAATTTATCAAAATGATCATGATATAATATGGTGACATGGTATTTCGCTAGCCCTTTCTGAGACCGCAAAACATAAATGCAGAGCACCTCTGTGGTTCAAGGAGCGACTAAACATTATAATTAAGAATAGAAAAGATCCAGTCATGCTCGTATCCAACATTAACTAGACTCAAAGCATAGAAATCACAATAGTGCTCTCTGGTCTGGTGCTTTTAGTGAGAGGATGATGACTCAACATGAAAGTAAATAGATAGGCCCTTCGCAGAGGGAAGCATTGATATACAGAGGTGCCAGAGCTAAAGTTTTAGAACAGAATAGGAATATGGTTTTTGAGTGGTGCACTTTTCCTGTCAACGTTACGACAAAGATTTTCAATATCTTCCATGCTAAACTCATTATTGGCAGTTCCCAAACAGAATAGTAAAGTTTACTCCTATCCACCATCCATACACAAACCATGGCTGACCGAATCCACGGATGCCTGCCAACATATCAACTGTCCCAAGGAGTTTTGTTTAATTAGTTTTTGATTATATAGGACTGGGCATTCTGCTTACCAGCCTCTCTCGTGCAATGACGACGAATAAACGACTGTCTTGAGAATAACCCATTTAGCATGGAAAATACTGACCGCCTCGTCGCTCCTTGAGCGAGATGCGTGCACAAAATAGATGTTTATTTGAATGTTTAGAGATGGCACATGCAAATTTACTTGGAGCGGCAGGGTAATACCGCATATAGGTAGGTATGGTGGACTCATGTGGAATAGCTTGGTTTAAAGGTTTGGATGCACAAGCAGCATTTCCGCTTAGTACAGGTGAAGGCTAGCAATAGGTTGGGAAGCGACCAGCTAGAGAGCGAAAACGGTCATGAGCATGCATTGCGAATAATTAACATTGGACATAGCATGAGTAGGATATGAACACTCTGAAATTAAACATCATGAAGGCTACATTGGTTTTGAATCAATTACATGTTTCCACATGGGCCAAGTCAAGCTGCTTGAATTTCTCAGAGGGAAATACCATACTACCATACCACATCATAACCATTTTAATGCATGTCGATCTATAAGGTAAATCATTATCCACTACTAGTTGTTTAAGCATGGCATGAAAAGCTATAATCTCTTGTCATCATGAACATGTTCACTCGTAATATACTGAATCGAAATAGAACGAGCTAAACATATTTACAAAAACGGAAAACAAGAAGATTTCATACCAGCTTCCCTTGCCACGATCACTTCGTCAAATATCGTCATTATTGCCTTTCACTTGCATAACCGAATGATGTGATAATAATAATAGTGCAAGAATACTATCGACTAAGCTGGAATTTGCAAGGCAGTTGTGGACAAAGGAGAAGAGAGGGTAATATTGGCTCTCTGTTAAATAAACAATAAAGCATATAAGAGCCACTCAACATTTTCATCGTGGTCTTCTCCTTTAGAGGACTCACAAAAAGAAAAGAAATTCAGAGAAACAAACTGAAATATTTTTGGAGTTTTTGTTTTTCTCAAGCAAGCAAATAAACTAAGGGAAAACAAGAACAAGAAAAACTATTTACACGGGAAAGCTCCCAACATGCAAAGGAAATATTTTTGGGTTTTCTTTTTCGTACTAAGATAATTAAACGGGAAAAGAAAACTAAAAAGAAGCGAGAAACATATTTTTGGGTTTTCTAAAGTTTTTCAAACACACAAGAAGAAAGCGGAAAAATAAAACTAACAAGGATATACAATGAAAGAGGATGAACACCGACAATTTATATGAAGTGTGTGGACATGAATGTAATGTCGGTGAGAAATACGTACTCCCCCAAGCTTAGGCGTTCAACTAACTTGGTGATTACCACTGATAGTCTGGAAAATGGTTAGCATGATAACTTGTGGAGGCGTTCCTGGTCACCTCCTCTGCTAAACGAGTAGCCTCCACTCCAGCTCTGTATTCATGCACCTCCTCCTCAAGAACATAATAACGTTGTCGAGCCTGAAAATCAAAGAGGGCAGGTGCAGGCAAAGTGACAGACACCGGCGTATATTTCCCAAATATTAAATTATATTCATAACCCCTAGCGCGATTTACAATAAACTCATTATAACGCATAGCATCAAAATCTAAATATCTTTCAGGTAGGATAGGATCATTAGGTTGAGGCAACACTCCCAGCTTTGCAGCTACGCGGGAGGCATAAATCCCTCCATAAAAATCACCATTGCTAGAGTTAGAATTCAGCCTTCGGGCAACAATTGCACCAAGGTTATAGTGTTGTTCACCAGTTACATTAGTGTGAATAAGGCTTAAATCAGGGGCACATAAAGCACTACAATCTTGTTTCCCTACTACGCATTTCCCATTAAACAGTGCAAAGTAACGAATAGAGGGAAACTGTATGCTTTTAATTCTTGCATGTGTTACCCCCCTATCTTCTCCAACGCATAGACTCCCGAGAGACATATCATAATCAATTTTTGCAGGTTTGTCTGTCGAGTCCCACAGTGGAAGTTTGCAAGCAATAGAGAAATCTTCTAGAGTCATGCTAAAGGATTTATCATAAATTTTAAATAACACTCTAGAAGTATGCGATTGATAACGGAATCCTTGCTTAAATTTATGGGTAAGGTCATAGTGTTGGACACACTTACCTGTGAGGAAATCGGTGAGGCCGGTATTATAAATGAATTGGTCAAATTCATCCTGAATGCCTGCACCTATCATGAAATCTTCACTTGGCCATCGACATGATTTGGCGTCAGCCATAACTATCTGATTATCTCGAGGCTCGATTGAAGCTTTCCCTACTGAGTTCCCACTAGATGACTCACTCGAGGTGAGTCCTCTTGAGGAGCTCCTCCTAAAGAAACTCATCTTCCCATGCACAAATTTCTGAATTTTTTGAGCCACAAATTCATGTCAATAAAACTTCACAAGATTGATAGCAACTACTCATATGGATGCCTAGAGGCCATATCAAGCATTCATACTACTTGGAACTCAAAGAATTCAACATGCAAGCTCATTTTCTGTACCATGAAGTGTAGCACATTATGCAAAATATAAACCACTAAAACAAAAACTAATTGGAGGAGTCACATACCAAGGAACAATTCCTCAAAACAGTTTCGGAAACGGAGTTCCGAGCAAAGAGATCAAAATTTCACTTTCTGGGTGAAGAACACGGGAGAGAGATGGCTAGAATTTTTTTGCCGGAGGTAGGAGAGAGTGTGGGATGAAGGGATAAGGCAGGGGGCCGTTGTGTTCCCCACAAGCCATCACAGGGCGGCCTAGGGGGGCGCGCCCTGATGTGTGGTGCCACACAGGTGCAGTCCCCTGCTGTTATTTTTATGCCACAAAATATCATTTATTCCATAAAAAATCATGTTAAAATTTGGTGGCAATCTGAGACTTTTTATTTTCTGACATTTTTGTACGCACGGGAAAAACAGAAAATGGAAAACCATGCTAATTTATTTTATATAAACTGACAATAACAGAGGATAAACTTTTGATACAGAGTGTTGTGAGTACTAAATTCATCAATCACATGCCATCCGAAAAGGATCCATTAATAAGGTTGATCAAGTCTTATTAACAACCGCTTCCGGTTAACATGAAACAGAAGAATTTTCGTATGTCACTAGGTTACCTCAGTGGGGATTTGCATATACCCAACAATAAGATTATAATATTTCTTCTTGACAGTAGGTAGAGGAATTGCAAAGCTTCTAATGATTACCGAGGGAGTAGGCTCAATGACATTAATATTATTAACCAAAGTTTGCTTCTTCGGAAAATGCACGGTATGTTGCTTGCCATTGATGTGAAAGGTAACCTTGCTTTTATTGCAATCAATAACCGCCCCTGCAGTATTTAAGAATGGTCTACCAAGGATGATCGACATATTGTCGTCCCCGGGCATATCAAGAATAACAAAGTCTGTCAACATAGTAACATTTGCAACCACAACAGGAACGTCCTCGCAAATTCCAATAGGTAAAGCGGTGGACTTATCAGCCATTTGCAAAGATATCTCAGTAGGTGTAAGCTTACTCAAATCAAGTCTTTTATAAAAGGAGAAAGGCATAAAGCTAACACCGTCTCCTAAGTCACATAAAGCAGTTTTAACATAATTTCTTTTAATAGAGCAAGCTATTGTGGGTATGCAAGGATCTCCTAGTTTCTTTGGTATTCCTCCATCAAAAGAATAATTGGCAAGCATAGTAGCAATTTCAGTTTTAGGTATCTTTCTTTTGTGGGTAATAATATCCTTCATATACTTAGCATATGGAGGCATTTTCAATATATCAGCCAAACGAGTACGCAAAAAGATGGGTATAGTCATTTCAGCAAAGCGTTCAAAACCCTCATCATCCTTATTCGTAGAAGGCTTACGAGGGAAAGACATGGGTTTTTGAAACCATGGCTCTCTTTCCTTTCCATGTTTTCTAGCAACAAAGTCTCTCTTATCATAACGTTTATTCTTAGGAGGTGGGTTATCAAGATCCTCAGTAGGTTCCATTTCTACGTCATTATCATTTTCTTTATTACTATCTGGTGGAACATCTACATGCACAGTATCATTTTCATCTTCCTTTTCATTATCACTTGGTGCATGTTCCCTACCAGATTGTGTCTCAGCATCAGAAATAGAAATATCATTATGTTTCTCAGTAGGTGTTTCTATAATAGGTTCACTAGAAGAATGCAAGTTCCTATCATTTTTCTTCTTCTTTTTCTTATTAGAGGAACTAGGTGAGTCAACATTAATTCTCTGAGAATCATGTTCTATTCTTTTAGGATGTCCTTCAGGATAAAGAGGTTCTTGAGTCATATGACCTCCCCTAGTCATTACTCTAACAGCATGATCATTCATATTATTATTTATTTCAGCAAGAAAATCATTTTGTGAGTTAGCAACTTGGTCTAGTTCGGTGTGAACCATACAAGCATGTTTACCTAGACCTTTTACATCATTAGCAATTCTAAACATCAAGTCACTTAAGCGGTCTATCATCATAGCATTACATATCAATTGATCTTTAACATAATTGTTGAAGTGTTCTTGCTTAATAACATAATTGTCATATTCATCCATGCATTGTTCAGGAGTATTATTATAAGGTATGCCATTTTCACTAAAGGAACGGAGAGAGTTTACCTCTGCTACCTGTGTCGGGTTATCAAGTCCATGTATTTATTCAATAGGTGGTATTTTCTTGGTATCCTCAATTTTAATACCTTTCTCCTTCATAGATATTTTTTTGCTTCTTGCATATCTTCAGGGTTGAGGAATAGAATACCTCACTTCTTTTGAATAGGTTCCGGAGGTGGTTCAGGCAGTGTCCAATCATCGGCATTTTGCAATATGTTATTCAATAATTCTTCAGCTTGGCCGACAGTTCTCTCCCTGAAAACACAACCAGCACAACTATGTAGGAAGTCCCTAGAAGCATCGGTTAGTCCATTATAAAAGATATCGAGAATTTCATTTTTCTTAAGAGGACAATCAGGAAAAGCTCTAAGTAACCCAAGAAGCCTCCCCCAAGTTTGAAGGAGATTTTCTTCTTCAGTTTGCATAAAGTTAAATATTTCCTGTAAGGCAGCTTGTTTCTTATGAGCAGGAAAATATTTTGCAGAAAAATAATGGAGCATATCCTGGGGACTATGTATACAACTAGGAGCTAGAGAAAGAAACCATTCCTTGGCCTTGCCTTTTAGTGAGAAAGGGAAAATCTTAAGGATATAATAGTAGTGCATCTTTTCGTCATTGGTAAACAGAGCAGCAATATCATTCAGTTTCATAAGGTGTTCAACAACAGTTTCATTTTCATGACCGTGGAAAGGATCAGATTCTACTATAGGAATTAACTTAGGGTCAACAGAGAATTCATAATCCTTATCAGTAACAAATATAGGAGAAGTAGTAAATTTAGGATCATATTTCATTTTCTCCATCATAGATTTTTCTTTCAGTTTGCATAGTAGTTTTTCAAATCATCTCTATTTTCACAAGCAAAGAAATCACTAGTTGTTTCCTTATACATGACATAGCCTTTAGGTATATGAGGCAATTTATATCTATTAGGAGGGCGAGGTGTAACAGGTGATTCAAAGTCCTCATCAGTTTCAGCATTTTCAAGTTCTCTAGCTTTAGCAATATGAGCATCAAGTAATTCATATTCAGTGGCACAGTTTCAGTTTCAACATGTGTAGCAATAGTATCATCATTAATTTCAGATGTAGCATCATCAAGTTCATGTGACATATCAGGACGATCAACAGGTGGTGGTGTAACAAGCTGATTCAACACAGTAGGTGAATCAAAAGCAGAGCTAGATGGCAGTTCCTTACCTCCTCTCGTGCGAGAGGGGACGATCTTGGTTCGGTTGTCTTTCAGATTCTTCATAGTAGCAATTGGATATCCTCAAGTTAACATAATAAATAGAGCTATGCTCCTCGGCAACGGCGCCAGAAAAAGGTCTTGATAACCCACAAGTATAGGGGATCGCGACAGTCTTCACGGGTAGTATTTCACCCTAATTTATTGATTCGACACAAGGGGAGCCAAAGAATATTTATTCGCCTTGATAGTTGAGTTGTCAATTTATCCGCACCTAGGATATCTCTCTGCAGCAAAGGTTTAGTAGCACGGCAAATAGTAGTAGCAACAGTAACAATAGTAATGACAGCAGCAATATTGTAGCAGTTGTGACAGTAGCAGTAGCAATAGTAACTTGGCAAGATTCAGTATATGTAAAGCCTAGGCACTTGGCAAGATTTAGATGACATTGATCATATAACAGTTACACACTAGGGCGACACAGAACTAGCTCCAATTCATCAATGTGATGTGGGCATGTATTCTGTATATAGTCATACGTGCTTGCGATAAGAACTTGCATGACATCTTTTGTCCTACCCTCCCGTGGCAGCGGGGTCCTATTGGAAACTAAGGGATATTAAGAAATCCTTTTAATAGAGAAACGGAACAAAGCATTAACACATGGTGAATACATGAAGTCCTCAAACTACGGCAATCACCGCAAAGAATCCCAACTATTGTCACGTTGGGGTATGCGGATCAAGACACGTAATAGGTGCATACAACTTGCAAGATAGGATCCAAATCACTCTTATATTCATGAAAACATAATAGGTTCAGATCTGAAATCATGGCACTCGGGCCCTAGTGACAATCATTAAGCATAGAAAAGTCATAGCAACATCAATCTTAGAACAAAGTGGATACTAGGGATCAAGCCCTATCAAACTTAACTCGATTACATGATCAATCTCATCCAATCCCACCACCATCCAGCAAACCTACAAAGGAATTACTCACTCCCGGTGGTGAGCATCATGGCAGTGTTGATGGAGAAGGGTTGGTGATGACGACGGCGACGATTTTCCCTCTCCGGAGCCCCAATCGAACTCCAGATCGGCCCTCCCGAGGAAGAACAGGAGGTGGCGGCGGCTCCGTCTCATGAAACATGATGAAAACTTCTCTCTGATTTTTTCTCCGAAGATGTGATTTTATAGGACTGGAATTAGGGTCGGAGGGGCCACGAGGGCCCCACAAGCCACCAGGGACCGGCCTAGGGGGGCGCGCTCTGATGTGTGGTGGTCCCCTGGCACACCCCCGCCAGCAGGTCTTCTCTCCATAATTCATTATAATTCTCAAAAATAATTCACAAAAAGTTTCATCCAATTCCGAGAACTTTTATTTCTGCACAAAAATAACACCGAGGTAGTTCTGCTGAAAAGATCGTCAGTCCGGGTTAGTTTCATTCAAATCATGCAAATTAGAGGTCAAAACCAGAGCAAAAGTGTTTGGAAAAGTAGATACGTTGGAGACGTATCATCTCCCACTTGCACTAGAGTCAATAATATAGCTTTACATTGTAATGAATCTAACACCCATAGAGTTTTGGTGTTGATCATTTTTTGCCCGTGGAAGAGGTTTAGTCAACGGGTCTCCAACATTCAGATCCGTATGTACTTTGCAAATGTTTATGTCCTCCTCCTTGATATAATCACGGATGGAATTGAAGGGAGGCTTTATGTGTCTAGCCCTCTTGTGAAACCTGGGCTCCTTGGCTAGAGCAATAGCACCAGTGTTGTCACAAAAGATAGTCATTGGATCCAGTGCACTGGGTACAACTCCAGGATCAGTCATGAACTGCTTCATCCAGACACCTTCCTTCCACTAGTGCAGCCGCGTGCTATACAAACGGTTTTTAACCCCTTTCCGTGACGTAGTCTTAAACCGTCGCCTTGCATGTGTGGGCGATAGGGGGGCTAACCCACACGATGGGGAAAACCCGTCGGCGATGTCTGCACCCGATCACACACGATGGGTAACAATATATCGTCTGCGATTCGAAGGGCCATCACAAACAAACATATTGGGAGATCGTGTGAGATGAGCTTATCATCCCACACAGGGAATCCCAAGGTTACATGTCCGTTCGTATTGCAGATCACACACAATTTTCTGCATAACATCGTTTGTGATAGGGCTGGTCATCACACACGATAGTTATAATTATGTCGTTTGTGTTATTCAAAACATCACTCACGGTGTCTAGAAGAAACTGTTTGGCATTGGGCTGCCCATCACACACACTTCCTATGAGAAAACGTTTGTGATTGGGTGTCCTAACGCACACAGTTGTCGACCAGTATTCGTGTGTGATTGCTCACCGATCCAACACGCCAACTTTCTAGAAACCGTGTGGGTTTGTTGAGGTCATCGCCCACGGTTTAGTCTTAGAAACCGTCTGGAATAGGAGCCCCTATAATTAGCCTAATTGCTCTATTATTTATGATCCATTTAGTAATCAAATTAACATTTCATATCAAGCACATAATATATTTCTTATTCGTAGTACGGCAACGAGGATTTCATAATTGAATTACATCAGGGTACAACATCATATAGGCATATACTGCCTAGCTACCCAATTGCACAACAGGACAAAGTTTCAAATGTAACATCTAAAACCTTTGGAAATTAAGTATGATCATAGACGGTAAATAGACAGATGAATCTCATCTAGAAAATTGTTAAAGCGGAAGGCGAATATTGAGCCTTCAATGATGTTGAAGGTTCTCGTAACTTTAGGCCAGAGCCTCTGGATGATTACCCGCCCATCCTTCGTCCTTTTGAGGAAGACTTCAAGATTATACCATTGGTGCTATATGAATACCTTCCTCGCCTCTTGATCATACAGGAGGTTTGAGACGTAATCATCGATGAACTTCCTTGAGAAGGATTGAAAACAAACATACGCATAGATATCTTTTCTAAAATTTGAAATGGCGCAAAAGGAAAAGGACAAGGTGAAAGACATGGTACCGTCCGATAGTTGATTGATGTCTTCTTCATTGTGCAGACAAACATCTTGTTGTTTTTCGTAGCTAGTTTTTTTATCTTAACAATCTTTCTGAGTTTCTTGATTTGTCTGATATTCAAGGACATCTCATTTCCCCACATGCAAAAAGGGTCGAAGAGTGGGTCTAGACCTCTTACAGCAGGACCTACATGTGCAAGAACAAATTATTTAAAACATTAATATTACAATGGTTCCTGCAAATGCACAATAATGTGCTATTAGCCAAGCGACCATGGATGTGCAAACCTCGACGGTAAACTTCAGTGTCCCCCATTGTTTCCCCCTGCAACACATTTAAGACAAATATTGATCAGGTTATAAGTGATATTTGGCATACTATCAGTGACATATGATAATGGAAAATAAACACATTGCAGATCCAACAGATTAATTTGAGCGACATGGAAAAGCCAGTTATCTAAACCAAGCATGCTAAGAACTAGGAAATATAGCAATTCTATATGTTTCACATGCATTTAGTACATCTAAATTGGATTTATTCATCACATGCATAATAATACAAAATTGTACCAACAACAATCGAACATCACATTGCAGAATTGAACTAAATAGTTACATGATCACCACAACAAATGAATGAAACACTTAACTAAGCACCACATTGCACAATAGAACATACTAACAGGTCAGGTTGCGGTAGCATTACATTGGACATTTCACTAGAATTTCTAAATGAAAGGCAGTAGCGGCACATGCAACAGGTAAACAAAACATGCTTAACCGGTGTAGCTAGGTGAACATAGGTCCTTAGTGATAAAGCTAAGAAAAACAAGTTATTCCTCATCGTCGGAGATATCGATGATGATGGGCTCCTTCAACTTGGAAGAGGGCCAGGCCTCCACACCGTGGGTGCACCCCTCGTACTGGTGAGTGACCCTATCCTGCCCCGGCACTAACATGCCGGCTCTGGAATTGAGGTAAGCACGGGCACGGTGAGAAAACACATCGAAATCTTCGTGGAACGCACCGGCGGTGCCCTCGAGAAATGACCACGAGCTGTCGTTTATAGCAGCCAACTGCGTGGCTGCGTCGGTGTCGGGGCCGGATTTCCGGGGCACAAAATCCCAGAAAATTAACCCCTCGTGTCATTACCAGCCCCAGGATTTCTGTTTGCTGGTGGACACTTCCTTGATACAGAATTCCAAGCAATTTACGAGAGTTGGGTACAGGACCATAAAGGTCCAATAATACAACAATGATTTTGGTGGTGGATGACGGAGGCGATTTGAGAATTCTCCAACGTCGATGGGACTCCATTCCCACAGGAACGGCTGACCCGGATAACTCCTATCCCGCGTGGCTACTATCCTAGGCTCCGCATGGACGTCGTCATAATACTCTTCTGACCTGGCCAATGAAATAACCAGGGACAAGCCAGTGAGTACGTTTGAATGTACTCGCAAACATTATGAACAAATGATATACCGAAGGCAGCAGATGATATATGATCATGATGAACTAAACTATTTGCTTATGCTCATGCTGGATTATATTATATGCATGCTGACAGGAATTGAATCATGGCATGATGACATATTAGCATGTGCAGAAGTAACGTGTTAGCGACAAACAAAGATGGTTCGTGGAAAATCGGACGAGACAGAACCATCCGAGAATCCAAAGAAAATATAAAAGAAATGCCGGTTGGGTGTCAAGTGACACCACGGTAGGACTTGAAGAGAAATGCCAAACGGGTGTCTAAAAGAGTAATCGAACGAGACAGAACATCCGAGAATCCAAAGAAAATATAAAAGAAATGCCGGTTGGGTGTCAAGTGACACCACGGTAGGACTTGAAGAGAAATGCCAAACGGGTGTCTAAAAGAGTAATCGGATGAGACATGACCATCCGAGAACTCAAGCGACGCCACGAGAGGTCTTGAAAAGAAATGCCATACTGGTATCTACAACAGAGTCGGGCGAGACAGGACCGCCCGAGGACTCGAGAGACGCCTCGTAAGGTCTTGAAAATAGAATTGAATGCCCGGGGTAGTCCAGCCAGCCCCTAAGACAATCAGGAAATAAAATAAGAGAAAACGGGTTAGACCATAATAATATTCAAGCAGCAATAATATCCACAACGATTATAATCATACAAATATTCATGACAGCACTAGTGATGACAATAATAGCCTGCAAGGATGAATCATGCACACTTTAATTATTTCCTCCGGAGACCGACACTAAGACCGACACTTGACCAACCCAGACTGTAGTCCTTAACCGCGGACACGGCTATTCGAATAGGTATAACTCTGCAGAGGGTGTACTCTTTACCCACAAGTAAAGGATTTCTTTAGCCAGCACCGAGACGTTGGCTAATTCCCATTACGGTCTTTAGGTTGAAACACACCTGACCAGCACACACCAGATTAACCGTTCGGATGACAGGAATCACCCAAAGCACCTTTCCAGAAAAGCTCTAAGACGGGGAAAACCAACGTTTCTGCATGGGATCACTATTCATACGCGCGGATTACAAGGGGTACCCCCCCCCCTCTCGGCTACACTGCCGGAAACACCCATGCCCCCTGACCCGATGACCGGATTTAGTCCAAGCGCCCTGGAAACCCTCATCATGGCCCTCTGTATGGTGTGTGCATGGTAAGGGGTTAACAATTTACTGAACCATACCCCACCTGAGGCAGGGACAAGTGGTAGCACGAATCAAGTATGGGGGTTACCGGAACAAGACTCGATCTACGGTCGACTCAGGAGGCTTAATATTTCCTGGAGTGGTTAGCACAACAAAGTATTCCTTCAACAGTAACACCAGGACAGGGCCACAACCCTTGCATGCTCCAACATGCATAACCAACAAGGCATGATCACACTCCAACGTGATCACCCTTCTGCTATTAATGGTATTTTACTTATGCCTGCTCCTCCAAGTTAGTCATGACAAGCATACGATGCACGGTACCAGGAAACATGCCAACACTATATGCATGCAAAGTTTTATTTAAATTCAACGAAAGCATGATTCAACTATTCCTGCAACCAAACAACTGAGCATTCACCATATCAAGTGTTCAAGATGCTTGCCTTGAGTATGCAGAAGTGTTGGGTGCACTCCAAAAGTTTGAAATATTATCACCCCTCCATTTCCTATTTTTTTTTGAAAATATTCGAATAAACACATAATTTAAAAACAGTACAAAAAGTTGTCTTGGAAAATTTTCAAATAAATATGAAAATAAACTAGGTTAAATTTGAGAGAGGTGGGAAAAAGAATTACTTCAATTGGATTTTTATTTTAGAAATTATAGCCAGTCAAACTTAGGTCAAAGTTCTGTTTTAAAATAAAACAAATAAAAGGAAACGGTTTGAATAGAATACGCCTTCTGAAAACTGTTGCGCACTTACAGAGAATACGCTTTCTCCAGAGAGAAACGCTTCGGCGGGGCTGCACCACTGGAGAAGACGATCGTCTCACCGACAGGTGGGAACCACCTGTCGGGTTCATCCTCTCCCTCCCGCTTCCTGTCCAGGAAGCAGAGGCGAGCTCCGGCGATGCTAGCCAGCGGATGGCTGCTCCTCGCGGGGTACTAGGCATGGAAATGGGTCCACGGAATCCCCGCGGTCCTCCTGGTGGTTGTCGGGGACGGAGAGGTGGACGGGGTCACCGGTAACAAGGCCTCCGGCGAACGGCGGCCTCGGCTTCGAGAGAAGCTCCGCCTATGGAGGTTCCCGAGAGGCAACAGAGAGGGGAATGGGTTCGTGGGTCCCTGGTGAGGCCATTGGTGGAGGTAATGGAGGGGAAGCAGCTCTGGTGTCGGTGAATTTAACCGAAGGTTGCGGCGGCCATCTTCGCCGGGGATGAAGAAGATGACCATGGCCGGCTCGATTGAGGGTTTTGGGGCGATCATGGAGCTCTCTAGGTGGATTCTGTGTCACTAACGGGGCTCGGGGCTTCCTATTTATTGGGGATGGAGGTCGGTTCCGCCGCGGCCGTGCATAGGAACGGCGGCCGCCTTTCTGTTGCTTGCAGAGCGACGTGGCGACAGCTAGCGGGGAAAGGCGACGCAGTTGCAGATAAGCTCAATGAGGTGGAGGTCTCGGGGCGTGCCGCGTGGCTTGGACGGTGCCGTCCTCGAGTGGTCTGCGATGGCGGCCATTAATGGCAAGCAAGGACGGCGGCGAGGTCAGCGAGGCCGGTGATGTGGGTGGCGGTGTTAGGTGAGGGCGGTGGCCGTCTAGAGTTACTCCAGGGGCAGCTGGTTGGCTCGGATCGCTCGGACGGTGGCGTAGCCGGGACGGCAGCCACAGGCGGCGGTCTGGATGGCGGTGGTCGGCGATGGCCGGCGCTAGAGACCAAGGGGAGAGGTTGGCGAAGGTCCAGGTGGTCGGCGCACTGCGGATGAGCTCGAGGGAGGGGATGTCCAAGGACGCGGCGGCTCGGGCGGATGCGTGCAATACGCATGCTCTGCTCTCGCTCCGAACATGCACAGTACCTGCTCGACGGAATGCCACGGTGGCCTAAACGGCTTGGTTGCAAATAAATCTTAACAGGTCTAGGTTAATGGCAGTTCAGAGGCTAGGGGACAAACTGTTTTGGCCTGGGAAGCAAGTCCCCAATGCAATATTAGAACCATGCCACATCTGGCCACGCACTACAGGTGCTCAACAAAATGTCAGGGCCATCTAGAAAACTTTTCTGGTGGCCAAAGTTTCCAGGATGAGGTCTCTTTAGATTCTAGTAATTTTGGAATGGTTAGCCTGGTAAAAACAAAAACTAGATAGTGCAATTGTTTTCAAAACTTGTTTCTGGACAAAAACTATAGGGTATTATTGCATATGTTTAAATTATTCTAATAAGGCTCATCTCCTGGACTAATGGGTTTGGTAGGGATAACTACAAGCAGGAAAAATCCCAGGGTCACTAGAGCAATGTAAGATATGATTGCAGTACAAACTGCCAAACTGGACCAGAATGAAAATGAAGATGGTTTGCTCAAATAGTTCAAGAGACCAAGATGGGTTTCTGCATAAAAGTGATCTGTAGGCCTCACATGACCTACCATAATTTTTGTGGAATTTTTAAAGAATTATTTAAAGTGGTTGTAGTGCAACAGAAGCATTTCAAACATTGAAAATGCTATTAAAAGAATTGTTTTGGGGCGATTTTTATTATGAAAATAATTCCTACTGTTATTAAAATTTAAATGAAATGGTTTAGGAAAACTACCAAAGCCACAATATTATTTCCAAATAATTTTCTATATGGAGGGAAGAATTTTGAAAGATAGAAGCAGAAAAGGCTCTTAAAATTATGGAAGAACCTATTATAATTCAAAAAATTTGTTTCTGGCCAAATTTTACTTAATAAAATCATGGTTAAATTTTTGGGGTGTTACAAACTCTACCCCCCTTAAGAAAATCTCGTCCTCGAGATTTGTTAAGGACGGAAGAATTAAATACAAATCACAACAAATAAAACACTCATATGCAAAATGCAATCAGGGCAATATATTCATGACATACACCCTAAGAACAATACAAAGGTCACATCATGCAAACAAGCATCACATGCTACACAAATGCACTCATGACCGTCTATGGTCCGAAAGTGAGATCTACAGGGTCTTGCGGAAAAGTTCCGGGTGCTGGAGCACCTTCTCCTTCTTCCGGAGGAAGTGGAGGTAGTTGAGGGAGCAAACGAAGAACGTGTCCCTCCTGAGTTGGCAGAGGAGGTCCGCCAATGGCTATCTGAGGGTTCAGAAAGGCAAGATAAGAGAGGTAATCCATTAGCTGCTGGGTCAGACGCTCTTGAGCCATCACATATTGAATGAGATTGGCCAGAGCTGGATCCCTTTCTATACGTTCACAATGGAACATTGCATTTGCCCCTGATGCTGCACGGCTCGGAAAATAGCAGTATCTCCTTTCGCTGGAGTGGGTACCGCGAATCGGAGACGGGTAACTGCTTCATAAGCAGCAACTTCAATGGCCATGCCTGGGGTTGGCATGGATCTCCCGATGTAGACAATATACGGAGGGCCTTGGTCTGGGTCTGCTGGTGGGATGTGCACAACTCCCCAGTATTTCGAGGAGTCAGAGGTGATCCTCAATTTGAACAACTCATACTGGGGTGGTTGGTTGGAACCAAAAGTGTTGCGGGTAAAATCCCACAAAACTTTAACAAAACTGCCAGGACTTGCATCTGGAGTTATCAGGTGGGAACTGGGGTGAGACATGGAGTGCAGGTTGGGAAGGAGTGGTCTTCTAGTTTGACGGGGGCTAGTACTGGATGTGGCTTTTTATAGAGTGCCTGGTTATGAGACATGATGCGGCGCCGATACGACTCGTGTATTGGTCCTGTCGTGGGATTAAAGTCTCGGTCCTCAATCCCCAAAAGGGATGCGACGCGTTACTGTGTGTGTCGGCCAGGGTGACTATAGTAGTTACGTCTAGAATTTACTGTGCAACCATACGTCAATTAAATTATGCTGGTTCACAAATGGTACCATCAAAACAGTGGTACACCAGTAAATCACAAACCTGCTACATCATACGGCTGCTACTACAAATATTACAGGGTAACAGGGCCACTAGGGCTTGACATGAATCCAGTGGACTCAGTCCACCTCGTTGACATCCAGCCGGGCGCGTCTGGAGGATGCTGAGTTCTCCTCGTGGGCTTCTGCGTCGGAGCTGGCCGGGGTCGGATGGGGAGCTACAGGGCTGGAGTAGCGGTGGTGTCCTTCACGGGGTGTCGAGGTCACCGTCCCGTTGGAGTAGGTCTCCAGGAGACGACGGAGTTGCCCTGGGGTGACAAACGCATTGCCCGGGTGGACAACAGGGGCAGGTTCCGAGGGCTCGATCGGTCTCCCGAGTAGCACTATCGGGGTGTCGGTGGCAGGTGCAGCTTCACTTCTTGCCGGGGTCAGGAGGGCGAGTGTCCTGCGAGTCTCAATCAGGTCAAGAGTGACCGGATCGAACAGTGCCTCTTGCGCTCTCAGGTAGTGCACCAGATGCACCAGGGTAGGATCTGACTCTTGGTCTCCACTGGCGACTTGGGTTGGTCTACCATAGCCTTCACGACTAGGGTAGTAGTAGAAAGAGCAGCAGTTAACCCTCGGCGACAGATGCCGAAGGTGAACTACAGCCTCTCGGGCTGCAAGTTGGATGGCTTGGGGTTCGTCGGAGGTCGTCCTCTCGGTGAACCGGTAGGGGCGCTCCGATGTGATGCTCCTCCCGTAGATGTGCACCGTGGCCCAGAAGTGATGGATAGAATCACTCGTGTGCCCCCGGTACATGACATACTCCGGCGGCTCTTCGCTGCCGAAAGCACGACGGGTGAGATTGGCAAGGACGGCTACAAAGCCTTCATGCTCGACTGCGGTGGTCTCGCTGTGAATAATGGGGTCTGGCATCTTGGTGGTTGGATATCGAACTAGGAGTGAGGCTGTGATGTGCTGTGTTTGGGGCAAGGCTGCCTTTATAAGCCATCGGAGTCTTCCATCGCACGCTTGCGGATGGGACAACTCAGGTGTCGGCCACAGGCATAGGACCGATGGCTAGACTAATAGGTTGGGCACCGACAGTCAAAAGATGTCGGCTGGCCACTGTGTAGGCTTATCGGATGAGATTGGCTTGGCTATGGACAAGGAAGGACTTGGAGAGTGTGGAAACCTAAGGATAATGACCAAGCTAAGATAGGATTAGCCAGCGGTCAGCCTGGCTCTGATACCAAGTCTGTCGGGGCCGGATTTCCGGGGCACAAAATCCCGGAAAATTAACCCCTCGTGTCATCACCAGCCCCAGGATTTCTGTTTGCTGGTGGACACTTCCTTGATACAGAATTCCAAGCAATTTACAAGAGTTGGGTACAAGACCATAAAGGTCCAATAATACAACAATGATTTTGGTGGTGGATGACGGAGGCGATTTGAGAATTCTCCAACGTCGATGGGACTCCATTCCCACAGGAACGGCTGACCCGGATAACTCCTATCCCGCGTGGCTACTATCCTAGGCTCCGCATGGACGTCGTCATAATACTCTTCTGACCTGGCCAATGAAATAACCAGGGACAAGCCAGTGAGTACGTTTGAATGTACTCGCAAACATTATGAGCAAATGATATACCGAAGGCAGCAGATGATATATGATCATGATGAACTAAACTATTTGCTTATGCTCATGCTGGATTATATTATATGCATGCTGACAGGAATTGAATCATGGCATGATGACATATTAGCATGTGCAGAAGTAACGTGTTAGCGACAAACAAAGATGGTTGGTGGAAAATCAGACGAGACAGAACCATCCGAGAATCCAAAGAAAATATAAACGAAATGCCAGTTGGGTGTCAAGTGACACCACGGTAGGACTTGAAGAGAAATGCCAAACGGGTGTCTAAAAGAGTAATCGGACGAGACAGAACCATCCGAGAATCCAAAGAAAATATAAAAGAAATGCAGGTTGGGTGTCAACTAACACCACGGTAGGACTTGAAGAGAAATGCCAAACGGGTGTCTAAAAGAGTAATCGGACGAGACAGGACCATCCGAGAACTCAAGCGACGCCACGAGAGGTCTTGAAAAGAAATGCCATATGGGTATTTACAAGAGAGTCGGGTGAGACAGGACCGCCTGAGGACTCGAGAGACGCCTCGTAAGGTCTTGAAAATAGAATTGAATGCCCGGGGTAGTCTAGCCAGCCCCTAAGACACTCAGGAAATAAAATAAAAGAAAACGGGTTAGACCATAATAATATTCAAGCAGCAATAATATCCACAACGATAATAATCATACAAATATTCATGACAGCACTAGTGATGACAATAATAGCCTCCAAGGATGAATCATGCACACTGTAATTATTTCCTCCGGAGACCGACACTAAGACCGACACTTGACCAACCCAGACTATAGTCCTTAACCGCAGACACGGCTATTCGAATAGGTATAACTCTGCAGAGGGTGTACTCTTTACCCACAAGTAAAGGATTTCTTTAGCCAGCACCGAGACGTTGGCTAATTCCCATTACGGTCTTTAGGTTGAAACACACCTGACCAGCACACACCAGATTAACCGTCCGGATGCCAGGAATCACCCAAAGCACCTTTCCAGAAAAGCTCTAAGACGGGGAAAACCAACGTTTATGCATGGGATCACTATTCATACGCGCGGATTACAAGGGGTGCCCCCCCTCTCGGCTACACTGCCGGAAACACCCATGCCCCCTGACCCGATGACCGGATTTAGTCCAAGCGCCCTGGAAACCCTCATCGTGGCCCTCTGTACGGTGTGTGCATGGTAAGGGGTTAACAACTTACTGAACCATACCCCACCTTAGGCAGGGACAAGTGGTAGCACGAATCAAGTATGGGGGTTACCGAAACAAGACTCGATCCACGGTCGACTCAGGAGGCTTAATATTTCCTGCAGTGGTTAGCACAACAAAGTATTCCTTCAACAGTAACACCAGGACAGGGCCACAACCCTTGCATGCTCCAACATGCATAACCAACAAGGCATGATCACACTCCAACATGATCACCCTTCTGCTATTAATGGTATTTTACTTATGCCTGCTCCTATAAGTTAGTCATGACAAGCATACGATGCACGGTACCAGGAAACATGCCAACAATATATGCATGCAAAGTTTTATTTAAATTCAATGAAAGCATGATTCAACTATTCCTGCAACCAAACAACTGAGCATTCACCATATGAAGTGTTCAAGATGCTTGCCTTGAGTATGCAGAAGTGTTGGGTGCACTCCAAAAGTTTGAAATATTATCACCCCTCCATTTCCTTTTTTTTTTGAAAATATTCCAATTAACACATAATTTAAAAACAGTACAAAAAGTTGTCTTGGAAAATTTTCAAATAAATATGAAAATAAACTAGGTTAAATTTGAGATAGGTGGGAAAAAGAATTACTTCAATTGGATTTTTATTTTAGAAATTATAGCCAGTCAAACTTAGGTCAAAGTTCTGTTTTAAAATAAAACAAATAAAAGGAACGGTTTGAATAGAATACGCCTTCTGAAAACTGTTGCGCACTTACAGAGAATACGCTTTCTCCAGAGAGAAACGCTTCGGCGGGGCTGCGCCACTGGAGAAGACGATCGTCTCACCGACAGGTGGGAACCACCTGTCGGGTTCATCCTCTCCCTCCCGCTTCCTGTCCAGGAAGCAGAGGCGAGCTCCGGCGATGCTAGCCGGCGGATGGCTGCTCCTCGCGGGGTACTAGGCACAGAAATGGGTCCACGGAATCCCCGCGGTCCTCCTGGTGGTTGTCGGGGACGGAGAGGTGGACGGGGTCACCGGTAACAAGGCCTCCGGCGGACGGCGGCCTCGGCTTTGAGAGAAGCTCCGCCTATGGAGGTTCCCGAGAGGCAACAGAGAGGGGAATGGGTTCGTGGGTCCCTGGTGAGGCCATTGGTGGAGGTAATGGAGGGGAAGCAACTTTGGTGTCGGTGAATTTAACCGATGGTTGCGGCGGCCATCTTCGCCGGGGACGAAGAAGATGACCATGGCCGGGTCGATTGAGGGTTTTGGGGCGATCATGGAGCTCTCTAGGTGGATTCTGTGTAACTAACGGGGCTCGGGGCTTCCTATTTATAGGGGATGGAGGTCGGTTCCGCCGCGGCCGTGGATAGGAACGGCGGCCGCCTTTCTGTTGCTTGCAGAGCGACGTGGCGACGGCTAGTGGGGAAAGGCGACGCAGTTGCGGACAAGCTCGAGGAGCTGGAGGTCTTGGGGCGTGCCGCGTGGCCTGGACGGTGTCGTCCCCGAGTGGTCTGCGGCGGCGGCCATTAATGGCAACCGAGGACGGCGGCGATGTCAGCGAGGCCGGTGAGGTGGGTGGCGGTGTTAGGTGAGGGCGGTGGCCGTCTAGAGTTACTCCAGGGGCAGCTGGTTGGCTCGGATCGCTCGGACGGTGGCGTAGCCAGGACGGCAGCCACAGGCGGCGGTCTGGATGGCGGTGGTCGGCGATGGCCGGCGCTAGAGACCAAGGGGAGAGGCTGGCGAAGGTCCAGGTGGTCGGCGCACTGCGGATGAGCTCGAGGGAGGGGCTGTCCAAGGACGCGGCGGCTCGGGCGGATGCGTGCAATACGCACGCTCTGCTCGCGCTCCGGGAACGCACAGTACCTGCTCGACAAAATGCCACGGTGGCCTAAACGGCTTGGTTGCAAATAAATCTTAACAGGTCTAGGTTATTGGCAGTTCAGAGGCTAGGGGACAAACTGGTTTGGCCTGGGAAGCAAGTCCCCAATGCAATATTAGAACCATGCCACATCTGGCCACGCACTACAGGTGCTCAACAAAATGTCAGGGCCATCTAGAAAACTTTTCTGGTGGCCAAAGTTTCCAGGATGAGGTCTCTTTAGATTCTAGTAATTTTGGAATGGTTAGCCTGGTAAAAACAAAAACTAGATAGTGCAATTGTTTTCAAAACTTGTTTCTGGACAAAAACTATAGGGTATTATTGCATGTGTTTAAATTATTCTAATAAGGCTCATCTCCTGGACTAATGGGTTTGGTAGGGATAACTACAACCAGGAAAAATCCCAGGGTCACTAGAGCAATGTAAGATATGATTGCAGTACAAATTGCCAAACTGGACCAGAATGAAAATGAACATGGTTTGCTCAAATACTTCAAGAGACCAAGATGGATTTCTGCATAAAAGTGATCTGTAGGCCTCACATGACCTCCCATAATTTTGGTGGAATTTTTAAAGAATTATTTAAAGTGGTTGTAGTGCAACAGAAGCATTTCAAACATTGAAAATGCTATTAAAAGAATTGTTTTGGGGCAATTTTTATTATGAAAATAATTCCTACTGTTATTAAAATATAAATGAAATAGTTTAGGCAAACTACCAAAGCCACAATATTATCTCCAAATAATTTTCTATATGGAGGGAAGAATATTGAAATACAGAAGCAGAAAAGGCTCTTAAAATTATGAAAGAACCTATTATAATTCAAAAAAATTGTTTCCGGCCAAATTTTACTTAATAAAATCATGGTTAAATTTTTGGGGTGTTACAGTCGGCATGCGAGGCATCGACGGTGGCCTCGATGGCGAGGTGCTCCTCCAAGATCTAGGGGTCGGCACGCATGGAATCCATTGCTGCCTCATCTGCGCATGCAGCCGCGAGTTGCTTCTCCGCTGCCAAATGCTCTTTGAGATCCTGGCTATACTGCGTGCACCATGGCTTTTGGCGGTTATTATTTGGAGGATGAGGCGGTGATTTGGGTGGAAGGTGTCACGCCGGCGGTCGGGCCATGTGGGATGGAGGAGGAGGGGTGAGGGGGTATTGGGGAGGTGTCGATTACCTGACTAGATGGACAAGGCCGAGTGATACGTCTCCAACGTATCGATAATTTATGAAGTATTCATGCCACATTCACCTATGTTTACAATACTTTTATATGGTTTTGATGCACTTTACATGATTTATTTAGAACTAACCCGGACTAACGCTGTTTTCAGCAGAACTACCGAGGTGTTGTTTTTTGTGCAAAAATCAATGTTCTCCAAATGCAACGAAACTTTTTGACGATTTTTTTTGGAATAAAAGAGGCACTAGAAGCTTCGTTGGAGGGCCAGAGGAGCCACGAGGTGGGCACAACCCACCAGGGTGCGCCAGGCCCCTCTAGCGCCCTGTTGTCTTGTGGTCCCCTCGTGGCCCATCTTCGCGTGAAACCGACGCCCAAAAATCCTATATATTCAGAAACCCCCAGAAATAACCCTAGATAAAAAACCAATCTGGAGGCATTCCGGTACCCTGCCGGAGAGGGTAGATCATCTCCGGTGGACATCTTCATCATCCCGGCGGAGGCCATGACGAGGAGGGAGTAGTCCACCCTTAGTGTTGGGGATATAACCCCGTGGTGAGACCCGCCCAAGTGGGGCCAGGTCATACGGTTGGCGGTTTAAGGACCAAGCTTGGCATAAGCTTATCCAATGGGCCTGGAGGCCCGGAGCCAGAAGACAAGATGTAACCCGGTGGCGTAAGCCGCCGGTGGCGGCTTGTTAGACAAGGCATGAGTTGTTAGAGGTGAGGTCGGTTATCAAGTATAACCCGGCCCGAACTCTTGTAAGCCCAGGGCCTTGACCTGTGTATATAAAGGCGGGTTACCTGGGTGGCTTAGGCCACGAAACAACTCATCGATAGCTAGGTCAAGCGAACTCGCTCCCTTGTAATCGATACCCAATCAATACAACACAAAGCAGGACGTAGGCTTTTACCTCTTTCCAAGGGCCGAACCTAGGTAACCCTTCTCTCCCGATTCCGATCAACCCCTTCGAGCTCACCGCCTTAGCGATGGCCTCGAACCTAAGTCCTTTCACGGGGACATCTGCCGTGACAAAACCACGACAGTTGGCGCCCACCGTGGGGCTGACGCTCGGTGGTGTGGAGTTCTCAAAGGGCTCTCTCACAGGGATCGCGGGATATGCCGTTGGCAGGATGACTAAGAGTCGCCGCGGCAAGCTCTACATCGATGACGCTGGCTGGGGCCCCGAGGCCGACTCAATCGAGTACGGGCACCGGGTCCCCTTCGGCGGAATTCACGTCTTCATTGGCAAGATTGGCGGATGGAAGCCTGGGTCGGACATCTGCACCGACCTCGTCGAGCCGGCCCGGCGCGCGCAACCCGCCCGAGTTAATCCGGGTCGGAAGCACGTCTTCGTCGGCTTTACCCAAGGCGCGGAGCTTGAAGGTTCCGTATCACGGGAGGAAACCCTCATCTGCTCGGAGGATGGGTCCTCGAGCGGAGAGGCGGAATCAATCTACCAGCTTCACAACGGCGGGCTTGGGGGCTACATCGAGGATTACCCTGAGCCGGAGTATCATGAGCCGGAATACTATGAGCCGCCGAGCCGCGCCGCTGTCTTCATGGCGGGATCGGCACCGGCCCCCGTTAGCACGGCCGCTGGTGCGACTGGGTCCAGGTCAGGCAGGCCGCCGGCTCAAGTTTTGCTGGATCTGATGAACGAGCTTACCACTCTGATGGGAACCGAGGTCACGGTCGAAAACTAAGCAGCCCGTAACACGGTGATTGCGAGGTTGAAGAACCAGATGGCCGGAGTCCAAGAGGAAATCAATGTATTCAGTGTTCAGATGGATGCTGAGTCGGAGCGCCTTAGGGCGGATGCCTTTTGCCTTGAATTAGAACAGCAGACCGCAGCGGCGGTTCACCGGATGAGGCATCAGTCCCATTTGCCGGATCAATATGAGGCCAGAAATCTTTTTAACACGCCAGGGACGGGACGGAATGCACCTCTGACCGTAACCCGGACGGCGGAAGTACCTGGGAGCAGGGAGGCGGTTCAGCATCGGTAGCCAGACCCGCCCCGCAGGAACCAGACCCCGCCACAGTCTTTTCTGACGCCGCCCGGTTATTATTCTAACCCGGCGGAGAACATGGTAGCAGCGGCGACCAGACTTGGCACGATCCCCATCCCTGATGGGACGCCTTTCGCAGAGGAAGTGCAGAACGCCATTGGATACTTGCAGACAGCGGTGGCGCAGCAGAAGAAATATACTTACAGCCGGAGTCGCGTGCACTCAACCCCCATCCCGAGCCGCAGCTACAGCCGGCGTTTAGAGTTGCCGGCGGTCTCTAGCAGTGAGCGACGTCGAAACCCGCCACAAGACGATCAACCGGCTCTTAATGCTCAGGCGTTGGTGGATCGGGCAAGAGCGCAGCGAGAGGCGGCCACATTGGCAGCTGCGGCGGCTTATCAAGAACCCACAGTAGCACATTCCGTCTCGGTAGGAGCCGGAGTAACCTCCAGGGCTGTGGGAGTGTCGTGCTTAGTACCGGCTTTACGAAGTGAGTGCCTGCCGAAGGACTTCTAGGGTCCTCGCAAGGTGCCCAACTATACCGCTGATCTGCCTCCAGAAGCTTGGATCGAAAGTTATGAATTAGCCATGGAGATGTTGGACGTTAGTGATGCAGTATGCGCCAAGTATCTCATCATGATGCTGGAAGGGCCGGCTCGCACGTGGTTGAAGGGTTTACCACCCAACACCATTAATTCCTGGGCCGAGTTGAAGGCGAAGTTCATCAAGAACTTCCAGGGAACGTGCAAGTAGCCCATGACAATTGTGGATTTGGATCATTGCGTGCAGCGTGAGGACGAGTCGGCTCATCATTGGATCCGGTGGGTCTCAGCCATCATCCACTCTTCTGATAACATTACGGCGGCTCAAGCGGTCCTTATTCTGGAGAAGAATTGCCACTTTGTGCCCCTGAAGCAGAAGCTTGGCCGGCTCAAACGTACATGCCAGGATATGGGGGAACTCATGGCGGCTCTCACCAAGTATGCGGACTCGGACAGCACGAAGGACCCTGGTTCCGATGATGAGAAATCGGCCAAGGGTAAGAAGAATAGCAATGGCAAGAGTCAATAGCAGAACGGGGGAGGAAACAATAATGGCAACGGCGGGAAGCAGAAGCACCAGGACGGTGGGTCAGATTTGGTGGCCAACACCAGTGCTGGGAATAGCCGAGGCAAGGGCAGCGGCAAGCCGCCTTTCGGTAAATGCAAGCCTGTTGACATGGAGGCGATGTTGAATGTTCCTTGCCCGAAACATAGACTTTCTGATCAGCCGTCCGCTCATGCTTAGAGGGATTGTTGGATCATGGGGGAGTTTCGAAATTACAGAATTAACTAGCATCAAGGTGACGGCGGTGGACCATCCGGCGGGTCAGGATCCGGTCCTTCTGGGTCTGGCTTCGGTACATGCGGCTCAGGCTCTGGCCATCAAGGCCAAGGAAACCATGCAGGTAATACTCAATAGTCTGGTAGTGGAGGTCAGCAACAAAATAACCAGTCCGGGTATCAGAGTTATCCAAAGCAGATTAATGGAGGCCAATATCATGTTTTTACGACTAGTCTTGACAAGCGGGATCGGAAGGTGCGCAAGCGGGCGGTTAAAGCGGTTATGCCGGCTCTCCCTCAGTACTTAAGGTGGTCAGAGTATCACATACCTTGGAGCAGAGAGGATCACCCGCCGCGTGTGGATAACCCGGGACAGTTGGCTTTGGTGGTGGCCCCCCAAATCGGAGGCTATGTGTTCACTAAGGTGCTTATGGATGGTGGCAGTAGCATCAACATCCTGTACTATGACACGTTTCGCCGGATGAACTTGCTTGATAAGGATCTTAAGCCGTCTTCAACGGTCTTTCACGGAGTGGTGCCCGGAAAATCGGCATATCCAGTCGGAAAAATTTCTCTGGAGGTAGCTTTTGGTGATGAGTCCAACTATAGGGTAGAAACCTTATGGTTTGAGGTGGTCAAAATCAAGAGCCCGTACCACGCTTTGTTTGGGCGACCGGCTTACGCCAAGTTCATGGCTAGGCCTTGCTATGTTTACTTACAGCTCAAGATGCCCGGGTTAAAGGGGACGATTACTGTGCATGGTGATCGGAAGATTGCTCTTGAGTGTGAGGAAGGTGATGCAGCATATGCAGAGTCGAGTTGTGCTGAGGCGGAACTCAAGTTTTATAAGGAGAATGTTGACCCGGCAGATATGACCCCGCTCAAGAAGCCTAGCACGGAATCAGAGCTGCCCCTCAAGTTTGTGGCAGAAGATACCAAGCTAGTGGATTTCACGCCTGGCAACTCATCACAGCAGTTCACTATTGGGGCCAATATGGATCCCAAATAGGAAAGCGTGCTCATCGAATTCATCCGTGAGAATCGGGACATCTTTGCATGGAAGCCTTCTGACATGCCGGGTGTACCGAGAATTCGCTGAGCACCACCTTAATGTGGATCCGAAGTTTAAGCCGGTCAAACAGTTCCTCCGTCGCTTCAATGAGGAGAGGCGTAAGGCTATTGGGGAAGTGGTGGCCAGGCTCTTGGCAGCAGGGTTCATCGTTGAAGTTTTACACCCGGAATGGTTAGCTAACCCGGTGTTGGTACTCAAGAAGAACGGCACGTGGCGCATGTGCGTGGATTACACGGATCTTAACAAGGCGTGTTCGGTTGACCCGTTTGCTCTCCCCCGTATCGATCAAATCATTGATGCAACGGCGGGTTGTGAGAGTCTATGCTTCCTGGATGCTTATTCAGGTTATCATCAGATCAAGATGGCAGTCAAAGACCAAGAGAAGACGTCTTTCATTACGCCTTTTGGAGCTTTCTGCTATGTGTCTATGCCTTTTGGGCTCAAGAGTGCCCAGGCGACTTACCAGCGTTGTGTACAGAACTGTCTTCATGGTCAAATTGGGAGCAATGTTCATGATTATGTGGATGATATTCTGGTCAAGTCAAGGAAGATGGAAACTTTGCTGGCTGATTTGAAGGAAACCTTCGATAATCTGCGGGTTTACAAGATGATGCTTAACCCGGCAAAGTGTGTGTTCGGCGTACCTGCAGGCAAGCTCTTGGGTTTCTTGGTCTCTGAGCGGGGCATTGAGGCTAACCCGGATAAGATAAAGGCCATCACCTCCTTATCTAAACCGGCGTGCATTAATGATGTTCAGCGCCTGGCGGGTCGTATTGCTGCCCTGAGCCGGTTCATAAGCCGCCTAGGAGAGAAAGCTATTCCTCTGTATCAGATGATGAAGAAGACAGACGATTTCTTCTGGAGTGATGCGGCTGATGAGGCGTTTGAGGCGCTCAAAAAGCAATTGGCCGAGCCGCCTGTTCTGGCCGCTCCCGTGGAGAAGGAGCCTCTGCTCTTATATGTGGCGGCTAGCAACAGGGCTGTCAGTGCTACAGTTGTGGTGGAGCGCAAGGAGGCGGGTAAGGAGTACCCAGTTCAGCGGCCGGTTTATTATGTCAGTGAAGTCTTGACGGATTCTAAGCAAAGATATCCACATTGGCAAAAGCTGGTGCTTGGGGTGTTCATGGCTAATCGCAAGCTGAAACATTATTTTCTTGGGCACCCGATCACAGTGGTCAGTTCTGCTCCTTTGGGGGATATCATTCAGAACAGAGAAGCCACTGGAAGGATTGCTAAGTGGGCAATTGAGCTTGGACCTCTCAATTTAAAATATGTGCCCCAAACAGCTATCAAATCTCAAGCCCTGGTGGATTTTATAAATGACTGGACAGAGTGTCAAATACCTAAGGAAAAGCCGGACAATACTTATTGGACGATTCGATTTGATGGATCCAGGCAATTGGAAGGCTCGGGGGCTGGAGTTGTCTTAACTTCCCCACGAGGTGACAAATTCGGTTATGTTTTGACGCTAATGTTTCATTGTACTAACAATGCAGCAGAATATGAGGCTTTGCTTCACGGGCTCCGTGTGGCTAAGGAGATGAATTTGAGCCGGGTCAGATGTCTTGGCGACTCAGACCTGGTGGCTCAACAAGTCTCTGGCACGTGGGATTCTAAGGACCCTCGTATGGCGGCTTATTGTCAGGCGGTTGATGTTATTGCTGGCCACTTTAAAGGTTATCAGGTGGATCATATTGACCGGAGGAAGAATGAGGCGGCTGATGCGTTATCAAGGCTGGGGTCTCAGCGTAAGCCGGTGCCGCCTAATGTGTTCTTGGACGTGTTGCATCACCCATCAGTCAAGTTACCGTCGGAGGAGGATTTGGCTATACCTGACCCGGAAGGGCAATTGGTGGCGGCTCTTCGTGCGATCCCTGATTGGACGTTGCCTTATCTGGCATACCTGACCCGCGGCGAGTTACCTCGAGATGAGACTCTGGCACGGCAGATCATAAGGCGGTCTAAGTCTATGACTATTGTCAACGGCGAGTTACATCGTCGCAGTGTGACTGGTGTCTTTCAGCGCTGTGTTTCTCCTGATGAGGGCCGTGAGATCTTGCAAGAAATCCATGCTGGCGATTGTGGTCATCACGCCGGATCAAAATCATTGGTGGCCAAGGCCTTTCGACACGGGTTTTACTAGTTAACATCTCATAAAGATGCAGAGGATTTGGTCACTAAGTGTGGCGGTTGCCAAAAATTTGGGTGACGTGCCCATGTGCCGGCTCAAGAGCTACGGATGATTCCAATCACCTGGCCATTTGCAGTCTGGTGTCTTGATATGGTAGGACCTTTTAAGAGGTCTAAGGACAAAAAGACCCACCTCTTGGTGGCGGTTGACTAGTTTACTAAGTGGGTCGAGGCTGAGCCGGTCAGCAAGTGTGATGCAGCAACAGCAGTTCAGTTCGTCAAAAAGCTGATTTTTCGGTTTGGTTATCCTCACAGTATCATCACTGATAATGGCACTAACTTGTCTAAGGGGGCTATGAAGGAGTTCTGTGATGAGGAGCATATCCGTCTTGATGTATCTTCAGTAGCTCACCCGCAGTCTAATGGTCAAGCTGAGCGTGCTAACCAGGAAATTTTGAGAGGTATAAAACCCCGGCTCATGGTTCCTTTGGAGCGCACACCGGGTTGTCGGGTGGAGGAGTTGCCGTCTATTCTTTGGAGCATAAGAACCACCCCCAACAGGTCTACAGGCTATACGCCTTTCTTCATGGTTTATGGCGCAGAAGCTGTTCTCCCCAGCGATATCCGTCATGACTCGCCCAGATTGGCGGCTTACGTGGAAAGTGATAATGAGGCGGCGCGTCAGGATGCTTTGTATGCTTTGGACGAAGAGCGGGATCTTGCAGCAGCTCGGTCGGCGATTTATCAATAAGACCTGCGTCGCTATCATAGCCGCAGGGTCAAGACCCGGACATTCCAAGAAGGCGACTTAGTACTCCGGCTGATTCAAGACTAGTCAGATATGCATAAGTTGTCACCTCCCTGGGAAGGAGCGTTTGTGATCAGCAGAAATCTCAACAATGGTTCTTATTATCTCATGGATATACGGGAGAGTGACAAGTCTCGCACTTCTGGTGAAGAGACCAAGAGGCCATGGAATATTGCTCACCTTTGGCCATACTATACTTCAGCTGCCAGTCCGGCTCTCATCAATGTACATACTCCTGTCATTGTATATACCATCTTTTATGATATAATAAAGTTGGCATCCCCATGATTAGGGGCCTCTGCCGTTTTCTCCGCACTGAAAGTGTCATACAAAGGAGTTGATCCATAATCAGGTCACTTGGGGGCTTCCAACCCTATGGGTTTACCTTACATACCCTCTTCGCCAGGCTTTATATGCCATGTTCGAGTTATACCTGCTTGTTTGCAACTTGCTACTCCGCCAGGTGACCCGCCGAACTCTTGACAGTTAATCTTGATAAGAGACCCTGAACTTTTATAAGTTATTCTCGCACAAAGACCCTGAACTTGTCAAGGTTTAAACGACGGCTTTTGTCATGAGAGAGCCGGCTTACAGTGAGCTAGGATAAACTCGTCTTGTCTGTCGTAACCCCTCCGCTATGTGGCATGTTCGTACTCTTAGCAATGTCAATCTTTTAAAGACCCTGAACTTGCTAAGGTTTAAACAACGGATTTATGTCACGTGAGAGCCGGCTTACAAGTTTGTAGGCTTTCCGCCTAGTTTCTTCGGAAACAACACTTTTTTTTCCATAAAAACAAGAGTTATCTTGTCCTGCCGCGCCTTTAAAGCCGGCTTATAGGATGAGACATACAAATTACTTGTTTTTGCAGGTACTCTCATGATAAGATTCTAAGTTTTAGAAAATTCCGGCTTGGTATTGCTCAGGGAGTGTAACCCGCCCGGCGCGTCAAAGCAGTCAAATGATTATATATCAAAGATGAATTTGCTAAGTCGCCGGCAGAAGCTTAAAACAGTGCATCAAAAGCACAAGAGCAGGCGGTGAAATGTCTTCCTACTGCTATTACAAGGCTGTTCAAAATACCCAAAAGTTGCGGACATAAGTGTTTTCAGTACAAGATAACCCGGCATATCAGTAAAAGTGGGGTACTTTCCTACGAAGCAGACTCTTCAGCTTGTCGCCGGGTCATCCTGCGCCGGGTCTTCGTCTTCCCGGATCTGAAGGTTGTGCAAATCCCAGTTGCAGTTTGTTAAGGCTTCAAATTGGGCCTCATCATGCAGGATCGGAGACGGATCAACATCAGGGGCAAAGAGATGCTTACGGCGTTGAGGAATCAGGCTCTTCGCTTCAAAAGTGGGCCCTCGAACACGCTTGTTCTCTTCGGAGTAAGCCGCCTGGTATACTGCCAGGTCAGCCTCTGCGGCCAGCCGGCTTGCCAGAACCCGGGAAGCCTTATGAAAGCGGGCGTAATCTTCTTGTGTAAACTCCGAGCCGTCATCCTTCAGTTGAGGGAACCCGTCCATCATCTCAGCCGGGTTAAGCTCCGGGGCATAAGCCAGCGACCGGCTTAAAGCAGCAATTGCGCCCTTGCGGGCGGCTGATCTTTTCAATTCTTCCAGCTGCGTCGGGATGGTCGACATGACTTCCAGCACACCCTTCATGAACTTTGGAACACCCCTCTCAATCATGACAGCCCTGATGGTAATTAGAGACCAGGCATACAACTGTTCTGTCAAAGAGTATAAAGCCTTGAGTTTCAGCAGGCTGTTGTCTGACAGTTGGCGGCTCCGTTCACCTACAGGCAAGTCAAATTATATAAGCCGCCAGAAAAGATTCTCGACAAGTACCTTTTTGAATATTGAAGGTTAAAAATGCTTAGCAAAGACGGCTCCGATCATACGAGAGATCTGGCCTTTCAATTTGTTCAGCTCGCCAGTTACCGTTTTGAGACGGCTTTCTGCCTCTTCAGCGCGCTTTGTCAGGGCGGCTTGGCTCGTTTCAACGGATTTTTTGAGTGACTTAAGTTCAGCCTTGATAACATCCAGCTCCGTCAAAGCAAGTTGATAATTGAGGTCAGTCTCTGCTCGGCCTTCCTATTGTAGTGCCAGATTCTTCTTCAGGTGTGACACGGTCGACTCAGCGGCGCTCAAAGATTCCTGCACAGTACAAGTCATGACAATGCAAGGTTGTCAGTTTTTAGCCGCCGGTCCGGCTCACACAGTTTATGTCAAAGTTTGGTACAATGATTACAAGTCCCAAGCAGATTGCAAGCAATATACTTGACACTTGGGGGCTAATGTATCCCAGCTCTTTCTTATAGAGCCTGCTCATTACTTAGGTAATGACCCGGCCCTTGGGGGCTACAGTTGGCTCTTAATCTATGATTGAGTGCCAGCTCGTTACTTAGGTAATGACCCGGCCCTTGGGGGCTACACTTGGCTCTTAATTTATGATTGAGGGTCGACTCATTATTGGTATAATAACCCGGCCCTTGGGGGCTACGATTGGCTCTCAGTCCATGTTCACATACTGATGATTCTTCAAAAGTTGCCAAATTAATGGAAGACCCGGCTGACCTTCTGAGAGATCAACCGGTTCTTGAGGGCTACATAAGTATATACATGAAGAGGCAAGGGAAGTGAAGTACCTCGTATTTTTCCTTCATCTTGGCGACCAAGTTGGCCTCCATGTCTTGGCTGGCAAACAGACGACTCAGATAGCCGGCATGCAATACGTCGGCAGTAAGTTTCTCCAAATTTGGAAGATCAGATGGAGTCTTTTCTTTCTTAGAGGGAGCCGCCTCGTCTTCATTGATATGCTTTGATAGCACATGTGAAGGAGCCGGAGATTTGTAAGCCGCCCCGGTGACAATGACTTCTTCATGAGAAGTCATATCTTCAGTTGACGGCCGGGGGCTAGGCGGCTTAGGAGCAGAATCTGGATGGGCTTCAGGAGCCTCAACATCCATATCCGCCAGTACATTGTGCTGAGGGGCTTCTTCATGAGTGTCTTTGGTGGTTTCAGAAGGCTCAACATGAGCTTCAGGGATGCTTGGCTTTAGAATTGCCGGCTCTGGAACGTCAGGAGTGGCGGCTGACCCGCCAGTTTTTCTCCGTTTGGCTTGAGCCCTGTGAAGCAAAGTTAAAATTACACATCAATGAGCAAGGATGGACTATTAGTAAAAAGAGTGGGATAGAAAAATACTTACCCCTGATTGATGATAAGGGGAGGCAACTTTGAAGCACTTGAGTCGCCGGACGAAGGAGGCGAGTCCTGAAAAAGTTAGCATTGTTAAACACTGATAAGCTGCAAGGATAGCTTACAGGGAAAATAAGTGCAAGACAAGAAAGTACTTCAGTGCGCTGTTTTCGGGGGGTTGGTTCATTGGGTAAACCGGCTAAAAGGTCTCTAGAGCCGGTGCTCCGGGTCTGACGTCTGCTGTCGTCTTGCTGTTTCTTCAAAAGAAAGTTAGGACCCAAGTGAGCAAAAGGACGGGAACTCTTTACCTTCCGTACAGCCCGCCGTACTCTCTTTACTGGTGAAAGATCCGAGTCAGAGAAGACAATGGTTACCTCGGCAACGTCGGCATGGCTTGTTTCAGCTTCTTCCTGTGAGTAATCGACATCAATGAGTTGCATAAAGAGAAGGCCAAGGGGGTCAAGTTCTACCTCTGAGTCATTGAAATCGAATAAATCTTCGGATGATTGCCTCTTCCGGCGAGTTGGCACCTTGGATTTGGTCGCCTTGGGGACTTTGTTTTTCTTCTTGAGAGTAGGGGGCAACAATTTCTTCCAGAATGAAGAGCCGGCCTACACAGGACAAAGCATATTGACAGAAAAGGTTTAATAAAGTATGGAGTTAAAAGAATGGATGAGGGTTAGGATGAAAAGACTTACATCCGGAGCCGGGTTAAGTGAAGAGAAGGGGCTTAAGCTAGTCTTGCTGCAGGCGGCTAATGATTCCCCCAGCAAAGACTTGACGATAGTGTTGAGATCCTGATCCTTCAAAGGGGTCTGGTTGAAGCGTTGAGGATCATCTACTTTACCAGTATACTGGCACATTAAGGCGCCTCGGCGGCTCAATGGCAGAATCCTCCAAGAGACCCAGCAGCGGGTCAGGTCAACACCCGTTAATCCATTAGCTAACAGGGTCCGGACTTTTGAGAACGTGGAGGCATATTGAGCACGCTCGGCGGCTGACATCCTGTCTGGAAGCTCCGTATCTATGCTAAGCCCGTAGGGACGGTAACCCGGCAGTGGGTTCTCCCGCTCTGGTGAAGTGTCTTGGCAGTAGAACCACGTCTTGTTCCACTCTTTGGGGTGACTCGGCAGAGTTGCTGCTGGGAAGAGTACGTCCCTCCGTCTCTGAAGAGTGACGCCCCCGAGCTCAAGGCTTAACCCGTCTGCCATTTCTGTCTGGCGGTTGATGTAGAAGTACTCTTTGAAGAGATCGACGGACGGTTCCTCTTGAAGGTAGGCCTCACAGAAAGTTTGAAATTGGCACATATTGGTGACAGAATTCGGGCCAATGTCTTGGGGGTGCAGTTTGAATGCGTGTAAGACGTCCTGGAAAAACTTGGACCCGGGCGGGGAGAAGCCACGAAGAAGATGGTCTGTGAAGACAATGACTTCCCCGTCTTTGGGTTTAGGGGTAGTCTCATTGCCTGGAATCCGCCAGTGGATAATATCCTGAGCTGGCAGAACTCCCATGGTGACAAATTCTTTGAGTGACTCTTCAGTCACTCCAGACTTTACCCAGTTGCAGGTGGACGGAGTTTTAGACATGGTGGTGGCTTAGGAAGCTGCGGGAAGACATGAATATTCGGCGCGTTAAAAATACATTCTGACCAAGGTCGCTATGACTAGAAATGGTGACAGTGTTTGGCGGGTCAATATAACATTTTGAGCCGCCGAAGCTATTTGCGGTATGACAGCATGAGCCGGCAGCTTTACGGCGGGTCAAGTTTATCAGCGCAGACTGAAAAATTGCTAAGTGTTAAGAAACAGATTCTGCAACCACGGCTATGGATTCAAGATCTACGGGCGAGGGAAAAAGAAAAATAATTCTAGCCCTAAAAAGTCGGTGGAAGAACATGCGTTTTCTAGGCAGATTGAAAGGAGTTGTAGATTTACAATGAGCGCAGCGTGATTACGGGGCGGACGGCCGCGCGATTTGGGCAGTATTATGAGGCCCTAAAGAGGTGTTCTTTATCTAAATCTGTGAAGGACATTCCGATGAACGGTGATGAACACCGAAGAAAACCGATGAACTCGGGGGAGATCTAAAGGACTAGTGCAGATCTAACAAGGAGCAGCAATGAAACCTGGAGGATGCGAGCGGATGCGGCGATGTTCTGGACACGTTCAGGTTGATGCAGCGGCTTGAGTTGATGAAGACGGTGAGGACTGAATGGCGCGACGAGCTTCGGCGGCGCGGCAAGCTTCGCTGGTCCAGAGGAAGAAGAAGGAGATGGCGGCGGGGAAAAATGAAAGTGATAACCCCCCGTGCTTATTTATAAGGCTATAATGGTCTCACAATGGTCCGGTGCGGGAATCGAGGGAGCACGATGATGATTAAACTAAGAAGACGCCTCGATTCTCGGGCTGGTCATATTAATGAAGAAAGATCCGTTCCGACGTCAGGGGAATCTTTTTTGATTTTTCTGATGACGTCACGGCGGGTTATGAAAGTTTATCAGAAATGACGTCGCCCATTTTCGGCAGGTCATGAAGATTGTCAAAGAATGCAAAGACTCGCCAACCAGAAGACTTGGAGATTGACATGAACCGGTTCAAATCAATCTGGGGCCTAATGTTGGGGATATAACCCCGTGGTGAGACCCGCCCAAGTGGGGCCGGGTCGTACGGTTGGCGGTTTAAGGACCAGGCTTGGCATAAGCTTATCCAATGGGCCTGGAGGCCCGGAGCCAGAAGACAAGATGTAACCCGGTTGTTGGGGATACACATAACAGGTAGGCCCATGAAGGGTCAAAATATCATAATACCATGGGGTCCACACATCAGGTGGGTCCGGATAAATACATACATACTGGTCACTCCGACGAGTATGTTCATCCACTCGGACGACGGTAAACCACTCGGCCATATGTCTCACTCGGATATGCGAAGACCAACAAGGCAGTCGAAGCATCATACTCATAGTGGAGGTTTCGTAGTGGGCTGTCATCATGGCCCTAATGCTCCATCTTGTAACATAGGAGGTGAGGGGGTGACGCACTCTATATAAGTCACCCCCCACCACATAGCTCAAGGGCTAGTTTTCTTCTCCCCCGGGCGGGCTCATTCTTCTCCTTGAGCTCTGGCTCTCTCTAGTCTCAGGACTTAGCTAGGAGATCCGTTCTCTCCTCTCTCAAATATACCATGTAACTCGTGTCCATGACAGATAAAACAAAGCCTCTCCGGAGCACGAGACGTAGGGCTGTTATCTCCATCGTGAGAGGCCCGAAGTCGCTAAAACCACTGTGTCACCCATTTGCATCTCGATAGATCATGCTCCGTTATCCTACCCCTTTCTAATGTCGGAATCGTTCCCACGACATTTGGCGCCCACCGTGGGGCATGGCGTCTATCAAGCCATGATGCAAATGGTTTTCTTTCTTTGATCTTCGTCTACCGAGCAACAATCATCGACGAAGAATTTGATCCAGGATGTTCCGGACATCACTCCATTCACAAGAGAGACACGATGCTCCTCGTACATAGGGATCAGGAAGTTTCATTCCATCCTTTCTCTTGCTTTACAATCGATCTTTAATCTAACTATGGCTGTTTTTCGTTTGTATGTACACGTGCTCATACAAGTACCGTGGCGTTTCGATCAATCGAAAAGGAAAGAAGATACAAACGAGGACGACGGCCGCATCATCTTCTTCACATCAACTAGAGAGCGCGAGCAGCAGCGGCAGCACTGCCGCGCAACCAAGCACCAGACGAGCGGCATGGAGAGACGCAGGTCTGGTCGGTAACCCGAAGCTCCTCGGCCCGGTCGTTCGTTGGGTAGTGATCTCCATGGTAGAGGCACCCATCCCGCCGGCGTCCACTCGACAGTGATCTTCGACGTGGCCACTGCGGCGTGCACAGACCCGTCGCGGCGCGGAAACAGGAAGCTGTCAGGCCTCCTTGCGCGGCGGTTCTTCCATCCGTCGCCGGCTGTCGGCCGCCGGCCAGACCTCCGGGCGCGGCGGTTCTTCCATCCGTCACCGGCAGCTGGCCGCCGGCCAGGCCTCCGGGCGCGGCGATTCTTCCATCCATCGCTGCTGGCCATGATCTTTTCTTCCGTTGACCATGTAAGGTGAGTGGGCCATCTCTTCCTTGATTACGTGCATGCGGTTAAATGCGTGCAAGTACATGAAACGGAAGGACATGGCCCTCATAATACTTCGTGGGATGGGCTGGCCGTTTCGTTAAGGTAATTGCCCTATTTAAGCGCTTCGTCAGGTGAGCGTTTCTCGCACTAGTTAATCCTGCATGCATGCATGTATAACCATCGGTGATGTTTAATGGTTGCAAAATAGCATCTGTGCATGGACACTTAGTCCATCAAAATATATTCGTAGCTTTACTAACTTGCATGTCACTCGTTCGTCATCGTCTCCGAACAGCAGTTCCCTCGGACAGACAATCCGTTCGAGCTACTAATACGATGACACACGGGTGAAATTTGCGTACAGATGATCAACATGCAGTGACTCGGCCGCCCCGCGCGCCATCACTCTACTGGACGCGTCGTCATCACTCGGCAGCTCCGCGCACCGCCACTTGGCGAGACACATCTTCGTCACTCGGCAGCTCCGCGCATCGCCACTCAGCCGGACGCTCCATCGTCACTCGGCCGCCCCGCGCGCCGTCACTCTACTGGACGTGTCGTCATCACTCGGCAGCTCCGCGCATCGCCACTCGGCGAGGCACGTCTTCGTCACTCAGCAGCTCCGCGCATCGCCACTCGGCGAGACACGTCTTCGTCACTCGGCAGCTCCGTGCATCGCCACTCAGCCGGACGCTCCATCGTCACTCGGCCACCCCACGCGTCGTCACTCTACTGGACGCGTCGTCATCACTCGGCAGCTCCGCGCATCGCCACTCGGCGAGGCACGTCTTCGTCACTCGGCAGCTCCGCGCATCGCCACTCGGCGAGACAAGTCTTCGTCACTCCGCAGCTCCGCGCATCGCCACTCAGCCGGACGCTCCATCGTCACTCGGCCGCCCCGCGCGCCGTCACTCTACTGGACGCGTCGTCATCACTCGGCAGCTCCGCACATCGCCACTCGGTGAGACACGTCTTCGTCATTCGGCAGCTCCGCGAATCGCCACTCAGCCGGACGCTCCATCGTCACTCGGCCGCCCGCGTGCCGTCACTCTACTGGACGCGTCGTCATCACTCGGCAGCTCCGCGCATCGTCACTCGGCGAGACACGTCTTCGTCACTCGGCAGCTCCGCGCATCGCCACTCAGCCGGACGCTCCATCGTCACTCGGCCGCCCCGCGCGCCGTCACTCTACTGGATGCGTCATCATCACTCGGCAGCTCCGCGCATCGCCACTCGGCGAGACACGTCTTCGTCACTCGGCAGCTCCGTGCATCGCCACTCAGCCGGACGCTCCATCGTCACTCGGCCGCCCCACGCGCCGTCACTCTACTGGACGCGTCGTCATCACTCGGCAGCTCCGCGCATCGCCACTTGGCGAGACACGTCTTCGTCACTCGGCAGCTCCGCGCATCGTCACTCAGCCGGACGCTCCATCGTCACTCGGCCGCCCCGCGCGCCGTCACTCTACTGGACGCGTCGTCATCACTCGGCAGCTCCTCGCATCGCCACTCGGCGAGACACGTCTTCCTCACTTGGCAGCTCCACGCATCGCACCTCAGCCAGACGCTCCATCGTCAATCGGCCACCCCGCGCGCCGTCACTCTACTAGACGCGTCGTCATCACTCGGCAGCTCCGCGCATCATCACTCCGCGAGACACGTCTTCATCCCTTGGCAGCTCCGCGCATCGCCATTCAGCCGGACGCTCCATCGTCACTCGGCCGCCCCGCGCGCCGTCACTCTACTGGACGCGTCGTCATCACTCCGCAGCTCCGCGCATCGCCACTCGGCGAGACACGTCTTCGTCACTCAGCAGCTCCGCGCATCGCCACTCATCCGGACGTGTCTACTTCGCTCGCCCGCCCCGCGCGTCGTCAGACAGCTAAGTCATTCTTCACAAACTGCATTCAATTAAATAGTTATTTCTGCATTATTTAGTGGCACGTAAGTCGCGCATGACGTCCACTCGGAGGCCACGCCACCTAGTGTACCTCTGCGCTCGGTTGTTTATTTTCATGTCGGAACACTACACTTCCGCTTCATTTGGGTCCAATACTCAAAACGAGTTCAGTCGGATCCTTCACTTTCACAAGTTCAGTCGGATCCTTCACTCTTTTAGACTATTGCTGGTTCCGGACCAGCAAGAACCTGGCACACCCAGTGGGTGTCTAGGGGTGTAATTTACACAAATCATTTCAACAAACATCAAATACTTCGAGAATTTTTTATGTTAACTTGTGTTATTTTTCATACACAGGTTACCTGGACGCCTCGGTGCGCCATTCTCGATGACATGCTCGACTCGGCCGCCCTGCGCGCCATCACTTGTTCGGACGCCTCCTCGACGACACGCTGGACTCGGACGCCCCGCACGCCGTCACTTGGTCGGATGCCTCCGCGACAACATCCTCGACTAGGCCGCCCCGCGCACCGTTACTTGACCGCCCTGTGCGTCACCACTCAATGAGACGTATCTACCTCACTCGGATGCCCTGCGCATCGCAACTGTGCTGGACGCGTCTACATCACTTGGCCGCCCCTCGCGTCGCCACTCAGCCAGACGCGTCTACTTCACTCAGATGCCCCGCGTATCGCCACTCCGTGCGGCCCGTCTTCACCCGGCCGCTCTGCGCGCCATCGCTCAGCTGGACACATATACAACATAACCCTCAGTGGGTGAACGACTTAGCCGCGAACCTGATTTCGCCTAAGTTCAAAACTGCTCCGAGTGAGGACATCATCCACACTCGGGGGCTTAGCTGCGACTCTGTATCGCCTAAGTTAAAAACTACTCCGAGTGAGGTCATCATCCACACTCGAGGGCTTAGCTGCGACTCCGTATCGCCTAAGTTAAAAACTACTCCGAGTGAGGACATCATCCACACTCGGGGACTTAGCTGCGACTCCGTATCGCCTAAGTTAAAAACTACTCCGAGTGAGGACATCATCCACACTCGGGGACTTAGCTGCGACTCCGTATCGCCTAAGTTAAAAACTACTCCGAGTGAGGACATCATCCACACTAGGGGGCTTAGCTGCGACTCCGTATCGCCTAAGTTAAAAACTACTCCGAGTGAGGACATCATCACACTCGGGGGCTTAGCTGCGACTCTGTATCGCCTAAGTTAAAAACTACTCCGAGTGAGGACATCATCCACACTCGGGGGCTTAGCTGCGACTCCGTATCACCTAAGTTAAAAACTACTCCGAGTGAGGACATCATCCACACTCGGGGGCTTAGCTGCGACTCCGTATCGCCTAAGTTAAAAACTACTCCGAGTGAGGACATCATCCACACTCGGGGGCTTAGCTGTGACTCCGTATCGCCAAAGTTAAAATCTACTCCGAGTGAGGACATCATCCACACTCGGGGGCTTAGCTGCGACTCTATATCGCCTAAGTTAAAAACTACTCCGAGTGAGGTCATCATCCACACTCGGTGGCTTAGCTGCGACTCCGTATCGCCTAAGTTAAAAACTACTCCGAGTGAGGACATCATCCACACTCGGGGACTTAGCTGCGACTCCGTATCGCCTAAGTTAAAAACTACTCCGAGTGAGGACATCATCCACACTCGGGGGCTTAGCTGCGACTCCGTATCGCCTAAGTTAAAAACTACTCCGAGTGAGGACATCATCCACACTCGGGGGCTTAGCTGCGACTCTGTATCGCCTAAGTTAAAAACTACTCCGAGTGAGGTCATCATCCACATTCGGGGGCTTAGCTGCGACTCCGTATCGCCTAAGTTAAAAACTACTCCGAGTGAGGACATCATCCACACTCGGGGACTTAGCCTTGATCCAGAAATCATATAAGGAAGACTCAATAAGCATTCAACATGCCAAGCACACGAAGATTTACCTGACTGGCCCAGTTCGAGGCTAACTTTATTTACTGTGCCCAGCGCACAAAGATCAGTCCGACTAATTTGACTCCAGATTGCAGAAATTTACGACGCCAAGCGCATGATAGTTCACATGTTCAGTTCAGTTGCACACTAGAAGACTTAAACCCTCTGCCAGACTCATCTAGTCTGACAGAGGCTCGGGGACTACACCCAGTGGGTGCACTCAGCGTGCCCCCACTGGAAGAGAAATACCAAAAAGAAACATTCTGCTCGGTCAGGTCCGGCAACAACATTCAAGTTCAACAAACTCTACAGACTCCAAACGACTACCAGCAATCGGTCAAAGTCTCAGGGACTACTGTTGGGGATACACATAACAGGTAGGCCCATGAAGGGTCGAAATATCATAATACCATGGGGTCCACACATCAGGTGGGTCCGGATAAATACATACATACTGGTCACTCCGACGAGTATGTTCATCCACTCGGACGACGGTAAATCACTCGGCCATATGTCTCACTCGGATATGCGAAGACCAACAAGGCAGTCGAAGCATCATACTCACAGTGGAGGTTTCGTAGTGGGCTGTCATCATGGCACTAATGCTCCATCTTGTAACATAGGAGGTGAGGGGGTAACACACTCTATATAAGTCACGCCCACCACATAGCTCAAGGGCTAGTTTTCTTCTCCCCCGGGCGGGCTCATTCTTCCCCTGGAGCTCTGGCTCTCTCTAGTCTCAGGACTTAGCTAGGAGACCCGTTCTCTCCTCTCTCAAATATACCATGTAACTCATGTCCATGACAGATAAAACAAAGCCTCTCCGGAGCACGAGACGTAGGGCTGTTATCTCCACCGTGAGAGGCCTGAACTCGCTAAAACCACCGTGTCACCCATTTGCATCTCGATAGATCATGCTCCGTTATCCTACCCCTTTCTAAGTCGGAATCGTTCCCACGACACCGGTGGCGTAAGTCGCCGGTGGCGGCTTGTTAGACAAGGCATGAGTAGTTAGAGGTGAGGTCGGTTATCAAGTATAACCCGGCCCAGACTCTTGTAAGCCCAGGGCCTTGACCTGTGTATATAAAGGCGGGTTACCTAGGCGGCTTAGGCCACGAAACAACTCATCGATAGCTAGGTCAAGCGAACTCGCTCCCTTGTTATCGATACCCAATCAATACAACACAAAGCAGGACGTAGGCTTTTACCTCTTTCCAAGGGGCCGAACCTGGATAACCCTTGTCTCCCGATTCCTATCAACCCCTTCGAGCTCACCGCCTTAACGATGGCCTCGAACCTAAGTCCTTTCACGGGGACATCTGCCGTGACAAAACCACGACACTTAGGGTTGAGGGTATGTACCAGTAGCTATGTGTTTAATCTCTCTCTCTCTCATGTTCTTGAGATGGTACGATCTTGATGTATCATGGGATTTGTTAATATAGTTGGATCATATGGTGTTTTCCCCTCTCTATCTTGTTGTGATGAATTGAGTTTTCCCTTTGAGATTTTGTTATTATCGGATTGACTACTTTTATGGATTTGAGAGCACTTGATCTATGTCTTGGCACTAAACTCACAGATTCCCGAGGTGAAATTGGGGTAATCTATGCATAGGGGTTGATGCACGTTTTTGTCCTACTTTCTCCGGTAGAAATCTTGGGGCACTCTTTGAGGTTCTTTGTGTTGGATTGGGTATTATGAATCTGAAATTGTTTGATGCGTATCGTATAATTAACTCATGGATACTTGTGGTGACATTGGAGTATCTAGGTGACATTAGAGTTGGTTGATGCGTATCATATGGTGTTATTTTAGTACAAACTATAAGATAGATCGATCGGAAAGGATAACTTGGTGTTATTTTAGTACGAACTCTTGGATAGATCGATCGGAAAGGATAACTTTAAGGTGGTTTCGTACCCTACAAACAATTTATTCTTATGTTCTCCGCTAGATAAGAACTTTGGAGTGATTCTTCATTGCACGTTGAGGGATGGTTTTGTGATGCAATTATATTAGCATTATTAAGAGATTGCACTAGCGAAAGTACAGACCCTAGGCCTTGTTTTCAAGCATTTATACGCCATTTTGCTCGCTGTTTTACACTTGCTACCTTGATGTTTTTATATTTTCAGATTACAAAAACCTATATCCATCATCCATATTGCACTTGTATCACCATCTCTTCGCCGAACTAGTGCACCTATACAATTTGCCATTGTATTGGGTGTGTTGGGGACACAAGAGATTTCTTGTATTTAATTGCAGGGTTGTTTGAGAGAGACCATCTTCATCCTAGACCTCCCACGGATTGATAATCCTTAGGTCATCCACTTGAGGGAAAATTGCTACTATCCTACAAAACTCTGCGCTTGGAGGCAAAACACGAGTCTACAAGAATAAAGGTGCGTAGTAGACATCACCGAGCAGCAGGAAGGAGCGTCGCCGGCGAGGAGGCGGCGCTGCAAGCAAGCAATGAAGGTTTGAACTAGGAAAGGTAGAGGAACAGGGGGGAATGTGGCTTTTGATTGGAACCGGGGGGCGGGGGAGGTAGATATTTCCGCGGCAACCCAAAATTTTCATTCGGTCCAGCGAAAAACTGGCGCGAAAAGCACCATCGGACACAGTCCCTTATTTAGAACCGTGTGCAATATCAAAACATCACAAATGATGTCTGTGTTATACCCCGTGTGTGATGAACTTGAACGTGCACATTTTTCAGAGTAGTTCTCGATATCAACACATCACCAACGAAGCATGTGCTATACCCCGTGTGTGATGAACTTGGATGTGCAAATGTTTGTCTCCAAGCCTCCGACGTAAGATTGGGTACTACATATCACACGGTTCGTGCCAAAAAATTGTGTGTGATGAACTTCAGTTTCATTTTCAATTGGAAGATGGAATGGGGATATGGTGGCAAATTTTTGGTCCGAATTTCCCTGGTTACAGTGGTCATCCACGTCGTCGCATAATTTAACATCAATTGCTAATTTGGGTACTACACAAAAGAGCCTACACCATAGCCCGCACTTACTTAATCGAGCAATTAAATAGAGCTGGCTGACCTAAGCATTACTCCAACAAAAGACCAGCGCTCTAAACAAAGACTAATGTTCCGCCTAACACTCGCCGATATCCGCCGCATCCTCCATGACCAGCTCGCGCTCGATGACCTCCAGGGGAAGGGGCTCCATGGCATCCATTGCCACATACTCTGCAAGCATCTTGCAGTCCACGTCCTCCATCTCTTTGGAAAAGGCCGCCACGAGTCTGGTGTGGGCGGCCGCGGTCCGGGCATTGACGGCCTCCATCTCGGCAAGGGAGGCTGACGACGAATGGACGGCTTCCCGAGCGCTCTCGACGATTGCCAACTCTTCGCACATAGGTTGCCGACCGTTGTCGGAGAAGGCCGCTGCTATTTGTGCGGTGACCGACACGAGCTGGGCGTGGGCGGCCTCGGCATAGGCGTGGGCAGCTGCCATCAGAGCTACGGCGGTCATCGAGGAACGGACAGCTGTTATGCCGTTCTCGCCATTTGCTATCCCGGTCGTGTATGTTGCTGCCGCCATCTCAGATGCAGCAGCTGCCCTTTCGACGGCTGCAGCCGCCCTTTAGGAGATTGCGTCCGCACTCAAGGATGTTATGAGCACGTTCATGGTCGATGCAGCCGCGTTCGGGCTGGAGTGGGTCGCCAAAGTTGCCCTCACGACACGGATCCACTTCCCCATCTTTCACCGGCGACGCTTGAATAGTACAGTGGTCTGGGGGAACAAGTGTGACTATGTGGTTGACGCGCCGACGGTGGACTGAAGCTTCCGGCCTAAGCCATATATGAGAATTGTCCCAAGATATTTTTATACTACATCACACACGTTTCATGATGAAGAACAGTTTGCGATGTATTTGATTTTCATATTGCTTTGAAACGAAAAATGAAGTTACATCGGCAATTGAAGGTGTTTGGATGGCAATAACATTTATCTGCAGTGAACGTGCAACTATAGGAGTGTCTGTTAAATATGGAATTATTCAGGGTTATTTAGGCCCTTTTAAACATTTAAAGAGTTTTTTAGACATTTCATGTGCATACTTCAAATTTGAACTGCAGTTAAGCACATACTAGAGTGCACCTGAATGGGTTAAAAATCATCTAGGTGTCACTGGATACATGTTTTGGTCCAATGCAAGAAATGGAAATTAACCGAATTCCAAACCTCTCGGTATTTTGGCTCGGTCGTAGACTTTGAGAAGCCGTGTTTTCAAATTCCAGTAAATCCAAATATCGTCAGATATTCATGAAACTTTGAGAAGTCATGTCATGGCTCATGTGTGTCATGGTAAAAAAATGCCCCCTTCGGGACAAGTTTTGGCACAAACCTCTTACAAACCGAAGATTCTCACAAGAAGTCATGTGGTTCCGATAGGGAAACTTCACATATTATGTGCGAAACAACATCCGATGTCTCTTCTCGCCTTGAATTTATTTCTAGAGTCTCCGTAGAGCAACATGAATGTGTCGTGCTAAACAATGGAATATTACAGAGTTTGTTTGGCCTTTTTAGTACATTAATTGAGTTTTCTAGGCATGTAATGTGCATAGTTCAAATTTGAACTACAATCACACGGTCCAGCGCATGAAAATAGGTCGAAAATTCATACACGTTTCCCTGGCTGCATGTTTAGGTATTACGCAAGAAATGGGAATGAATTTCTGACGTGGCTTGGACTGCGTCGGTATTTCCCCAAAGAGCAAGGGATGATGCAGCACAGCGACGGTAAGTATTTCCCTCAGTTATGAAACCAAGTTTATCGAACCAGTAGGAGGATCACCACCACCCAATAAGCAGCACCTGCACACAAACAACAAATACTTGCAACCCGACGCGAAAGAGAGGTTGTCAATCTCTCTACGGTAATAAGATAGATTAGGTAGTGATAGATAGGAGAGATAGATCTCTCAAGAACACAAATAAAAAGAGTAAATATGCAGCAATATATTTCTGGGTTTTTGGTTTTGTACATCTGAAAAGAAAGATTGCAAAAAACATAGATCGGAAAGCAATATGATAGAAAAGTAGACCCGGGGGCCGTAGGGTTCACTAGTGGCTTCTCTCATGAGTATAGCGCACGATGGGTGAACAAATTAGTGTTGGGCAATTGATAGAAAATCGAATAGTCATGACGATATCCAAGGCGATGATCATTATATAGGCATCACGTCCAAGATAGATAGACCGACTCCTGCCTGCATCTACCTCTATTACTCCACACATCGACCACTATCCAGCATGCATCTAGTGTATTAAGTTCATGGAAAAACGGAGTAATGCAATAAGAACGATGACATGATGTAGACAAGATGTATTCATGTAGGAATAGACCCCATCTTGTTATCCTTAATAGCAACGATACATGTGTGTCTTGCTGCCCCTTCTGTCACTGGGAAAGAACACCGCAAGATCGAACCCATCACAAAGCACCTCTTCCCATGGCAAGAAAAATCGATCTAGTTGGCCTAATTAAACCAAAGATTCGAAGAAGAAATACGAGGCTATAAGTAATCATGCATATAAGAGATCAAAGAAGACTCAAATAATATTCATGGATAGACACTGATCATGAACTCAAAATTCATCGGATCCCAACAAACACACCGCAAAAGTTTACATCAAATAGATCTCCAAGAGACCATTGTATTGAGAATCATAAGAGAGAGAGAGAAGAAGCCATCTAGCTACTGCCTACGGACCCGTAGGTCTATGGTGGACTACTCACGCATCATCGGAGAGGCACCTATGAGGAAGATGAACCTCTCCGTGATGGTGTTTAGATTGGATCTCACGGTTCTGGAACTTGCGGCGGCTGGAATTGTGTTTCGTCGACTCCCCTAGGGTTCTTGGATTTTCTAGGAATTTATAGTCACGATAGTCGGTTGAGGGGTGCCCGAGGTGCCCAGTACCCACCAGGCCGCGCCAGGGGGCCTCCGGCACGCCCTGGTGGGGGCTGGCCACCCTGGGCCCCCTCTTCTGGTGTTCTTTGGCCCATCTTCTTTCTTCTGGTCCGTAAAAAATCCACAAAAATCCCCACAGCGTTTTGTCTCCGTTTGGTACTGATTTTCTGCGAAGTAAAAAACAAGCAAAAACAGCAACTGGCACTTTGGCACTATGTCAATAGGTTAGTCCCAAAAAATGATATAAAGTTGTAATAAAATGATTGTAAAACATCCAAGAATGATAATATAACAGCATGGAACAAGCAAAAATTATAGATACGTTGGAGACGTATCAGCATCCCCAAGCATAATTCCTACTCGTCCTCGAGTAGGTAAATGATAAAAACAGAATTTTTGATGTGGAATGCTGCCTAGCATGTTCATCATATTCTTTTCTTCTTTGTATAACATGGACATTTGGACTTGTAAATGATTCAAAGTAATAGTCTAGTTTTAACATAATGACTTCAATACTCAAGCATGTCAACAAGCAACCGTGTCTTTCAAAATATCAACACTAAAGAAAGTTATCCCTAGCCCATCATGCTCAATCATTGATCCATTCATGAAACACACTCAAATATTAGCTATGCCCAATGCTCAAGTACTATCATAGTGCCACCTAGTTGGTGCTTATAAGAGAAGATGGAGACTCAAAGCAAAAATAAAAATTGCATAAAGTAAATAGATAGGCCCTTCGCAGAGGGAAGTAGGGATTTGTAGAGGTGCCAGAGCTCAAGGTTTTAAATTGAGAGAGAAAAATATTTTGGGTGGCATGCTTTTCCTGCCAACGAAAACGACAAAGTAGCTCACAATACTTTCCATGCTAGATATATCATAGGCGGTTCACAAACAGAAATTAAAGTTTATTCCTTTTTCCACCAAACTTTCGCTTTCCATGGCGGGCCGTATCCACGGTTGCCTTCCATACCAACACTTTCGAAGGAATTTATTATTTGACAACATAAAGTAAATATTTTTTCTTTTTCATTTCGGGAATGGGCATCCCTATTACCGCCGCACTCTCGTGCAATGACAAGTGAATAAACACTCATCTTGAGAATAACACATCTAGCACGGAAAAATATTTGACACTCCCCACTGTTTCATGAGCGGTACGGGCACACAAAAGAGAAAATTTATTTCGAAAATTTAGAGATGGCACATACAAATTTGCTTGGAACCACATGGAAATACCGCATATAGGTAGGTATGGTGGACTTATGAGGCAAAACTTGGTTTAAGGATTTTGGATGCACAAGTAGTATTTCTACTTAGTACAAATGAAGGCTAGCAAATAGATTGGGAAGGAACCAAACCAAGAAACAAAAAATCACATAAGTGAGCATCGAACATAACTAACACCGAATAATGCACCACAAGTAGGATGTAACTTCATTGCATAACTATTGACTTTCGTGCATGCATAGGGAATCACAAACCTTAACACCAATATTCCTACTAAGTATAATTACTCACTAACATGACTCGCATATTACTATCATCATGTTTCAAAACTATTACAAGGAATCAAGTTTAATTTGTCCAATGATCTTCATGAAAGTTTTTATTATATCCTCCTTGGATATCTATCACTTTGGGACTAGTTTCATATATTGCCATTGCTTTTTGGCAAGCTCAAACAAATTTAAGTGAAGCACATGAGCATAAAGTTTCATCTCTCAAAAAGGTATAAGTGAAGCATGAGGGAATTTCTTCAAAATTTTACTAACTCTCAAATTAATCTAAGTGAAGCATGAGAGTATGTCTACAAAAGTTTCCAAGAACACCGTGCTCAAAAAGATATAAGTGAAGCACTAGAGCAATTCCTATAGCTCAAAAAGTTTAACTGGAGCACATAGAGCAATTCTAACAAATCATAGCATGATTGTGGCTATCTCAAATAGGTGTGTACAGCAAGTATACAAAGGAAAAACTAACAAACAAAGCAAGCAAAGATACAAGACGCTCCAAGCAAAACACATGATATGTGACGAATAAAAATATAGCTCCAAGTAAAATACCGATGGTAGTTAGAAGAAAGAGGGGATGCCACTCGGGGGCATCCCCAAGCTTAGTTGCTTGTTACTCTTTGGATATATCTTGGGGGTGCGGTAGCATCCTCAAGCTTAGGCTTTTGCTACTCCTTATTCCTTCATCCATCGTGATCTGACCCAAAACTTGAAAACTTCAATCACACAAAACTCAACAAAATCTTCGTGAGATCCGTTAGTATAAGAAAGCAAATCACTACTTTAGGTACTGTTGTAAACCCATTCAAATTTAATAATTGCATTATACCTACTGTATTTTAACTTAACCATGTCTCATACCCGTCAATACAACCCAGAGATTCATCAAAACAAGCACACAATGCAACAAAAACAGAATCTGTTTCAAACAGAATAGTCTGTAGTAATATGTACGATACACATACTTATGTAACTCTAAAAATTCTGAAAAATTAGGAAAACGTAAGGAATTTGTATAGAAACATTGTGTTAAAATTTGAAATAAAGATCACTTTCCAGAAAAAAATGAAAACTCATATACTGGAGGCAAAGTTTCTGTTTCAGATTCAGTATCACTTCTACTCATCCTATGAATCATCCTAATGGTTCTACTTGGCACAAACACTAAATAAACCATAAAACACAATCATAAAAGAGTCATAATTGTGTCAACACTGAAAAACAGAAAGTAAAAAGCAAAAAATTATTTATTCATTGGGTTGCCTCCCAACAAGCGCTATCGTTTTACGCCCCTAGCTAGGTATATTGGATAGATTCAAGTATTGTCATCTTTGGTTTTGGATCCATAGGATGCCCTCATGATTGATTCATATGGTGGCTTAATTCTTGTTCTAGGGAAGTGTTCCATACCCTTTCTCAAGGGAAACTAAAAATGAATATTGCCTTCTTTCATATCAATCACGGCACCTATAATGCGTAAAAGCGGTCTACCAAGTATAATGGGACAAGACGGATTGCAATCAATATCAAGCACAACTAAATAAATGGGCACATAATTACTATTTGCAAGAATAAGAACATCTTTAATTCTTCCCAAAGGCTTTTTAATAGTAGAATCCGCCAAGTGCAAATTAAGAGAGCATTCTTCAATGTTGGTAAGACCAAGCACATCACATAGAGATTTCGGAATCGTGGAAACACTAGCACCCAAATCACACAAAGCAAAGCATTCATAATTTTTAATCTTGACCTTAATGGTAGGTTCCCACTCATCATGTAATTTTCTAGGAATAGAAATCTCCAACTCCAACTTTTCTTCAAAAGATTTCATCATGGCATCAACGATATGTTTAGTAAAAGCTTTATTTCGCTCATAAGAATGGGGTGAATTCAACATATATTGCAACAAAGAAATACATTAAATCAAAGAGCAGCTATCATAAATAAAATCTTTGCAATCCAAGATAGTGGGCACATCACTAGTTAAAGTTTTAACCTCTTCAAACCCATTTTCATCAAGATTTTCACCCTCCAAATTATTGGCATGCCTTCTAGCTAAAGTTGACTCTACTTCAGTCCCTTCATTATCAACTTTAACATTACTAAACAAGGAATCAATAGAACAAACACCAATCACTTTAAGATCTTCATCATTTTTATAGCGGCAATCACTAGAAGATGATCTTTCCAAGATTTCTCTTTTAGCTCTAAGCATAGCAGTTCTTTTCTTACTTTCATCCATAGAGACATATAAAGATTTAATAGATTCATCAATCTTAGGCACAAAAGCTTTCAACTTGAGATTTTCAACATCATGAGAAATTATATCAATGCTTCTAGACATATCATCAATCTTATTCAACTTTTCTTCTATCGTAGTATTGAAAGCCTTTTGCGCATTGATAAATTCTTTAATATTACTCTCAAGATCAGAGGTGTTCCTATTTTTATTGTAAGAAGAATTACCATAGGAATTACCATAATTATTAGAGGAATTTCCAGGAAAAGGCCTAGGATTAAAATTACCTCTATAAGCATTGTTATTGAAATTGTTGAGCGAGTCAAAATTCACATCTACGGATTCACTATTTTGCTCAATCAAAGTAGACAAAGGCACATAATTAAGATCAATAGGAGCATTTTTACTAGCAACCAATTTCATCAAAGCATCAACTTTATCACTCAAAGTACTAATTTTTTGTATGATCATCCAAAGATTCAAACCATGTGTAGGACAATTTCTTATCATCAACTTCATTCTTTCCCAAGATTGGGCAACATGTTCATGCTCAAGTTGCTTAAAATTCATGATTTGCATCCTAAGGGAAATAATTTTCGCGGGAGGAAAATATTTAGTGATAAAAGCATCCTTGCACTTATTCCAAGAATCGATACTATTGCGAGGCAAAGATGAAAACCAAAATTTTGCACGATCCCTCAAGGAAAAAGGAAATAGTTTCAACTTGACAATATCATTGTCCACATCTTTTTTCTTTTGCATATCACACAATTCAACGAACGTGTTTAGATGGGACGCGGCATCCTCATTAGGATTACCGGCAAATTGATCTTTCATGACAAGATTCAACAAAGCGGCATTAATATCACAAGACTCCGCACTGTGGCGGGAGGAACAATAGGCGTACTAATAAAATCATGGTTATTAGTATTGGAAAACTCACACAACTTGGTGTTCTCTTGAGTCATCGTGACTACGCAAACAAGATTGCAAGCAAGGAAGAGATCCGGCAAGAAAAAGGGCAAACGAAAAAGAGGGCGAATAAAACGGCAAATTGGTGAAGTGGGGGAGAGGAAAACGAGAGGCAAACGGAAAATAATGTAATTGCAAGGAGATGAGATTTATGATTAGGAACCTGGTAGATGATGGTGGAGTCCCCTCGGCGCCTACGATAGGCACGTAGAAGAGACTGCTTCCTCCCGAGCAACAGCGCCAGAGATTCCTTTGACGTGGCTTGGACTGCGTCGGTATTTCCCCGAAGAGGAAGGGATGATGCAGCACAGCGACGGTAAGTATTTCCCTCAGTTATGAAACCAAGGTTATCGAACCAGTAGGAGGATCACCACCACCCAATAAGCAGCACCTGCACACAAACAACAAATACTTGCAACCCGACGCGAAAGAGAGGTTGTCAATCTCTCTACGGTAATAAGATAGATTAGGTAGTGATAGATAGGAGAGATAGATCTCTCAAGAACACAAATAAAAAGAGTAAATATGCAGCAATATATTTTTGGGTTTTTGGTTTTGTAGATCTGAAAAGAAAGATTGCAAAAAACATAGATCGGAAAGCAATATGATAGAAAAGTAGACCCGGGGGCCGTAGGGTTCACTAGTGGCTTCTCTCATGAGTATAGCGCACGATGGGTGAACAAATTAGTGTTGGGCAATTGATAGAAAATCGAATAGTCATGACGATATCCAAGGCGATGATCATTATATAGGCATCACGTCCAAGATAGATAGACTGACTCCTGCCTGCATCTACCTCTATTACTCCACACATCGACCACTATCCAGCATGCATCTAGTGTATTAAGTTCATGGAAAAACGGAGTAATGCAATAAGAACGATGACATGATGTAGACAAGATGTATTCATGTAGGAATAGACCCCATCTTGTTATCCTTAATAGCAACGATACATGCGTGTCTTGCTGCCCCTTCTGTCACTGGGAAAGAACACCGCAAGATCGAACCCATCACAAAGCACCTCTTCCCATGGCAAGAAAAATCGATCTAGTTGGCCTAACTAAACCAAAGATTCGAAGAAGAAATACGAGGCTACAAGTAATCATGCATATAAGAGATCAAAGAAGACTCTAATAATATTCATGGATAGACACTGATCATGAACTCAAAATTCATCGGATCCCAACAAACACACCGCAAAAGTTTACATCAAATAGATCTCCAAGAGACCATTGTATTGAGAATCATAAGAGAGAGAGAGAAGAAGCCATCTAGCTACTGCCTACGGACCCGTAGGTCTATGGTGGACTACTCACGCATCATCGGAGAGGCACCTATGAGGAAGATGAACCCCTATGTGATGGTGTTTAGATTGGATCTCGCGGTTCTGGAACTTGCGGCGGCTAGAATTGTGTTTCGTCGACTCCCCTAGGGTTTTTGGATTTTCTGGGAATTTATAGGCACGATAGTCGGTTGAGGGGGTTCCCGAGGTGCCCAACACCCACCAGGCCGCGCCAGGGGGCCTCCAGCGCGCCCTGGTGGGGGCTGGCCACCCTGGGCCCCCTCTTCTGGTGTTCTTTGGCCCATCTTCTTTCTTCTGGTCCGTAAAAAATCCACAAAAATCCCCGCAGCGTTTTGTCTCCGTTTGGTACTGATTTTCTGCGAAGTAAAAAATAAGCAAAAACAGCAACTGGCACTTTGGCACTAAGTCAATAGGTTAGTCCCAAAAAATGATGTAAAGTTGTAATAAAAGGAATGTAAAACATCCAAGAATGATAATATAACAGCATGGAACAAGAAAAAATTATAGATACGTTGAAGACGTATCAATTTCAAACATATCATCGTCATGGCTCGACCGCAAACATTGGGAAACTTAGTTTTTAAATTCATGTAAATGCAAACCACGACAGAAATTCATGAAATTTGGGCATGGCGTCATTAATTGCCCTGTTGTGTGTGTTGTGGTAAAAAAATTGCCCTATTTTGAATAGGTTTTGGCACAAAGCCTCTTACAAACCGGCGATTCTCATAAGAAAGTCGTGTGTTCCGATAGGGAAAGTTCACCTTTTATGTGTGAAACAACATCCGCTATCTCTTCTCACCTCGAATTTATTTGTAGAGTCACCATAGAGCAACATGACAGTCATGCTAAACTATGGATTTTTTCCAGGGTTTGTGAGACCTATTTTATACATTAATTGAGTTTTATAGCTGCTAAATGTGCATAATTGAAATTTGAACTACAATCACAAGGTCCAGCGCATGAAAAATAGGTTGAAAAAATCATATGCATTTCCCTCGATGCATGTTTAGGTCCCACGCAAGAAATGGGAATGGGTTTCTAACATCTCATTGTTTGTTGGCTCGGCCGCAAACATTGAGATACTTGGTTTTCAAATTCCCGTAAATCCAAAATTCGTTCGAAATTCATGAAACTTGGCATGGTGTCATGACAAGGGCACACATATGTCGTGGTAAAAAATTGTCCAAATTGGACATGTTCTTGCACAATCCCCTTACAAATCGGAGCTCCTCACAAGAAGCTTTGTGGTTTCGATAGGGAACATATTGTATATGCATGTCACATATGCAGGCGAAAAGACATCCGATGCCTCTTCTCTCCTTAATTTTTTTATAGAAACAACACAGACATGTACGTGCGAAGTGCAAAAATATGAATAAATTAAGGAATCATCTGGCTTTTAAATACATTAATTGAATTTTCGGTGCATTATTCAATGTGCATAATTCAAATTTGTCTACAGTCACAAGGTCCGGGGCAGCAAAATGGGTTGAAAAATCATATACGTGTCCCTGGATGCATGTGTTAGGTCACATGCAAGAAACGAGAACGAATTTTAAACATCTCATCATGTTGGCTCGACCACAAACATCGAGAAACTTGGTTTTTAAATTTTCGTAAATCCAAAACTCCGTCAGAAATTCATGAACATGTTTTGTTGTGGCAAGGCACACATATGCCGTGGTAAAAAATAATATCAACTTGGACATGTTTTGTCACAAGCCTCTTACAAACCGGAGCTTCTCACACAATAAGCTACGTGGTTCCGATAGGGAAAATATGCATGCCACATCTGCGGGTGAAATGACATCCGATGCCTCTGCTCTCCTTGATATTTTCTAGAAACAACATAAAGCAATAGGTGTGTGCTGCAAAAATACGAAATTATTAAGGGTTCGTATGGCTTTTTTATACACTAATTGAGTTTTATGTGCATTTAATGTACATGATTCAAATATGAGCTACAGTCACACGGTCTATGTTGGGCAGGGCCTCGTCATATAAAGCACAAATATGTTGTGGTATTTTTTAGTGTCCACTTTGAGAGAAAGAGCAAGCATTATTAATAGCGAACAAAGGCATTTCGGAACAAAAATCTGTCACGTTACCATCGCAAACGGGCGTATTATTTATAATTCGTGAACGTTCTACATACCATTTACGTGCTACCACGTGTCGCTCTCAGTATTCGCAAGGAGGTAGCGTGCGGACAGGTGTTTGAGTAGACGGGTGGTGTGCGAGCAATGTCCTTCGCACGCTCATCGGGGAGGCGTGTCCTTCGCCATTCATCAAAGACGTTTCAGACTGAATACCCGTAAGCAGACCGAGGGAAATGGTTCCTTCCCTATTAAGCCAAGCGAAAATCTGGCGTGAACGATTTTTTTCAGTGCGTCATCGCAAACGGTTGTGAATGATGACCCGTGTGCCCTTCCCAATGCTACATCATGTACTGGTGCTAACTGCTAAGGTTGCCATGTATGCAAAAAAATCTGATGTGAGATGGTAATTAAGAGGAGAGATATGAGTTTGGTGACCACATGAAGAAACAATGCCAAGCGCGTGAACCTTGGAAAAACACTTAAATGAAGGAAACTCACCAATGCATGCAAGAGTTTAGTTGCTAAGTCATTAAATGAAGGGACCTTAGCAACAATTCATTATCGACTAGGGTAAATCTTCATTTGTTAAACTGGAAACATTGTCATTTGTCAAATTTTGCAGGAACAAAATCACTATTACGGTGCACTTTTGCAACTGAAATTCGGCAAACATAGATTTCATTCATAGATTAAGCATTGGTCTTTGTACAAAATAGTTCAAATCGACAGCTGAATCAAACAAACTTTTCCCCATTTGTTGCCAACCACGTACTGAAATAGCTAGTTCAACTATATATACTAGCTAATTTAAAGTAGGTGGGACAATTCAACCATATCTATAGTTAGATGAACTGGACAAAATAGCCCCTAAATACTACTCCGGAGGGGCTTTGTGCTACTCCCAGCAGCCTTCTCCTCTGCCGAGCGCGTTCAGTAAGAGGCAGATGAGGAGTTTCCTACCGACGAGCTGGAGGAGTCGAATACGTCGGCTGCCGCTGCTGCCCTCCGCCGCTCCCGACGCACCTCCTCGAAGCGGCGGGACTCGGCGTAGATCTCCTCATTCCGCGGCACAGTTGCGGCGTCTGCTGCGGCCACGGCGGCGGTGAGCCTATTTGCATGCTCGACCTGGCGCTCCTCCTCCTCATGTAGGAAGTTGATGTAGCACGGTAGGCCGCTGACGCAAAAGCCGAGCGGCTGGGCTTCAGCGGCGGCCTCGTCCTCGCGCCTTCGGGCCGCGGTGGCGGAGCAGGTGATGGCCCCGACGGCTGACCGTGGGGTGGCTACCAAGGCGGACGCTGGTGTGGTGGCGGCCAAGAAGCCGCTGGTGGGGTGGCCAAAATGGCGGCCGGCGATGGGGTGGGGGCCACGGCGGTCGCCGACAGCAACTGCCTTCGGGCAAAGGTGGAGGAGCATGTGGTGGGTGTCGTGCGGATAGCCAACAAGGACACCGCACGCACTACACGCTTCCGAGTACTGCCCCGCCGACGTGGTGCAGCCTACCAGCTGGAGCTGCCCTCTGGCGGAGTGGCGGAGCGACGACGGCGGACAAGTGGAATTGGCGATTGGGGGAGAAGCAAACTTGGGAAGCTATGGGCAGGGAGGGGATGAATGCGATGTGGAGGGGCCGGTCGTGAGGGTTTATAAAGCAGGCAGCCAAGGTGAGCCAGGCGGGAATCTTGCGCGTGTTCCTTTGTGGTTGCGCGGGAATGGGAAGCCCAAAAGAAACGTTGCGCGCTCCCGAAGCATTGGGTGTTTGGGGGATTTCAGTGAGCCGGGCGGGAAGCTTGCGTGGGAACCTGCGTGCTCCCGAAGCGTGTGCACTGGAATCCTCAGGCGGCAACGTGGTGACAAGACGGGACGGGGGTGGGAGAAATGACAAGTACACAAACCGTTAATAATAAAAAAATTGTTTGCGGTGTACTACAAAGCAAACGGTCATTATGTACGCACCGTCGCGAATTAATCTACGCATGAGGCGGTTGATGTGTCTGCGGTGCGTTGTGCTCGCATCCGTGCGCGCTCACTCTGCCGGCGTCCACGTGCGAACTGTCACGTATGTTCGGGGCGCCATATGCATGCGGTTGCGCCGCTCCCAGCGCCACCATGCTGTTAAGCGCTACAAAAACTGCAATGCGGACGTGTCAAAATTCCAGGCCGTCCGGCGCAATTTATTCCCGCGGACATTTACCTTCGTCTCTTCGACCTTCTGATCGCGCCACACAACACAAGAAGCACACCCACGATCTCTTCATCGCTTCAATCTTCCCGTGCGGATCCAATGGCGGCTGCCGGTGCCGAGCGGCAGTTCGCCAAAATTATCAAAGTGGACACCCACATTAGGAATACGGACCTATCGGTGGTGTAAACCAACGACCCGGTCATGGTGGTGAACTCCATCAACACATTGGAGCAGTTGTTTGCTGAGGATGACAAGTACAAAGTGGTCGGCTTCGACCTCGAGTACACTGGCGGTCATGTCAGGCATGATCAGAAGGTTGCCGTCGCCCGGTTGTGCGTGAGCCATCACGTGCTCGTTTACCACTACTGCCTGGCCACAAGGCCTTGCGAGCATTTCACCAGGTTTGTCAACAACCCCGACTACAGGTTCGCAACAGTGGACACCACCAATGATCTAAAGGTGCTCAAGACTTCGGGCTTGTCCTGCCAGAAGCTTGTCAACATCCAAGGTCAGTACAGGGTCTGGGGCGGCGAGAAGAAGAAGCAGAAGGACTCCCTGGTTGACCTCGCCATGGCCATCATCGACCCCCACTACAAAGACATGAAGGCTGAGTGCCACAAGGACAAGTCTGCCTGGCACAAGGCTTGGGTGAACGAACTGGATGAAGAACACATCAAGTACGCGGCCAAGGACGCGTACACAAGCTACGACATGTACAGGAGGATCAATGACATGAGGAAGTGCCTCCTTCCTGCAGACGGCGAGGGATAGCCACAAGCAGAGCAGTGTCCGCAACCGTCATCGGAAGAACAGTATGATTTGGTGATCGTCTACTTCTTGTAAATTTATATTGAGGAATGTACATGTGTTGTGTAGTCACTTATGTAACTGGATGTTCAAGTTGGTTATGCAACAATAATGTTGGTGTTCTATAGACAGAGCATATAGATGTTGTGCAAACAGAGCAAATCACATCTCATACAATTATTAGCAGCAACCGTCTACCCACAACACACACGGGTTGTCAGGATGAATCGTTTGGGATATTATTGGTCTTCCCACACAATTCTGGTGAATGAACTGTTTGTCAGGTACCAACAACACACATGGTTGTCAAGATGAATCGTTTGGGTTATTATTAGTCTGCCCAGACAATTCTGATGAATGAACTGTTTGCCGGGTATCACACACGCCTTCTTAGGCTAACTCGATTGTGTTTTGCTGGATCAGCGCAAACAATTTGTCCGAGTGGACTGTATGCCGCACTACGCACACGTATGTAGTTTGTTAACCGTTTCTATTATATTCCATAATCATAAATAGTTCATAAGAACAAACTGTATGCGACACATCACACACACAACTATTTTTTGAATCGTATTTGATGGTTCCTCCATCGCACACGGTTTTCGTCATTGGCGGCGGAGCTTGAACTATACCGTTTATGATTGATGGATCGCACACAGTTTCGTCGAAGGGTCTTTGATTGATGTGTCGTTTTTGGACCATCCTGCAGTAGTGTTCGTTACTTCCGAAGCAACTATGTACTCCGCTTCACATGCAGAATCTGCAACCATACTTTGCTTGGAACTACACCAGCTGACTGCTCCACCATTCAGAATAAATACATAACCGGTTTGAGACTTAGAGTCATCTGGATATGTGTCAAAGCTAGCATCGACGTAGCCCTTTACGACGAGCTCTTGATCACCTCCATAAACGAGAAAAAACTCCTTAGTCCTCTTCAGGTACATAAGGATATTTTTGACCGTTGTCCAGTGTTCCACTCCTGGATCACTTTGAAACCTTCCGCCATACTTATGGCAAGGCTCACATCTGGTCTTGTGCATAGCATTGCTTACATGATAGATCCTACGGCTGAGGCATAGGGGACGACACTCATCTTTTCTCTATCTTCTGCACTTGTTGGGCATTGAGTCTTACTCAACTTCACACCTTGTAAGACAGGCAACAACCATTTCTTGGACTGATCCATTTTGAACTTCTTCAAAACCTTATCAAGGTGTGTGCTTTGTGAAAGTCCTATTAAGCATCTTGATCTATCTCTATAGATCTTGATGCCTAATAAGTAAGCAACTTATCCGAGGTCTTTCATCGAAAAACTCTTGTTCAAATATATCTTCACGCTTTCCAAAAGTTCTATATTGTTTCTAGTCAGCAAATGGCATCCACATATAATATTAGAAACTCTATAGAGCTCCCACTCACTTTCTTGTAAATACAAGCTTCTCCATAAACTTGTATGAACCCAAACACTTTGATCACCTCATCAAAGCGAAGATTCCAACTCCGAGATGCTTGCACCAGTCCATAGATGGATCGCTGGAGCTTGCATACTTTATCAGCATTTTCAGGATCGACAAAACCTTCTGGCTACATCATATACAACTCTTCCTTAAGGAAACCATTAAGGAACGTTGTCTTGACATCCATCTGCCAAATTTCATAATTGAAAAATGCAGCTATTCCTAACATAATCCTGACAGACTTAAGCATCGCTACGAAAGAGAAAGTCCCATCATAGTCAACTCCTTGAACTTGTGAAAACCCTTTTGCAACAAGTCGTGCTTTATAGATGGTGATATTACCGTCTGCGTTCGTCTTTTCTTAAAGATCCATTTGTTCTGTATGTCCTTATGATCATATGGTAAGTCCTCCAAAGTCCACACTTTGTTCTCATACATGGATCCTATCTCGGATTTCATGGCCTCTAGCCATTTTTCGGAATTCGGGCCTACCATCGCTTCTTCATAGCTCGTAGGCTCACTATTGTCTAACAACATGACCTCCAAGACAGGATTGCCGTACCACTCAGGGGCGGTACGAGTCCTTGTCGACCTACGAGGCTCGGTAGTGACTTGATCTGAAGTTTCATGATCATCATCATTAGCTTCATCTTCACTTGGTGTAGGCGCTGCAGAAACATCTTTCTGCGTCGTGCTACTATCCAACTGAAGTGACGGTTCAACAACCTCATCAAGTTCTACCTTCCTCCCACTCAATTCTTTTGAGAGAAACTCCTTCTCTAGAAAGGATCCATTCTTTGAACCAAAGACCTTGCCTTTGGATCTGAGATAGAAGGTATACCCAATTGTTTCCTTCGGGTATCCTATCAAAATGGACTTCTCCGCTTTGGGTTCGAGCTTATCAGGCTGAAGCCTTTTCACATAAGCGTCGCAGCACCAAACCTTAAGAAACGACAGCTTAGGTTTCTTGCCAAACCATAATTCATACCGTGTCATCTCAACGGATTTAGATGGTGCCCTATTTAAAGTGAATGTGGTTGTCTCTAATGCATAACCCCAAAATGATAGTGGCAGATCAGTAAGAGACATCATAGATCGCACCATATCTAATAGAGTACGATCATGACGCTCGGACACACCATTACGCTGTGGTGTTCCAGGTGGCGTGAGCTATGAAACAATTCCGCACTGTCTTAAATGCATGCCAAACTCATTACTCAAATATTCTCCGCCACAATCAGATCGTAGAAACTTTATCTTCTTGTTACGATGATTCTCTACTTCACTCTGAAATTGCTTGAACTTTTCAAACTATTCAGACTTGTGTTTCATTAAATAAATACACCCATATCTACTCAACTCATCAGTGAAGGTAAGAAAATAACGATATCCACCACACACCTCAACACTCATTGGACCGCACACATCAGTATGTATGATTTCCAACAAGTCACTTGCCTGCTCCATTGTTCCGGAGAACGGGTTTTTCGTCATGTTGCCCATGAGGCATGGTTCGCATGTATCAAGCGATTCAAAATCGAGTGATTCCAAAAGTCTATCAGCATGGAGTTTCTTCATGCGTTTTATACCAATATGACCTAAGCGGCAGTGCCACAAGAAAGTGGTACTATCATTATTAACTTTTCATCTTTTGGCATCAATGTTATGAACATCTGTGTCACTACAATCGAGATTCAACAAGAATAAACCATTCTCATTGGGTGCATGACCATAAAAGATATTACTCGTATAAATAGAACAACCATTATTCTCTGATTTAAATGAATAACCATCTCGCAATAAACAAGATCCAGTTATAATGTCCATGCTCAACGCAGGCACCAAATAACAATTATTTAGGTTTAAATCTAATCCCGATGGTAATCGAAGAGCGAGCATGCCAACGGCGATGACATCAACCTTGGAACCATTTCCGACGCGCATCGTCACCTCGTCCTTTGCCAGCCTCCGTTTATTCCGCAGCTCCTGTTTCGAGTTACAAATATGAGCAACCGAACGGGTATCAAATACCCAGGCACTACTACATGAGCTTGTAAGGTACACATCAATAACATGTATATCAAATATACCTTTGTTGACGTTGCCAGCCTTCTTATCAGCCAGGTACTTGGGGCAATTCCACTTCCCGTGACCAGTCCCCTTGCAGTAGAAGCACTCAGTCTCAGGCTTGGGTCCAGCCTTGGGTTTCTTCACAAGAGCGGCAACTTGCTTGCCACTCTTCTTGAAGTTTCCCTTCTTTCCCTTGCCTTTCTTGAAACTAGTGGTTTTATTCACCATCAACACTTGATGCTCCTTTTTGATTTCTACTTCCGCGACTTTCAGCATCGCGAATAGCTCGGAGATTGACTTGTTCATCCCTCGCATATTATAGTTCATCACGAAGCCCTTATAGCTAGGTGGCAGTGACTGGAGAACTCTGGCAGTGACCGTCTCAGGTGGAAGCTCAACTCCCAACTGATTCAAGCGGTTGTAGTACCCAGACATTCTGAGTATGTGTTCACTGACAGAACTATTCTCCTCCATCTTGCAGGAGAAGAACTTATCGGAGGTCTCATACCTCTCAATCCGGGCATTTGCTTGAAATACTAACTTCAACTCATGGAACATCTCATATGCTCCATGGCGTTCAAAACGCTTTTGACGTCCCAATTCTAAGCCATACAACATGGCGCACTGAACTATTGAGTAGTCATCAGCACACGTCTGCCACAGGTTCACAACATCTGCTGACGACACTATAGGGGGTGGGTCACCGAGCGGTGCATCAAGGACATAAGCCTTTTGCGAAGCCGTGAGGATAATCCTCAGATTACAGACCCAATCCTCATAGTTACTTACATCATCTTTCAACTTAGCTTTCTCTAGGAACGCATTAAAATTCAGGGGAGCTACTGCGCGAGCCATTGATCTACAACATAATTTGCAAAGACAACTTTAGACTATGTCCATGATAATGAGTTCAGTTAATCATATTACTAAAGAACTCCCACTCAAATCAACATCCCTCAGGTTGTTTAGGTGTGACATGATCCAAATCCACCAACCCAAGTCTGATCATCATGTGAGATGAGTTGGTTTCAATGGTGAACATCTCCATGTTGATCATATCAACTATATGACTCATGTTCGACCTTTCGGTCTACTGTGTTCCGATGCCACGTCTGTACATGCTAGGCTCATCAAGTTTAACCCAAATATTCCGCATATGTAAAACTGGCTTACACCCGTTGTATGCGAACGAAGAGTCTATCACACTCGATCATCACCAGGTGCTTCGAAACGACAAACTTTCGTAACAGTGCATACTTGGGGAGAACACAATTTTATATTGAAATTTAGTGAGGGGTCATCTTATAATGCTACCATCGTCCTAAGAAAAATAAGATGCATAAAAGGATAAACATGACATGCAAATCATATAAGAGACATGATATGGCCATCATCATCTTGTGCTTTTGATCTCCAACTCCAAAGCACCGGCATGATCTCCATCGTCACCGGCATGACACCATGATCTCCATCATCATGATCTCCATCATCGTGTCGTCATGTGGTTGTCGCGCCAACTATTGCTTCTACAACTATTGGTAACTCATAGCGATAAAGTAAAGCAAATGGCATAATTAAATTAAAGACAACCCTATGGCTCCTGTCGGTTGTCGTACTCATCGACATGCAAGTCGTGATAACTATTACAAAACATGATAATCTCATACATCACATATATCAAATCACGTCTTGGCCATATCACATCACAACATGCCCTGCAAAAACAAGTTAGACATCCTCTACTTTGTTGTTGCAAGTTTTACGTGGCTGCTATGGGCAACTAGCAAGAACCGTTCTTACCTACCCAAAAAACCACAACGGTGATATTCAAGTTGCCTTTAACCTTCTACAAGGACCGCCTCTGTCGAATCCGATTCAACTAAAGTGGGAGAGACAGACACCCGCCAGGCACCTTTATGCAAACAGGTTGCATGTCAGTCGGTGGAACCGGTCTCTTGTGCGAGGACAAGTAAGGTTGGTCCGAGCCGCTTCATCCCACAATACCGCCGAAACAAAATAAGACTAAGGAGGTAAGAAATCTGAACATCAACGCCCACAAACACTTTGTGTTCTACTCGTGCATATCATCTACGCATAGACCTAGCTCATGATGCCACTGTTGGGGAACGTTGCATGGGAAACAAAAAATTTCCTACATAACACCCAAGATCTATTCTATGGAGATGCCAGCAATGAGAGGGAGAGGTGTCTACATACCCTTGTAGAACGAAAGCGTTAACGATCTAGAGATCGTGATTGGCTTAGTCATACTCGCATCGTGATCCAATCCGATCCAATCACCGCATGTGCGACACCTCCGAGTTTAGCACACGTACGTCTAGGTGATGTATCCTCCTTCTTGATCCAGCAAGAGAGGGAGAATAGGTAGATGAGATCTGAACCAACACGACGGTGTGCTGGTGGTGGTGGCAGCGGAGTTCCGGCAGGGCTTTGCCAAGCGCGTACCGGAGAAACATGGGAGGAGTTGGGAGAGCCAATGGGCCAGGGTGAAGGGGTGGCTGACCCCATGCACCTCCCCCATCTATATATAGGCTAGAGGGGAGGGGAGGGCATCCAAAACCCTCCTAGGGACGGCCACAAGGGAGAAAACCCTTTAAACATGAAGATGACATCTTATCTCTAGATTGAACCCTTTAAATTTAAAGATAAAATATTATCTCTAGATTTAAACGACATGTGTGTTGGGGAATGGTGCAGCCAGCCCATCTGGTTTGTAGTCCCACCCCTTGGTCCATCTGGGCCCTTCCCGGTTCGTTGGGCCTCATGGTGGAACCCCCGGAACCTTCTAGAACCTTCCCGATACTCTACCGAAAAATTCTCGAACTTTTCCGGGACCCTGAATATGACTTCCCATATATAAATCTTTACCTCCGGACCATTCGGGAGCTCCTCGTGATGTCCCGGATCCCATCCGAGCAACTTTCATAATTTCCACTATTAATATCTAAACATTACCCTAGCGCTACCGAACGTTAAGCTTGCGAGCCTACGGGTTGGAGAATCATGTAGACATGACCGAGACACCTCTCTGGTCAATAACCAATAGCGGGACCTGGATGCCCATATTGGTTCCTACATATTCCACGAAGATCTTCATAGGTTGAACCACGATGCCAAGGATTCAATCAACCCCGTATGCATACTTGCCCGAGATTCGATCGTCGGTATGTCATACCTAGTTCAATCTTGTTACCGGCAAGTCTCTTTACTCGTTCCATAATACAAGATCCCGTGACTAACTCCTTAGTCACATTTCTTGCAAGCTTCTTGTGATGTTGTATTACTGAGAGGGCCAGAGATACCTCTCCGTCATACGGAGTGACAAATCACAGTCTTGATCCATGCCAACCAAACAGACACCCTCGGAGATAGCTGTAGAGTATCTTTATGATCACCCAGTTATGAAGTGACGTTTGATACACACAAGGCATTCCTCCGGTGTCAGGGAGTTGCATGATCTCATGGTCTTAGGAACAGAGACTTGACATGAAGAAAGCAGTAGCAATAAACTAAGTGATACGATCAAATGCTAGCTTACAGTCGGGTCTTGTCCATCACATCATTCTCCTAATGATGTGATACCGTTATCAAATGACAACTCATGTCTATGGTTAGGAAACCTTAACCATCTTTGATCAACGAGTTAGTCTACTTGAGGCTCACTAGGGACACGGTGTTGTCTATGTATCCACACATGTATCTGAGTTTCCGATCAATACAATTCTAGCATGGATAATAGCCGATTATCATGAACAAGGAAATATGATAATAACCACTTTATTATTGCCTCTAGGGTATATTTCCAATACCATGATGGAGGAAACATTGGTGATGATGATGGCTTCAATTTCCCCCTCCCGGAGGGAAGTTTCCCCGACGGAATCGCTCCGCCGAAGAGCAAAAGTGCTCCTCCCCAGGTTCCACCTCGAGACGGCAGCGCTTCATCCCGAAAGTGTCCTCCTTATTTTTTTTAGGTCAAAACCCTTCATATAGCAAAAGATGGGCATCGAAGGCCACCTATGGGACCCACAAGGCAACAGGGCGCGCCTGGGGGGTCGCGCCCTGTTGCCTTGTGGGCAGGTGGTGGCCCCCCTCTTGTATTTATTTTCTCAAGAATCTTTTATATATTCAATAAAAAATCCCCGTGATTTTGAGGTCATTTGGAGATCTGTAAAATAGGTATCTCTGTTGTAACTTTTCAAGTCCAGAATTCCAGTTGCTGGTAATTTCTCCCTCCATGTAAATCTTGAAAATTAAGAGAGAAAGGCATTCGAATTGCATTATAAAGTGGAATAATGACCAAAAACAATATATCTTAATTGTTTTTGCCTTATCTTCTGTTTGTTGTGTTAACATAATTATTGCTACTGTAATGATTGTGTTTTTATGTTTTAGTTTGTGTTTGTGCCAGGTAAATCCTTTGGGATTGATTTGGATGATAGTAGAATTGATGTTGGGCAAAAATAGATTTTTTGCGCCCAGTACAGGAATTTTGTTTTTTTACTGGAGCATGATAAATTGCTGAAATTTTCACATAGTGTTGGTATACAAATTGTTCGGGTTGTCTATTTTTCAAAAGTTTTGAAGTTACAGAAGTATGGTTTTACTACAGATCATCACAGACTGTTCTGTTTTAGACCGAATATGTTTTTGCTTGCATAGTTTGCTTGTTTGGATGATGCTATGGATTGTATCGGGGGGTATAAGCCATGGAAAAGTTAGAATACAATACCTATTATGCAATAATAGAATATGAATCAATGTATAATAGTGCCTAAAGTATTTGATATGTTGGTTATACTAACGGATCTCACGAGGTTTTGTTGAGTTTTGTGTGCTGAAGTTTTCATGTTTTGGGTGTGATCATGATGGATGAAGGAATAAGGAGTGGCAAGACCCTAAGCTAGGGGATGCCCAAGGCACCCCAAGGTAAAATTCTAGGAAGACTCAAGCATCTAAACTTGGGGATGCCCCAGAAGGCATCCCCTCTTTCGTCTCCATCCCATCGGTATGTCACTTGGAGCTATATTTTTATTCATCACATGATATGAGTTTTGCTTAGAGCGTCGTGTATTATAGTTTGCTTTATTTTTAGTTTGCCACAATCATTGTTTGCTGGACACACCTATTTGAGATAGACACATGTTCATCATGATTTGTTAGAATACTCTATGTGCTTCACTTATATCTATTGAGCTAAGCAGTTGCTCTAGTGCTTCACTTATATCTTTTAGAGCACGGTGGCGTGTAGATTTTATAGAAATAATTGAACTCTCGTGATTCACCTAAATTTGTGAGTCTAATAAATAGTAATGGTAATTTGCATGGGTTATAAGACTAGTCCAAAAAGGATAGGTATTCAAGGAGTGCATAATCAAAACTTTCATGTAGCTCACCACATAAGAGAAATTCTGGGTTAATGATATTGATGTAGTAATATTAAAGGGCATGAGTACATGATTGTTGATTAGTAGGAATATCGATAGTTAAAGCATGTTAGTTGTTCCTCATCTAAATATTGGTTATGGCATGATGATGATGTGTGAGCATTCTTGTTCCTCATTGAAATCCTAGTGTTGTTCAAGTCGAGGGCGCGCGATGGTTAAATCCTACAAACCTCCTCCCTAGGGGCATACGGTAGTACTTTACTTCGAGAGCGCTAATAAGGCTTTGCAATAAGTATATGAGTTCTGTATGACTAATGTGAATCCATGGATGTTCGCACACTCACCTTTTCATATATTGCTAGCCTCTTCGGTACCGTGCATTTCCCATTCTCACCTCGAGGATCGATGCAGCCTTCGTCGGTGCATCCAAACTCCGTGATATGATACGCTCTATCACACATAAGCCTATTTATATCTTCCTCAAAACAGCCACCATATCTACCTATTATAGCATTATCATAGCCATTCCGAGATATATTGTCATGCAACTTACACAGTTACATCACATGAATTGTGTGTTCATCGTCATATTACTTTGCATGATCATATAGCTGACATAGTACTTGTGGCAAAGCCACCGTTCATCATTGTTTACTTGTTACGCTAGATCATTTCACATCCCGGTTGATGGTGTCCTGGACTAGGGGGTACTCACCACGTCATCTCCCGACCAGTGGGTCGGGCCGAGGACCCCCGTGATGATTCACTAATGGGCCACTTCGGGTAGCCCATGCCGAATACAAGGACGATTCCACAAGACTTGGCGCACAAGACAAGGACTCCTCTAAACCCTAGGCCTACGGTGCATATATAAACCGAGGCCAGGCTAGTCAATAGATCATTACATTACATCTCATAATCTCGTGGTAGATACATGTACTCTGTACTATCCCCCATATCAATACAATCAAAAGCAGGACGTAGGGTATTATCTCCTTGAGAGAGCCCGAACCTGGGTAAAATCCCGTGTCCCTGTTACCATCGCACCAAGACGCCTTGCTTAGGACCCCTACTACGAGATATGCCGGTTTTGACACCGACATTGGTGCTTTCATTGAGAGCCTGCTGGCAGTCGCCGCGGTGCGATGGGAATTCAGATCGCCTCCGGCGTGATCTACGCGTTGGAACCGAGCTTTGTTGTCGATATCTTCGTCGCCGGCTCGACTGGTCACCTCGGCTGGACCGAGGACTGTGCTCCGTGCCGTATCGTTAAGATCGGACGGATACTTTCATCGTCATCATCTCCGATCTCAATCAAGATCACGAGAAATCATCCATGGAGCTCAGGGGCTCGATGTTGACATCGTCCTCGAGCAACCGTGCAGTTTTTCTGGACAGCGAATCGTGTTCGTTGTCCCCGCTTCCTCGAGCATCGCCTTGACGATTGCTTTGGTGGAACTGTGCGGAATTGAGTCTATAATAACCCCGTAAAATTTCGTCGTATTTCGATGGAGGAATCTTCGGCGATCTACGAAATACCGGAGCCTTGTCAAATCTGGACGGGAATCGGGATGAGTTTAGGGCGACGTATCCAGCTTCCATCTCGGACATCGTTTGGAAGATCCCACCGTTCATCGGCTGCGGAATTCCCATACCGATCACCCCTCGAAATTTCAGCTCAAGCCGACCGTTCAAACTCCGGGAAACGTCCGATGAGTGCATCAATTTTTCCGATCTGTTTTCTACGCGAAAACGAATCCAATCCGAGTTCATCTTTTTCATGAATGGGTTGTCGGACGTCCTTTTTGAAGGAAATTTTCTCATCATCTCGGTCATCCGACCAAAAGTTCGGCATCGCGAGGGCCGAATAATCATCAAGAAAACCTCGTCATCCGCAGGTTGTACGGGTCGGGCGCTCCGTTGCTTCATCAAGCCAGCATTGACGTCGTCACAAATTCCGACCTGCGTCGGCATCGCCGCGCCGTTACTTTTTCAAACTGACATCCACCACGCCGACCTGCTTTGACACGTCAGCTGGTATGGGGCTCTAGCGTCACCTTACCGATCTGCCCCATCACCTCGGCTAGACTGGGGGCTTCGTCATCTCCTCATCAACCCGCTCCGGAGACTTCGGTGTCACCAGCCGACCAGCTTCGACACCTTAGCTGGCATGAGACTTCGGCGTCACCAGCCGATCAGCTTCGACACCTCGGCGGGCGTGAGACTTCGGCGTCACCAGCCGACCTGCTTCGACACCTCGGCTGGCCTAAGACTTCGGCGTCACCAGCCGACCTGCTTCAACACCTCGGCTGGCCTAATACTTCGGCGTCACCAGCCGACCTGCTCCGTCACCTCAGTTTGACCGGGGCTTTGGCATCCCTTCATCAACCTGCTCCGGGGACTTCGGCGTCACCAGCCGACCTGCTTCAACACCTTGGCTGGCATGAGACTTCGGCGTCACCAGTCGACCTGCATGAGACTTCGGCGTCCGCCGATCACAGCTTCGCCATGTTAACTGGACCGATGACTTCATCTCGCCACATCGATCGTGCAGCGTCGCCACTTCGTCAAGCCGAACTCTTCGTTCAGGCACCTCGGCGCCCAGGCCATATTCCTTTGCTTATTTGCTTCACTTAAATTCACTAAGTAGAAGAAAAAATTTTAAATATATTATTATCTTTCTTTGTTATTACTTTTGGCTTGCACTATTTTATGAGTGCAGGAAATAGACTTCGACTGCCGTCATGCGGTCACCCGGCGTCACCTTGCCGACCTACTCCACCACCTCGGCTGGACCAGAGGCTTCGCCGCGCCACATCGGCCGAGCCGTGACACTACTTCGGAGTGTCGAACTCCTCGTTCGGTCACCTCGGGACCGGCTTGGGGGCTGGGACCTTGACCCGCTATAAGCTCGGCATGCGTCGTCAACACCGAGCACATTAACCAGCTAAGTCGCTTTAATGCTCAAATTTCTAAATTTTTGTTCGGTTCTACCGAGCATTACATTTATGTTAAATAAAAAAGTTTGTTTGTTAACAACACTTCCTTTTCCCATGATAACTGGGGGCTTCGTCGTCACGCTGCCGAACTACTCTGTCTCCTCGGCTGGACCGGGGGCTTTGCCTCGCCACAGCAACCGTGTTGCGTTGCCACTTCTCGACCCGAGCTCTTCGCTCGGTTACCTCGGGCTTGGGGGTTGGGACCTCGGCCAGGCCGAGGACTACGTCTTTGTCCCGCCACAACCCCGGACCGCACCGAGCACATTAACCAGCTAAGTCGTTTTCGTGCTCAGCTCTCTTTAGAATTTTACTTTTTGTTCGGTTCGACCAAGCACTATACTTTTTTGACAAAAAGTTGTTTGCGAAAAACTTTCTTTGTCAAAACTTTGTTTGTTACAAACAAGTTCAAATACCCCGTTTACTTGGGGGCTTCCTTTATGAAACATTTTCTCTCTGCATGTGATTATTATTGTATAGCTTCTTTCCTTGCTCGTGTATTATGCCAAAATATGCATCATGTTGACTTAAGTGTTCCGCAAAGCTGGGTTGCCTGGCTCCAGTGTTTACCCCTACGTTCCCGATTGTTCGGCTAGGGAGTAAAGGGAGCACCTCTGCGATTGTTACGATCGGGTCATCCGAACTCGTACCTCAGACGGGTGAAGCCGAAAGCTAGCGCTCTTATTGTTTTCAACTATGGTCGGCACACGACGGAACTCACGCGTACACAAATCTATTGCACAAGTCTCATAGTAATCATGAGCGACCAAAGAAAGGTACCGTTGGGGGCACTATTTTCTTTGAAGATGCTTCTTACGTTACATAAGTAATATAGCATAAGTTCCCTGGGCGCGCTTTGTCTGTTACAGCCTCATGGCCTGATTGCCTGGTTATCCGAAACACCGCCGATATTTTCGGTAGGCGGAGTAGATAACACTTTTCGAACCTTGGCCGAAGAGGGAGAAGCCGACGGTCGGTTAAGACGCATTCAAAGTTCGGGCGAACACAGATATTATATAAGTACTTCGGTACATACAATTATTATACATAAAATTCTTTTACCCAAGTCACTTGGGGGCTCTTAAATTAATATGAGCCGTTTTATAATAGATGTTTTCTTCTTAGTCGTAGCAAAGTCTTTTTCTACCACTCCTTTCTCGACTCAAGTGTATGATCAATACCCGGGTAGCCTGTTTTCTCTCTAAAGCCGCTCGCGTTTAGTTCGCTAAACTGGCCTGAGAAACACTCCGCCTTCGGGATAGGGAGGTTGAAACCGAACGGTGACCCGCTTGAAGTCTGGAGATCGGATGTATCATGTTAAAGCACGACCGAAGCACATATTAATTTTAAGACCAGTTTCGGATTGGCACAATTTTCTTTTATGTAAACATAAAGTTTTTTGCATAAATCTTGTTTTTTCCGAGCATAACTCTCGCAGTACACTTTTAAAGCATCGGTAATATCAACGGGGGGCTGCGACTAGAGCCGAACCCACCAAAAGCCAAGGCACTCCGAGGAGTCCTCGGCGAAATGTTCTCGGATATTGCTTTATATGCACCAGTTTCGAATCGTGTCTTCGGTCAATAGTTGGGTTGCCCGGCTCCTGTGCTTGCCTCCTATGTTCCGCTTTGTTCGGCTAGGTGTGCAAAGGGAGAACCACTGCGATAGTGCTTCCAGCTCGAATGGTTAAGCACCTCAGTGGAGAAAGCCGAAAACTGACTGTCACAATGAGCGTAAACTGGTCAGCGATCCGATGACTGTGTCAAACTACAGATCGATAGAGGTCACCCCGTGTTAAACGATGGGCATTTCATAAGATTGGCCGAAGTGTTATTGGTTTGACCTCGGCTGATGCCGAACACTATTCGGGGGCTAGTAACTGGCCCCGAACTTTAATGACCAAGTGACAGTTATAAAGCCTGCATATCTGATTGCCTCATTTCCGCTAACACAACCACCTCCAGGCACCGAGACGTCGGCTAAGGGTTGTATTGTTAGTACGGAAACACCCTGTGTAGCATCTACAAAGGGGTGGAAGCCGACGATGGGCCACTTTCAGGTTATAAACAGTCTCAATGGAGAATTTGCCTTCCATAATTATCGTAATAAAGCCATCAATATGCATCAATTTGACTTAAGATTTTGGCCAAGCTGGGTTGCCTGGTTCCTGTGCTTACCCCTATGTTCCCGATTGTTCGGCTAGGCGATAAAGGGAGCACCTCTGTGATTGTTAATACCGGGTCATCCGGGTTAGTACCTCAGACTGGGTGAAGCCGAAAGCTAGCCATCTTAAAGGATATAATTGGTCGGCAACGATGGAAGTGAAAATTTCGGTTCATTATGGACCACAGAGTTCGGGAACTTTCCCCCAACTAAATCCTCAATATTTTCCTCCCACATTGATCGGAGATGCGGTTTCATGATCATGGTCAATGTACTCCGGATATCGATCCTTATTTCGGCCACCCGTGCCCACATTAAGTCTCGGGGGCTACTAGGCTTCGCGCTTATCATTTACAAATATTAAAGGGGCACATCGATCCCCTGATCTGGTGTTGCCACCCGACCAGTGGCTCGGGGGGCTACTGCATTGCCTATTCAATGCAGAAAATTCAAAATGCTCAGTGTTCGGCTTGACCGAGCTATGGGCAAACGTGTCTTCGGACAACAATAGGTACCATCTGGACCTATCCGGCATCAAGCTAATATATTATGGCAACTTCTCAAGACCCTCTCTCAAGGGCCCGCTTGCCGATCACTATTTCCTCTAATATATTACACCGCGTTTCTATTCCTAAGTAAGCTGCAGAGCTAGGAGTTGATCCTCAGGCCGATTTTGTGAATCGACCTAAGTCCCAGGGGCTACTGGGATCAGCGGGTTTATGTTTTCCTTCAGGTGCATGCCGGACATTCAACGGACACACACCTTGAGGGCTACTGGCTATATATCTCGGCAAAGAATACATTGCACAAATCGGAATTAAATTTACAAAAATCAGCCCATGGCCGAGGTGGTGCACCACCTCGGAAGGAGTCCGGCATAAAGCTCGGATGCAAGTGGCTGGCCCCATAGAGGGCATTTCCCGCATTAAGCTCGGACGAATTCCTTTAATTTTTGAAGGTCCAAGGTAGTTTATGATACCTCGGACGCTGATCATCATTGGAGCTTGGATGCAGTCCGGCGTTGGAGCTCGGAAGCAGTCCGGCATAAAGCTCAAGATCGGAGACGCTTTAGAAGCAGTCCGGCATAAAGCTCGGATGTGAATGGCTGGCTCCATAAAAGACTATTCCGGCATTTAAGCTCGGATGAAGTCCTTCAAGTTTTTCAAGACCGAGGTAATCTATGACACCTCGGATACAGTTCGGCGTTGGAGCTGGAACACAGTTCGACGTTGGAGCTCGAACACAGTTCGGCGTTGGAGCTCGGACACAGTCCGGCGTTAGGGCTCGGCTGCAAAAAGATACCTCGGATACAGTCCGGCGTTGGAGCTCGGACATAGTCCGGCGTTGGAGCTCGGCTGTAAAAAGACACCTCCGATGCAGTTCGGCGTTGGAGCTCGGACGCAAGAGGACACCGCCGCACGGGAAACCCTTCAAACCCGAGGTGTGGCGTAAGAAATAATAAGGCATTGATGAAGGCCGATAACTTAAAGGGGCTCCTCGGATGCCCGACGTGTGAACTCTTCGGATTCAGCTCGGCGATCCTCAAGATCGGACATGGGAAGATTTGTTGAACCAGTTTTCAAGACCGACGACCGAAGACAAAGAACAGTTCGGAAGAACTGAGGAGCATGCCCAACTTGAAGACCGGTTCAGGGGGCTACTGATGGTGTCCTGGACTAGGGGGTACTCACCACGTCATCTCCCGACCAGTGGGTCGGGCCGAGGACCCCCGTGATGATTCACTAATGGGCCACTTCGGGCAGCCCATGCCGAATACAAGGAGGATTCCACAAGACTTGGCGCACAAGACAAGGACTCCTCTAAACCCTAGGCCTATGGTGCATATATAAACCGAGGCCAGGCTAGTCAATAGATCATTACATTACATCTCATAATCTCGTGGTAGATACATGTACTCTGTACTATCCCCCATATCAATACAATCAAAAGCAGGACGTAGGGTATTATCTCCTTGAGAGAGCCCGAACCTGGGTAAAATCCCGTGTCCCTGTTACCATCGCACCAAGACGCCTAGCTTAGGACCCCTACTACGAGATATGCCGGTTTTGACACCGACACCGGTACACTGTCAGAGGCATTCATATAAAGTCATTTCTTTTTAATCATCATCGAGTTGTTATATCGAGTTGTAAGTAAATAAAAGTATGATAATCATCATTATTAGAGCACTGTTCAAGTGAGGAAAGGATGATGGAGACTATGATTCCCCCACAAGTCGGGATGAGACTCCGAACGAAAAATAAAAATAAAGAAAAAAAGAGAAAAAAAAGAAAAAGAAAGAAAAAAGAAAAGAAAAGAAAAAGAAAAAAAGGGATAAATGAGAGATAAAGAGAGAAGGGGCAGTTCTACTATTTCTTTGTCCACACTTGTGCTTAGAGGGAGCAGCATGTTTTTAATATAGAGGGTCTCATAAGTTGTCGCTTTCATATGCTAGTGGAAAATTTTCATTATAGAACTTGGCTTGTATATTTCGATGAAGGGCTTCTTCAATACAAAGTTCACCGTGATTTCCACGGTGATCTATTCAATGTAATCTTCCTTGCAGTGTGTTTATTGGGATACGCTGAATTGTGAGTTTATGAATAGATTATTCATGAATATTAATTGAGTCTTCTCTGAATTCTTTTAAGCAAGATTGTTATAGCTTCGTATTTCTCTTCGATCTATGTGTTTGGTTTGGCCAACTAGACTGGTTTATCTTCAGTCGGAGTTGTGCGTTGTGATGGGTTCAATCTTGCAGTGCTCAATCCCAGCGACAGAAGGGGACATGACACATATTGTATTGCTGCCATTAAGGATAAAATGATGGGGTTTATTCATATTAGTTGAGTTTACTTTGTCTACATCATGTCATCTTGCTCAAAGCATTACTCTGTTTTTTATTTAATACTCTAGAGGCATGCTGGATAGGGGCCGATGAGTGGAGTGATAGTAGTAGATTCAGGCAGGAGTCGGTCTACTTGCTTATGGACATGATACCTATATATATGATCATTGTCGTGAATAAATATTTCATAACTATGCGCTTGTCTACCCACCATATGCTATCTTCGAGAGAAAAGCCTCTAGCGAAAACTATGGGCCAGGGTCTACATAAACATTATTACTAAAACCCTAAAAATATTGTTGCCTTTTATTTCCTATTATTTTATTTTTTTGTTTATATCTATCCAACTATCAGTATTTAACCCTTGCAAGTAATGAGTTCAAGGGGCTTGACAACCCTCTTGCCCGCGTTGGGTGCAAGTGTTAGATTATGTGTGTGTAGATGCTGATGACGGGAACTTGTGTCATTCTCCTATTGGTTTGATAACCTTGGTTCTCACTGAGGGAAATACTTATCTCTATTGTGCTGCACCTCCTCTCCTCTTTGGGGAAAAACTCAACGCAGTTTACAAGTAGCAAGGCGGTGCCAAGGCAAGAGGGTGCGCCCCCTTGCCTTGGGACCACCTCGTGGCTCCGTTTGACCTTACCCCGCCTCTATAAATTCTCTTAAATTAGGAAATCGACAGGGAGCCAACCAAAATATTTTTTCCACTGTCGCAAGTCTTTGTTCCGTCGTGTGCCCATTTGGCGCTCTGTTTCGGTGCCCTGCCAGAGGGGGGATCGATCACGGAGGGCCTCTACATCAACCTTGTTGCTCCCATGGTGATGTGTGCATAGTTCACCACAGACCTACGGGTCCATAGCTAGTACCTAGATGGCTTCTCTCTCTCTCTCTCTCTTTTATCTTCAATACAAAGTTCACCGCGATTCCCACAGTGATCTATTCGATGTAATCTTCTTTGCGATGTGTTTGTTGGGATCCGATGAATTGTGGGTTTATGATCAGATTATTCATGAATATTAATTGAGTCTTCTCTGAATTCTTTCATGCATGATTCTTATAGCTTCATATTTCCCTCTGATCTATCGGTAGGTTTGGCCAACTAGATTGAATTATCTTCAGTGGGAGTGGTGCGTTGTGATGGGTTCAATCTTGCGGTGCTCAATCCCAGTGACAAAATGGGACATGGCACGTATTGTATTGCTGCCATTAAGGATAAAGCGATGGGGTTCATTCATATTAGTTGAGTTTACTTTGTCTAGATCATGTCATCTTGCCTCAAGTATTACTCTGTTCATACTTAATACTCTAGATGCATGCTGCATAGCGGTCGATGGGTGGGGTAATAGTAGTAGATGCAGGCAGGAGTCGGTCTACTTTCTTATGGACGTAATGCCTATATACATGATCATTGCCGTGAATAAATATTTCATAACTATGCACTTTTCTATCAATTGCCCAACAGTAATTTGTCTACCCACCGTATGCTATCTCCGAGAGAGAAGTCTCTAGCAGAAACTATGGCCCCCGGGTCTACATAAAAATTATTACTAGAACCCTAAAAATATCGTTGCAATTTATTTACTATTATTTTATTTTATATTTATATATATCCAACTATCAGTATTTAATCCTTGCAAGTAACGAGTTCAAGGGGCTTGACAATCATGTTGCCCGCGTTGGGTGCAAGTGTTCTACTCTGTGTGTGTAGGTGTTGACGACGAGAGTTTGTGTGATTCTCCTATTCATTCGATAACCTTGGTTCTCACTGAGGGAAATACTTATCTCTACCGTGTTGCGTCTCTTCTCCTCTTCGAGGAAAAACCCAATGCAATATACAAGTAGCACACCCGCACCACCTTCGATCATCTTCTTGATGATGAAACGGTTGGTCGCGTCGTATTCCGTGCTCGGCATTTTATCGAACAGGTTGTGGGCGCCCGAAAGCATGACGACTGGTGTCTCTGCGGGCATTTCCTCTGCCCCCCCCCCCCCCCCGAAGATGGTCCACCGGCCACTGACGTGGCATTGAGGTCGATGGGAATGGGCACGGGCGTGGACGGCGCCACCACGCTCACCTCCGACGAGCATTCCCTGGAGAAACGAGATGCCTGCGGGTAGTGATGATGGAAGCCAGCCATTGCCGGCGTGGTGGACGAGCGCGGTGACTCAGGCAGCGGCACACGAGGGAAGCCGGACGAGCCCGTCCTAACCGCGGCCATGGCGGCGGCGATCAGCCCGTGCTGGCTAGGGTTTATCCCAAGGAAGATTCGTGCCTCCCTCGTAGCCACAGCGACTCTAGCATTGGTCTCCTCTTGTTGTGCGGCGGTGGCCAGGGCGGCGGCCTCGGCGTCTTCGAGCTTGCGTTTCACCGCGTGCCTCCGGCGCTTCCTCTTCACGGATTGCAGACATCGCTCCTCGGGCGTCAGCAACTTCTTCTTGGTCGCCGCTGGCGTCTTGCGGGCGGGGGGGGGGGGGGGGGGGCTTGCCTTTGGGAGCGACGAGGGAAGCGAGGTCAGAAGAGGCTAGAGAGGCTAGGCCGGCGGCGGCGTCGAGGGCGGCGTGTCGTCCATGGCGACATGCTAGGAGCGTGAGCGGGCGGGAGTATTTTGGGAAATGGGGGATGGGGGTGGCTGAGCAGGCGACAGGCGGGCCAGGGGGTGGAACTGGCGGGCATCGCACGCGTCCGCTTCTTGTCCGTGCCGACGAAAATGAGGACCAAATTTGGGCTCCAAATGGGTCGCCCGACGGACAAAAATTGGACGTGCATCCGTTTGAGTCGGTGCGTTGGGCCGACTTTTCTATCCGTTCTGACCCAAACGGATACGCGCGAACGAAATGAGTCGACGCGTTGGAGTTGCTCTTAAGGCGCCCGACTGTAGATGCTCTAAGTCCGATACCCACCCGACGTTGTCATGTACCGTCAGATTTGCTTCTCATGTTGAATCAAACAATGGGACACGGCTCGGTGTCCTTGATACGTCTCCAACGTATCTATAATTTTTGTTTGTTCCATGCTGTTATATTATCATTCTTGGATGTTTTACAATCATTTTATAACAACTTTATATCAGTTTTTTGGGACTAACCTATTGACATAGTGCCAAAGTGCCAGTTGCTGTTTTTGCTTGTTTTTTACTTCGCAGAAAATCAATACCATACGGAGTCCAATCGCGATGAAACTTTTTGGAGATTTTTTCTGGACCAGAAGACACCCAGTGGGCCAAAAAACTGCCGGAGAGGTGGGCTGTGGAGAGCACAACCCACCAGGGCGCGCCAGGGGGGCCCCGGCACGCCCTGATGGGTTGTGCCCTCCTCGGCCCCCTTCCGCACCGCCTCTAATGCCTATTAATTCCCAAATATTGCAAAAACCCTAGGGGAGTCGACGAAACACAATTCCAGCCGCCGCAAGTTCCAGAACCGCGAGATCCAATCTAAACACCATCACGGAGGGGTTCATCTTCCTCATAGGTGCCTCTCCGATGATGCGTGAGTAGTCCACCATAGACCTACGGGTCCGTAGGCAGTAGCTAGATGGCTTCCTCTCTCTCTCTTATGATTCTCAATACAATGGTCTCTTGGAGATCTATTTGATGTAAACTTTTGAGGTGTGTTTGTTGGGATCTGATGAATTTTGAGTTCATGATCAGTTTCTATACATGAATATTATTTGAGTCTTCTTTGATCTCTTATATGCATGATTAGTTATAGCCTCGTATTTCTTCTCCGAATCTTTGGTTTAGTTAGGCCGACTAGATCGATTTTTCTTGCCATGGGAAGAGGTGCTTTGTGATGGGTTCGATCTTGCGGTGTTCTTTCCCAGTGACAGAAGGGGCAGCAAGACACGCATGTATCGTTGCTATTAAGGATAACAAGATGGGGTCTATTCCTACATGAATACATCTTGTCTACATCATGTCATCGTTCTTATTGCATTACTCTGTTTTCCATGAACTTAATACACTAGATGCATCCTGGATAGCGGTCGATGTGTGGTGTAATAGAGGTAGATGCAGTCAGGAGTCGGTCTATCTATCTTGGACGTGATGCCTATATAATGATCATCGCCTTGGATATCGTCATGACTATTCGATTTTCTATCAATTGCCCAACAGTAATTTGTTCACCCACCGTGCGCTATACTCATGAGAGAAGCCATTAGTGAACCCTATGGCCCCCGGGTCTACTTTTCCATCATATTGCTTTCCAATCTATGTTTTTGCACTCTTTGTTTTCAGATCCACAAAACCAAAAAACCAAAAAATATATTGCTGCATATTTACTCTTTTTATTTGTGTTCTTGAGAGATCTATCTATTCTATCTATCACTACCTAATCTATCTTATTATCGTAGAGAGATTGACAACCTCTCTTTCGCGTCGGGTTGCAAGTATTTATTGTTTGTGTGCGGGTGCTGCTTATTGGGTGTTGGTGATCCTCCTACTTATTCGATAACCTTGGTTTCATAACTGAGGGAAATACTTACCGTCGTTGTGCTGCATCATCCCTTCCTCTTTGGGGAAATACCGACGCAGTGTCAAGCCACGCCAGTCCTGCATGCATCGGGCGAGAAATCGTCGTCTGTATAGCACTTCTCATCAAGCATAGCAGTTCTCCGTAGCCTGTCGTGGTCTGGAGAAAGAGAAAACTTGGCTCGGCACACCGTCTGCGCTGCCTGGCTGCGCCCGGTACGTCCCGACACGCCCGCCATGGGATTGAATCATCGATCACGGGCACATGAGTGTGGTGGGGACGGGCTACGGGGAGGTGACATCAACAGCAGGCGTGCCACTGCATCAGGACAAATTTATTTGTTTTAACCTTTTATGCTAACGAAATCCAGAATTGACCTTGTTTTTAAAGAAATTTTGATTATAACCTTTTTTGTTCACGCCAACATCCCTGGCGTCTGGATTGCACGGGAGACGCCGCGGTCCCTGGCGTCTGGTCCGTGTCCCGCACAACCGGCTAACCCGTTGACCTGCTGACGTGGCAAAGGACCAGACGCCAAGCACCCTGGCGTCTGGTCCTGGTAAATGACGAAACGCCAGGGACCTTGGCGTCTGGATGCCGTGGCCCATATTACCAAAAAAATTGTTGTGTGATCTGTTGGGACCAGACGCCAAGGTCCCTGGCGTTCGGTCACTTACCAGGACTAGACGCCAGGATGCCTGGCGTATGGTCCTTTGCCACGTCAGCTGGGCAATGGGTCAGCCGGTCGTGCGGGCCAAGGACTAGACAGAACAGGTCGTGACGTCTCCTGTGCAACCCAAACGCCAGGGATGTTGGCGTGACCAAAACAGGTTAGTTTTAATATATTTTTGAAAACGAGGTCAATTCCAAATTTTGTTAGCACAAAAAGGTTATAAGAGCATCTACAGTCGGACCCCCTATACCCTCCTCAAACACCTGGGCAGGCCGCCCGGTCACAAAAAATCGACCCAGACGGGCCTCTCAAACCGTCCTCAAACGCCCGGGCTGACCGGCACCCCTCAGTTCCAGCCCAAATATGGGACGGGTATAGGGGAGCCCGGGCACGCCCGCGCACGCCCGCCTGGCCCACACTGGCCCGCATCGACCCCACATATATTCGTCCCCATCCGCTCGCCGGACCAAACCCTATCCACTTCACTCCACCCCCTCCACTCCCGTCTGCCACCCTTGCTCACCTCCGACGATCTCCGGCTGTCTCCAGCATGGCGGGCAGCGGATCTGACTCCGACCAGTCCGGATCCGTCGACTGGGGGGTCATCCCCTGCGGATTGGAGGAGGCAATGGCGGTTCGCATTGCACGACCGACCGCTCCGGCAAGGACAGCGCCCGACCGATGGCAGGCTCTGTCCGCCGCGACTCCATAGAGCGCTCGGTTCCTCCGGGGGATCGTCAAGGTCCCGGCGGGCGGATCCGGAGGCCTTCGAGTCCCATCGGGAACGGGCTGCCCGCCGTGGGAAAGAGCGGATAAGGATCGCCGAGGCCTTTCTCGCGGAGGAAATGGCGGAGGCGGAGGCGGCTGATGCGGCGGCGGGGGCGGCCGCAGAGGAGGAAGCCATCCGAGCCCGCATTTTGAAGAAACGTCAGCGGAGGAACACGCGCCCTCGCCCGCGAGCAGAATCGGGCGGTCCGTGAAATGGCCGGACTGCCACCGAAGGAGGAGAAGGAGGTGAGCGACGGCGAGGACAGCTCCGGCGACGAGCAGATCCGGCTTGATCCGTACTGCGTCTGCGACCGGTACTTCCACGACAAGGACGGCAACGGTGACGGGAAGGGCAAGGGCAGCCGTGGATGATCTCCACCATAGCCAAACATGCCAAATTTTGGTAGTCCGATGTCATGTTAATAGTGATGGAGTAGTCGGAAGATGTGTGTAATGCATCGATGTTGTAGTTGCATGAGTTTATATGGATTTAAGATATGAGATTTGAGGTATCCGGATATGGAATGCATTATTTGAGGCGTGACCAGTCAGTGTCCGCAGACGCGCCCGGGCGCGTCCACGGGCGTTTGAGGGGCCGGATTTGCAAGGTCCGTCTGTAGATGCTCTAACACAAAAATTGTCCACTGCATCATTGTGCGGCGGGCACGTCCACGTCGTTTCAGGGGCCGGATTTGCAAGATCTGGCTGTAGATGCTATAACACAAAAACTGTCCACTGCATCATTGTGCGTGTGCACGCTAGACGCTGGGCGGAGCAGACGATGTTGCTCCTGCCTGCCCGCCTGCAGCCTGCTCCTCCCGTCTGCTCGGCCTCTGCGTCCGCGCTCACTTGCCGCCTCAGCGTGGGAAGGCGGACCCTGCCCCCACGCCCGCCCGCCTCGTTACGCGCACACGGCCACGCCGCGCGGCTGCTGACGGTGGCTATGCATCTGCAGGCTCGCGTGATTCATGCATGCACAACCCAGTTCGGCCATCGGCTCCTGTTCCGCTGCGCCTCCGTGTTAACTTGCTGCTGACATGCCGGAGAAACGGGGACCCGCGCCATCGATAGCTGGGTGGTGTCGTGGTGGTGCGGGCCCGGCGTGACCGTGAAGTTCCTATCATTGTGGAGGGCCGCTCCGTATTCCGCGGGTTAATGATGCGAGCTTGTAATGTTGGGATATGCCATTTTGTTCGTTCTTGTCAAACGCTTGAAGTCATGTTCTAAAAGGTGGTGATGTGCACTGTTTTGTTTACGTTAGGCGAGGACGTAGCTGTCACCTTTCTTTTGGAGGCTTAGTCCATCCTATATATCTACGTAAGTGAGTTTATTAAAGTGCACATATAAGTCATTCATATTGTTATTTTACTTTTCACCACATGCGAGAGCAAATACATATGTAGATGACCCTATTCAAATACACATGCAAGTTATCCACATCATCAAGCGCGGATAGCCTTTTTAATTTTCATTTTCACCACATGTAAGCTTCATATACCAATAAACACATGCGAGCCATTCGCATCATCACCTTTTGTTTCCAACAAAAACAGTGTAACCGGAATGGCACAAGGTAATATAACATGCATACACTTCCATTTACCACTTTGTTTGATATTGTTTATATGACAAGAATGTAGTGCGGTACTATATATCAAAGAGGTGATCCCATTTAAATGCATCTGCAAGCTGTTCACATCATCCAGCGTACGCAATCCTTTCAATCTTCATTTTCACCACGTGCAAGCCCTTCACATCATCAACTTTACTTTTTCTTTTAGCTTTTTAGAAACAAACAATTTAACTGGAATGTCACAAGGCAGTATAACAAGCGTCCACCCCCCATTTATCTCTAGTTTTGTGACTGTTTATATGATGCGAATATGATGTAGTATATTCTCATATGCTCTTTTTTTATAATTTCATCGGTCTAATTTTGCATCAATGTGCGGATTGGTATCTAGCTATTTTTATTTTCTAGTATAATAAATGGCTTTTACTACTATATCAATATGTAGCACGAAGTAGAAATGTCACACAGTCTGTTATAATTTATGTTACATATATTCCCATGCAAAACCATCTTATTGAGTATATGATCATCCCTCCATTATAAATGTAGTGCATATTTAATTTTCTAAACTCGAACATATCTATGTTTGACCGAGTTTAAGACAAAAATTGTCAACATCCACAATACAAAATGTACATCTTTATATTCATCATGAAGTGTGTATTTATATATTATGTACTTAGTATTTTTTATGTTGATACTTTGTTCTAGGAACTTGGTCAAATATAGACATGTTTGGCTTTTGAAAAAAAATTGCACTACATATGTGAAACAGGGGGAGTATAGATGTTGTATATGATCGTTCGTGGTACATGTGTTCTTTTCTGCTATGTCATAGCTCGCCTCTTTGTCGGTTTAGGGCATCTCGCCGACCCGCAAATTTCAACCCGCATCCGTCCACGGACAGGGGACCAGTCCGCCCACACGGATGCATGAGGAAGCCATCCAACGCTATCCGGTATCTGTCCGCCAATAAATGGAAATTTGAAATTCAAATTTAGTCCGATCCACGCAACGCGTCGGATCACACCAGCGCCCGATCGCAACCAAAAAGAGGCAAGCATGCTTACTTTTTGCATGCTCGAATCCAAAAGAACATTAGTCTAACAGTCCGTGCAATTTTCTGCCTGCCGGACCAACAATCCCAGCCATCTTCTCGCCGATCAAGGTATCGGTCTGGGTGTAGGACTGCTGCACGACATCAGTCTGGTGGTTGAGGGACTTTGATTCATGGTTGTGGATGACCGCGTAGGAGTAGGGGGATGCTTGTGTGTGTGGAACCAAATGTGAATGTTGTTCCAAAATGTTGTGCCCTTTTTCTCCATGTCATGGATCAGATCGAGGCTAGTGGCCAACCATGCATAGCACAACATCTCGTTCTCCTGCATATTGAAGCTTTCTCCTTTACCCTTCTTCGGATCGCCGGATGTGCCATCTGGATCATCGTGCTCGCCTTTCTCCTCTACCCAATGTTGTTGTTGTGTGCCCACGTCGGTGTGGGTGTAGGATTGCTGTGTGACCGTTTGGGTGTACGACTGCTGCTCCGGGTAGTTATTGGACTAGGTGGGACCCGAGTCTTCCTCCTACCCATCCTCATAGCCAAATCCTCCTCCTTCGCCTCCGTCATGGATGATGTCGAGCATCTCACTGTTCGGGTCGTCGTACGCCGGGTCTCCCGCTCTAGGCATTCTAGCGAACAACATGCGGGCACCCATCTACCCCACGCCCGCCGTCCAAGCCTGGATGAGATGCGGCGAAGAACACTCGGAGAAGAACGGCGTCGCCTTTACGTCGACACTGCAAGGCACCTTCTCGGCGACGGTTCCCAGTTGCTTGGCGGCATAGTACTACAGAGGCTTCTAATGCTCCGGCCATGACACCGTCTTTACTGTGGGCGCGCCCCGTCTGAGCACCGCGGCCTTCGCCGTGACATCCGTTGCGTCTGCCACGACCACCAGGCATGACGCCACCACCACGCCCACTGGCGGTCATGTGCTTCTTGAGCTTATCCTCCTTTGCGGCCGTCGCCTTGGCACGGCGAGTTTGCCACGTAGCCGAGTTGATCTTCCAAGCGAGCAGGATGTTCGGATCCTCCGACACCTCCGCCACCACCTCCATCCCCGATAGATTCTCCTCTGGTTTCACGTGTCGACGGCGGAAGGAAGGAGAGGGTGGGAGAAAAGGGCGGAAATTTGGTGGAGAGCGGCGAGGGATGGAAGAAGGGAGTGGGGGGTTTTGACGAGGAAACAATGTGGGTTTCTACAGAAGTGCGGGCTACGACTTCCTTTTGGGTGGGCCGAGGGGTCAGAGTCCGACGTTTCTCGTGTCTGGACTCCCGCAAAAACACCCCACGTTTGGTTTCGGTTTGCGGGAAAATCATTGTCCAGACCATTCAGCGGACCGACCGAGGGCCGCGTTGGATAACTTCCGCGGTCCGGACCACGCGATCCGGACGGATGCAGGCTATTTGAGGGTCGGCGTTGGAGATGTCCTTAACATAGATATTCATATTATTTAATGTATGATGCTTATTGTTCTGGTTTTGATAAAATGTTTTGAAACTGTTTCCATAAGCATATGATTGAAGGGGGTTTTGCCCAAAAAACACAAGGTATTTTTTTAGCCTAATAATTTTCAGCTTTAGCCCTTAGATTTGACCTTGCAATTCTTTTCTAACGGGAATATGATTTTATTCAACTGAACTTGCAGTTTGTCATGTCGGCATAGCATTTTGTAAAAGGTAAAGGGCCTACAACGATTATGTCTCCTAAAAACTGTTTGAACGAAACTATATGGTGTGTTAGCCATGGACGTGATTGACTGCTTGGCCTCTGAATTTCACTTTTGAGCTGGACAAGACGTCTGTTGCATTATTTAAACAACCCTGGGCTGTGACACGCCTTGGCGTGTTCGGATTGGTGGAGAATCTTTTTCTGAGCGAGTTCTTTTAACACCCTGTGAGCTTTGGATTTGCTTCAGAATATTCCAATTGATTGGGTGGGTGCTTGTATTCTAACTGGCTCCTCAACTCTGTACTTCCATTTGTCCGTGATAAGCTAACAGTATGTGTCTGTGACTGAAATACTGAATCAGTCATGGAATAATAGTACAAACTCCAAAGAAAACAGCTCCACCCCCCCCCCCCCCCCCCCCCCCCCCCCCCCCCCCAATTTGAGATAGTACGGGAACATAAAATAGATTTCCACCTGTAGCATGACGAAAATTAGTAAAATAGTACGTTGTCTAGCCCGTGAAAATATGGATATGGACGTCTGGTTCCTTGGTGTATATAACCCATATATGCAAAAAAATAGTAATTACAAAAATGTTAAAAGTTCTAAAAATAATTTTGAAATAAAGTATACCTTCTATTGTACTCGTAAAAAAACACGAAGGTAAAAACCCCGTTGACTTCAGGGCAAAAACAAGGTCAAATAGGTGCGAATAGTAACTTATACTCCCTCCATTCCACAATGTAGTGCGTTCTCGTTTTTCGTGATCTAAGTTTGACCATAAATTTAACCAACAAGACCGACTACGGCGGGAGCAAAAATTATACCACTGAATTCGTATCAAAAATACGAATTCAGTGGTTGATACGAATTCAGTGGTATAATTTTTGCTTCCGCCGCAATCGGTCTCGTTGGTTAAATATATGGTCAAACTTAGATCTCGGGAAGCGCGGGCGCACTACATTGTGGAATGGAGGGGTATTTGTGCTTTTGTTGGGTTGAAGTCCATGTGGTTTTCTTCTTCGCGAAAATTTATATACTGGTGCAAACGAAAGTCAAGTCTATTCCAAAAAAATGTTCTGAAATTTTTTGGCGACTTTTGTAATTTTTAAAAATATCTCATATAGGTTGTATATACACCCAAGAACCAAAGGGCATTTTTTCTGTGTAAATATGCACTCTTTTAGTACTAGCTTTAGCGTCTTCTCTTTTAAACAGGGGCAAAAGATTTGCCTTGTCTCATTAATATAAAGCAATTAAAATGTTATCTATGGAGAAGAAATAGAACAATTAATTAAAAGAACATATGAAAATCATCACAACAGCCAGTAAAAGAGCAGAGCAACACCGACTGACCTGGCCATCAGAGAAAGATACACAAGTAGTTTACAGGGAAAGCACCGCTCAGATTATCATCAAGTAGCATGATCCTCACTCTTCCGCGAGTCAGTGGCTCCCACTTCATCATCTGCGACCAAGAATGAAGACCTAGTCGCAACAGACAACAAGACCTAGTGAAACAATCAAGGCCCAACAATCAACCGCCGGCGACCAGACCGCTCCGACTCTAGTAGTGAACATTGCAAGAGAAATGCAATGGGGCAGCACCAACCAAGCCCCGGCAATCGACCTTATTGTTAAGGGTTTCTTCATCACTTTGTATATGTTAGTCCATTTGTGTTTTTATTTATAAAGAGGAGAGGGTGAAAGTCTGTTTCGTGAACATTGCAGGAGAAAAGTGGCAGGCTTACGTCGACCAAGGCCGAGTTATCGTCATCGCCCAGACTCCTCCTAAGCAGCTCTTTTTTTTTAAACGGAGGCAAAAGATTTGCCTCATCAATCAATTAAGCAGAAGAGAATTTCCCAGTTAATTAATGGAAAACCGGGCAAAAATCAATACAAACCAACCACAGGTGCACTACTCACATAGCATTTTGCAACCCTATAAGCACATGATCAGCCCGACAACCATACGCAACGACCACCAACCCTTACACTGCAACATCGCAAAGACAACCCCAATGAGAGAACCTCGGCCGAAGACCACGGGCACCACCAAATCCGCGAAGGCAAGTCAGTCCATAAAGACAACCCAAGATACCAATGACCATCCATCAAGCAGCTGTAGACACCTTTTTAGTGGCATCACTCTTCTTTCCTTTGCTCCTGAGAGCCTCCTCCACAATTGCCTTGCCAGATCCAGGGCTAACCCTCTCCAAACGCTTGAGCAAGCTGTGAAGTTCTAGCTGGAAGAGAATCTCATCGACTTTGTGATGCATAGAAACCTGCCCAACGGTAACGTGCGAGTGAGTGACCGCAACATCAGAACCTCCACGCTCCACAGAGGCGAGCGGCGGTGTGGGCTGCTCCAAGGGATCAATCGCCAACATACCAACCACCTCAACATCAGCAACCATAGGTACCATCGGCGCGATGGACTCAGGCACCTCGAGTTGCTCACAAAACAAAGCCTCAGAGTTAGGTGCCAACAGACCTATCTCATCAACCTCGTCACTCAAAGACTCCACATGCCCAATGGTCATAGATGACAGAGTGGCAGAACCAACCAAGCCTCCAGTGTCCACAAAGGTGGGCTGCTGGCAAGACTCTGACGATGGTGGTGGTGAGGTCGTCATGGCCACCGCCAAGGACTCCAACTCCATCGGTAGCACCATAGATGATTCCCCACAAAGCTCCTGCAACTCAGCATAATCTGTAAAACTGGAGCCACGACTTCGGAGATGACCGCATTCCCACGGACAGATGGTGTCACATGCAAAGCACGAGGAGAAAAATCTCCAAAGAAGCATTCAGCCTCCCCATCAATGGAACCAACTTGGAGCTCAGGTAGCAAAGGCACAACCGACGCAACATGAAGCTTGGCAAGAGCATTGCGAAGCTCAGTGCGGAGCAGCGCAACCTCCTGAAGGAGCTCTGTGCGCAGCAGGTCAAGATGGGAGTCCGAAGCAGAGACCAAAAAGGCGTCGACATTGGAATCCTTGCAACACCCAGATTGGGACTTTGGCGGCACCGACACAAGCAGCGATGAGTGGCCCACAACCTCAGCCCAACTCTTGGTCAACAAAGGGCAAGGCTGGACGCACGGGGTGCGGCTTCGCTGGCGAGGAGCGCGGGTAACCGGAGAGCCAACCCGAGCAACCAAAGAGCGATCGCAACCAATCGGAGAGAGAGCACGACAGAACCTCTCCCGGTGACCAGGGCGACGACAACGAATGCATCTGAATGGCTCACGACATGCGTTGACTTGGTGGCCACGCTCGAGGCAACGGAAGCACCTTCCTCGAGCCCAACGCTTAAAGGCGAGGCTACGCTCGAGACCTTCCTTCGACGGCTCGGGGGGAGCGCCCCGGCCGGAACGGCGCCCCTGACCCACATGCTCCCAGCCCGCCTCGGCTTCAGGAGTGGTAACGGCAGTAGAAAGGCCGTTGCATGCCGACGCGGAAGATGGACCAAGCAGAGGAGGGCCCAACTTCTCTGGCGTATCCTCGTCATCGCATCCATTGCTGGTTCCTCGAGCTTCGCAGGAATCAGCGCCTTGGAGGGGCGCAGCCGACTGTCCGTGGAGCGGGGCCTGAAGTATCACCTCCACCCCATCACAGGCGTCGTGGAGGCTAGTGGTGGCCGCATCACTCGCCACGCCCATCGAAGCAGCCGGAACTGAGGAATTGGAAGCCGGAGGTGGCGTCGGCGGGGCCAGCTCATCCTCATCATCGTCTTCTTCATCGTCAGCAAGGGAGCTCCACAAAATAAGTCGCTCTGTGTCCAGACCCGGCACAATGTCGACAGGAGTCAGGGACGGCACAACTTCAACAAAAGCAGCTTCAACAGTAGCAGAGGTCGTAGCGGCGCCGGCAGGAGTCACGGACGGTGCGCCGTCAGCAACAGTCGGGGGTGACGGCACAGCACCGGTAGGAGCAGCGGACGCCACAACGTGAGAAGCAACCGGGGACGGGGGACGCCCACACGGTGGCGGCAACGAGGACCCAAGCCCTCCAACCACCAGGCCAGGAGCACACGATGTTGAAGCAGCACACGCAGTTTCAAGGGAGGACGTCGCTGCTACGCCGGCCGATGGACGCCTGGAGCCCGGCAGGGAATGCATCCCCGAACGCGTTGCCGGAGATGCAGCCACAACGGGCATCGGAGGGCGTCCAGCGCGGCCCAAACGGCCACCAGCGCCCTGGGCGGCCTTGCGGGAGGCAAGAGCAGCCGCGGCAAGCGTGGCAGCGGCAACCGAGGCGGCCGCCGGAGCCCGAGTCGACGACGCGGATCCGAGAGTCATGGGCCAGCACAGCAAGAGCTCGGAGGCGAGAATACGTGCAGACGAGACAGGATGCGGCGAGAAGCCCGGATCCGGTCTTGATGGATGGAATGGAGGCCGGAGGAAGGAGATCAGCGCGGCGCCGCCGGACGCGGGCGCGGGATCGCGGGAGCCATTGCCCGCCCCTTCATTAGGTCTGTGCCACTACTCTCCTAAGCAGCTCTGACTTAGTGATCCAAGTACGTGTATTAAAACATTTGATTCCCGCGTAATGATACAATTTATATTAGTGGACTACCCTAGTATCTTTGGATATCTTGATGTCCAAAACTAAAGCGAACATTATCATCAATGAAAAATGTTAATGGCACTGGTGTCTGGTGGCAGAGCACCTCCAGTAGGGACTTCCATGAGTCTGGCTCCGCCGAACCTGCGTGGAGACACACGAAGTAATTATGCAGTAGTAGGATACTGTAATGATGCTCACAGTTGCAGGACCACACGCCAGAAAATGGGAACTAATATAGGATGGAACGTAGCTGCACGTACACATGAAGAGTCGCTTGGCGTGAGGACGGTGGTTGTCCTTTGATTTCCTTTTTCGAATGTTGGGCTGTCCTTGTTTAGCTTAGGGAACTCTTCGAGGCTTCGAGCCATACTGCTTATTGGTCTAGGTCCCCACAGGAATCTGCACAAACGCATGTAGAAAACAGAAGTACGAAAAATATGTATAGATAAATGTAAAGCGGCCTAGTTCAAATTTGTAACCACAGCTTTCAGGTGGCCATGTGAGTCTTACGATGATCGATGCAACCTAAATTAGTCCGACACTTTTTTTGAAAGACTTGGCAGGAATACATACTGTCCCTGTTGTTTCAACTTCAATTGGAAAAGAGTACATGGTGGCCCCTTGTTTACATACTCTATTCTTAAATAGTTGCAACCCATAATATTTTTTTTCATGCAACTATGCCATATCAATATATCATCAACTCGTACATGTGGTCATAAGTTGCAATTTGTGCCATGCAACCATGTCAATTAGTTTCACTAATGTTTGTGTGGCATAGATGTGACGCTTGGAGCAAATACATGTAGGTCACGTTACTCATCTTTGTTATGTAGGTACCTCATTCACTTTAATCCAGTAGTTTTCCCTTTTCATATAACATTTTAGCACATGCTTTATATGCTTTATTGTTTTAAAAACATAAAGTGAGAGCAATCTTAAATTTGTTTTTGCAATAATTTTTAGTTTTTAACACATATTTATGCATCTGTTTTATTATGGTTCCCGCATCAACGCGTCGGGTATCATCTAGTTTTGATAGCAGGTATGTTCACTAGGATGCTAAGTAAAGACTAGTTTTTTTTTAAACAAAGTAGAGACTAGTTAATTGCCCGTGCGTTGCAACGGGGCATAAATATTCATAGGTTCACCATCAAGGGAACATAAGCATACACCTTCCATATTCTCATGCACATAATTCTTATACCATTACATCACATTCTTCTTCTCCCATCCGTTCTACCGTCCTCTCCATTGCAAGCTTGCCATCATAGTCAATGGCATATCCGGCTCACGATCTCCGAATCCTCCCACTGCTACACTTCAAGTTTCAAACAGGTAATCATGAAGTTAGGAGCATCGACATGTATTGAATATTGTAACATAATACAAAAGACTAAAATAGTACAAACAGTGATCTTAGCGACGACCTCATGTGGCTCAGGGGTGGCATGGGCGTTGTCCTCCTTTGGTTGTTTATCTTGGTTCTTCTAGATCTCTCCTCCCTCGTATTATCCTTCCTACCGAATTTCCTTCTCCTTCCCTTTGCACATTGAGGTCCACTTTTCTCTGTTATGCGGTAGGAGACTATGGTAAAGAAAACAATTTTTTTTTGGAGAAATTACATTACAAGTAGAATAATAGATCTTAGTAACTTCAGCAAAATCTCATAAGCGACTTCAATTAAAGGGAAATTCCTGCTTTATCACCATCCAAAAACTCTGAATAAATTGGCCAGCCCACATGATTCAACTGTTTTGAAGAATATACGGTTAACATCATAGTGTTGCAATGTAATCTTATTTTACTGAAAGGCATTACACGACTGTGGCTTCTACAAGCATAAGAATTGATTAGACATGTAACAACTATGTAATTTGTCATTGGTAACAACTTCCAGAAAATAATTTTTCACGTGCTTGTGCGTGTATACTAGTGGTAATAATTGCTTGTTTTTTTATAATAACTTGATAAGAGATAACAATCATATCTAATATACTATATCACTAATCTCCCTAGGATTGGAGGCCTCACAATCAATTGAGGTCTCTAATTGAAATTTGGTCATTCGATTTTGACCGGCTCAACAATTTCTCAAATCCTATCATTTTTTTTATACAATACACTATGCTTCCTAATTTTTAAATCTTCACAATTAATTGAGGCTTCAATTTAGACTTTGGTCACCCGATTTTGACCGGCTCAACAATTTCTCAGGGAGCTCTCCTATTTAATTATTTTAATTCTCTATGGTCCCTAATTTTAAAGTTTTTCATTCGATTGAGGTATTCAATTTTGGATTTGGTTTACGATTTTGATCGGGCCAACGATTTTTCAAATCAATCAGCAGCAACTGGCCTATAAAAACATATCAACCCCTCGCAGACTCCTATCACCCATAAAAAATTGTCACCATGTGATACTATAGCACGAATATAGTACATGCAACCTACGATGAAAAATATCCCCACATAAATATGGGTTGATTAGCGGATAACACATAATCACACCGCGATAGACCCACCAAATAACCGCATTATAAATAAACGTAAAACACACTCTATCGTCTCCCCCCACCGACCAAACTAAATACTCCATCAGTTTCAAAATGTAAGTGTTATTAGTTTTTTGAAAAGACAAATTTCTTAAATTTTGACCAAGTTCAGAGCTAAAAATATCGACATCCACAATATTAAACAACAAAAATATGAAAATTCATTTCATGATGAATCTAATAACACCGATTTATATATGAATTTTGATATATTTCTCTATAAATTTGATCAAACTTAAAGATGTTTGACCTTTCAAAAAAGTAATACACCATATATTCTGAAATATAGAGTGAGTAAAGAAATTTAAGAATCCCAGCAAATTCAACGGCGCAGCAAAGCGCATACAACCCTTCTAGTATTATTCAATCTCCCATCATTAATAAGTCGCCTCGGCTCACACACTGTGAGCAAGAAGACAAACGGAACTTGTGAGTTGTGACATTTGCCATGTTTAGAACTTTAAAATTAGATACTTATGCACAATTTATGCAGTAATTTTATAACAAAATCACATAAAAATATACATACCAACTGAATGGCTGATAGTAAAGACGCATGTAACAGTACACATACTCTGGCATTTTCTTGAACACCTAGTGTGCGTGCAGCGGGCAGCAGATGATAGTAAAGCTTAGCAATTTGTACTTGGATGAGCAAGGATCTTGGGAGCCTGCTGCCGATTGTGCTGGAAGGCAGTAGAACCCATTGACTTCCACACAGCAACGCTACACCTACGTAACTTTCATACTTAAACTAACGTAATAGTCTAGGTGGCTTTGTTCGGTTGGAAGAAATTAAAGGAAGGGCCCCACCCAGTTGAAATCAGGGGGCAGAGGGATTAGTAGTTAGTCAGGTTACGTAACAGTACATAGGTTTTTATGTAGGTGTAGCATTTTTGACTTCACACACGATGCGATGCCCTTTCTAAGCAGTTGTAGGCAACCACTCACAATGGAAACGAGGATGCCATTTCACCGCTACTTGTTGTCCACCTCCAGCCGCGGGGCGCTCGTCCTCCTTGATCTCTGTTGGGGGATACACATAACAGATAGGTTCATGAAGGGTCAAAAATATCATAAGGTATAGAGTCCACACGACACATGAACCCTGATCAACTTTATACCATACATGACGTCTATGTCAACGTCACTCGGACAATTAACATACCGTTCATTCGGACGACCGTCAACCATTCGGCCATACTCACTCGGGTACAGTGGCCAAACGGGTCGGCCCGGCCCGGCCCGGCACGGCCCACAGGGGCACGTTTAGTAAGCAGGTTGTGTCGTGCCAGCCCGTGGGCTGTGCCTCTAGGCCCAGGCACGGCCTGGTTACTAAACGAGCCGACAGGTTGGCTTGTTTAGCACATTGGGCTGCACATTTTCAGCATGTTGGGCTCATTTTTAGGTCTATTGGGTTGTATTTTAGATATATATATATATTTAAAAGTCAGAAAATACATAAAAAATTAAACGGGTCGTGCCGTGCTGGCCCGTGTGCCCAGTCTCCAGGCCCAGGCATGGCCCAAGGCGTGCCGTGTGCCGGGCCCGGCCCGTTTAGGTCGTGTCGTGCCTGGCCCATGGCGGGCCGTGACGACGTGCTCGCGGGCTAGCCTGGTTGGCCCGGCCCGTTTGGCAGCTCTGCTCGGGTACGCGACGGCCAACAGTCACACAAGGCATCTGAAGCGTCATCACTGATGAATGGAGCAATTAATTATTATCTTAATGGGCGACATTAAGGACAATGGCATTAATGCTCCACTTTGAAACATAAGAGGTTAGGGGGTAGCACACTCTATATATGCCATCCCCACAAAATAGCCGGGGGCTGGCTTATTCTTCTCCCCTGGCTCTCTCGCCATTAGTCTCAGGAATTAGCTCAGGCATGGAGATCTGTTCTCCCCTTACCATCACATTGTAATATCTGGATTCATACTGAGATAAAACAAAGCCTCTCCAGAGCATGAGACGTAGGGTTGTTATCTCCACCGCGAGAGGCCCGAACTCGCTAAAAAGACCGTGTCACCCGTTTGCATCTTGATAGATCATGCTTCTTGACCCTACCCCTTTCTACTGTCGGAATTGTTCCCACGACACTCTCGGTGTGGGTCTGCTCAACCTCGTGCTCGTTTTGCAGCATTGTAGGAGATGTGGGAGGGCGGAGAGACAACTAGGAGGAGGGCGAGGTGGTGGTGATGGCGAGCGTGGTACTACTGCAGCATAAGATGCAGGAGAGGTGCTAAGGAACGGACGACGTATGTGGCTAGGAGGAGATAGGAGGAGGGAGGGAGTCATGGTGGTGGTGGGCGGTGGTCTGCTGAGGCAGATATGAGGCGGGGGGCTCGGGCGTCCAACACGCCAAATTAAGATTCCCGCATCTGACGTCCATGGCTGGCTGGAGAAGGTCAATAAGGGATGGGGCTGCACAGGAGAGACGAGGGGCTTTTCTGCAAAAACAGAGGGGAGTGGCGGGCGCCTTCTTGCAAAAGTGTCATACCTGGCCTCACGTGTATCAGATGTAGATCCGACGGTCGAGGTTGTTAGATGGCAGACACACCATCATCACCAACTGTGTTTTTTATAGGAGTAGAGTTATTGAACATAGGGCTCATATGTAGTACGTTGATGTGATATCACACTTTTCCTCAAAAAGACATTAGAAGGCAACATTCTTCAAATGATTTTATCCATTTAAGTTTTTGAGCATATTTATGTATGACAATTATCTTTTTTCAAAAAAATGAACCCAACGTTGCATCTCGTTTTCATTAAGGAAAGAGAGTCATATACAAGGTAGTAGTGAAAACAAGAGGAGGCTCCTGTTTGAAAGGATCGATATGGTCGACTAGAGGGGGGTGAATAGGTGACTAACAATTTGTAGATTATTTTTAACAAATTAGGCTCAGCAATAAAATAGGTATTCTAGATATGCAACTAGCTGAACAACATATATGATGAGCTCAATGACAACAACAATAGTAAGCACAAGATACGAACACAAGAACGCATGCACAAAGTAAAGGTAAGAAGTAACCACAACTGGAGTCGATAAAGACGAGGATGTGTTACCAAAGTCCCCTCCCTTTGAGGGGAGGTACGTCTCCGTTGGAGCGGTGTTGAGGCACAATGTTCCCCAAGAAGCCACTAGGGCCACCGTATTCTCCTCACGCCCTCGCACAATGCAAGATGTCGTGATTCAACTAGTGTTGTCCTTGAAGGCGGCGATCGAACCTTTACAGACAAGGTTGGGGCAATCTCCACAACTCAATTGGAGGCTCCCAACACGACCACGAAGTTTCACCACAATGGAATGTGGCTCCGAGGTGACCTCTTCCATCTAGGGTGCCCAAACACCCAAGAGTAACAAGATCTGCAAGGGATTAGTGGGGGAAATCAAATTTCTCGTGGTGGAACTGTAGATTGAGGCTCTCTCAAGCAAACTCTAGATAATCAACAAGTTTTGATGGCTGGGAGAGAGATCGGGCAAAAATTAGCTTAGGAGGCAACAATGAAGCTTTTGGGGGAAAGAGGTGAGTCTTCTTGGGGAAGAAGACCCCCTTATATAGTGACAGTGGAAATCCAACCGTTCTGTGCTCGCAGAACCAAACAAGTGGTACTACCGCTCATAGGAGCGATACTACTGCTTGGACTAGTACTACACGGCTGCAAGCGGTACTACAACGCAGGCAGGGCGGTAGTACTGGACCAAGCGGTACTACCGTGCCTACTGTCGTTCCTACTTCCGCTTGTTGGAGACAGTGGAGGCAGAGGCTAGCGCAGCGCGATAGGGTGGCCGGTAGTACTGCACATGGCGGTACTACCGCTTCATGCAGTACTACTGCTCCCCAGGGAGCGGTCCTATCATTTAAAGCGGAAGACCCACTTTCTACTGTCCCCCCACTGTCGTGCATGCAAAAATGTCCGTGCAGACCCCAACGGTACAGACTAAACCTGGGCATGGGCAGCCCGGCCCGGTGACCAGGCCCAAAAACCTGGGCGGGCCGGGCCGGGTTTTATGTTCGGGACGGGTTCGGGCTTGAAAACGAGGCCTGTTGAGTAGTTTGGGCCAGGCTCGGGCTTGGGAAAATGTACGTTTTACACGGAGGCCCAGCCCGAAATTCACCTTTTTACTCTGTTCGGGCCGGGCTCGGGCCTGGGATTTTCAGTTCGGGATTTCTAAATCCTGGCCTGGCCCGGTGTATGCCCATGTTTAGTATAGACCAAGGCACTAGAGAGCTAAAGTACCGCCCCTAGGCGCGGTACTGTCGCCCAAGCGATACTACTGCTGGGCATAGCGGTACTACCGCTTGGGTGTCACCACAAGCTCAAGCAGATAACAATGTGGATCTCCACGTTGCCAAAAGAAAGGAAGGGTGCAAGGGAAATGTGGATCTCTTAATAGTGGATTTCCTACGACCCAAATATCATCGAAAGAATCGTCGGAACAAATCCGTCTTCACACCATATCATCGAGGGGAAATAAGTCGTCTCGTTCCTATCTGATGAAATCTCTGAAATACTCACGTCACAAGTTAGTCTGCAAAAAACCTTGTCATCAATCACCAAAATTACAGGGGAGTAAATATGCCCTAACATTGTTTCACCATGAGATGAATTCGATAAACCGACCATCCATCCGTTGATCTAGGCCTACTCCTCCCCAACATAAGCCTCTTTCCGCTTAATCCGCGGAGGAAAAGAACCCTGAAGTGCTTCGCAAAAGGGCATTGAACCATGGTATGGTCAACTGATTTGGGCTCCTCGTCCCAAAGCGTGCAAACATATGGATATTGCAGCCCTCACCTCGCCAACCGATCTTCCGTCCAAGAGTGGTGTCGCATCACCAAGCAAGTGAAGGATCGTTCCTTGGGAGGGGCATTGTTTTTCCCAATATCTTCCGCGTAATCAACATGCTCATGTTGAAGAAGTAAGCCTCCTAGGAAAAACTTGCCAAATAAATGCCATTCATCGAGAGTCTCCACGAGAAGAATTTTTCCTCTTTATTTATAAGGAGGGGGCATGCTAAATTTGATGCAAGAGATCCATGAATTCGACAAATGCATCCATCGAAAGAGTGTCTCGGGTATCATTAATCCATCTTCCTTCCACAAGAGCATCCGTCGTTGTCCTCTTCTTTCCTCCTCGCGCCTTGACAAATAAGTGAAGATTGGTACCAATTTCCATTCTGCTTCGAACATGAATCCTTCTGTCATTCCAGAAACTCACTCTACCCCCGCCAACTGTACACTTGGTTGCAACCAGGAACAGTTGTAAAGCTTCCTCCGACATCTCTAGGTAAAGGCAAGACCAAGCAATGACCAGTAGAGTCCTCTAGAGACACATCCAGCGCATCTACAACACGTTATTCAGAAAGTCAAGACGATGAATCCCAAGTCCGCTACACCACAACGTCTTTCAAACATATCCCCAAGCAACCAAAAAATGGCCACCTTTAGCTTCCTCAGAACCTCTCCGGAAAAACTCCGAAAATCATGTTGATGGCCTTGAGGTTGAAGGTAATCGCAGTGAGCACCAGTTTGATTAGAAAGCATATGATGGATGGTAATCGCAGTGAGCACCAGTTTGATTAGAGTCAACCTCCTAGTCGTAATTAGCATAGAAGTCATCCACGTAGCCCATATGTTCACCACATTATCAATAAAAGGTTGACGGTCTATCTTTGTTTACAAAAGAAATTCCTACTAGTTCGATAAACCTTGGTTCTCAATCGAGATAAATAGATATTGATAGGTTATTTCATCCTTACACTTGGGGGTTACCGAACTAATCTTACGAGAGAGCAAGCAGGTTTTATAGTGCACATATATTGTTGTGTCGATGAATTTGCGCATAGCATGTTTGCTGCCCAGCCCCAAAAAAGTGGCATTAGAGCTTTGGTCTGCTTATGCTAATAGATGAGTTTGTTGTCGTGAAGGATTGAGGTGAACACCACCATGATGATATAATCTTGTCCTATCCACCCTGAATCACCACCTCCGTCAGTCTACCATTGCCCTTGTCCACCCGTTTGACGTTGTCGTCTTCTCCACCTCCGGCGAGTCCCCTCCCCTTCCCGCACTGATGTCATAACTAGTCAACCTCGGAGATTTCTCCACCGGCAATGCTGCTGTTGTGCCCTCCCTGGTTCGGTCTATTCGGTGTCTCAGCACCACTCGTCGTGTGCTTCCTTTCCGCCTTGGAGTCATCGAAGTTGACTGACCACAAATCTATTTTCATGCACTTTTGTAGCAAATGTGAGGAAGCCGCCAGCTCTTGTAAATATTAACTAAGTTCAACGGTAGCTTCCAAACAAAAAGAAAAATGGAGAAATATCTGGTGCTACGGGAGCACCTAAGCTCAAGTCCCGTATGAGCTCGGGTTGCTCTGGCACATTTGCAGAAAAATCGAAAAAATCTCTTAATTACCCACAGATCGAAGGAATCCTGAGATGACCATTGGATCTCGATCCAACGGCCGAGCTCGCACGGCAGGCCATCTATTTCGTTTTCTTTTGCTTCTCCTGTTGGCGAACCTGCGCTAGCGGCTAGGCACGCGCGCGCGAGCGTCGTATAATCTCGTACGTTCGACATGCACTGCTGCTCATAAGCTTCAGGTCCTCCGTTTATCTTCTTTCTGGGAATAGCTCCTCCGTTGTCTGCTAGCCTGCTCGGTGATTCCACCATGGTCGCCATCGCGGGCAAGTTGCAGGGCTGTCCATGCCGGGAGCGTCGTATTCGGCAAATTCCCGGTCCCGGGCCGGGCTCCCCCTCCCCCGTGGCGCGCGGGTGACGTCGTGCACCGCCGGGACAGCGGCACCCAGCGAACACCGCCGAATCTTGGCCGGATCGCGGATGCATGGACATGGCAGCGCGCGCGGCCCGTAGCGCCAGTAGAGACTGCGATGGCGACGGGGCCGAGCAGGCGGCAGCGCCGTGTCACGCGGGACATGCGACTACACGAGACGGGGGACGAGGCCCGTGGTGGTGCTCAAGTACTACTGATGATGCTGGACGCTGTTGGCGCCGGAACTGTAGCTGATGCTACCGCGCGCAGTGACTGTGGCATCTTGTTGCTGTCCTCGCGCACGTGGGCCTCTACGAGGTGCAGTGCAGGGCCCGCGCCCGGGCCGAGAGGGAAGGGCTCCCCGTGCTGGATGGAACGGAGCGTTACTGTGCTCCCTGTGACTGTGTGTGCTGGGCCGGGGCAGGGATGTCTGTCTGTGCAGTGCGTGGTCCGGTTTGGAAATTGATAGGCCTACTGTGCAAGAGGCTATCGTGGCTGGCAACTTGGACGTCGCCCTAAACATGAACCACGCAACTAACGAGGTAGCAGACTGCAGACCATGCCCTCAAAAAAAAAAAAGACTGCAGACCGACCTCTAAATCACTAAATCTGCTGTTCAGAAGTTTGGGATGTGTTTGGTTACTTGCATCTTTTTTGCCACTTTGCATACTTGATTTATCAGAGCCGGATTGAGATAATGCAGACACCAATCAACATAAAACATCAACATATGCATGTTGATTGGTTGCCTACATTGTGTCAAGGCCCAGATGGTGACGATTGTTTGGTTGCCTCTGTTTGTGCTTTAGGGATAAGCAGATGCAAAGTACACCTGTTTGGCTTTGTACAAGTAGTTGTTTTGTTCACCTTTTTTAAATGTGGTGGACTTACCACCCATTTTGCAGCACACATCACACACAAGACATATTCAACAAGAACAACAGCAGAAGAACATCAAGAACAACGCAAGAACATCAAGAACAAATAGATCATAAGTAGTACTAGGCATAAGTATAAAACAGCACGGCATCCCATGCCCCTGCTGGAACCCAGGGTCCATGGGCAAAATATGGACAAGTTCACGGCAAAAGAGACGATGAAACTTCAGTTCAGACCTAACTTAGTTCATACTTGACAGATGACCTAGAGAAAGACAACCTAGAGGGCATGTGATATGTCGCCGACGCAACTGTGTTTGGAGCACCGGACCCTTCACATGTTCGAGGTGTTGGCCGGCAAGACTGAGGACTACGAGGTCGCCAGGGACGATTTTATGCCGCCGACAAAAGTAGCCCAGCCGCGCCCGAGCACCATGTTGCCCTCGAAGTACTACACCCGGACCCAGAACTCGCACCACTTATTGGCAGAGAGGCTGGCGACGCGAGGAGGGCCAAGGACCAGCCATTGCCTCAACACCGGCTTGAAGGCAGGCAGGATGACCAGCATGACGATGTCCTCCTAGTCCTGGATCTGCACGTAGAACCATGTAGGTTCCCGTGCACCCTCCTCGTGGCCGGTTCTTGGTCTCCTACCGGCGTCGAGCGACAAGCTCATGTACTCCATCCTGCCAGGAACCACCTCCCTCTTCAGACACCAATTTGTGGGGATGAAATCCTCGGCACCCTCTGCGCCGACGGTGTCCCACTCCATCTTCATTATCTTGCCAGTAAAGTGGATGACGGTTAGAAAATGAGAGATGATCATTGGCACTGATCAAAGGCAACATCTGTTGATCATTGGCATTTGCATTACGGTCGTGCTATGATCAAATCATAGCACTGCATAAGTGCAAATGCCAATGATCAGAGCTAGCAATGATCAGTGCTAACAGTGATCAGAGCTATCAATGATCAGAGCTGACACTAATCAGTCTTGCCAAGAATTACAGCTAACATCGATTAGTGCTACCAATGATCAGTAGTATCAGATCATGCCAAATGCAGATGATGATCATGCAATTAAGTTGCCCCTACTTCTATTTGGGCATTCACGCTTGTCCTACTAGCATACACATGCATTGTCCTATGTTGATCATGTAGTAACGTTGTCTATGCATTATGAATGTAATAGGATACAAACATAGACACCTACAACAGCACTAACAGCAGCAAGAACACCACTAACATGAGCAACAATGGCATGAACAGCAGCAAGATCATGTACTAACAACAGCAACAATGGAACTAATAACAACACAAAAGCAAGAACATCACATACGTAGCATCTTAAGCACTATAAATGTGGAGTGAAAAATCAAATCTACCCTAGGCAGCAACATTGTGCCTACATTGACGTCATATAGCATGCTTAAGGCAGAAGCATTGTCATTAAAGCAGTACGACACATCATGCACTCAGATTCAACCCAAATTCAATGGATTTAGATCGAATCCGGTCGAATCAGATTAAATCCAATCGAATCCACCATAAGAACCATAACTACGAAGCAAGGCGGAGATTGGAAACTTACGGTGGGGGTTGCCGGTGGAGCGTACGCCAGCCATGGAGAAAACCCTGACGGAGACAGGGGATCCACCGATGCTGAAGAAGAGTCGGTAATTTCGAGGGCCACGACCGGGGTCCTTGTCACGCGGCGACTGGAAGAAGAGCGTCGCGTGCTTGAAAACCCTTGAATGGGGGCCCCATACGTGGGTCCGGACAAAGCCGCTGGGGTTTGTAACCCCGCCGTCGTCAAGCCCACGATGACGAGGTCGGGCTCAAGTGGCGATGCCGGAGCGCGTTGCGGCAGTGCTGCATTGGCCCGGGGAGGCGGCATGGTGCAGAATGAGGATGGTGCCCGGAGCGCCGCGTCGAGATCACGTCCAGAGTGGGAGAAGCCGGAAATCCATCTCGTTTGGATGGGGTTGCTCCTGGCAATGACGAGAGTGGGTGGGTCACGGCGAGACGACGGCTCTGCCATTGGAGAAACCAAATGGGTGGTGAGGGGAGAGAGCGAAGGTGCGTGTGAACTGGCGAGGGAGGAGACGAGAGGGAGCGTGGGGAGTTATGAGAAGTCGCGTCATCTCTCGCGTTTCCCCGCGCGTGCAGGCCGTCACCACGCGTGGCTCGCGTGAGCCTGGCTCGCAAAAAACTGCCGTTTCGGTCGTTTCTCCATAGCGAGGCTGAGAGCTGCTTTGAGGTTCATGCGGGCCAGGAAACACATGCAGCCCAGGCAACCAAACGGGCCGACTTCATTCCGCACGGGCCTAGCTCGACCTAATGCAGCCTACCAAACGCATCCTTGGTGCAACAACAAATACGCACCCCGGGTGTCCACTCCAAACAAGATCTGAAATCAATGGCAAACAAGGCCATCCTCAACGGCGACCCGCAAATTTTCTCCCGCATCCGTCTGCGGAAGGGGGACCAGTCCGCGAACACGGATGCAAGATGATGCTATCCAACGCTACCCGCATATGTTTCAACCTGCATTTACACTAATCGGGCCAAATTCATGTAAACCGGCCGATATTCATCAAAATTCGGATAGAAAATATCACAAATCATCGATACACAACATGCAAATTAAGGTCTACTACAACAATGTCTCAAATTCGACTAGATTACCCGGATGTCCATCAAGTTTTTCATCAACGAGTTATGCCCTCCCACACATACTTCCTCTTAAGCGTCTCCAACAGTGTGCGTACGTAAATGACCGTCTCTCTGTCATGTGGTACATCACGGCAGCATGTGCGGGTGTGTGGACCAACATTGAGTGAACGAAACAATCAATAAGTTGAGCAAGAGGAAGCAAAACTTACAATCTCGTCCTCTGTCGCCAGCTAACGAACCACGTTACAAAACTTGGTGACGCTGGTGTGGATAGCGTATCCGTGATATGATAACAACCTCACATTGTGTTCTTAAATGATGTACATGTCATAGGGAGAAATGTGCTTTCGTGCGTGAAATGATTCATGCACTTGCTGTTAGAAGGTCTCCCCTCTTCTCATGCCTATGAAATCCGCGGATACGGACAACCACGCATCACACAACAACTCATCCTCCATGGTTGAGTAGCTCGCCATCCTTTGCACTCTAAGAAATGACATAGCGTTCGAAAATAAGCTCAATGGAATTTGACCGAACACCTATCGAGCGTGGTGTCTGCCATGGTGGTCGTCTACAGGGGGCGGAATGTACCTGGGTACAAACTACTCCAGGGTGGACAGCGTCGTCATAGAGCCGAGCGTCTGCGTTGGTGCTAGTTGCGGAAGTCGGGCAATGCCTCTGTGACGGTCGAAGACGTACAATAGCGACGACGAAGGTGGAGGGTGCGGATGCAAAGCAAGGCAGAGAAGAGGCGGAGTGGAAGGAAATAGGACTGAAAGGGGGGATTGGCTTGGCCGAGTGTGTTAGAGTCCTACGTGTTTGCTGTCTCGACTCTTGTAAAACCTCCCCCCCACTTTGTCTCCAATTTATGGGAGAAAACATGTCTGGACCTCTCGGCGGACCGATACAGACCCACATTGAATGGCTTTCGTGGTCCGGACAATGTGGTCTGGACAGTTTGCGGGTCGCCGTTTGTCGGGGATATAACTTCACGGTGTAACCCGCCATGCTAGGCCGGGTTAAACGTATCAACGACTTTGCAACCAAGGTTAAGTGGGCCGTGTTCTGAGTACAAGATAAGTAAGGTGGCGGCTGGCCAAGACGCCGGGCGGCCCAACACCAGAAGACGGCGGCTCAAAGCCCATGAAGCTAAGAACGCCGGTTAAAGTTTCCTTAAGGTGCAAGATAAGTTAGAGATGTAGTCGATCACGGGTCATAATATGACCCGGACTTTGTTGTAAACCCTAGGGCTTGACCTGTATATAAAGGCAGGCCTCTAGGGAGAAACGCTCAAGTTACAATCTCTCGATAGCTAGGTTAGCTATTCCGCACCCCTGTAATCGAGATCTATCCATCAAATACATACAAAGCAGGACGTAGGCTATTACCTCCATAGGAGGGGCCGAACCTGGGTAAACCCGACTCTCTCTCTCTCTCTCTCTCTCTCTCTCTCTCTTGTTTAACCCCTTCGAGTCGCCACCAAGCGGCGATGGCCTCACACCTAAGTCCTGTTACGAGGACATCTGCCGGGTTGAAAAAAGCACGACAGTTGGCGCCCACCGTGGGGCTCTCGCTCGGTGGAGTTGAGTTCTCGAAGGGAGCCCTTCCAGGGTTCGGGAGTTACGTGGTCGGTCGCATGACCAAGAGCTGCCATGGCAAGATCTACATCGACGACTCTGGCTGGGGCCCCGACGCTGACTCAATTGAATACGGTTACCGTGTCCCCTTCGGCAAGATCCAAGTCTTCATCAGTGAGATCGGCGCAACGATGCCCGAGCCGGACATCTACTCCAACATCGTCGAGCCAGCTCGGCGTACTTAATCTGGCTGGCATCAAGACGGCCAAGGTCACAACGTTGTCAGATCTCAGTGGGTCGATCCTCTGAGCGAGCCGGTCATCGCAAAAACAATTGTCATCAACCCGGACTCTAAACTTGGAATCTCGCTCGGAGCGGAGGCCTGCGAGGAACGTCGTGACCTCCCTCAGCAGGTCCCGGCTCATGCTGAGGTAAGCACAGCAGCGCAGCCGCTACGCACATCCGGAGCCCTCGGCGACTCTAATGAGGAACGCGGCGAGTCAGGAGTGGAGCTCCAGCAGCATGGTAGCCAAGGATTTTTTTGGAAGAATCCGAGGCAATTAAGTTGTGGTCAGTACCACGTGTTCACCACCAATACCTGCAAACGTGACAGCAAGGTCAAGAGCAGGTCTGTCAATATGGCTGAGCCAGCGGTCCCTAGGTACCTTAACTGGTCCGAACACGCGATCACCTGGAGCAGAGAAGATCATCCCCCCCGGGTTGACAATCCGTGTGGTCTAGCTTTGGTGGTGGCATCGCAAGTTGGAGGATACACTCTGTCCAAGGTTCTCATGGATGGAGGCAGCAGCATAAACATATTGTACTACGAGACGTTCCATCGAATGAATCTGTCAGAAAGCACGTTGCTTCCCTCAATGACAGTTTTTCATGGGATCGTCCCTGGAAAGTCGGCTTATCCGATCGGGCGGATTAAACTCGATGTGGCCTTTGGAGATGAGTCAAACTACAGGTGCGAGTCATTGATGTTTGAAGTTGTCAAGATAAAAATCCCTTATCATACTCTCTTTGGGCGGCCGGCTTACGCTCGTTTTATGACCCGCCCGTGCTACGTCTATATCAAACTCAAGATGCCGGGACTTAAAGGGACCATAACCGTAGATGGAAACCGGAAGATAGCCCAGGAATGCAAGGAGGGAGATGCGGCCTATGCCGAGTCAGCCTGTGCGGCAGAGGAGTTGAAATTCTACACTGCCAATGTTGACCCGGCTGACATGAGCCCGCTCAAGAAACCCAATACTGAGTCAGAACCCGAGCTCAAATTCAAGCCGGCTGAGGATACTAAGCAGATCGACTTCACACCAGGCGACTCATCCAAGCAGTTCACTATTGGGACCGGCTTGGATCCCAAATAGGAAATCGCGCTCATCAAGTTCATCCGTGAGAATCGGGACATCTTTTCATGGAAGCCATCTCACATGCCTGGAGTTCCGAGAGAACTTGTTGAGCACCACCTTAACGTAGATCCCAAGATGAAGCCAGTGCGCCAGTACCTCCGTCGTTTCAATGAGGAGAGACGCAAGGCCATTGGAGAAGAAGTGGCCCGGCTCCTAGCTGCCGGGTTCATTGTGGAAGTTTTTCACCCTGAGTGGTTGGCCAACCCGGTGCTTGTTTTGAAAAAGAACAACACTTGGCGCATGTGTGTCGACTACACGGATCTCAATAAAGCTTGTCCCAAGGATCCTTTCACCCTCCCACGTATTGATCAGATCATTGATTCTATGGCGGGTTGCGAGCATTTGTGCTTTTTGGATGCATACTCTGGCTATCATCAGATCAAGATGGCTGTTGAGGACCAAGAAAAGACGGCTTTTATCACTCCCTTCGGAGCTTTCTGCTATGTCTCTATGCCCTTTGGGCTCAAGAGCGCCGGGGCGACTTACCAGCGCTGTGTCCGGAATTGCCTTAAGCCACAAATCGGGCGTAATGTTCATGCCTACGTTGATGACATCATGGTTAAATCTCAGAAGAAGGAAACACTTTTGGATGATATCAAGGAAACCTTTGACAATCTTCGAGTATACAAGATGAAGCTTAACCCGGCGAAGTGCGTTTTGGTGTTCCCGTAGGAAAATTGTTAGGGTTTCTGGTCTCTGAGCTTGGCATCGAGGCTAACCCGGACAAGATCAAGACCGTAACATCATTATCCAATCCGGCGAACATAAATCAAGTTTAGCGGCTCACTGGACGCATTGTGGCTTTAAGCCGGTTCATAGGCCGCCTAGGAGAGAAGGCGACCCCTTTTTACCAGTTGTTAAAGAAATCGGGTGACTTCAAGTGGACAGATGAAGCCGGCAGAGCTTTCGAAGCACTCAAGCAGCAGCTTGTTAACCCGCCCGTCTTGGCTGCTCCCATGGAAAAAGAGCCTATGCTCCTGTACATTGCTGCCAACTCCAAGGTGGTAAGTGTTGCAGTTGTGGTCAAGCGGAAAGAAGAAGGAAAGGAATATCCGGTTTAGCATCCAGTTTATTTCGTTAGCGAGGTCTTAACCTTATCCAAACAGCGGTACCCACACTCGCAGAAGCTGGTTTTTGGGATCTTCATGGCGAGCCGGAAGTTGAAGCATTATTTCCAGGAACACCCGATAACTGTGGTTAGTTTGGCACCTCTTGGTGATACCATACAAAACCGAGAGGCCACGAGCAGAATAGCCAAGTGGGCTATTGAGCTCGGCGACCACCACTTGAAGTACATGCCCCGAACCGCCATCAACTCTCAAGCATTGGTGGATTTCATCAACGACTGGACAGAGATACAGGTTTCAGAGGATAGGCCAGATACCACGTATTGGACTATACACTTTGACGGGTCTAGACAGCTCGAAGGCTCGGTGGCTGGAGTCGTGATATCTTCTCCAAAAGGTAACAAATTTTGTTATGTCTTACGGCTCATGTTCCCGTGTACTAATAATGCAGCTGAGTACGAAGCGCTCCTACATGGGCTTCGGATGGCCAAAGAGATGAATCTTAGCCGGGTCAGATGTCTGGGCGACTCAGATCTAGTGGCACAACAAGTTTCAGGGACTTGGGACTCTAAGGATCCTCTTATGGCGGCTTATCGACGAGCGGTCTCTGATGTGGCGGGTCATTTCCAAGGATATCAGGTCGATCATATAGATCACCGGCTCAATGAGGCGGCTGATGCTTTATCTAGACTTAACTCCCAGAGAAAACGGGTGCCGCCTAACGTCTTTTTAGACGTCCTTCACAATCCATCAGTCAATTTACCGTCGGAGGAGGACATAGCTATCCCTGACCCGGAGGCACAGCTGGTGGCGGCTCTTCGTGTCACCCCTGATTGGACTGTGCCATATTTGGCTTATCTGACCCGAGGAGAGCTCCCAAAATACGAAGTCGACGCTCGTCAAATCATCCGGCGATCAAAGTCCATGACAATCGTCAATGGCGAGTTACATCGCCGAAGCAGCACTGGAGTGTTTCAACGGCGTGTTTCGCCTGAGGAAGGCCAGGAAATACTTAATGAAATCCATTCTGGTGATTGTGGGCACCACGCCGGCTCACGATCGTTGGTCGCCAAGGCTTTTCGACATGGATTTTATTGGCTGACGGCTCATGCCGACGCTGAGGAAATTGTGCGCAAGTGTGATGGGTGCCAAAAGTTTGGTCGACAGGCTCATCTACCGGCTCAGGAATTGCGTATGATACCAATTACTTGGCCGTTCGCAGTCTGGGTGCTAGATATGGTTGGTCCATTCAAGCCGTCCTCAGATAAAAAGACCCACTTACTGGTGGCGGTTGATAAGTTTACCAAATAGGTTGAGGCAGAGCCGGTCAGCAATTGCGACGCGGAGAACGCAGTCAAATTTCTAAAGAAGGTGATTTTCCGTTTCGGTTACCCTCACAGCATCATTACTGACAATGGTACAAATCTGTCCAAGGGAGCCATGGAGTAATTCTGCCAGCGGGAGCACATCCGGCTCGATTTAGCAGCGGTAGCACATCCGCAGTCCAACGGGCAAGCTGAAAGAGCCAACCAGGAGATCTTGAGAGGAATCAAACCCCGGCTCATGGTGCCCCTTGAGCGAACGCCAGGTTGTTGGGTTGAAGAACTCCCCTCAGTACTTTGGACAATTCGAACAATGCCTAACAGATCCATAGGATACACTCCTTTCTTCTTGGTTTACGGAGCTGAGGCGGTTCTCCCGAGCGATATTCGTCACGACTCGCCTCGGGTGACTGCTTATGTTGAGGCGGATAATGAGCAAGCACGCCAAGACTCCCTGGATGCCTTGGAAGAGCAACATGACTTAGCAGTGGCCAGATCTGCAATATACCAACAAGACCTACGTCGCTATCACAGCCGTAGAGTCCGAAGACGTACCTTTCAAGAAGGCGACTTAGTTCTCCATTTGATTCAAGACCAAACGGGGATGCACGAGCTCTCCCCGCCTTGGGAGGGTCCTTTCGTCATCAGTCGAAACCTCAACAATGGTTCGTATTATCTGGTCGACTTACGAGAGGATTCATACACTTCTCAGGAAAAAATAACCCGGCCCTAGAATATCGCACACCTGCGACCTTATTATACTTAGGAGCCACGGGCTCACCTTTTTGTAATTCTCTCCCCCCCCCCCCCCCCCGCAAAATTATGTATATACTTCTTTATGTTCAAATATAATAAAGCCGACATCCCCGAAACTCGGGGCCTCTGCCGTTTCAACCTATAAATTGAGCATGAGTCTTTATTGTTTGAAACATAGGTCACTTGGGGGCTTCCAACTCATCGAGTTTAGCTTTCTCACCCTCTTGATCCGGCAAAGACGCCACTAAAATATGATTAAACCTGCCTGTATGTTTGATGCGACTTCGATCAGATGACCCCATGTACTCTTAAAAAGTTAATCCTTTTCTGGACCCTGAACTTTTAAGGTTAAAACATTGGCTTGAGTCATGTGAGAGCCGGCATACAGAAAGCTAGGACAAGCCATGAGTTATTATGCCCGCTTCATGGAAGCAAGACTTGAGCCTCGAAAGCAAGTCTCCTTTTTTCCGAGTCTCATTGAGCCGGGTTTTTTTTAAAGTAATATATACATATATACTTACATTTTTTCAGGTACAATGTTATCCTTGCCACCGATTTATATTTGGATGGCCGGGTTACATAACTGAGTTCATATCATGATCAGTTTTCCGAATCATCCGTCTTCAATATTATTGAAGGAAAGAACCGCTTGACTTAAAGTTTCGAAAAATCAGGCTATGGTACCGGCTTACTACAGATTTGCTTTATGGGCAAAAATAGCCAGACATTAAGCAAGGAAGGTCTAGCACAAGACACCAAACGTGCACGATGGCACGACAAAGCCAATTCAAAGTTATGAAGAGTACTACTCCTATTACAGGCCCATAGTGGAGCCACATAATCCTTCACAAAAGTTTGTCTTACACCAGGGGGCTCATCTGATGAGGCGACTCATCCAGCTTCCAAGCCATCTTCAAGGTCTATCATCAGCCGCCTCTAGATCTGACCCCGCCGTCTCGACGTCATCATCAACCTGCTGGCCTTTCTGTTGCCAACGAATTGAGAGCAAAGATTCAAAATTCGCAGTCCCTTCAACAAGAGCTGACGCGTCAATGTCAGGGGCAAAAGTTGTCTTACGGCGAGGCGGCACAAGGTCAGACGGCTCGTCCTTGGGCGCGCTGATGCGTTCATTATCAGTGGTGTAGACTGGATGATACTTTGAAAGATCTACCTCGTCGGCTATCAAAGACGCTAGTGGCCTGGTCCCCAAAAAGCACTTGGCATAATCTTCACGGGTAAAGGCTGACCCGTCAAGTTTAAACTCTGGGAAGCCGCCTTTCAGCTGCTTCCCGTCCAATTCTGGCAGATAAGCCTTTGCCCGAGCAAGCGCCATATTCGCTCCTACACGAGCCGCCGATTTCCGAGTTTCAATCACCCATTGTGGCACCGTAGAGAGTTGTTTCAACATATCCTTGATACTTCTCAGAGGACACTTCAAGTTTTTCACAGCCATGATGGAATATACGGAGCCTGTGAACAGCTGCTCTACGTAGGTGAAAATGGTCTTCAATTTTACAATTGGCAGTTCTACAAGGTTGTGGTTTTTTCGCCCTGCACATAAGAGAAAGCAAAATAAGTCGCCACAAGGTTAAAAAACTGGCACTTTGACAACGGCGGGTCAGAACGCGTACCGAAGATTGCTGTCAACATATCATTGATCTGCTTTACAAGAGTGGCATATTTTTCTTTCATGGGGCCAAGGTTCTTTTCAGCTTTCTCTGCACGTTTGGTCAAGATAGCTTTTTCCGCCTCGAACAATTTTATGGCTTGTTCTAGACGTTCGTTGGCCTCGCGGGCAGAATTTTCAAAGTGAGCCGCCATGGACTCGGCTTCAGTTTTCAATCTTCTTTCCTCCTTGAGCCGCCTCTGCAGTCTCACAGCAACAGACTCAACATCTTCACAATATCCCTGATGGACGAGCAACAGGCATCAGTAATTACATTTACAAGTCCCAAGAAGATTGCAAGCAATGTCCTTGACACTTGGGGGCTAATGTATTTTATTTCTTTTTGAAACTAAGGTAGAGAAAAAGACCCGACTCATCTCAAGGAGATGAGCTGGCCCTTGGGGGCTATAGGTCGAACTTCTTTTATCATAAAAAGACCCGACTCATCTCAAGGAGATGAGCCGGCCCTTGGGGGCTACATGTCGAACTTCTTTTATCATAAAAAGACCCGACTCATCTCAAGGAGATGAGCCGGCCCTTGGGGGCTACAGGTCGAACTTCTTTTATCATAAAAAGACCCGACTCATCTCAAGGAGATGAGCCGGCCCTTGGGGGCTACAGGTCGAACTTCTTTTATCATAAAAAGACCCAACTCATCTCAAGAAGATGAGCCGGACCTTGGGGGCTACAGGTCGAACTTCTTTTATCATAAAAAAGACCCGACTCATCTCAATGAGATGAGCCGGCCCTTGGGGGCTACAGGGCTACTACAGGCTCCAAAATTACTCTATAAAACCAGCTTATTATAACAAGTTGGTCTTTGGAAGCTAATGTTAATATGCAGGATAATGGTAAATGAGAAGATTAGCTCATATTTTTCATTCATAGCATTTATCATGCTCTTCTCAATTTCTCGGCTTTCAGACAGTCGGGTCAAATATTCTTGATACAGGTCCTCAACACCAAGAATGGATAATTCCAGGAATTCCATTTTGGCCTTTCCCTTATCCAAAGTCGTTGACTCATCCTTGCTCACGATTTTGGCTAAGGAAGTGGGAGCAGTGGGGGCCTGCAAATTTTCTTTGACAAATACAACGTCTGGAACGTTGTGGTCAGATGACGCCAGAAGATCATCTACGCAAGTTGATTTGGAGGGAAAGAGGGATGACTCAATCTCAGGAGCAGCATCCATAAAAACTGGCTCATTTATTCCGGGCATCTCAGTTGCAGCCTCCGGCTCTACCCTCGCATCAAGCTCCTTTTCAACAAAAGAGTCAACCATTGCAGTCATCTTCAGTAGAATTGGTGTCTCTTGGCTTGTTGGTCCAGAGGATGACTCGCCTTTCCGTCTGGACACAACAGCTTTGGCCCTGGTTTATTAGTACAACAAAAATTATCACAAGTTGAGATCAAAACAATGAAAGATACAATACGGACTTTGTAAAAGATGAAACGCTTACCCTCGATTGACATTGAAAGGGGGGAGCTGTGACGCGCTTGAGTCACCTGACGATGAAGGCGAATCCTGATAAAGGGAATCTGAAGGACTGAAAGGTTATTTAAATAAGCCGGCTCTAGGGCAAGAATCAGTTGGACTATGGGGCACCTCAAGGCGTGGTTTGCGAGCCGGCGGTGCTTGAGACAAACTAGGATCTTCATCATCCCGAGTCTTGTGTTTGACGAGCCGACAAATTGCGTGTTCTTCAAAAGAAAGTCAAAAGCCAAATGAGCTTCCGGGTGAGATAATTTAACTTTCCTAACAGCTTGTCATGGTCTCCGAGGACTAGGGGAGATTGGAATTACCTCAGTTTCGCCGGTTTGGCTAAATTCCGAGTCGCCCTGATAAGAAGGTGCGTCAGCAAGCTCATTACACAGGCGGCCGAGAGAGTCAAGTTCTACCTCAGATTCCTCCTCTGAAGATAACACGGAGACTGGGGCATTCTTTTTACCCGTAGCAGGAAGGGAGGCTTGAGGGTCAACTTTCCAAAAGTTAGAATCCGCCTGCAGATATATGATAACCCACAAGTGTAGGGGATCGTTTGTAGCCTTTTTCGATAAGTAAGAGTGTCGAACCCAACGAGGAGCTAAAGGTAGAACAAATATTCCCTCAAGTTCTATCGACCACCGATACAACTCTACGCACACTAATGCTTGCTTTACCTAGAACAAGTATGAAACTACTTTGCGGGAGTAAAACTAGAAGTACTTTGCAAGATAATAAAGAATGTGGAAATAAAAGTTAGGTGCTGTTTTAATAAAAGAACAATAAAAGTAAATAACTTAGTAGAAAGCTTTTTGTGTAACGCAAGAGAAAGATTGTCCCTAGGCAATTGAATATAACATGATAGATACTTGTCATATGCAATGAGGGAGAGGCATACGCTAACACACTTTCTGTACTTGGATCATATGCACTTATGATTGGAACTCTAGGAAGCATCCGCAACTATCAAAGTTCATTAAGGTAAAACCCAACCATAGCATTAAGTATCAAGTCCTCTTTACTGCTATACGCAACAACCCACCTACTCGGGTTTATGCTTCTGTCACTCAAGCAACCCACCATAGGCAAATCATGAACATATTGCAACACCCTACAGCGGGGATCCCTCACGTTTGCGCGACACGGAGGGCACCACAGGACAGCACCATATCAACATACAACTCACATCCATAACATCATACCACAATTAACACATAGGACAAAAGAGATCTACTCAAACATCATAGGATAGCCAAATATCATTGGAAAATAATATATGGAGTTGAGCACCATGTTTATGTAGAGATTACAGCGGGGAAGAGAGGTGTTACACCGCTGCATAGAGGGCGAGAGAGTTGGTGTTGACGGCGGCAAGATTGTTGATGTAGATCGCCGTCACGATCCTTGCCGCGACGGCGTTCCGGCGCCACCGGGAGAGAGGGGGAGAGAGCCCCCCTACTTCTTCTTCCTTGGCCTCCCCCCTAGATGGGAGGATAGTTCCCCCTCTCGTCCATGGCCTCCATGGCGGCGGAGGGGTAGGAGCCCCTCCTAGATTGGATCTCCCTCTCTGTTCTCTTCTGTTTCGTGTTCATGCTTTTTGGCCGAAAACCGTTTCTTATATTCCCGGAGATCCGTAACTCCAATTGCGCTGAGATTTTAACACGATTTTTTTCAAAAATTAGCTTCCTTGCACCCGAAGGAGAGCTCCAACCGACGTACGAGGTGGGCACAACCCACCAGGGCGCACCTGGGCTCCTGGGCGCGCCCTGGTGTATCGTGCTCGCTGTGGGCTTCTGTTTGCGTTGATTCCACTTCCCAAAATTCACAAATATTCCAAAAAAATATTCGTAAAGTTTTATCATGTTTGGACTTCATTTGATATGGATATTCTGCGAAACAAAAAACATGCAACAAATAGGAACTGACATTGGGCACCGGATCAATATGTTAGTCCAATAAATCATATAAAATGTTGCCAAAAATATCTGAAATTTGTATAATATTGGCATGAAACAATCAAAAATTATTGATACGGCGGAGACGTATCAGCATCCCCAAGCTTAATTCCTGCTCGTCCTCGAGCAGGTAAATGATAAAAAAGATAATTTTTGATGTGGAATGCTACCTAGCATAATCTTGATCATATATCTAATCATGGCATGAATATTAAGACACAAGTGATTCAAAGCAATAGTCTAGTTTTGACAGAAAGACATTAATACTCAGGCATCCCAACAAACAATCATGTCTTTCAAAAATATCAAGGCTAAAGAACGCTATCCCTACAAAATCATATAGCCTTGTCATGCTCTGTCTTCTTAACACAAAGTATAAATCATGTACTACCCCGGTGTCAGCCAAGCAATTAGTTCATACTTTTTAACGCGCTTCAGCATTTTCAACTCTCATGCAATACATGAGCGCAAGCCATGGATATAACACTATGGGTGGAATAGAATATGGTGGTAGGTTTCAAAGGGGTAAAAGTGGAGAAGAAAGTCTCGCATCAACTCAGCGTATCAACGGGTTATGGAGATGCCCATCAATAGATATCAATGCGAGGAGTAGGGATTGCCATGCAATGAATGCACTAAGAGCTATAAGTGTATGAAAGCTCAATATGAAAACTAAGTGGGTATGCATCTAACTCTATAATGAAAAATTCCCACTAGTATATGAAATTGACAACATAGGAGACTCTCTATATGAAAAACATGGTGCTACTTTGAAGCACAAGTGTGGAATTAGCATGCCCCTTCTACTTCTTTCATTATTTTTCTTCTTTTCTTCCCTTTTTTTCTTCTGTTTTCTATTTTTTTCCATTTTCTTTTTTTTCTTTGTCTGGAGCCTCATCCCGACTTGTGGGGGAATCATAGTTTCCATCATCCTTTCATCACTGGGGCATGCTCTAATAATGAATAATGATGATCATCACACTTCTATTTACTTACAACTCAATATTACAACGATAGTATAACAAAGTATGACTCTATATGAATGCAATGATCTAGCGTAGCAAAGATATCAAAAAACGGACAAGCCATGAAAACATCATGCTAGCTATCTTATGATCATGTAATGCAATATGACAATGAATGCTCAAGTCATCAAAACGGAGGCGGTGGAAGTTGCATGGCAATATTTCTCGGAATGGCTATGGAAATGCCATAATATGTAGCTATGGTGGCTGTTTTGAGGAAGATATAATAAGGCTTATGTGTGATAGAGTGCATCATATCACGGGGTTTGGATGCACCGGCGAAGTTTGCACCAACTCTCGAGGTGAGAAAGGGCAATGCACGGTACCGTAGAGGCTAGCAAATTGCGGAAAGATAAGAGTGCGTATAATCCATGAACTCACATTAGTCATAAAGAACTCACATACTTATTGCAAAAGTTTATTAGCCCTCGAAGCAAAGTATTACTATGCATGCTCCTAGGGGGGAGGTTGGTAGGAGTTAACCATCGTGCGCCCCCGACCTTCACACAAAGATAGACAATCAAGAATAAATTGTGCTCGAACTTCCTAGCATAACGGGAGACTATACGTGCATGCTTCGGGAATCACAAACCTTAACACCAATATCTTACTAAACATGAGCATCCACTAGTACCTCCCACATATTATCATATCTATATCGCAAAACTATTGCAAGGAATCAAACATATCATATTCAGAGATCCCTAAGTTTTATGTAGGATTTTATGACTAACCATGTGAATGACCAATTCCTGTTGACTCTCTAAATAGATATAAGTGAATCAAGAGAGTTTAATGATTTCTACAAAATACCATGCTCTAATAAATATAAGTGAAGCAAAAGAGCATTCTACGAATAACGGTTTTCTATGTGAAGAGAAAAAGGCAATCCAAACTTCAAATGATATAAGTGAAGCACATGAAGCATTCTATAAAGCCATACTCAAAAGATATAAGTGAAGTGCAATGAGCATTCTATAAATCAACCATGGACTATCTCATACCAGCATGGTGCATAAAAGAAAAGTGAAAACGAAACACAAAAGACGCTCCAATATTTACACATATCACATGAACGAAACGAGAACGAAAACATACCGATGCTTGTTGAAGAAAGATGGGATGCCTTCCGGGGCATCCCCAAGCTTGAACGCTTGCCTCTCCTCCTTCTCCTCATATCGAGACCTCCTCGATGTTCGAACACTTCATCCACACAAAACTTAACAGAAGACTGGTGAGATCCGTTAGTATAATAAAGCAAATTCCGACTTTAAATACTGTTGCAAACCCATTCATATTTTATATTTGCATTATCCCTGCTGTATTATAACTTTTCCATGGCTTATAACACCGATAAAATCGATAGTTTCATCAAAACAAGCAAAACAATGCATCAAAAACAGAATCTGTCTTAAACAGGACAGTCTATAGTAATCTGAACTTTGACCATACTTATGTAACTCCAAAAATTCTTAAACATTAGTAATAAATGAAAAATTTGTATAGCAATACTGTGTAAAAATTTCAGAAATTTTTGACGTTCCAGTAAAAAACGAAAATTCACGCACTACAGCCAAAGTTTCTGTTTTTACACCGCACATACCAACAAGCAATCTAATCATCCTAAAGGCAAATCTTGGTACATTATTTTTATAATAAAATGGATTTGTGCAAGGGGATAATTATTTTTGTTTGAAAAGTTTCCATGATTCAAGACTCACAAAGTTTCCATGGGCATGAAAAAAGTTCGAGGATATCCCCCACTTCAACGATGCTCATCATCTCTCTCACTTTCACCTTTCCTTTTGTGAAGTTTTAGGTTCCCCTCTATATTTTTTTGTTTTTAAACTTTATAAAATCACTCAACAGAATAAAATGACTCTCTAAAACTTCCGTGTTGTCTCCCTGGCAGCGCTTTCTTTAAAGCTATTAAGCTAGGTATAAAGTGCTCAAGTAATGGATCCACCCGGATCCCAAGGTATATCAAAGCCAATTTTAATTAACAATGATTTGTAATTTAGTAGTGAGCACAAAGTGTTATATATCATGTGACAACGAAGTCTAACCCTCTACCTATGCATCAGCATGTCATACAAGAACAATTCATGCACATTAAGTAAAGGCCAATGCATAGTATAAACAGTTTCTTGCAATTTTATCGTATTGGAAACATAGAGAGGTGAAGATGTAGTTCCTCTCTCATAATAATTGCAAGTAGGAGCAGCAAGCACATGCATATTATATTCATCAAAATCATCATGTGTAGTAGCAAAATGCAACCCATCAATATTATCCTTAATAAGTGCAAACTTCTCCGATATAATGTAGTTGGGAGAATTCAAAAAGATAATAGGACTATCATGTGTGGGTGCAATAGCAACAATTTCATGCTTAACATAAGGAACTATATCAAGTTCATCTTTATAAGCATAATTCATATTGGCATCTTGGCCACAAGCATAGCAAGCATCAAGTTCATCAAAAAGGGATATTTCAAATGAATCCAAGGGATCATAGCAATCATCATAGCATTCATCCTTCGGTAAGCATGAAGGGTAATTAAACAATGTATTAGTTGAAGAGTTACTCTCATTAGAAGGTGGGCACGAGTGATCAATCCGCTCTTCCTCCTTTTGTTCTTCGCTCTCTTCCTCATCTTTTTCATCTAATGATCTCACAATTTCAGCAATTTCTTCTTCCATAGATTCCTTTAAATTATTAGTCTCTTCCAAGGCAGCGGTCATTCCTTCAATAAATTCTTTAACATAAGCATTAGAAGCATAGTTTTCATAGCAATGTTTAAGTATGGCAAAATTTTCAGATTCCTAAAGAGTAGCATCATACTTTTCAATCAAAGAAGCAATTTCATATGCACCCTTAAAAACAATAAATTCTTCAATTTGTTCAACATCAAAATAACAATTGGCTTCCTTGGCATAAGAGATAGTATTTCATTATCATTAAACACACATTGGTAGGGAAGGTGTTTTTTTAGTTTCTTCAGAACAACAAGTAAAATAATGTATTTCACATAAATTCCAAGCATAGCAACACAAAGTATTAATTTGATGCCACAAGAGTTTCCCTTTTTGAGATATGCGGTGTCACACATAATAAGCATGCTCATTTAATGATTTTCCCTCAACTAAGCTAGTGGGGTTTTCAGCATGAGCACAAATGGATCGAAGATGATCCAAATAATATTCTTCGGTAGTACGGAACACTAGTGGTTCCTCAACTTTTGGAGCAGCAAGTACATCTATTATTTTTGGTATTTTGTGTTTCCTACCCATATCTAAAGATAGAAAACAAGAGCACAAAATAAAAACTACTTAGTGATAAAGCAAACAAGCACACACGAGAATATTCACCCCACGCTATTGCTCCCCGGCAACGGCGCCAGAAAAAGGTCTTGATAACCCACAAGTGTAGGGGATCGTTTGTAGCCATTTTTGATAAGTAAGAGTGTCGAACCCAATGAGGAGCTAAAGGTAGAACAAATATTCCCTCAAGTTCTATCGACCACCGATACAACTCTACGCACGCTAATGCTTGCTTTACCTAGAACAAGTATGAAACTACTTTGTGGGAGTAAAACTAGAAGTACTTTGCAAGATAATAAAGAACGTGGAAATAAAAGTTAGGTGCTGTTTTAATAAAAGAACAGTAAAAGTAAATAACTTAGTAGAAAGCTTTTTGTGTAACGCAAGAGAAAGATTGTCCCTAGGCAATTGAATATAACATGATAGATACTTGTCATATGCAATGAGGGAGAGGCATACGCTAACACACTTTCCGTACTTGGATCATATGCACTTATGATTGGAACTCTAGGAAGCATCCGCAACTACCAAAGTTCATTAAGGTAAAACCCAACCATAGCATTAAGTATCAAGTCCTCTTTACTTCCATACGCAACAACCCACCTACTCGGGTTTATGCTTCTGTCACTCAAGCAACCCACCATAGGCAAATAATGAACATATTGCAACACCCTACATCGGGGATCCCTCACGTTTGCGCGACACGGAGGGCACCACAGGACAGCACCATATCAACATACAACTCACATCCATAACATCATACCACAATTAACACATAGGACAAAAGAGATATACTCAAACATCATAGGATAGCCAAATATCATTGGGAAATAATATATGGAGTTGAGCACCATGTTTAAGTAGAGATTACAGCGGGGAAGAGAGGTGTTACACCGCTGCATAGAGGGCGAGAGAGTTGGTGTTGACGGCGGCAAGATTGTTGATGTAGATCGCCGTCACGATCCTTGCCGCGACGGCGTTTCGGCGCCACCGGGAGAGAGGGGGAGAGACCCCCCCTCCTTATTCTTCTTCCTTGGCCTCCCCCATAGATGGGAGGAGAGTTCCCCCTCTGGTCCATGGCCTCCATGGCGGCGGAGGGGCAGGAGCCCCTCCTAGATTGGATCTCCCTCTCTGTTCTCTTCTGTTTCGCGTTCCTATTTTCTAGCCGAAAACCGTTTCTTATATTCCCGGAGATCTGTAACTCCGATTGCGCTGAGATTTTAACACGATTTTTTCCAAAAATTAGCTTCCTTGCGCCCGAAGGAGAGCTTCAACCGACTTACGAGGTGGGCACAACCCACCAGGGCGCGCCTGGGCTCCTGGGCGCGCCCTGGTGTATCGTGCTCGCTGTGGGCGTCCATTTGCGTTGATTCCACTTCCCAAAATTCACATATATTCCAAAAAAAATCTCCGTAAATTTTTATCGCGTTTGGACTTCGTTTGATATGGATATTCTGCGAAACAAAAAACATGCAACAAATAGGAACTGGCACTGGGCACTGGATCAATATGTTAGTCCAATAAATCATATAAAATGTTGCCAAAAATATGTGAAATTTGTATAATATTGGCATGAAACAATCAAAAATTATAGATATGATGGAGACGTATAAATATATGAAACATATAATAAGTAAATGGCGAGTCGAGAGAAGCATGGATAAGTAACAAAGGAAATAATTAATACCTGAGGCGGCGGGTTGAGAAGGTAAAATGGACCCAAGCTGGTGATGCTGCACAACTCTCTTGATACAGAGAAGAACTTCTTCGTTTCCTTGGTAAGAACACTATCAGTAAGATTTTCACGGGAAAACCGTTGAAGATCGTTCGAGGCGCCCGAATAATCACACATCAGGCCGTCCCTCAAGCTGACGGGTTGGATCCGCCACTTTAACCAACAACGAATCAGATCTATCCCGGTCATGCCATGTGCGGTCAGGGCTCTCAGTTTTGCATGAAGAGGTGCCAAAGTTACTCTCTCTTCATCAGTTGGCCAACTCGGGAATTCCATTTTACCAAGTCTTTCCAATCTGAAACCCGGCAAGGGATTTTCCTCTTCAGGTGAAGTATCTCTGCAATAGAACCAGGTTTTGTTCCACCTGTCGGGGATATACCCCGTGGTATAACCCGGCCGGGAGTATGACCCGGCCAGGACTTGGCGACTCACTGGTGACCCGGTCGAGACTTGGCGGTTCATTGGTAACCCGGCAGGCGGGTCAGACGAGCGACAAGGACCAAGGCCCAGCGAGCAAGCCGGCGCAAGGCGGCTCATGGACGGGCTTGGAGGGGCGGCTCACAGAGAAGACCCAAGGAGAGGAAAGACTCCATCACGAAGGAAACAAGACCCAGATTAGGATTCATGAAAGACTAGTCCTAGTCCTACTTCCAGTAGGACTCTACATGTAAACCTACCCCTTCCACTTATATAAGGAGGGGTAAGGCGCCCCAAGGGGGACAAGTTAACAAGACTCAAGTCATTAGAGATAGACAGATTAGAGGCTCTCGAGATTAGAGGTAGCAAGACAGCACCCTTGTAATCGAGGTCGCCCTCATCATAAATATAGACATGAAGCAGGATGTAGGCTTTTACCTCCATCGGAGGGGCCGAACCTGGGTAAACTCGCGTCTCTCGATTCCGACCAACCCCTCTTAAGCCGCCACATAGTTGCGATGGCCTCACACCTAAGTCCGTTAAACCGGACATCTTGCCATGACAAAACCACGACACCACCCTTTGGGATGACTTGCCAGCTTTGATTCTAGGAAGCCGTTTTTCTTTCTCTTCTGAATGGAAACGCCACCAAGCTCGCAGGAAGCGTCGTTCTTTGTTTCCGTTTGACGGTTAAGATAAAAGAACTCGTTGAATAGAGTAACGGACGGCTCAACCTGAAGGTACACTCCACATAAAACTTGGAATTGACAAATGTTTGTCATGGAATTCGGGCTGATGTCTTGAGGCCTGAGCTTGAAAAAGTGCAAGAGGTCTCTAAAGAATTTTGAGCCGGGAGGGCGGAAGCCCCTGCGCAAATGATCAGTAAAAATTACGACTTCTCCTAGTTGTGGCTATGGGGCTGGCTCTTCTTCAGGAGCTCGCCATTTTATGGTCTTTCGAGCTGGCAAGAAGCCTTGATCCATGAGGTTCTCCAAGGTGAGCTTGGACTCTTTGCTCTTTGCCTAGGTACAAACCTTGGAACTTTTTGGAGCCATGGCAAATTATACAATAGCTACAAGAATAATGGAAAGGATAAGCCAGAGCAAATTATAAGCCGCCTTTGTGAAGGTATTGCTATGAGCCGGCAAAAATTAAGAAGGCCAAAGGGATGTTTTCAACACTTAGCGGAAACATTGGGTCACAAACAGATTTCTATGAAAATCTCTCTCCAGGCAGATCTAGTTAAACGAAGAAAAATGGCAAGATATGTGTTCTAGCTGACGGAACAAACCAAAACTACAACGCTCCGAAGGATAACTCCTGATGGTTTGTTTCAAATCTGCTTTAAAGGAAAGTGGAGCGGGGGACGTTCTAAGAATACGTCGCAATGAGCGAATGATGTATGGATCTACTAATGAAGTTTCAGATGAACGCTATGGGGACGGCAAGAACACCGAAAATATCGAAACCCTAAGTGGCGGAGATACATACCAGATGGTGTCAGAACAAGGACGAAGATGACCAAGTTCGTTTCGGCGGTTGCGAGAGGGCTTGATGACGCTGGCAATTGAAAACCTCGAAGTCGTCCTGGGAGCTCTAATGGTGCTCGGACAGTGGAGAAGCAGGAGGAGGAAGACGACGAGGAAAAGTTACTGTGGATTCCAACGGGGCCTATTTATAAGACGAAGAAAGTGAAGCGGCACCGAGAAAAACGAAGCGACCATGGTAAATTCGTGGCTACAAGCGTGCCTCGATTTTCGCGCCCACCTAGATTTGGCGCAGTTTTCGAAGAGGTACATTATGATGACTTTGAAGAACAACGGTTAGCAAGAATGACGTCATAATAAATGAATGCTGGGGAAAATGACAAATATGGTAGCAGAACAAGCCGGCGTTATGAAATCTGTTGAAGATACCAATCCAAAGATGAGCCGCCACTGGAAGGAAAGATCTATTGACATGAATGGATTCAAATCAATCTGGGGCCTACTGTCGGGGATATAACTTCACGGTGTAATCCGCCATGCTGGGCCGGGTTAAACGTATCAACGACTTTGCAACCAAGGTTAAGTGGGCCGTGTTCTGAGTACAAGATAAGTAAGGTGGCGGCTGGCCAAGACGCCGGGCGGCCCAACACCAGAAGACGGCGGCTCAAAGCCGATGAAGCTAAGAACGCCGGTTAAAGTTTCCTTAAGGTTCAAGATAAGTTAGAGATGTAGTCGATCACGGGTCATAATATGACCTGGACTCTGTTGTAAACCCTAGGGCTTGACCTGTATATAAAGGCAGGCCCCTAGGGAGAAACGCTCAAGTTACAATCTCTCGATAGCTAGGTTAGCGATTCCGCACCCCTGTAATCGATATCTATCCATCAAATACATAAAAGCAGGACGTAGGCTATTACCTCCATAGGAGGGGCCGAACCTGGGTAAACCCGACTCTCTCTCTCTCTCGTTTAACCCCTTCGAGTCGCCACCAAGCGGCGATGGCCTCACACCTAAGTCCTGTTACGAGGACATCTGTCGGGTTGACAAAACCACGACACCGTTGGAGATGCCCTAATAACTGTTGCGTCCGAAGTGTGTCATCGATGGAGGTGGCTGGTCGATGGAAAAGCCATACAGCGGCCAGTCGGTGAAGCTGGTGTTGGCCGTTGCGCTTACTGTTGAGGCCAAGGAGTCGACATGCGCATTGCAACTCGCCTAGTAGGGACGAGTTTGGTAGCCTTCCCGAGCGAGCCTGGCTCAACGAGGCCTGGTTGAGGTAAAACATGCAAAAAAAACAACATCTGTACCTAGTTTGGTTGCCTGCACACTGTCTAGGTTGCATGGGGTGTAACGAAAGGTATGCTGTTTGGTTGCCCAATTGTGTACGCTCAAACAGAAGGCATGGTGTTTGCTTGCATGCAACACTTTATGTCTGGTAACCTCTTCGGCACGGTGGTGAGATTACCAGCACATAATGACGTCAAGAATAACTCATACAACAGAAGATAGTAGCAAGTAGTTGTAAATATTGTGCCACACTTAAACATATCAATTCTAAAGCAAAGTAGTTCAATATGAAACTAAACCAACTGGAGCATAGGAAGGGTTGTCCTAGACGTTCAGGATGAAGGCGTCGTCGTGCCTCCTACACTTGGTCACCACTTCAATGCCCTCGTAGTTGAAGACATGACCTTCAGTGTGTCGGGAGTTAGCAACTTGAAGGTCACCATGTAACCGATTTTCATCTGATAGATGACGGCAAAGGTGTCCCAACCCTGATCGAGGGTGACCTTGCCGTTCATCAGTTGGACAGTGACCCTCCATGAGCAGTTGGTATTCGTCTTGAGATTGAACTCCGTCGGCATGGACGGGAAGTGCTTCATGAAGTCAAAGGGCATTTGTATGGCCATTAACACCTATCGTCGAGAGACCCTTTATTTACCAAGCCCGACGGTCACCACTTACCCACCACCTCACTCAGTTAACCCTCTCTGTCTCTAACTCTTCCTCCTACCCGTCACCATGAACTCCAATAGAAACTCCAACCCAATCCCCAACCCCTTCCCTTGGGGCATTGGATGGAGGGCTTTCTTCCTAGGGTGCTCAAACTTCAACAGCATGGAAGACATGCACAAAGAGTCAAACGTTGTGGTGAAGAAGGCGATGCCGGAGGAGTTGAAGACACTGATTCCTGACCCAACGAAGGGCGCTTTGTCAGTCGTCATCCTTCCCTGGGCCATGAATCAGGCCGACTCCAGCGACGCACGACAAAAGGCAAAGTGGGGCCAAGTACATAGAGTATAGACATCCTCATGACCGTCATGCCGTAGAGTACTTCATGACAAGGAGTGTGGTGGCGCTCAAGGAGGAACAATAAGCGACGGGGATGGAGGTGGACGAAGATGTGGTGGCTATGGTTGTAAGGGCCGGAGCCAGGACACCGAAGCATGCTAATTGATCTGGACTCCGGTGAGGAAGAAGATACGGTGGTGCATCTCGAGGAGAAGAACAAGTCCAAGGGCACCCGCCACTCCAACCGCCTCCAGGGTCGCCGAGGCTAAGATCTGAGACTACTGTGTAAGATTAACCCCCAATCCCCAATTCTTTTGTACTCAATCCAAATCGGCAACCTCAAATCCATTGGTACAACAGACTCATGACGATGTTATGATCACTCCTATGGCATTTACCCCAATTCCCCATTCCCGTAATGCGGATCGATCCTAAACGCAGATCGAATTCGAAAGAGTACATGAGGAGGGGGAAAAAGTGCTTACGACCATTGCCGAAGTGCTGCTGCAGATGCTGGTGAAGGGGTCGGAGGTCGACTTGTTGTTCTCCGATCTACCAAACAACGTCGCCATCGTTGGTGAGAGTCGGGAGAGGGGAGAGAGCGGTGAGGGTATAACTGTCGGCGCTTCGTGAAGCAACGCGGCTTCTCGAGCATGGATCCTCGCGTGCAACCCCCGTTGTCCACGTGCATCACGCAGGCCTAGCTCGCTAGAAACTGTCGATTCGAGCATTCCCAGCGAGACATGCCCAGAGGTGCTTTAAATTTTGTACGATGAAGGACCAACAATGTACACGGGTAACCAAACAGCCCAGTTTTTTTCGCGCGGGTCTGGTTGGACCTAATGCAGGCAACCAAACACGCACTAGGTTTCTGCTAGCATGCAACGAGTAAACGAGGGCTCGTGTAGTATGCACTTAAGCATCTCCAATAGAAGATGCAAATTTGGAGATGTAAAACAGGAGACGTAAAAATTTACATCTCCAAAAAGTGCCTTTTGCATCTCCGAAAAAGGCCAACTCCAACAGATGATGCAAAACGAAGATGTAAAAGAGCAACTCCAATAGAAGATGCAAAGTAGAGATGCAAAACCGACCGTTGCAGCTGTTGTACAACCGTTGTTCAGCCGCACAAATTGAAATAAAACATCCAAAAATCAACTTGAAAATTTAACATGTCCACAATATCATATTATTACATCATTTTTTAACCTTGGGGAATTTCGTCGAACACCTTGCTTACGGGGTTGACGAAATTGCCCGACTACGGGATGTGCAGTCGTTCAGCGGGGGCAATTGCGGGGGGCAGTGACTGCTGGACAAAGGAGATGGCCGTAGCTCGGTAGAGAAGATGGCGGGGTGTCGGTGCTGTGGGAAGCGGCGGAGTTGGGCAGAAGAACGGCCGAGGATGTCGGTCGTCGGGCGGGCGACGTGGCGCGCCGCCCCTAACTCCGGCCGGGGGGTGTAGGCTAGGAAGAAGCCCAGGCCCTCATAGACCTCGGCGGGGAAGTCATTTATGCAAGCTGGACCGCCAGAGATGATTTGATCCGATGGCCACCGAAAGTGAATCGGCGGCTGCGGGCGGCGGTGCCGGCGACGCAGGCGGCGATGAACAGGGGGAGAAGTCGCGACGGGCGGGGCGGTCGTTGGGCGGGCGGTGGCGGCGCCAATTTGGTGGGAATTCGTCTGACGACGGAGTTGGGCGGGCGGCGGTTGATCGTGCGGAGGTGAAATGAAGGGGAATTTGTGGGCGGTTGCATTTTTACATTTCCATATGGTGAAGATGCAAATTTGCATCGCGAAGTGTTATATTTTACATCTCCGGGAAGCGGAGATGTAATTTTTTTTACATCCACATCATGTGTTGAGAGGTGTTTTTGGCCTCAAGGATGCAAAACGTAGTTATATTTACACCTACATCTTCTACTGAAGATGCTCTTATATATTTTCTAGAGTCAGTTTGTCACACCCTGTGTTGTATCACTTTGCTATGCTATGATTTTATAAAATTTGGACCCATTTAAAACTTTTGAGTGCTTGTGCATGAATTGATTGTTTGCTTGTTTGGTTGATTGTGTTTTAATTCTCAAGGATTCTTCTTCCTCCTACTCTCAACACTCTTTTACTTGATCCAAACTCCCTGCCCAATGATCATGCCATGTGTATAGGACCAAAAACTATTTTTTTATAAAATATTATTTTGGCCCAAAAGGATTTATTCAAATTAGGTTTCCAAAAACCCCTGAGTTGGGGATTTGACTACAAGTCCTCAAGTTGGGTGGAATGTTTTGCACCAAAGAGTTTATTTGGAACCTATTATATATAAGACTTACCAAAACCACCAAATATTATTTTTAAAGATTATTTTCTTATTTTATTTAAAGGCTTTTATTTAAGGCCAGAAATGGTCTTTCCTAGGGAAAAATCATTTTATGCTTTCAAAATATTTGAGAAAATTTTCCATATATATGAGTTTCAACACATGGTCATGTTCCAAAATTGGACAAAACCTTCCAAAACCCTTTCTGTCTGTTTCAAGCTTTTGAAATATTTCTATAGGAAATATTCTAAAATAAATCCAAGAAAATTCTAGCAAGTCACACCTACTATATGTGATGATCTTGCAAAGTTCCATCTCAATCCCAATTGTTTTGCTTCACCAAAATATCCTAAAACCCTCTCTGTCCAGAATCAAATTTGAACAACTTTGCATTGTGAAGTTTCTCCTATTGACCCCAAACTTTGTGGACATGTTCTAATCCCCAAATAATGCTACTACACCAAGTGGTGCATTAAGGAGAATAGATTTGCATGCCTAGATCTACAGAAATTTGATTCTGTTAATTTCTAGGTTTTACAAAGTTTACATTGCCAACTTTTCTCTTATAAGCTCAAACTTGATGATCAACCCTATTTCTACCTTATCCTTGATCCTGGTAAATCTCATCGCAAGTGGACCCTTTTTACTTGCCCAAACCAGCATCAAACACATTCAGGCAGAATGGTAAAAACCATGTTTTCACCCCTTAGCTCATTCTCCTTCACCCCAACTTTTTACCACGGTCCCCCTAGTTACCTTCTACCTCCAGTAAAAACCCCATGGCCTCAGGTCACTTATTGAGGTGGTAAAACCCTCATTTTACCTCCTCGACAGCAAGTTTTTCCCTTTCACTCCACTCCCCTCTTATTCTAGTGAGCCTCTAGAGCATCCAAGGCATCCCCCACTTTGTTTGCTCCCTCCTAGATCCCCTAGACGCAGGTGGCCGCGCAGAAGCTGCCAAAGGCATGCCAGGTCATGCCATACGCGTGCTCTGGAGCGCGCTACAGTGCCCGGCCGCACTGTAGCCGCCGCCCAAGGCATGGCCCCGACCACCTCGAGCCCCTCCCTCTCGCCAGCCGGTCGGCCTCGACGTCTGGGACATGCAAGGCACCTGTCCCCCTTCTCTCTCTCTCCCGCCAATGGCCTCCCACACGCGCGCCATGGCCGACCCTCTCAGCCAACCACCATTCTCACCCGCGCGCACTCCCCCGCTCCTTGTCTCTCCCCCTCTGGTCGTGGACGACCCCCACGAGCACCGTAGACATGCTCTGACCTCATCCCACGCCCTCTAGCCTCGGCCTCGACCTCGCCGGCGCACCCGCGTACGGTGGACCGTGGGCCACCTATAAAACGGCCACCCCAGGCTCATTTCTTCCCTCCGGATCCATTCCCCCCCTCCAAATCGAGCTCCAGTACCCTAACTCCTCCTTCCCTGCCCCCTTTGCTCGAGGTCAAGCCGAGCCCCGCCGCTTCGGCTCGCCATCGATCTCCGGGTACGGCCACTCCCTGGCCCTCTTTTCTTCTCCTACGAGTCTCCCTCACCTCCCTGACCATCCTCCCTACCTTCCCCGTTCCACTGCAGCTAAGGATCGGCGGTGGCGACCTCTTCCCGAGCACCTCCGCCGCGGCTCCTTCGTCGCCGACGAACGGGAGCTCCCCAGCGCCCTTCTCCACCACCATTCGACTGGCGGCGAGGCCCTGAGCATGAAGGTGCCATCAACCCCTTCTCCCGCGCCCCGCATCGCCGATGGTGAGCCCTCTCTCCTCCCTGTCCCTAGGAGGGTGATGACAGGTGGGACCGAGCTGTCATCCCCTGACCTCCCTCTCTCCCACTGATGGCTGGGGCCCAGCCGTCAGGTTTGAAAGCTCTCGGCCGCGCGCGCCGCCTCACGCCTGGGCCATTTCTCCTTTGGGCCGTCTAGGCTCTGTCAGTTTTGGACCATAGTGAATAGGAAGTTTTCCCTTTTTCTTTTTCTGTAAACTTCCAAAAATTCTACAAGACAAGATATTAGTCCTAATGGCATGATTCCAACTCCACAATTCTTGCAATATTCTGTAATATTTAATGATACCATTTGTGGACTTTTTGAAAATAGTTTCATGTACTGGTTTTATTTAAAACCTAGTTTTGAATATTTAAAACCACTGTTAAAATAGTTTGCAAAACTTTTTACACATCAAAACCTGGAACAAATATTTTTAGTTTTTATTGTAGTATTTTACAGAGTGGTGTGACATTTTAGAAGTGGATTATTTTCTCTGTTTTTGCTGTGTTCTTATTTTTGCCTGTTAATATTTGCGACGATAGATTGCATTGTTGACGAGGGAGTTGGACCAGAAGACTTTGAAGACCCCGAGGACTTTGTTGAGCCAGGCAAGCAGCCCTTTGACCATGTTTAAGAAACCATTTTATTGCATGGCATATAGCAGTTCATTTTGTTATGTTAATCATGATGCTATGGTGACCGCCTTTATGGGTTGCCTCCGATACTTTTACCGTTGACACTTGCATGAGATGAGTCTACCTCCTACTTAGAGTTATGTGGGTGGGAAGTAGATAGGTTGCTAAGTAGTGCTATGAAAAATGGGAGGAGTTTATGCATTGTGTTGGAAACAAAGTGTTTTCAAAGACTTTTCGAAAACCCCATCGGGTGCCACTAATGCCCGAAGGAGTTGGTGTTGAGCTAGGTAACCACTTGATAAAGAAGTGGTGTACCGGAGCAAGTGAGTGCGTTGCTTTTCAAAAACGGATTGGTGTAAATTGCGACCGTTACTCCAACCTTACATGTACAACCACGATACCCCTTATGGGACGGGGCTTTGTTGATTACTTTGGTTGATCCTAGCAGAGAGCTCGCATTACTAGTGGCGGGAGTGGCGTGGTCACTCTCGATACGAGGGTCGTACCGGAATGGACGATCATGAGCTGTTTTCACAGACACCGGGCACACCGTTGCGTGCCCTCATGGATGATACGTGTGATGTATATCATGAGGGATGTCACCAACGAGTGGACTCTTTGTTTAGCATCGTCATTGGAAAGGCATTGTTCGGATGCTTACCTCGGATATGTGATATACCGCGAGTCGTGGATGACACGGAAGTTCCCCGAGTCTTGTGGGTAAAGTGTGCAACCTCTGCAGAGTGTAAAACTATTCGAATAGCCGTGTCCACGGTCAAGGACAGTTGGACGACCGCTCTTGGGCTACGTCCGTTGTTTACAAAACTTGGTGTGTGGGGGGGGGGGGGGGAAAGATGGGATACCTGAGCTAAGTCAGATGACTTGACATGATGATTGAACATGAGATGTTCAGACCTTGTTTATATTGATATCTGTAACATGTTCATACGAATACTCGTATCCTCATGATGCATGCCTTTCCAATACAATTGATCATGTCATTGCACTCAAAACTAGCTTTTCGCAAATTACCTACTTAGTGCTATATCATGCATTGTTATACCTTGTTCCAAAACACGGGTTGCTTGTGAGTACATTCAAAGTACTCATTGGCTTGCCACTGGTTATTTAATTGGCCAGGCATGGAAGAACAGGAATATCGTGAAGAATTCGTTGGTGACGAACATGCGAATTAGGACGCTTCCTAGTCAGAATGCCAGTAGGGTTAAGGCAGATGGCATGGGTCTACGCTATCTTTCAAGATTTCCGTTGCGAGTTTATGTTTGCTAATTGGCCTTCATGGCCCTATCTATGTAAGACTTGACCTCGATGGTCTTTATTTGTGTAAGACGGTATGTATGCATGTAAGACTCTTATTATTCAGCTTCTGTGTGTTCAGTGAACATTGATCTATGGGATCACTGTACACATGCATTCGATGATCTTGACTTATGGGTCGGGGTCCCCACACAATTACACCACAGGTGCGTGAACTTGGCAAGAGAAGTCAATTCGGTGCTAAAACTTATGGCATACATTGAACCGGTGTCAAAACTTGGCTTGGACGTGCATCTACGGTGATAATCACGTTCTGTATACGCACATCGTGCTGACGAGACGCAGCAACATGGCATGGGACCCAATGTCAGTGACCGGAAGATGGGGATGGGCGTGTGACCTGATATCCTATTAAATATGCAATTATTATTCTAAAAAAATCTGTATTTATGCATTATTAACATATTCAAAAAATATACATTTATTTTTGGTTGTATTCACGCATTCAGATAAATATTCATGTATTCACTTTACTAGAAATATTATTACTTAATATATTGTTCTTGTAATTCTAAAATATATTCAAGCATTACTAGAAAAATAATTATATAATTTAAATATTAAATATGAATTTTAATCTTTCTTAGGGGAAATAGTATATATGAATTTTAATCATTTTTATATAATTTTAATCGTATTTAGTACCTCTCCGTTCCTAAATATAAGTCTTTTTAGATATTTCAATACGGACTACCTATGGATGTATATAGATATATTTTAGAGTGTAGATTCATCCATTTTGCTCTGCATGTAGTCCATGTTAAAATCTCTAAAATGGCTTATATTTAAAAACTGAGGAAGTATGAACTAAAAACACTATCACGGTAATAATGGGTCGCGGTCACTGGAGACCATTTAAGCCCCATGTGGGTCATTAGGTTTTTGGCTGCCAAATTTGGATCACCAGGCGTAGCTATCACAACAAGTAAACAAGCTCGACTTGTCTGGGTGGCTAGTAACCTCGGCTTGTTAGGATGAGATCGCGTGTTTGAACCCTTGACTTTTGCATATTCGTTTCCTCTTTGTACTGTTTCCAGCCGGGTGGGACTTGCTGGGTTTTTTTAAGGAAAAAAATCAAGGGGCTCTTTTGTGATAAAAAATATTCCAGGGTGTTTTTTTGCAAAAACCCAGATCACACACCCATCCCCGCCTTTCAAGTCACTGACCGTGGGCCCTACGCCACGTTGGCGCGCTTCGTCAGAATGCTGAGCGTATACCAACGTGATTAGCACCGTAGATGCACGTCCAAGCTAAGTTATATCACCAGTTTAATGTATGACGCAAGTTTTAGCACCAAACTGATTTTTCTTGTCAAATTCAAACACTCGTGGTGTAATTGACTATTTTCTAAACCACGCGCGGTTCCCGCCTAGCTCTGTGCCGGAGGGAGACTGTCACGCGAGCCCGACCGGCCCGGCGCCGTGCGGTGGACACGTCGCGCCTGGAGCGCCGAGGGGGTACGCTCGGCGGACGGACGGATATAGACGCGACGCCGTTGCCCCGCGACCGAAGGAGGAGAACAGTGCACGGGCGCAGGCGCCCGTGGCAGAGCTCGGGGCGATTGGTTGGGCGGGGTTGGTGTGCCTCCCTTCCCTGACGCCCGCGCGCGCTGCGCTGGCGCGCGGTCTCTCGTAGACACGTACCGCGCCGAGGTACAACACCAATGCACTCTCCTGCAACCCTCCCAGCCAGTTGGAACCGGCTGGGCTCTGGCGTCGTACGTCTGCGCGCGCCAGCGGCGGTGGCGCTACGCCGGATTGGACGGCACGGGGGCGTGGAGTACGTGCGTGCGTGAGAGCGTATTCCATTCCCTGACCGCGTGCGGGCTTTTTTCCCGTCCGCGCGAGTAGGTACGCAAGTGGAACTGTGGAAGTGCGTCGACCACCGTCCACAACTGAGACGGATGGGACATGCATGGGAGCGTTAATGGCAGGTACGTATATCAGTATGAGGATTGGGCAACCCTGCTCTTTGCTTTGTTGAGACCACGTTCATCTTTCTTCTGTGTGTACGTGACTTTAGTCTCGTAAGGCCAACTCACCGCATCATCCCAAACGGATGTCTCTTTCGTCTGTTTTTTGTCTATTTGTGAATGGCAATGGAGCCACATCCGTACGGATTTCTGGATGCGCTAGTCGTGTGTCCAACACACAATCACATTTCGACCACATCTCGTCCGTTCAAGATCAACATGCAGCAAATAGTTCAAAGCAAACATAGCAAAATAGTTCCACATTCGAGATAGTATTATTACAACCAAATGCAAATAAACACAATATCGAATACTCTTACAACCCAATCGAAATTTGTTTTAATGAAAAAAAAATAAACCGATAGATCTACCGGTTGCCAATATGAGTCTACATGTGCTCAATCAAGTCATTCTGAAACTGGACATGAGTATGCCAATAACGCAGTTCACGATGAAAATGGACAAACTGTTCGAAGGTTGCAGGAGGTGCCTGCTCAGGCTCAACATTTTCACCCTGAAAATCAAACCCATGGTCGTAGATGCTATCATCACGCTCATCATCCACGATCATATTATGCAGGATCACACAAGCAGTCTTCACCTTCCAAATCTTCTGCGTGCTCCATGTCAATGCAGGGTTTCGAGGGATACCCCATCAAGACTGAAGCACACCGAAAGCACGCTCCACATCCTTCCTAGCACTCTCATGCATTTGGGCAAACCTCTGTCTCTTCTCTCCTTGTGGATCGGATATGGTCTTCACAAGAGTGGACCACTGAGGATAGATACCATCAGCTAGATAATATCCCTTGTTGTACTGGTGGCCATTGACCTCAAAGTTGACCTCCAGGGAGTGGCCTTCTGCAAGCCTTGCAAACAATGGAGAATGTTGGAGAACACTTATATCATTATGAGAACCAGCCATGCCGAAGAAAAATGCCATATCCACAGATCTTGTGAAACCACCGCTTCAAGTATGACAGTGATACCTTTCAAATGCCCTTTGTACCGCCCCTGCCAAGCAAATGAACAGTTTTTTCACTTCCAGTGCATACAATCGATATTAACAAGCATGCCCAGAAAGCCCCTCTCGGCATTGATCGCCAACAACCTCTCTGTATCAGCGGCATTTGGCTCTCTCAGGTACTCAGGGCCGAACACTGCCACCACGGCCTTGCAGAAACTATACATTGAGAGGAGACATGTGGACTCACTCATACGCACATGCTCATCCACAACATCACTGGGAATTCCATATGCAAGCATGCGAATAGCCGCGGTGCATTTCTGGTAAGAAGAGAAGCCAAGCTTGCCAAGGGCATCCTCCTTGCACTCAAAGTACGGGTCATATGCTACCACTCCTTCCCGAATACGATTGAACACATGCCTCGACATACGGAAGCAACAGCGAATTTGTGTGCTTTGAAGAGTGCGCTATTCTCAAAGTAATCGGCATAGAGAAGGGTGTGGCCTTTATCAATATTGCGGTTCAAGGCCGGAGCATAGCCGGGAATTGATCCCCTGAACTGAGGCCGCATCCTACTAATGTGGTCGTGAACGACCAATGCAGCCACCACAAGCTCTTCATCACTGAGGACGAATCATCCGATTAACAAATGAAGTTGTGAAAGAAAAGCTCATCGCCGCTATCCATAATACCTTGTGAGCAAATTGTCGAACACCTTGCGGCCGAGGTGGAGACGCGGCCGGAAAGATCAAGTCTAGTACGGGAAGCGAGGTTGGTGTTGGTGGGCGTGCGCCCTGCAGCAATGCAGCGCCTGTCGGAAGTTGTTGGGGTCGATGGTCGGCGCCGGCGGCCGTAGCTTCTCTCCCATCGACAACAAGGAACCACGAACGCCGGCGAAAAGCTCTACGAAACGCGGGCGTGGGCCGGCTATGACATGGCTTGGTTGTGGGGCGGTCGGCCTTGATGGAAGGCGACGCGTTCGGGAACGGGGTGGCGGCCACGATGGCGGGGGCGGTGGGTGGAGGGCGGAGGGGAAGGACAGGGTTAGGAAAATGGATGTGTCTCCGACGGGCGGGCCGCGGGGAGGACAAGGACGCGCGTCCCTCCCGTCCGCGCGTGTCCGTTCGACCGCAAAAGCGGCTCAAAGTTGGGTCGGGAATGGGTCGAAAGCGGACCAAAAACGGACATTGGTCCGTTTGCTCCCGCGCGTTGGGCGGCATGTTCTCTCCGTTTATCCCCAAACGGACGAGGCCAGACCATTTGGGGTCACGCGTTGGAGTTGTCCTACGCATGACCCGGACGTCCGTTTCGTCCGGATTTTATCTGTTTGGAGGTGGCAAACGGACACGCCCGTCAGCTTGCGGTCGTGCGGCCGTCGGTGCGCCCAACCGATCCAGCGCACCCCAAAGTGTCCGTGTTTTTGGACTTAAATTTAGGCCCCAAAATAACCCAAATAAACGTTGCAAATAATAAAAAAACACAAATATAAACATCAAAATGTCAACACGTCCACAGTAGGCAAGTTCAACTCAGTTCTTAATTAAACTAATAAAACTTAAAAGACATGAAATACAGTAGATGGCCCGTCGCCGGTGAGGTCAATGTCGTCTTCAGAAGCCGTCGTCCTACTCGTCGTCTTCGCCGGTGACATCGATGTATGGAGGTGGTTGCGAAAGGTGGGCTGGCGGCCCCTGCTAGACCGGAGGCGCTTGCAGCGCCTACACCACCTCCTCTCGTTGCTCCTGTTCCTGCTCCGATGACTACGGTGGCGTGGGCGGCCATGGGTCCACACCCAGCCAGTCGGCCATCTCCGGCGCCGTGGACGACCAGGTCCACCGTTGTCCCACCAGAGGCGGGTTCCAAGCGGCAATGGGCGGCTCCTCCACCACCTCCTCCCGCACCTCCTCAATGACCACGTCGGCCATCTCCAGCTCTCGGATGGCCACGTCGCCGTCCACTGAGAGGGCCAATTGGGTCTCCATGCCCTCCCATTGGTGCTCGTTGTGGGTGTTCTTGGAGTCCTCCATGACATGGCTCACGAGCTCGGCCTCCTCCTCTTCGTTCATGGGAGATGGTTGTCGGTGTCAAATCCGGCATATCTTGTAGTAGGGGTCCTAAGCTAGGCGTCTTGGAGCGATGGTAACATGGACACATGATTTTAACCAGGTTCGGGCTCTCTTGAAGAGATAATACCCTACGTCCTGCTTTTGATTGTATTGATATGGGGGATAGTACAGAGTACATGTATCTACCACGAGATTATGAGATGTAATATAATGATCTATTGACTAGCCTGGCCTCGGTTTATATATGCATCGTAGGCCTAGGGTTTAGAGGAGTCCTTGTCTTGTGTGCCAAGTCTTGTGGAATCCTCCTTGTATTCGGCATGGGCTGCCCGAAGTGGCCCATTAGTGAATCATCACGGGGGTCCTCGGCCCGACCCACTAGTCGGGAGACGACGTGGTGAGTACCCCCTAGTCCAGGACACCGTCAGTAGCCCCCTGAACCGGTCTTCAAGTTGGGGACGCTCCTCGGTTCTTCCGAACAGTTCTTTGTCTTCGGTCGTCGGCCTTGGAAACTGGTTCAACACATCTTCCCATCTTTGATCTTGAGGATCGCCGAGCTGAATCCAAAGAGTTCACACATCGGGCATCCGAGGAGCCCCTTTAAGTGCTCGGCCTTTATCAATGCCTTTGTAATGTTTACGCCATACTTCGGGGTCGAAGTGTTTCCCGTGCGGCGGTGTCCTCTTGCATCCGAGCTCCAACACTGATCGGCATCTGAGTGCCAATGACGGACTACGCCCGAGCTCCAACACTGATCGGCATCTGAGTGCCAATGACGGACTGCGTCCGAGCTCCAACGCCGGATTGTGTCCGAGCTCCAACGCCGGATTGTGTCCGAGCTCCAACGCTGGTCAGCATCCGAGGTGTCATAAATTACCTCGGTCTCTGAAAATTTGAAGGACTTCATCCGAGCTTAAATGCCGGAATAGTCTTTTATGGAGCCAGCCATTCACATCCGAGCTTTTATGCCGGACTGCTTCTGAGGCGTCTCCGATCTTGAGCTTTACGCCGGACTGCTTCCGAGCTCCAACGCCGGACTGCATACGAGCTCCAATGATGATCAGCGTCCGAGGTATCATAAACTACCTTGGACCTTAAAAATTAAAAGAATTCATCCGAGCTTAATGTCATAAATGCTCTCTATGGAGCGAGACACTTGCGCCCGAGCTTTATGCCGGACTACTTCCGAGGTGGTGCACCACCCCGACCGTTGGCTGATTTTTTGTGGATATTTTCGATTGGTGCAATTTATTCTCTGTCGAGATATATAGCCAGTAGCCCTCAAGGTGTGTGTCGGTCTAAAACCCGAGATGCACCTGAAGGATGACATAAAACCGCTGATCCCAGTAGCCCCTGAGACTCAGGTCGATTCGCAAAATCGGCCTGAGGATCAAACTCCTAGCTTGGCAGCATACTTCGGAACACAAAAGCGGTGTGCACAGACCTCGAGACTCAGGTTGGGTGCGGCCGACCAACACAAGGACCATAATCTCCTCGGAAACTGTATTGCACTGAAATTTTCTGCATTGAATTGTCAATGCAGTAGCCCCCGAGACTTGGGTTGGGCAATATGGCCGACCCTAGGATCGTATCTCCTCGGGAACTAGTTCAACCGTCATGTACGTTTTGACAACGCCGAGGTGGAGTTCGGCAGGAAAGATGCCGAACCGTAGTTCGGAAAAGAGTTTCCGGGCAAGACCATCACGCCGAACACCTCAACCAAGAGGATGTCCCGCTTCCTGAAAGGAAAATATAAAATAGGTTAAAGAAGTTATAAGCACAAAAAACCAAAAAACTTATGTGAAAACTGTACGTCTCAATTGAATCAAGTTTTTTGGTGCCAATACGAAATTGGTCTTAAAATTGTGCTTTCGTCGTGCTTTAACATGACACGTCCGATCTCTAGACTTCAGGTGGGTCAGCCTTCGGCTTCAAACTCCCTATCCCGAAGGCGGAGTGTTTCTCATGCCAGTTTCTCAGGCGAGCGGCTTTAAAGAGAAACCAGGCTACCCGGCTATTGACCAAGCACTCGAGTCGAGAAAGGAGTGGTAGAAAAAGACTTTGCAACGACTAAGAAGAAAACATTTATTATAAAACGGCTCATACAAATTTAAGAGCCCCCAAGTGACCTGGGTAAAAGAATTTTATGTATAATGATTGTATGTACCGAAGTACTTATATCATATATGTGTTCGCCCGAACTTTAAACGCGTCTTAACCGACCGTCGGCTTCTCCCTATTCGGCCAAGGGCCGAAAAGTGTTATCTACTACGCGATCCGAGGATATCGGAGGTGTTTCGAATAACCAGGCAATCAGGCCATTAGGCTATAACAGACAAAGCGCGCCCAGGGAACTTATGCTATATTACTATTTAACGTAAGAAGCATCTTCAAAGAAAATAGTTCCGCCAACGGTTCCTTTCTTTGGGTTCTCATGATTACCATGAGGGGTGTGCAATAGATTTATGTATCCTTGTCTTCCGTCGTGGCCGACCATAGTTGAAAACAGTAAGAGCGCTAGCTTTCGGCTTCACCCGTCTGAGGTACGAGTTCGGATGACCCGATCATAACAATCGCAGAGGTGCTCCCTTTACTCCCTAGCCGAACAATCGGGAACGTAAGGGTAAGCACAGGAGCAAGGCAACCCAGCTTTGCGGAACACTTAAGTCAACATGATGCATATATTGGCGTAAACACGAACAAGGAAGGGTGTGATACATTAATAATCATATGCAAGAGGAATGGCTTCATAAAGGAAGCCCCCAAGTAAACGACGTATTTGAATTTGTTTGTAACAAACAAAGTTTTGACAAAGAAAGTTTTTCGCAAACAATTTTTTGTCAAAAAAGTATAATGCTTGGTCGAACCGAACAAAATTTAAAACTGAAAGTTTTTGAGCATGAAAGCGACTTAGCTGGTTAATGTGCTCATGACATGTGTCGAGCTTGTAGTGGGTCAAGGTCCCAACCCCCAAGCCGGTTGCGAGGTAGCCGAAGAAGAGCTCGGCTTGATGACGTGACAACACAACACTTCCGAAGGCCGAGGAGAAACCCCCGGTCCAGTCGAGCGGACGGAGTAGTTCGGCAGCGTGACGGCGAAGCCCCCATGTCCGTCGGCCATGTCGACGACACAATTGGGTTGATGGAGGCGGGACAACGATGTACGCACGCCAAGGTGACCGCATGACACAGCCGAAGTCGATTACCTGTGCACACAATATAGTGCAAGCCAAGAGTAATAACAAATAAAGGTAATACTGTATTTTTTTTAAAATCTTCTACTTAGTTAATTTAAGTGAAGCAAATAAGTAAAGGAATATGGCCTGGGCGCCGAGGTGCCTGAACGAAGAGTTCGGCTTGACGAAGTGGCGACGCTGCACGGTCGATGTGGCGAGATGAAGTCCTCGTTCCAGTTAACATGACGAAGCTGTGATCGGCAGACGCCGAAGTCTCATGCTAGCCGAGGTGTTGAAGCAGGTCAGCTGGTGACACCGAAGTCCCCGGAGTAGGTTGATGAAGGGATGGCAAAGCCCCGGTATAGCCGAGGTGACGGAGCAGGTCGGCTGGAGACGCCGAAGTCTCAGGCCAGCTGAGGTGTTGAAGCAGGTCGGCTTGTGACGTCGAAGTCTCAGGCCATCCGAGGTGTCGAAGCAAGCCGGCTCGTGACGCCGAAGTCTCACGCCAGCCGAGGTGTTGAAGCAGGTCGGCTGGTGACCCCGAAGTCTCCGGAGCGGGTTGATGAGGAGATGACGAAGCCCCCAGTCTAGCCGAGGTGACGGGACAGATCGGTAAAATGACGCTAGAGCCCCATACCAGCCGACGTGTCAAAGTAGGTCGGCGTAGTGGACGTCAGCTTGAAAAAGTAACGACGCGGCGATGCCGACGTAGGTCGGAATTTGTGACGAGGTCAATGCTGGCTTGATGAAGCAAAGGAGCGCCCGACCCGTACAACCCGCGGATGACGAGGTTCGCTTGATGATTATTCGGCCCTCGCGATGCCGAACTCTTGGTCGGATGACCGAGATGATGAGAAAATTTCCTTCAAAAAGGACGTCCGACAACCCGTTCATGAAAAAGATGAACTCGGGTCGGATTCGTTTTCGCGCAGAAAATAGATTCGAAATTCGTTGTACTAATCGGATGTTTCCCGGAGTTTGGACGGTCGGATTGAGCTGAAATTTTGAGGGGTGATCGGTATGGGAATTCCGCAGCCGATGAACGGTTGGATCTTCCAAACGATGTTCGAGTTGGAAGCTGGACACATCGCCCTAAACTCATCCCGATTCCCGTCCAGATTCGACGGGGCTCCGGTATTTCGTAGATCGCCGAAGATTCCTCCATCGGAATACGACGACATTTTACGGGGTCATTAGAGACTCAATTCCGCACAGTTCCTCCAAAGCAATCGTCAAGGCGATGCTCGAGGAAGCGGGGACGATGAAACGAGTCGCTGTCCAGAAAAACTGCACGGTTGCTCGAGGACGATGTCAACATCGAGCCCCCGAGCTCCATGGATGATTTCTCGTGATCTTGATAGAGATCGGGGATGATGATGATGAAAGTATCCGTCCGATCTTGACGATTCGGCACGGAACGCAGTCCCCGGTCCAGCCGAGGTGACCAGTCGAGCCGGCGACGAAGATGCCGACATCGACAACAAAGCTCGGTTCCAACGCGTAGATCGCGCCGGAGACGATATAAATTCCCATCGCACCGCGGCAACTGCCAGCAGACTCTCAATGAAAACACCAATGTCGGTGTCAAATCCGGCATATCTCGTAGTAGGGGTCCTAAGCTAGGCGTCTTGGAGCGATGGTAACATGGACACAGGGTTTTACCCAGGTTCGGGCTCTCTTGAAGAGATAATACCCTACGTCCTGCCTTTGATTGTATTGATATGGGGGATAGTACAGAGTACATGTTTCTACCACGAGATTATGAGATGTAATATAATGATCTATTGACTAGCCTGGCCTCGGTTTATATATGCATCGTAGGCCTAGGGTTTAGAGGAGTTCTTGTCTTGTGCGCCAAGTCGTGTGGAATCCTCCTTGTATTCGGCATGGGCTGCCCGAAGTGGCCCATTAGTGAATCATCATGGGGGTCCTCGGCCCAACCCACTGGTCGTGAGATGACGTGGTGAGTACCCCCTAGTTCAGGACACCGTCAGTGGTCGTGGCGGGGACAGGGACGACAATGGCGTCGGCGTGAGGCCGCGCACACACCTACGCTCTCAGCACGAGCAGGACACGTGCAGCACAGGCTAGGAGGACTGATACGTCTCCAACGTATCTATAATTTTTGATTATTCCATGCTATAATACTATCATTCTAGGATACTTTTTGGGCATTTATTTGCTGATTCATATATTTTTGAGCACTAACCTATTAACCCAGTGCCAAATGCCAGTTGTTGTTTTCTGCATGTTTTTTGCATTTCAGGTTTACAGTACCAAACAAAGTCCAATTACCCCGAAACTTCTTTATGATTTTTTCTGGACCAAAAGAATACCTGGAAGCTTCGGGAGAAGACCGGAGGCCGCACAAAGGCCCCACAAGCCAACAGGGCGCTGATGTCTACTACGCAACTTTATTCTTGTAGACTTTGTTGGGCCTCCAAGCGCAGAGTTTTGTAGGACAGTAGGAATTTTCCCTCAAGTGGATGACCTAAGGTTTATCAATCCGTGGGAGGTGTAGCATGAAGATGGTTTCTCTCAAACAAATACAAGAAATCTCTTGTGTCCCCAACACACCCAATATAATGGCAAATTGTATAGGTGCACTAGTTCGGCGAAGATATGGTGATACAAGTGCAATGTGGATGGTAGATATAGGTTTTTGTAATCTGAAAATATAAAAACACCAAGGTAGCAAGTAACAAAAGGGAGCACAAACGGTATTGCAATGCTTGAAAACAAGGCCTAGGGTCCGTACTTTCACTAGTGCAATCTCTCAACAATGCTAATATAATTGGATCACATAACCATCCCTCAATGTGCAACGAAGAATCACTCCAAAGTTCTTATCTAGCGGAGAACATAAGAAGAAATTGTTTGTAGGGTACGAAACCACCTTAAAGTTATCCTTTCCGATCGATCTATCCAAGAGTTTGTACTAAAATAACATCAAGTTATCCTTTCCGATTGATCTATCTAAGAGTGCGTACTATAATAACACCATATGATACGCATCAACCAACTCTAATGTCACCTAGATACTCCAATGTCACCACAAGTATCCATGAGTTAATTATACGATACGCATTAAACAATTTCAGATTCATAATACTCAATCCAACACAAAGAACCTCAAAGAGTGTCCCAAGATTTATATCGAAGAACAAGGCATGAAAACGTGCAATCAACCCCTATGCGTAGACCCCCAAGGTCACCGGAATCCTCAAGTTGACGCCATAACATATATCAAGTGAATCACTTGACTACCCCAATGTCACTACGGGTATCCGCATGCAAGACATACATCAAGTGCTCTCAAAGCCATAAAAATATTCAATCCGATAATAACAAAATCTCAAAGGGAAAACTCAATTCATCACAACAAGATACAGAGGGGAAAACACCATATGATCCAACTATATTAACAAATCCCGTGATACATCAAGATCGTGCCATCTCAAGAACACGAGAGAGAGAGATTAAACACATAGCTACTGGTGCAAACCGTCAGCCCCAAGGTTGATTACTCACACATTATCATGGTGAGAAAGAGAGAGTTGTTGATGGAGAGGTGCATTCCCAAAGAGATGGAGGCGATGGCAGCCACGGCGCCGGCGACGAGCGGCGGCGGTGGTGACAGCGGCGGCCCCTTGCCCCCCTTCTTCCTTGGTCTTGGTGCTGCAATGGACGAGCCTCTCCCCTTCTTGGCGGCTGCCAAGGGAGAGGCAAATTCTTGGCTTTTGGTGGCTCTCTCGAAATTAGGGTTTTTCTCTCCTTATATGTGCCTCTGTGGTGCTCTATGGCCCTCCGATGGATGGACCCTTGATCCAATGGCTCTTGGGAACCTCTAGAACCTTCCTAGGGACTCCTCAAAGCCCTCATGAGTCCCCAAAGTCATGGCTTGGCCAAATACATCAGATATGGTAAGAGTTGGACCCAATCATGTCATCAATTCTCGTAATCTCGTAATCACATATTTTCCTCCAGTAAAACGGGTCTACAGATCGCATGCGAACTCCGTTTTGGACGAATTTGGAGTCCAGAATCAATGCCATAAAATTTCCCACACTTTCCTAGTTTTAGATTGTTCCATTTGACGCCGTCTTCGGGGGTCAAACTGACGATCTCTAAAAACTGTTTGTGGTCAGATTTCAGGAAAGTCTCTAAAGGCTCCTTTTGCGTTTTTTCGACAATTTTCAATTAATTCATACACATCAAAATGTGAAACAAGAACTTGTGCACTTTTGCAACCATTAATAGGTTAGTCCCAATAAATCATAAAACCATAGTAAAAACATAGGCAAATATGACATGAATACTTCATAAATTATCGATACGTTGGAGACGTATCAGGCGCGCCCGGGGGGTCGACGCGTCCTGTTAGCTTGTGCCCCCCCCCCCCCCCGATGCCTCCAGCTCTGATCTATAGCCAATAAATTCACATATATTCCAAAAACCGTAGGGGAGCTCCAGAAACAATTTTTCACCACCGCAAGTCTTTGTTTCGCCGCGATTTTATCTGAAGGCCTTTTCCGGTGCCCTGCCGGAGGGGGGATCGATCACGGAGGGCCTCTTCATCATCCTTGCTGCTCCCATGGTGATGTGTGAGTAGTCCACCACAGACTTACGGGTCCATAGCTAGTACCTAGATGGCTTCTTCTCTCTCTTTGATCTTCAATACAAAGTTCACCACGATCTTCGTAGTGATCTATTGGATGTAATCTTCTTTTGCGGTGTGTTTGTTGGGATCTAATGAATTGTGGGTTTATGTTCAGATTATTTATGATAAAAGATTTGAGTCATCTCTGAATACTTATTTGATTCTTATTTGCATGATCATCATAGCTTCGTAAATCTCTCCGATCTATCAGTTTAGTTTGGCCAACTAGATTGGTTTATCTTCAGTGAGAGGGGTGCATTGTAGTGGGTTCAATCTTGCGGTGCTCTATATCCCAGTGACAAATTAGGGGACAAGACACGTATTTTTATTGCTACCACTAAGGATAAAACGATGGGGTTCATTCATATTAATTGAGTTTACTTTGTCTACATCATGTCATCGTTCTCCAAGCCTTACTCTGTTTGCATGAACTTAATACCTGGAGAGGCAAGCATAGAAGCGCTCTCGAGGTGGAGTAATAGTAGTAGATGCAGGCAGGAGTCGGTCCACATGTTTATGAATGTGATGCCTATATACGCATAATCATTACCGTCAATAAATATTGCATAACTATGCGCTCTTCTATCAATTGCCCAAAAGTAATTTGTTTACCCACCGTTTGTTTTATTTAAGAGAGAAGCCTCGAGCGAACACTATGGCCCCCAGTCTATTCACATATATATTTACAAATGCTATTATTTTCTTGCTGTTATTTATTTAGTTTTTATTCATTTACAATTTACAATTATCAACTATCATCTACCCTACTCATTTGCTTCCATGTAACGAGTTCAAGGGGATTGGCAGAAGACGGGAGTTGTGTGGTCCTCCTATTGGTTTGATAACCTTTTTCTCACTTAGGGAAATACTTATCTATACTGTGTTGCATCATCCCCTCCTCTTCGGGCAAAAACCCAACGCAGATCACAAGTATTAGGAAGGATTTCTGGCGCCATTGCCAGGGAGTATCACCAACTTACTATCAAGTACCTTCTCACAAATTATCATTCACTTGTTCTACTTTTTATTTGATGTTATAATTTGCTTGCTATAAAAGTCAAAAATACAAAAATATTTATCTTTGCTAGTTTACTTGTTTGCTTCCTTTACTTACTAGTTTACTTGCTTCGCTTGTTACTTTGCTTGCTTGGTCACCATGTCTCAAGATAATACCAAGTTGTGTGACTTCTCAAATACTAATAAGAATGATTTTATTAGTACTCCTATACCACCCTCCAGTAGTGCGGAGTATTATAATATTAATGCTGCATTGCTAAATCTTGTGATGAAAAAACAATTTTTTGGAAGTCCTAATGAGGATCCGGCTATGCATCTCAATACCTTTGTTGAATTATGTGATATGCAAAAGAAAAAGTATATTGATAATTATGTGGTCAAATTAAAATTATTTCCTCTTTCACCAAGAGATAAAGCTAAGGCTTGGTTTTCATCTTTACCTCGTAATAGTATTGTAACACGGGATAAATGTAAAGAAGCTTTCATTACCAAGTATTTTCCTCCTACTAAGATCATCTCCCTTAGGAATCAAATTATGAATTTTAAAAAAAATGAACATGAACATGTTGAACAATCTTGGGAGAGTATGAAATTGATGATTAAAATTGCCCAACTCATGGCTTGAACTTATGGATGATCATACAAAATTTCTATGCTGGACTAAACTTTGTGTCTAGAAATCTTTTAGATTCTGCTGCAGGTGGTACCTTCATGGAGGTGACATTAGGAGAGGCCACCAAACTTCTGGACAACATCATGACAAATTATTCTCAATGGCATACCGAGAGAGCTCCAACTGATAAGAAGGTAAATTCTGTCGAAAAAATCACTACTTTGAGTGAAAAAGTGGATGCGCTTATGAAAATGGTTGCTAGTGAAAATGCTCATGTTGATCCCAATGATGTGCCTTTGTCTACCTTGATTGAACAAAATGATGATGATATTGATGTGAATTTTACCTCGCGAAATAATTTCAACAACAATGCTTATAGATGAAATTTCAATACTAGACCGTATCCCGGTAGTTCCTCTAATAATTATGGAAATTCTTCTACAAATAATAATAGGATACTCTCTGATCTTGAAAACACCATTAAAGAATGTATTAGTTCTCAAAATATTTTTAATACTATGGTAGAAGAAAAGCTGCATAAAGTTGACGATTTGGCTAGGAACATGGATAGAATTGCTCTTGACGTGGAAACTCTTAAAAATAAAACTTTGCCACCCAAGCATGATATTAATGAAACTATTAGATCTGTCCAAATATATATTAATGAGAGTAAGGAGAGGACCGCGAGGTTGAGAGCCAAACGAGAATCCTTAGAAAAGGCTCTTCCACCCGGTTTTTACCGTAATCATGATGAAGATCTTAAACTGATTGGTACTTCTCCTATTGATTCTTTGTTTACTACTCTGAAAGTAGATGATAATGGGACTGGAGATGAGTCAACTTTAGGTAGAAGGCATCCCTTTTATTCGGAGGGTGATGATTCTAATGAAAAAATTGAAAAAGTGGGTTTGGAGAGGTCAAAACTTTAACTAGTAATGTGCCCACTATCTTGGATTACAAGGACTTTAATTATGAAAGTTGCTATTTAATAGAATGAATTTCCTTGTTGCAATCCATGATTAGCTCACCCAATGCTCATGAACAAAATAATGCTTTTACTAAACATATAGTAGAAGCAATGATAAAAGCTTATGATGAGAAACTTGAACTAGAAGTTTCTATTCCTAGAAAATTACATGATGAATGCGAACTTACTATCAAAATAAAGATTAAAGAATATGAATGTAATGCTTTGTATGACCTTGGTGCTAGTATTTCAACAACACCTAAAACTCTTTATGATGTGCTAGCTCTCACCGATATTCAAGATTATCCCCTTAACATGCATCTTGCGGATTCTACCATTAAGAAACCTTTAGGTAGAATAAATAATGTGCTTATTATTGAAAATAGAAATTATGTTCCTCTAGATTTCATTGTTCTTGATATTGAATGCAATCCGTCTTGTCCAATTATACTTGGAAGACCTTTCTTACGAACTATAGGTGCCATTATTGATATGAAAGAGGGAAATATAAGATTCCAACTCCCATTAAAGAAAAGAATGGAACACTTCCCTAGGAAGATAATTAAACCACCTTATGGTTCTATAATGAGGGATACTTATGGACTAATCATTAAATATGATATCACTTGATACTATGCATTATGCCTAGCTAGGGGCGTAAAATAATAGCGCTAGTTGGGAAGCAACCCAATAGTTATCTTTAAATTTTTGTTTTTCCTTTCTATTTGTGTTTGATAACATGATTATTTACTCTTTAATTATTGTGTTTTTATTTTTAAATTAGTGGTTTTGCCAAGTAAAGCTTTGGGATGACTTGCATGATGAGTATAATTGATATGGTCCAAAAACAGAATCTTTAGCGTCCAATGCATAATTTCTCTGATTTTACCGGAACGTCTTTTTGCTCTGAATTTCCTATACAGTATTGCTATACAAATTCCACACGACTTCCTAATTTTTAAGAATTTTTAGAATTAAAGAAGGATAGTTTCTTTATAGATCATTACAGACTGTTCTGTTTTAGACATATTCTTTGCTTGCATAGTTTGCTTGTTTTGATGATGCTACGGGTTGTATCGGGGGGGGGGGGGTATAAGCCATGGAGAAGTTAGAATACAATACCTATTATGCAATAATAAAAATATGAATCAATTTATAACATTGCCTAAAGTATTTGATATGTTTATTGTACTAATGGATCTCACGAAGTTTTGTTGAGTTTTGTGTGCTGAAGTTTTCAAGTTTTGGATGTTATCACGATGGATGAAGGAACAAGGAGTGGCAAGAGCCTAAGCTTGGGGATTCCGAAGGCACCCCAAGTCAAATTATAGGAATACTCAACTGTCTAAGCTTGGGTATGCCCCGGAAGGCATCCCGTCTTTCGTCTCAATCCATCGGTATGTCACTTGGAGCTATATTTTTATTCATCACATGATATGAGTTTTGCTTGGAGCGTTGTTTGCTTTTGTTTGTTTTTGTCTTAGTTTGACACAATCATTGTTTGTTGGACACACCTATTTGAGAGAGACACACCTTCACCATGATTTGTTAGAATACTCTATGTGCTTCACTTATATCTTTTGAGCTTGGCAGTTGCTCTAGTGCTTCACTTATATCTTTTTGAGCACGGTGGTGTAAAGATTTTATAGAAATAATTGCACTCTCGTTCTTCACTTATATTTTTTTGAGAGTTAATGAATAGTTACGGTAATTTCATGGGTTATAAGACTAGTCCAAAAATAATAGTTAAAACCGTCATGTAGCACATAAAAGAGAAACCGTGGGTTAATAATATTGATGTGGTAATGTGAAAGGGTGTGAGTGCATGGTTGTCGGTCCGTAGGAGTATCGATATTAAAAATTTCTTAATTTCCCATTTGTCTAAATATTGGTTATGGCATGGTGACGATGTGTGAGCATTATTATTCCTCGGTGAAATCCTAGTGTTGTTTTGATTCGGAGGCGCGCGATGGTTAACTCCTCCCAACCTCCTCCCTAGGGGCATGCAAGTAGTACTTTGCTTCGGGAAAGCTAATAAAACTTTGTAATAAGTATATGAGTTCTTTATGACTAATGTGAATCCATGGACATACGCACTCTCACCTCCTCATATTTTGCTAGCCTCTCCGGTACCGTGCATTGCCCATTCTCACTTCGAGATTGGTGCGAACTTCGCTGGTGCATCCAAACCCCGCGGCATGATACACTCTGTTGCACATAAGCCTCCTTATATCTTCCTCAAAACAGCCACCATACCTACCATCAAGGTATTTCCATAGACATTCTGAGATATATTGCCATGCAACTTCCACCGTCACATCATATGACTAGTTCACTCATCGTTATATTGCTTTGCACGATCATGTAGCTGACATAGTATTTGTGGCGAAGCCACCGTTCATCATTATCATACATGCTACGCTAGATCATTGCACATCCTGGTACACTACCAGAGGCATTCATATTGAGTCATATTGTTTCATAGTTTTTCATGTTGAGTTGTAAGTAAATAAAAGTGTGATGATCGTCATTATTAGGGCACTGTCTCAGTGAGGAACAAAGAAAAGAAATAGAAAAAAGAGAAAAAGAGAAAAAGAAAGAAAGAAAAAAAAGAAAAAAAGAAAAAAAGAGAAAAGAAATAAGAGAAATAAAAATAAAATAAATGAGAGAAAAGAGAGAAGGGATATTGCTACTACCTCTTCTTCCACACTTGTGCGTCAAAGTAGCACCATGTTTTTCATATAGAGAGTCTCATGTTTTGTCACTTCCATATGCTAGTGGGAATTTTCATTATAGAACTTGGCTTGTATATTACGACGATGGGCTTCCTAAAATGCCCGAGGTCTTTGTGAGCAAGCAAGTTGGATGCACACCCACTTAGCTTCATTTGAGCTTTCATACAATTATAGCTCTAGTGCATCCATTGCATGGCAATCCCTATTCCTCGCATTGATATCTATTGATGGGCATATCCATAGCCCGTTGATATGCCTAGTTGATGCGAGACTTTCTTCTCCACTTTTACCCCTTTGATATCTACCACTATATTCTATTCCACCTATATGTTATGTCCATTGTTCACGCTCATGTATTGCATGAAGAATAAAAAGCTGACGCGTTAAAAAGTACGATCCAATTGCCTGACTTGGACACCGTGGTGCTTGACATTTGTATTAATGTGATGAAGACGGAGTCATGCCTTACTAATATGATTAAATGAATGGGTGTAAACATTCTTTGAGGATCGTATATTTCAAAAGATTCATGATTTTGTTACTTCTGATTATAAATATTACTTTGTTTATGTTTATTAATTCATCGTTTCGCAACAAGCATACATGCAAGATATTACATGTTGGGTAGCATGTCACATCAAAAATTCTGATTTTATCATTTACCTACTCAAGGACGAGCATGAATTAAACTTGGGGATGTTGATATGTCTCCAACGTATCTATAATTTTTGATTGTTCCATGCTATAATATTATAATCCTAGGATAGTTTTTGGGCATTTATTTGTTGATTCATATTATTTTTGAGCACTAACCTATTAACCCAGTGCCAAGTGCCAGTTGCTGTTATCTGCATGTTTTTGGCTTTTCTGGTTTACAGTACCAAACGAAGTCCAATTGCCCCGAAACTGTTTTATGATTTTTTCTGGACCAAAAGAATACCTGCAAGCTTCGGGGGAAGACCGGAGGCCGCACGGGGGCCCCACAAGCCAACAGCGCATGCCCAGGGGGTGGTCGCGCCATGTTAGCTTGTGGCCGCCCCCCGGCTCTCGTGACCCCGTACCCTAGCCTATAAATTCACATATAATTGATACTTGTGATCTACATTGGGTTTTACATAAAGAGGAACGGGTAATTGCAGCACAAAGTGGGTAAGTATTTCCCTCCGTTATGAAACCAAGGTTTAAAACCAATAGGAATATCAATCCACAACCGTCTTCAGCGGCTGCACACAAAAGAGCAAACAACTTGCACCCAACGCGGGCAAGAGGGTTGTCAATCCCCTTGATCTCGTTATTTGCAAGCAAATGAGTTGTGTAGATAATTGTAGATAATTGTAAATTGCAAAATAAAATAAAAGGCAAATAAAGGCAGCAAGGTAATAGTAGCGTTTGTAAATTTATAAGTGAATAGACCCGGGGGCCACATTTTTCCCTAGCGGCATCTCTCATGTAGGCAGCATACAGTGGGTAACAAATTACTGTTGGGCAATTGATAGAAAAGCGGATAGTTATGCGATTTTCACGGCAATGATCATGTGTATATAGGCATCACATCCATAAAAAAATAGGCTGACTCCTGCCTACACCTATTACTATTACTCCACTCATCGACCGCTATCCAGCATGCATCTAGAGTATTAAGTAAAACATAGTAATGCATGGAGAACGATGATGTGATGTAGACAAAGTAACTTCAAGCAATATGAATAAAGCCCATCGTGTTATCCTTAGTAGCAACAACACAAAGACCAACTTGTCCCCTTCCGTCACTGGGATATAGAAACTCGTCAGGTTGAACCTACCACAATGCACCTCTCTCACTGAAGATAGATCAATCTACTTGGCCAAAGCACATCGATAGATCGGAGAGAATTACGAAGCTATAATGATCATGCAAATAAGAATCTTAATATTCATAGGTGACTCAAATACTTTTCATGAATAATCAGAACATAAACCCACAATTCATCGGATCCCAACAAACACACCGCACAATAGGATTACATCGGATAGATCAAAGCGAAGATGCGATGATCATTGTATTGAAGATCAAGAGATAGAGAGATTGCCATCTAAGTACTAGCTACGGACCCGTAGGTCTATGGTGAACTACTCACACATCATCATGAGGGCAGCAATGGTTATGAAGAGGCCCTCAGTGATCGATCCCCCCTTCGACAAGGTGCCGAAATGGAGCTCCAGATGGCCTCGGAATGGAACAGAGACTTGCGGTGGCGTAAAAAGGGTTTCGGGACTACCTCCAGGGTTTTTAGAATATATGAGAATTTATAGGACGGATGGGGCGCCGGGAGACGCCCGAGGGGGCCAGCACACATCACGGCGCAGCCAACCCCTTGGGCGCGCTCTGTTGCGTGTTGGTGCCCTCATGCGGCCTCAGGTCTCCTCCCGAAGCTTCCAGGTCTTCTTTTGGTCTAGAAAAAATCATCAAAAAGTTTCGTGGCAATTGGACTTTGTGTGGTACTGGAAACCTGAAAAGTAAAAAACACGCAGAAAACAGCAACTGGCACTGGGCAGTGGGTCAATAGGTTAGTGCTCAAAAATATTATTAATTGGTAAATAAAGACCCAAAAAGTATCCTAGAATGATAATATATCAGCATGGAACAATCAAAAATTATAGATACGTTGGAGACGTATCAAGCATCCCCAAGCTTAATTCTTGCTCGTCCTCGAGTAGGTAAATGATAAAAATAGAATTTTTGATGTGACATGCTATCCATTATGTATTCTTATGAATGTATGCTCACTGAGAAACGATGAATTAACAAATATTAACATAGCAATACTTATAAGGATAAGAAACAAAATCATCAATCTTTCAAAGTATACGATCCTCAAAGAATGTTTACCCCCCATTCATCTTATTATATTAGCAAGGCATGACTCCATCTTCACCACATTAATACAAATGTCAAGCACCACGGTGTCCAAGTCAGGCAATTGGATCGTACTTTTCAATATGCATCAACTTTTTATTCTTCACGCAATACATGAGCGTGAGCCATTGGACATAGCATTTAGGTGGAATAGAATATGGTGGTAGATATCAAAGGGGTAAAAAGTGGAGAAGATAGTCTCACATCAACTAGGCGTACCAACGGGCTATGGAGATGCCCATCGATAGATGTCAGTGCAAGGAGTAGGGATTACCATGCAAACGATGCACTAGAGCTATAAGTGTGTGAAAGATCAAATGAAGTTAAGTGGGGCGTGCATCCAACTTGCTTGCTCATGAAGACCTCGGGCATTTGAGGGAGCCCGTCATAGGAATATACAAGCCAAGTTTGTAATAATGAAAAAGTAATTTCCACTAGCATATGAAAATGACATAACATGAGACTCTCTATATGAGGAACAAGGTGACACTTTGAGGCACAAGTGTGGTGAGGAACAAGGTGACACTTTGAGGCCCAGGGGGGCCTGGCGCGCCCTCGTGGGTTGTGCCCACCTGGCAGGCCCCCTCCGGTAGTTTTCTGCTCTAGTATTTTTTTATTAAATACAAAAATAATCTCCGTAAAATTTCAGCTTCATTGGAGTTGTGCAGAATAGGTATCTCTGATGTGCTTTTCTTGGGTCCAGAATTCCAGCTGCCGGTATTCCCCCTCTTTGTGTAAACCTTGCATATTATGAGAGAAAAGGCATTAGAATCACTACCCAAAGCATTATTATTCAACAAAACAAAGTAAATAACAGTAGGAAATCATGATGCAAAATGGACGTATCAACTCCCCAAGCTTAGACCTCGCTTGTCCTCAAGCGAAAGCCGATATTGAAAAGCATGTCCACATGGTTTGAGAGAAAGGTGTCGATAAAAACAAAATACGGACATAGAAGCATCATGCTTATTAATATAACAGCAACAAACTCTATCATAAAAATTTATTTCAATACATTTTTATCATATAACTTCTCATGAACAAGTAACAATTCATCACAACATAGAAGTATGAAGCATAAACCTTATTGGGAACCAACAAACTATGTTCTCAGTCAACTTTGCAACTACAATTCATCATATTTTCATGAAGGGTCTCATGTCGGAGCCTTTTGGCAAGTCCACATACTCAACCATCATTTAGTCTTCTATGATTGCTAACACTCACGGCATACCCATGAACAAAAAGTTTCAACCGGACACGTAGGAAGATAGGGGCTTATAGTTTCGCCTCCCAACTTACTCACCTCAAGGGTGATGTCAACAATAATAACTCATGCCCACCCATATCCAACTTGATATATGTGCCTAGATCTTTCCTCACCACATGATGCTTGCAAAAAGAAAAAGTAAAAAGGAATAGGGAAGAATACTTTGACTCTTGCATAAAAGTAAAAGATAGGCCCTTCGCAGAGGGAATCAGAGGTTTTCATGCTCTTATTTGTTTGCATGCCCAATCCCTTAATGTAAAAGAACGTCACACTATATTGCCCCCTATGATAGCAACCTTTATTATGCAGTCCGTCGCTTTTATTGCTTTGCCATCATAAGTTCGTATAGCGCTCAATTTTCTCTTACACTAATTGATCAAACACTTTAGAAGCAATTTTTATTGCCTTATTGTACCGATGACAACTTACTTGAAGGATCTTACTCGATCCATAGGTAGGTATGGTGGACACTTAAAGAAGGAATTTGGGTTTGGGTTTTTGGATGCACAAGTAGTATTTCTACTTAGTGCGGAATTTTTTGCTAGCAAAGATATTGAGCAAGCACCACATGTTGAAGGATCTATGACAATATAACTTCTATGTGGATATGAACAAACATAAATCATTACGTTGTCTTCCTTGTCCAACGTCAACAATTTTGACATATAATATTTAATGGGGGCTCACAATCATAAAAGATGTCCAAGATAGTGTATTTGCATGTGAATCTTCTCTTCCCTTATTAATTCTTTCATGAATTGCATCATTGACCAATGCTATGTTTCTCAATCTCCAATAAATTTTACTACTTATACTTTTCCTTATGTGATGTCATTACTCACCATAAGATTAGCATATGATTCTTTTCATTTATTTTTCTTTTCCTTTATTTTGATTGCAACAAGAAAGTAGAGAGGCAAAAACTCAAACTAAACTTTATCATACAACTCTCACTCGATTACATAGATAGGTAGGCCACGGAACTAACACACGAAAATAGATCATGCTAAACTTTTATTCAACTAAAGCAAAGGGAAACTAAAGATCAAACTAAAATAGGTAAAGGTGAATAAACGTGGTGGTGATACGATACCGGGTCATCTCCCCCAAGCTTGGCTCAAGCCAAGGGGAGTGCCCATACCCGTGTGCTCAAGTCTTCTTCGGTGGTGGTGATGAAGAAGGTGGTGGTGATGAAGAAACCTTCTTCTTCAACTTATATTTAAGCATAAAATTTTCCTCCCTTAGATCATCATTCTCCAACTCAAGCTTTAATATCCTTTGGCATAAGGCCTCCTTGCTCTCCTGCTGAAAACGGGATGGGATAAATTGGACCTTAGGTTTGTATCTTCTAGGGAGGCTTGACTTCTTAAATTCCAGATGCATGTCTCCGGGTTGAGGCAATGGGTCATCCTCTTCCTCAGAGCTGTCATCTTTTGTTTCCTGCATGGTAGCATCTTCTTCCTCCTCCGAGGTCCATAGATAGGGGTAAATTTCTCTAAAGATTTTTGGGTCTGAAAGATAAGGATCAACATGGCTCTCCCCCTCCGAATCTTGAGACGACATATTTTCAGATCTGCCAGGGAAACAACACAAAACAAGAAGAGAGGATTTTTCTCCGATGCGGTCGTCAAAATAGTCGAGGGTGTATATAGAGAATTTTTATTCTTGGGAAACAAGTATATGGAAGGAAAACGGAGTCGGGAAGGCATCCGAGGTGGGCACAACCCACCAGGGCGCGCCCAGGGGTGCCTGGCGTGCCCTGGTGTATCGTGCTCACCTCAATCACCTTCTGGTTTATTTTTTATTTCCAAAATTTTAAAATATTCCAAAACTGACAAAAAATATTTTTGCGGATTTTTCGGAGTCCGTTTACTTACCGTATCACGTACCTCCTATTTTTAAGAATTCTGGAGTGTTCCGGAAGGTTTCTTTTATGTGTTCCTCAGGTGTCATGTTTGGAGAACATTGCTTTCAATGTTAATAGGCGTACCTGAGATATAATGCTTAATTCTTTGTCTATTGACCACCTTCGGGATAGTACCTTCGGCGTTATTAATCTTGATAGCTCCAGAACGATAAACCTCTTCGATAATATATGGTCCTTCCCATTTGGAGAGAAGCTTTCCTGCAAAAATCTTAAACAAGAGTTGAACAAAAGAACATAATCTCCTATTTTGAATTCCTGCTTTTGGATTCTTTTGTCATGCCATCTTTTTACTTTTTCTTTGAATAGCCTAGCATTTTCATACGCTTGGGTTCTCCATTCATCTAGTGAGCTAATATCAAATAGCCTCTTCTCACCGGCAAGTTTGAAATCATAGTTGAGTTCTTTAATTGCCCAAAATGCTTTGTGTTCTAATTCTAGAGGCAAATGACAAGCTTTCCCATATACCATTTTATATGGAGACATACCCATAGGATTTTTATAAGCTGTTCGTAGGCCCAAAGTGCATCATCTAATTTCTTAGACCAATTCTTACGAGACCTATTGACAGTTTTTTGTAATATTAATTTTATTTCTCTATTTCTAAGTTCAACTTGACCACTAGATTGAGGATGATAGGGTGATGCAATTCTATGGTTAACATCATATTTAGCAAGCATCTTACGGAAAGCACCATGGATAAAATGTGAACCACCATCGGTCATTAAATATCTAGGGACTCCAAACCTCGGGAAGATAACCTCTTTAAGCAATTTAATGGAGGTGTGGTGATCAGCACTACTAGTTGGAATAGCTTCTACCCACTTAGTGACATAATCAACCGCAACCATAATATGAGTGTACCCGCTGGAGGAAGGAAAAGGTCACATATAATCAAAACCCCAAACGTCAAATGGTTCGACAACAAGTGAATAATTCATAGGCATTTCCTGACGCTTACCGATATTACCAATTCTTTGACATTCATCACAAGACAAGAGAAACTTACGGGCATCCTTGAAGAGAGTAGGCCAATAAAAACCAGATTGCAATACCGTATGAGCAGTTCTATCTCCCGCATGATGTCCTCCATAAGCTTCGGAATGACATTTCCGTAGGATTTGTTCTTGTTCATGCTCAGGTACACAATGTCTAATAATACCATCTACTCCTTGTTTATAAAGACGTGGGTCATCCCAAAAGTAATGTCTCAAGTCATAGATTTTTTTTCTCTTTTGTTGGTAAGTGAAGCTAGGTGGTATATATTTAGCGACAATGTAGTTAGCATAATCAGCATACCAAGGTGTGTTCTGAGAAGCACTTATTGCAGCTAACTGTTCGTCAGGGAAACTATCATCAATAAGTAGTGGGTCATCAAGAATATCTTCTAACCTAGACAAGTTATCAGCTACGGGGTTCTCAGCTCCCTTTCTATCAACGATGTGTAAGTCAAATTCTTGGAGCAAGAGAACCTTCCTAATGAGTCTAGGTTTAGCATCTTTCTTTTCCATAAGGTATTTTATAGCAGCATGATCGGTGTGAACAATAACTTTGGAATCAACAATATAGGATCTGAATTTATCACAGGCAAAGACAACTGCTAAAAATTCTTTTTCAGTAGTAGCATTGTTTCATTGGGCACTGTCTAGAGTTTTACTAGCTTAGTGGATAACATTCAATTTCTTATCAATTCTTTGTCCTAGAATAGCGCCAACAGCATAATCACTAGCATCACACATAATTTCAAAAGGCAAGTTCCAATCAGGTGGTTGTATGATAGGTGCTGAGGTTAAGGCTTTCTTGAGTGTTTCAAAGGCTTCCACACAATCATCATCAAAAACAAAAGGAATATCCTTTTGCAAAAGATTAGTAAGAGGCCTAGAAATTTTAGAGAAGTCTTTAATTAACCTCCTATAAAAACCAGCATGACCAAGGAAACTTCAAATACCTTTAATATCTTTAGGACATGGCATTTTCTCAATTGCATCAACTTTAGCCTTATCCACCTCAATACCTCGTTCAGATATTTTAAGCCCCAAGACAATGCCTTCATTAACCATAAAGTGGCACTTCTCCCAATTCAAGACGAGATTAGTTTGTTCACATCTCTGCAAAAGTCGATCAAGGTTGCTTTAGCAATCATCAAAAGAAGTTTCGTAAACGGAAAAATCATCCATGAAAACCTCCACAATCTTTTCACAAAAGTCAGAGAATATAGCAGTCATACATCTTTGAAAGGTAGCAGGTGCATTGCATAAACAAAAAGGCATACGTCTATAAGCATAGGTTCCAAAAGGGCAAGTAAAGGTAGTTTTCTCTTGATCGGATTGTGACACAGGTATTTGAGAGAAACCAGCATATCCATATAGGAAGCAAAAGTGTGTGTGCTTAGATAATCTTTCTAGCATTTGATCAATGAACAGCAGAGGGTAATGGCTTTCCTAGTAGCTTTAGTTAATTTTCTAAAATCAATTACCATTCTATAGCCAGTGACAATTCTTTGTGGAATGAGTTCATTCTTATCATTGGGAACAACGGTAATACCTCCTTTCTTAGGGACACAATGAATGGGACTTACCCATCTACTATCAGCTATGGGATAGATTATACCTGCTTCCAGAAGCTTTAATATTTCAGTTCTTACCACTTCTTTCATCTTAGGATTCAATCGCCGTTGGTGATCAACAACGGGTTTAGCATCAGGTTCCATATTAATCTTGTGCTGACATAGAGTGGGACTAATGCCCTTAAGATCATCAAGAGTATATCCAATAGCAGCCCGGTGCTTCCTTAGAACTTTCAATAATCTCTCTTCTTCATGTTCTGAAAGGTTAGCACTAATAAAAACAGGATATATCTTTTTCTCGTCAAGATAAGCATACTTCAAAGTGTCAGGCAATTGTTTCAATTCAAACACATGATCACCTTTAGGTGGAGGAGGTCCTCCAAGAGTTTCAATAGGCAAATTGTGTTTCAGGAGAGGTTGTTGTTCAAAGAAAATTTTATCTATCTCATTTCTTTCACGCGAGTGCATATCATTCTCATGGTCAAGCAAATATTGTTCTAATGGATTAGTAGGAGGCACAGCAATAGAAGCAAGACCAATTATTTCATCCTTACTAGATAACACTTTATCACGAGGTTGTCTACTAAACTTGGAAAAATTAAACTCATGAGACACATTACCAAAACTGACACCGACAGTTTGTTTTTCACAATCTATCTTAGCATTGACGGTGCTCAGGAAAGGTCTACCAAACATAATGGGACAAAAGTCATCTGTGGGGAACCAAGAACTAGAAAATCAGTAGGGTATTTTACTTTCCCGCACAAGACTTCAACATCTCTAACAATCCCAAGTGGTGTGATAGTATCTCTATTAGCAAGTTTAATAGTAACATCAATGTCTTCCATTTCTGCAGGTGCTATTTCATCCATAATTTCTTGGTATAGAGTAAAAGGCATAGCACTCACACTAGCACCCAAATCACATAAACCATGATAGCAATGATCTCCTATTTTGACTGAGACAACAGGCATGCCTTCTATGGGCCTATGTTTATCTTTTTCATCGGGTTTAGCAATTCTAGCAGCTTCATCACAAAAGTAGATAACATGCCCATCAATATTTTCTACTAAGAGATCTTTAACCATAGCAACACTAGGTTCTATTTTAATTTGCTCAAGGGGTTTAGGTGCTCTTGTATTACTCTTACGAACCACAGTTGATACCTTAGCATGTTCCTTTATCCTAACACGAAAAGGTGGCTTTTCAATATAAGCGGTAGGCACAACTGGATCAACATTGTAAATGATGGTTTATTCTTTAGCTATGACCGGTTCTTTAATTTCTTCTTTAATAGGGGGATGATATTTAAACAACTTCTCCTTAGGGAGGTCAACGTGAGTAGAAAATGCTTCGCAGAAAGAGGCTACTATCTCAGAGTTAAGTCCATATTTAGAGCTAAACTTATGAAAAGTATCGGTATTCATAAAAGATATAACACAATCAAATTCAAGCTTTATACCTGACTCATTAACTTGGTCGAGCTCCCAATCTTCAGAGTTTCGTTTAATTATTTCTAAAAGATCCCACTTGAATTCAATAGTCTTCTTCATATAAGAACCAGCACAAGAAGTATCGAGCATGGATTAATCATTATATGAAAGCCGAGCATAAAAATTCTGAATGATAACTTCTCTCGGAATGTCATGATTGGGGCATGAATATAAGATTGACTTAAGCCTCCCCCAAGCTAGAGTGATACTTTCTCCTTCACGAGGCCAAAAATTATATATATAATTCCGATCACGATGAACTAGATGCATGGGATAAAACTTTTGATGGAATTCCAATTGCAAACGATTCCAGTTCCACGATCCAAGATCATCACATAGCCTATACCATGTCAATGCTTTTCCCTCCAAAGATAAAGGGAAAACCTTCTTCTTAACTTCATCTCCGGGTAAACCTGCAAGCTTAAATAATCCACAAATTTCGTTCACATATAAAAGGTGCATATCAGGATGTTCAGTTCCATCTCCTGCATAAGGTTTAGCAAGCAGTTGTTCTAACATACCCGAAGGAATTTCATAAGTAACATTTTCAGTAGGAGCTGTAGGTTGAGGGGCAACTAATTGTGGTTCCGGTCGAGGTGAAGATACCCCGAACAAACCCCTCAAAGGATTGTTTTCCATAGTAGCAAGTAGCAATAAATTTCAGCACGTAGTATAAGTTTTTCCTTACCGATTTCCACTTACCAAGAGCGCTTCACTCCCCGGCAACGGCGCCAGAAAAGAGTCTTGATGACCCACAAGTATAGGGGATCAATCGTAGTCCTTTCGATAAGTAAGAGTGTCGAACCCAATGAGGAGCAGAAGGAAATGACAAGCGGTTTTCAGCAAGGTAATTTCTGCAAGCACTGAAATTGTAGGTAACAGATAGTTTGATAGCAAGATAATTGGTAACAAGCAAGTAACGGTAACGGTAAACATGGTGCAGCAATGTAGCCCAATCCTTTCATGGCAAAGGACAGGCCAGAACAATCACTAGTAATAGGCAAAGTGTTCTTGAGGTACACGGGAATTTCATCTAGTCACTTTTATCATGTTGGTTTGATTCGTGTTCGCTACTTCGATAATTTGATATGTGGGTGGACCGGTGCTTGGGTGTTGTTCTTACTTGAACAACCTCCCACTTAGGATTAACCCCCTCGCAAGAATCCGGAACTGTGAGAAAAGTATTAAGATAAAATCTAACCATAGCATTAAACGTTTGGATCCAAATCAGCCCCTTACGAAGTAGCGCATAAACTAGGGTTTAAGCTTCTATCACTCTAGCAACCCATCATCTAATAACTACTCCACAATGCATTCCCTTAGGCCCATGAATGGTGAAGTGTCATGTAGTCGACGTTCACATGACACCACTAAGGGAATCACAACACACATATCATCAAAATATCAAACACATATCAAATTCACATGATTACTCACAACATGACTTCTCCCGTGACCTCAAGAACAAAGGTAACTACTCACAAATAATAATCATGCTCAAGATCAGAGGGGTATTGAATAGCATAATGGATCTGAACATATAATCTTCCACCAAAGAAACCATATAGTAATCAACTACGCAAGGTAATCAACACTACTAGTCACCCACATGTACCAATCTAAGGTTCCGGTACAAAGATTGAACACAAGAGATGAACTAGGGTTTTAGAGGAGATGGTGCTTTTGAAGATGTTGATGAAGATTGGCCTCCCAAAGATGAGAGGGGTTTTGGTGATGATGATAGCTTCGATTTCCCCCTCCGGGAGGGAAGTTCCCCCGGCGGAATCGCTCCGCCGGAGGGCAAAAGTGCTCCTGCCCAAGTTCCGCCTCGAGGCGGCGGCGCTTCGTCCTGAAAGTCCCCCTCTGATTTTTTTATAGGTCAAATGTGACCATATACCAGAAGATGGGCACCAAAGGTGGGCCGAGGTGGCCACAACCCATCAGGGCACGCCCAGGGGGGCCTGGCGCGCCCTGGTGGGTTGTGCCCACCTGGCAGGCCCCCGCCGGTAGTTTTCTGCTCCTGTATTTTTTATTAAATACAAAAATAATCTCCGTAAAATTTTAGCTTCATTGGAGTTGTGCAGAATAGGTATCTCTGATGTGCTTTTCTTGGGTCCAGAATTCCAGCTGTCGGTATCCCCCCTCTTTGTGTAAACCTTGCATATTATGAGAGAAAAGGCATTAGAATCACTCCCCAAAGCATTATTATTCAACAAAACAAAGTAAATAACAGTAGGAAATCATGATGCAAAATGGACGTATCAGCAGTGTACCAGGATGTGCAATGATCTAGCGTGACATGTATAAAATATGATGAACGGTGGCTTTGCCTCAAATACCATGTCAGCTCTATATGATCATGCAAATCAATATGATGATGAATGAACTAGTCATGTGAAGTGACGATGGAATTTTCATGGCAATATATCTCGGTGTCGTGGGAAAGATCCTGACAATAAGAGTAGGGGTAGGAAAGGAGGGGCAAAGTCTAGCTACAGCTCAGGTGTGCACTCGGATGTGTACGAGTTCGGGCCTCACTCGGAAGTGATAACAACCCTATGTCTCGAGCCCGGAGGCTTTGTGTTTGCTTATGGGGGGTGTGAGATTACACAGGGTCGGAACCCTTGCTATGGCGCCCGGGGGTGGCTTCTATAGAGTGCGCCACCACCGGCCGAGCGCCATCACTAGGCTTTAATGGTAATAAATGCAGCGTTACAGGAACGGCCGCTTTTACTAAGGCATTACTGGTAACGTACAATTGACATAATGGATGACTCTTCAAGCTCCATGGTCGCTACGTCTTCTGGGTCGTCTGGACTCCCGTCAGACCGAGTGGCGCGGTAGCTCTAGGAGTCCGAGTGACTAAAGAGATCCGAGTGGATCATTCCGAACGTCCGAATGTAGTTTCAGCACAGGGGCTTTTTGATATTGGGGGACCATATGTGGGCCCCAGATGTCAGGCCTATGATCCTACCCATAGTAGGTAGCCTCATCAGTAGCCCCCGAATCCATGAGGTTTTTGTGGTTAAGTGATTGACACTCGGAAATGTCCGGAAACAGCCTGAGCGTTCCTCGCTCGATTTAAAACCACGATGGATTCAGGATTAGCATTTTTGTCCGAATGGTTCGACTTGATTCAGAGCCTTTCTCGGAAGAAAGGATCCGAATGACTCGTCTATCCATCCGAGTGATCAACCAATCGGGAGGTTGAGAACCCGGTCCTCTTGGAGCAGATTGACCGATTTCCCGAAGAGCAGAGTTCATTTTGATTGGAGTTTGAGAAAATTCCCCGCGCATCGAGGACCGCAATAAGCGCGCGCGTGGCACGAACGAACGGTCGTGTCACGGTAATCTAGGGTGGAGGCCACGACGCTTCGATTACCGCGCCGGAATTTCCGCCACGCGTCCTTGATGCTCTGTGCAATGGATTTGCAGATCTTGCTCCATTCGCGGATTGACGGCCAGAGATTGTGCTCACATTTTGGGTTATAAAAGGCGCGAGTACTGTTCGCGGAGAAACAAATCTCGTTTTCGCCCTCTGCCTCCATCTTCTCCGCCACTCGAGCGACACACCTCCACCTCACTCTTGCCGTAGATCAAGTCCGAGGCCGCCGGAGATGACGAAGGCGGCGACGGACAAGGCCGAGCGGGCAAAGAGGGGCTCACGGGGTTCGTTTTCGAACGCGGGCGCGCCGGCGGGATGGACCCAAGGCGAGTGGATGCCGTCGCGGGTAACCAAGGACCGCATGCTCGAGCTGGAGAGCCAAGGGCTCATCGCCGCGGGGGCTTGGCGGCTGCCAGAGGCGGGCGAGGAAGATCCTTCGCCGTAGGGCAACGAGCGTGTGCTCCTGGTGACCCACCTTGAGCGAGGTTTTTCACTTCCGGCGCACCCATTCTTCTGTAGGTTTCTGAACTTCTTCGGAGCTCAACTCCAGCATCTTACTCCCAACGCCATAGTTTACTTAGCAGCATTCGTATCCCTTTGCGAGAATTTCTTGGGTTGTCACCCCCATTGGGGTTTGCTCAAACACCTCTTCACCTGCCGAATGATGACTGTGAAAAAGTCCACTCGGTCAGAGGATAAAACGAATGTAGCTCAACTGTGCGGGATACTCGGAATCCAGGTGAGGGGGAAAGGCTGCTTCCCAAAAATTTCATTCCCAGACTCGGTGAAGGGGTGGCAGGAAACTTGGTTTTACTACCAGGACGTTCCAGTCGGTGACGGTCACCCGGATCTTCCTCCGTATATGTCGGAACGCATTCGGCTGGTTCCCCGACTGACTGTGTCCAAGGAGGAGAAGACGGTTGTAGACATTCTGGTGATTGCCCTGGTAGCTTTAGTGCAAAAGGGTGTCAACGGCCTAGACCTGCTGGAGATCATTCTTCAGAGGAGAATTCAACCATTGCAGGCCAGGGCTCACCCTATGTGGGCATACACTGGCCCGGATGACACCACTCGGACTCACCCGGAGGAACTCAATGCTGACACAGTGGAAGCCAGAATCAAAGTGATCTCTTCCGCCCGTGACAACCCAAGAGGGAGCAGACAGGTGCCCCCACTCTCTTCTGAGAATCCGCCGAATGAGGTAATTTCCGAAATCCCATAGTCAGAGTGATATTTAGGCATTTGATGTACTTGATCTGATTAGCTTGTTCTATTGATCAACCTGCCCTACACATGACAGGCCTTCACGGGGATGAACAGTCCAGTGCCAGTCGTCAAACGGGGGTCGGTCGACGTGGCAAGCGACACTGAACATCCGGAAGAGTCAGCTGAAGCAGGAGACGGTGAAGGAAACGATGAAAGCGATGAGAGCGACGACGATGATGAGGACTCGGATGATGGTGATGAAGCGGAGTCTTCTTGTTCGGAGGAACAGGTTCCCGAGAGCCGTTCCTAGTCGCGCCATGACCCAGGTGTCCGTGGTGGCGGCCCGAAAGCATCCGGTGCTACCAAGCCGAGTGGCACTGCTCTCCCGACTCGCAGTTCGAAGCGCGGGCACGGAGAGCCCGCTTCCTCGCCCGAGAAGATGGCCAAGCAAGCCAAGACTATTACCACCAAACCTCAGAAGGCCGTGTTCGTCCCGAAGATCAAGATGAACATTCTTGTGGCTTCAGCGTAAGTATCTCCGCCTTGATATTTGCTGTTATGATTCGAACCGAGTGTTGCGATACTCCGAGTGTAGTAATGCTCTGAGTGTTTTCATTGCAGTGCTGACACTTCTACTGCTTCGCCTAATCCTCAATTGTTGGAGAAGGAAAAGGCCGACGCCGATGTTGCGTCCTCAAAGGGTAAGCTTTCAATGCACTCGGGTACATACTGTGATTTGATTTCTGTTTATAACCGACTGCTCTTTGAACGCTTTCAGCCCCGCATGAGGTGATAGAGATCGACGCGGACGATAAGGTCGAGATGCGGAAACCATCTGTCGATGTAGACGTCGTGATGCAGGAGCCATCGCTTGCGAGTGCTTTAGTGTTGGAGCGCGGAGCCAGCTCGGGAGCTGGATCTGCACTCGGGACTGGTACCGCACCCCTTTCGCTCACTCCTCCTGCTACCAACATCTTTGCGTTGCACCATGTCCCGGAGGATCAGGTGGGGGTAAGCAAAGAGGCATTGATTCAACTGGAGGTGATGAGTGAGCAATTGAAGACATCTTATGACGCGAGCGAAGCATTGCAGAAGAACGTGTGAGTAAGTACTCTTGTAAGTACCATCTTCAGTTGGGAAACTTGATCCATGTGATTTTTTCTTTTTGCTTTTGGTCCCGAGTGGGTTTGCGCCTGGGCACACCCACTGGGTGTTTCTGGGTTCCAGTGGGGGCGCGCTGAGCGCACCCACTTGGTGTAGTCCCCGAGGCTACCGTCGACTGTAGCAGTCGGCGGGAGCCTAAGAGTCCGAGTGAACGCGGAGTTTACCACATTGTTGAGCTCACAGAGAGCCTTTGTCTTCAATTTCCAGTGGGGGCGCACTGAGCGCACCCACTGGGTGTAGTCCCCGAGGCTGCCATCGACTGAAGCAGTTGGCGGAAGTCTTTGGAATCTAAACTGAGGTCTGACCCATATTTTTTCCTTTCTTGCCTGTCGACATGCTATTTGCGAACTCGGAAGCCATTACAATGCACTACAGAAAGAGGTGCAGGAGCTGCGCCTCAACCTGGAGGCAGAGAAGGCCAAGAATGCTCAACTGGAGTAGGAGAAGAAGACCATGGAAGGTATGTTCTTCCTGTCTGACTGTAACAACAACTGCTTTCCTTCCCAGTCCGACTGAAAATGTTTCATAAAATCTTCGTGGAGAAAATCGTAAACTTGTCGAGAGGCTGAAGAATTCTATTTCTTTAGAAACTGTGAAGACTGCTCTCGAAAAGAAGGACATTGATGTGGCAGCTGCTCAGAAGGAGGCCAGCCGAAAGGCCAAGGAGGCCGAAGAGAAACTAAAGACAGTCGGGAAGCTGGAGGAGGAGAAGAAAGCTTTAGAAGTCACCGTGCAGAAGTCCAAGGAGGAACTCGTGGAGCTGAAGAAGTCATACGTCGAGTGGGAGACCAAACTCACGCACATTACTGCCAAGAAGGCAGAGTTGGAGGAGTATGTTGAAGAATTCAGTGGTGAGGCCAACGAAAAGCTCAAAGGTAACTTCTCCGAGTGACTCTCATGGAGCTTGATTAAGCCAAATGAAATTTGTCTGTCTCTGACTTCTTTCTTCATTTGGCCGAACCCAGCATTTTGTGATGATGTGGCGGAGGAGACGGACAAAATCGAGAAGGAGCTGGACCCATCCCAAGGTTTGCTTAAGGACAGTGCTGCCATGAGCGTGCTCCGCTTGGAAGAGCGTGTTGAGCAAGTGGCCCTGTACATCAGGGAGCTTAGCACCGCCATCTCTGTGATCGACCGCGACGTCTTCTCCGACGACGAGCCTTCGAAGGACCTGGAATCTATGCTAGCCCGAGTGAAGGCAGTTCCAAGACGAGTGAAAGATTGGAAGAAATCCGTGGCCCGGGCTGGTGCTAACATCGCCCTCTCGTTAGTCCGTATCCACTGCAAGGGGGTGGATGAGAAGAAGTTGAGGTCTCCCGAGGTGGCTAACAGGAAGCACGCCAAGATCGACAATTTCATGGAGATGTTCATGGAGGCTGCCACTTGGATAGCAGACAGCATTGATCTGGACACCTTCGTTAAAGCAGTGCCCCCACCTGAGTGATCGTCAGGTTCAAACTCTTTAAGTTTTTGCCTCGGAATGCCGAGTGGTTGCTGTAACCGTGAAATTTTAAGTGAGCCTGAGGCTCCCCCCGTCTGAACCTTTATCCGTACTTTCATTTCGAATGACGCAGTTCTTATTTGTCTTGCTTTTATTCGATCTTTGGTTTCCGGGTGTTTTAAACTTAGGCGACGAGGTATCGCAGCTAAGTTCTCGAGTGTGGGCATGGCCCGCACTCAGAATAGTTTGTCCTTAGATGAACAATAATGGTCCTGTTCATCTTGACAACCGAGTGCGGAAAATGTCCCACTCGAAAGGTTTTCTAACTTAGGCGACGCGGAGTCGCGGCTAAGCCTCCGAGCGTGGGCGAGACCCTCACTCGGAGTAGTTCTTGCGAACAATGATGGTCCTGTCCGTCTTGTCGTCCGAGTGAGAAGGATGTCTCACTCTAGACATGTTTTAACTTAGGCGATGCGGGACCACGGCTAAGCCCCCGAGCATAGGTAGGACCTGCACTCGGAGTAGTTCTTGTGAACAATGATGGTCACGTCCATCTTGTCGTCCGAGTGAGAAGGATGTCTCACTCTAGACATGTTTTAACTTAGGCGGTGCGGGACCGCGGCTAAGCCCCCGAGCATAGGTAGGACCTTCACTCGGAGTAGTTCTTGCGAACAATGATGGTCCTGTCCATCTTGTCGTCCGAGTGAGAAGGATGTCTCACTCTAGACATGTTTTAACTTAGGCGATGCGGGACCGCGGCTAAGCCCCCGAGTGTAGGTAGGACCTGCACTCGGAGTAGTTCTTGCGAACAATGATGGTCCTGTCCATCTTGTCGTCCGAGTGATAAGGATGTCTCACTCTAGACATGTTTTAACTTAGGCGATGCGGGACCGCGGCTAAGCCCCCGAGCGTAGGTAGGACCTGCACTCGGAGTAGTTCTTGCGAACAGTGATGGTCCTGTCCATCTTGTCGTCTGAGTGATAAGGATGTCTCACTCTAGACATGTTTTAACTTAGGCGATGAGGGACCGCGGCTAAGCCCCCGAGCGTTGGTAGGACCTGCACTTGGAGTAGTTCTTGCGAACAATGATGGTCCTGTCCATCTTGTCATCCGAGTGAGAAGGATGTATCACTCTAGACATGTTTTAACTTAGGCGATGCGGGACCGCGGCTAAGCCCCCGAGCGTAGGTGGGACCTGCACTCGGAGTTATTCATACTCAGGCGAAATCGGGTTCGCAGCAAAGTATTTTATTTATTTTACACCCACTGGGGGCGGTTTATTCACCAGAGTGAAAGAGAGTCAAGTTTCGACAATACATAAAGAAACGGGACTTTATTCATCGAGGTCTCTCGGATTCATTATACAAATGACAAACTAAGTGTAAAACTTGCGGAGTAGGTCCGCATTCCAAGTCCTGGGCTCCTCTACCCCATCCTTGATGTTGTAGAGCCGGTAAGCTCCATTGTGTAAGACTTTGGATATTGGGTAGGGTCCTTGCCACGGAGGCGCCAACTTATGGGGTCTCTGTTGGTCCAGTCGGAGGACCAAGTCTCCCTCCTGAAAAGCTCGACCCCTGAGTTGCCTGTTGGGGTAACGCCTCAGATCTTGCTGATAGAGGGTTGACCTGATCAGGGCTAGCTCTCTCTCTCTCTTCCTCCAATAGGTCTAAGCCATCTTGTCGAGCTGCCTCTGCTTTAGCTTCATCGTACTGTTCCACTCGGGTGGAGTTGTGCCGAAGGTCACTTGGCAATACAGCTTCTGACCCGTAGACCATGAAGAAAGGAGTTTGCCTCGTAGAGCGGTTCGGGTTTGTCCGAATGCCCCATAAGACGGATGGCAATTCTTCGACCCAAGCTCCCGCAGAATGCTTCAGGTCTCTCATCAACCGAGGCTTCAACCCTTGGAGGATCATCCCGTTCGCACGTTCTACTTGACCATTCGACTGCAGGTGAGCCACGGAGGCATAGTTAACCCGAGTGCCTTGTGAGTAGAAAAACGCACAAAACTCATCGGAATCGAAGGTATTCCCATTGTCCGTGATGATGTCATGCGGCACACTGAATCTAAAAATGATTTGCCGAATGAAGCTGATAGCGGTGGCTGAATCCAAGCTTTTGATGGGTTTTGCGTCAACCCACTTGGTGAACTTATTGACGGCCACAAGTAGATGAGTGAATCCACTCGTACCATTACGTAGAGGGCCGACCATATCAAGGCCCCACACTGCAAACGGCCAAGTGAGTGGAATTGTCTTCAGTGCAGATGCCGGCTTGTGGGACTTATTCTAGTAAAACTGGCAGCCGACGCACAAGTTGACCAAGTCTTTTGCTCTTTCATTGGCTCGGGGCCAATAAAAACCCGCTCGGAAAGCCTTGGCGACCAACGTCCGAGAGGACGCGTGATGGCCGCAAGTTCCCGAGTGGACCTCATGCAAAATCTGCAGCCCTTCCTCTGGGGAAATGCATTTCTGAGTGACTCATGTAGTGCTTTTCTTGTATAACTAGTCCCCCAAAACTTCGAATGCCTTGGATCGACGGATGATTTGGCGGGCTTCTTCTTCGTCTTCGGGGAGTTCTTGCCTGAGCAAGTATGCCAAATATGGTTGAGTCCACTCGGGAGTGATTACCAGCATTTCGTGGACTAGATCGACCACCGCTGGGACTTCAACCTCAGTCGGATCTGATGGACCGACTGCTTGCGGGGGCTCCTCTGTGAAAGGATCTTCTACAATAGTGGGGGCGTGCAAACGTTCGGGGAATATATCCTTGGGAACTGCCCGCCGAGTGGAACCAATCTTTGCCAGATCGTCTGCTGCCTGGTTCTTCGCACGAGGAACATGATGCAGCTCCAATCCTTCAAAGTTTTTCTCCAGCTTTCTGACAACGTTACAGTAGCCGGTCATAGCTGGGCTCCGAATGTCCCATTCCTTCATCACTTGGTTGACAACGAGGTCCGAATCACCATAGACCATCAAATGACGAATGCCGAGTGAGATGGCCATGCGAAGGCCATACAGGAGGGCTTCGTATTCGGCCTCATTGTTTGATGAATCAAAATGGATCTGGAGGATGTAATTCAACTTATCTCCTCTGGGGGAGACAAGGACTACTCCAGGTCCCGAGCCATTGAGCATCTTAGATCCATCAAAGAACATGGTCCAGTGCTCGGAGACACTCGGGGCCGGTTGCTCTTGCTCCGTCCATTCGGCCATAAAATCAACCAAGGCCTAAGACTTGATTGCTTTCTTAGCTTCAAACTTTATTTCCAGAGGCAGGAGCTCGATTGCCCATTTTGCCACTCGGCCAGCAGCGTCTCTGTTGTGCAGAATCTCCGACCGAGGAGCGTTGCTGACGACTGTGACCGAGTGATCTTGAAAGTAATGAACCACCTTCTTTACCGTTAGGTAAATACCATAGACAAGCTTTTGGTAATGCGGGTACCTTTGCTTGGAAGGGGTCAGGACTTCTGAAATGTAGTATATGGGTCTTTGGACTTTGAATATTTTTCCCGGCTCATCGTGCTCTACAACAAGGACAGTGCTCACCACCTGGCTAGTGGCCGCGATGTACAGGAGTTGAGGTTCCTGACTGCCCGGAGCAGCTAACATCGGCTGGGTGGAAAGCAATGCCTTGAGGTCTACGAATGCGTCTTGCGCCTTGGTTGTCCACTCGAATTTATCAGATTTCTTCATCAATCGGTAGAGAGGTAGCGCCTTCTCACCGAGTCTTGAGATGAATCAGCTCAGGGCCGCAAGGCAACCGGTCAGCCTTTGCATGTCGTGCAGGCGCTCGGGTTGTTTCATTCGTATTATCGCGCCGATCTTATCTGGATTCGCATCGATGCCTCGTTCGGAAACAAGGAAACTAAGTAATTTCCCGGCGGGTACTCCGAATGTGCACTTGGCTGGATTCAGCTTTATCCCAAAGCGCCGCAGGTTCGCGAAGGTCTCGGCGAGATCAGTCAGGAGGTCGGAACCTTTCCTTGACTTGACCACGATGTCATCCAAGTATGCCTCCACGTTCCGACTGATTTGCTCTTTCAAGCATTTCTGTATCATGCGCTGGAAATTAGCGCCAGCATTTTTGAGACCAAATGGCATTGTAATGTAGCAGAAACACCCGAATGGGGTGATGAAAGCTGTTTTTATTTCATCAGGTCCATACATTCGGATCTGGTGGTACCCAGAGTACGCATCCAGGAACGACAGGCGTTCACATCCGGCAGTGGAATCTACTATTTGGTCTATACGAGGTAGAGGGAAGTGGTCCTTCGGGCATGCCCGATTGAGGTGCATGAAGTCAATACACATACGGAGCAACTTGTCCTTCTTTGGCACCAGGACGACGTTCGCAAGCCACTCAGAGTGGTATACCTCGCGGATGAACTCGGCAGCTAGAAGCCGAGCGATTTCTTGACCCATCGCCTTGCACTTCTCGACTGAGGATCGACGCAAGTACTCTTTAACTGGTTTGACCTTGGGGTCAGTTCGTAGTCGGTGCTCAGCCAGTCCCCTGGGTAGACCCGGCATGTCAGATGGCTTCCACGCGAAGATGTCCTATTTCTCCCCGAGTGATGTGGAGATGCTCGTGGGCAGCATTCGGATCCGTCGGATGGATATGAACATGCTTGGTCTCACCGGCCGATTGAAAAGCCGATTCGGAGGCTGGTCGCTTCGACCTAAGCAAGTCAGATGTGTCCACCTCCTTCTTGTATCCTTCGAGCTCCGCCGCAAGCACTTGATCGCTGGCGATCTTGGAGCCCTGCTGGAGGCACTCCTCGGCTAGAACTCGATCGCCGGTTATAGTGATTACGCCATTCGGGCCTGGCATCTTCAACTTAAGGTACACATAGCATGGTCGGGCCATGAAGCGTGCATAAGCCGGTCTGCCTGAGATGGCATGGTAAGCACTTCGGAAGTCCACCACCTCGAAGGTCAGCCGCTCCTTCCGAAATAAATTCTTGCCTCCGAATACCACGTCCAGAGTGATCTGTCCGAGTGAATCCGCTTTCTTCCCGGGTACGATCCCATGGAAGCGCATGTTGCTCTTGCTCAATCGGGACATCGGGATGCCCATAGCCTTGAGCGTGTCGGCGTAGATGATGTTAAGTTCACTGCCTCCGTCCATTAGGACTTTACGCAGTCGGACGCCGTTCACGGCAGGGTCAACGACCAATGCCTGCCTCTCGGGGGTGGCTATATAAGGCGGATGGTCGGACTGGTCGAAGGTAACCGGAGTCTTCGTCCAGTCGAGATACTTGGTGGCAACCGGGGCCGCCATGTTCACTTCGCGATCGATCACTTTCAATCGCCTCTTGCTTTCTAAGTCAGCAAAGATCATGAGGACCTTCTCGACCTGAGGGTACTCGGAAGTGTCCGCTTCTTCTTCGGCATCACCTTTCTCGCCCGAAGGCTCGGTGCCAATCTCCTGCCTGAGCAGGCGACATTCCCGAGTGGTGTGCTTCGGGAGCACAAGGTTACCCTCCTCGTCCTTTTTGGTATGAACCTGACAAGGCTGATCGAGAATGTCAGATTTGAAGTCGGACTTCTTCTTGGGAGTCCACTCCTTCTTCTTCTTTTTTGATTTGGGCTCGCCTTGGCCTTGCCCTAGGACAGCCGCAACCTCTGCCTTGCCAGAGGCATCGGTCTTTTGCTTCTGTTTCTTCCTGGCATTGCCTCCCGATTGAGGAGCATCGCCAGTTCTCCCTTTGCCGCTGCGGAGGCGGTCTTCTTCTTCGCCATTGGCATACTTATTAGCGATCTCCATGGCTCGGCCGAGGGACAGATCCCCAGCCCGACCAAATTTCAAGACCAACTCCCGGTACCGAGTGCCAGCCTTGAAAGCGCACACGGCCTGGTGCTCGGTCACATTGTCCACGGTGTTGTGCAGAGTGGTCCAACGCTGAATGTACTCACGGAGAGTCTCATTGCTCTTCTGGACGCAATGCTGCAATTTCGTCAAGCCACCCGGGCGCTTGTACGTGCCCTCGAATGTTTTGACGAACACTCGGGCCAAATCTTCCCAGCAGTAAATGCAGCTGACCGGCAGCTGATTCAGCCACGCTCGCGCAGATCCTTCCAGCATGAGTGGAAGGTGCTTCATTGCGACAAAGTCATTGCCGCCGCCAATCTAGACGGCCACTCGGTAATCCTCGAGCCAAGTCTCCGGCTTGGATTCGCCGTTGAACTTTCCAATACCGGTTGCCAGCCGATAATTGGGGGGTATCTCTGCCTCTCGGATGTATCTGCTGAAACACCCGAGGCCGGTAGCACCCCAGCCACTTGCTCGGTCCCTGTCGTACCGATGCCGATCAACCACTCGCTGAGTGATGTCGTCTTGAGCGTCGTAGCCTCTGTGTCGGGCCGGACTCCGTTCACGATCTCTCCCGAGTGAATAGCCACCGTCGTGCGGACGTTGCCCGCGCGGACCGCCCCTCGGAGGGGGAGTCCGACTGACGTCGCGACCATCCCGCCCGCGTGCTCCATACGGACCTCTCGGAAGAGGAGGAGCCCGCGGTTCCCTCCTAGGGGCGAGAGGACTATGAACCGACTGAACAGTGTCCGCCCGAACGGACTTACTATGTATACGCTGATGTGACTGTGACACTTCAGAATTTTGTTGTAAGGCGATCTTCAGCAGAGCCGGGGTCTGCCGAATGCCTTCGCCAGCCACCGAGCTGGATGGCTGAATCGAATCCGCAATCCGAGTGGCGGCAGTCAAGTTCTCCAGAGGCGTACGCATCACCGGAATGGTGTACGGCCTATCCTTCGTGAACAACTGACGGCGACTGCGGCTGGAACCAGGGAGCTCCCGAGCCGCGCGCTCGTCGAGTGATTGCTGGAGCCGCTCAAGCCGCTCGCGCTCAGCCAAGGTGGCTTGGCACGCAGCTTCTTGGGCCACCTCGTCAGGCGAGTTCCCTGGGATGGGGGTCAGGAGTACTTGGTCGTCCCTACGCCTGATCTCATCTCGCTACTCCCAAGTGAGGAGGCGAGGGACGTAGGCGTCGTAGCCTGCGTGGTTGCGGACGCCATCCCGATCATGGGAATCTTCTGCTGAGTACCCGGGCGGGTGTGCGCCTCGGGACGTACCAGCCATCAAAACTTCTGCGGCGTCTCCGCCGCTCTCGCACTCGGACGCGCTCGAAAGCTCGTCGCCCGATGAAGGGAAAAGACAGTGAACCGACTCGTCGACGTCGAGTACGGCCACTTGCTCAGCCGTGGCTTGGACTGCCACGGCGTGCTTGATCCAGCGCTGCAGCCGCGCGCGCCCGGAGCGCCTGCGACGAGATGCAACGCGAGTCAGAGAGCCTAGTCGATAACGCGTAGACGGCTGCCGGAGAAGGACTCCATATGTCACGGCGCTGAAATGTACCGCACCTCGGGAGGACAGCTCTACAGCAACCAGCGGCGCTTCTTGCAGCCACGCCGAATCGTCGACGACGAAGCTGAGGGAACCGAAGAAAATCTCGCCGCCGAGTGTCATCATGATGATGCTCAAAAACTGGAAATTCCACCTGCGCCGGAATTCGCTAGATGTGCAGCCCCACGGTGGGCGCCAACTGTCGTGGGAAAGATCCTGACAATAACAGTTGGGGTAGGAAAGGAGGGGCGAAGTCTAACTACATCTCAGGTGTGCACTCGGATGTGTACGAGTTCGGGCCTCACTCGGAAGTGATAACAACCCTACGTCTCGAGCCCGGAGGCTTTGTGTTTGCTTATGGGGGGTGTGAGATTACACACGGTCGGAACCCTTGCTATGATGCCCGGGGGTGGCTTATATAGAGTGCGCCACCACCGGCCGAGCGCCATCACTAGGCTTTAATGGTAATAAATGCAGCGTTACAGGAACGGCCGCTTTTACTAAGGCGTTACAGGTAACGTACAATTGACATAATGGATGACTCTTCAAGCTCCATGGTCGCTACGTCTTTTGGGTCGTCTGGACTCCCGTCAGACCGAGTGGCGCGGTAGCTCTAAGAGTCCGAGTGACTGAAGAGATCCGAGTGGATCATTCCAAACGTCCGAATGTAGTTTTAGCACAGGGGCTTTTTGATATTGGGGGACCATATGTGGGCCCCAGATGTCAGGCCTATGATCCTACCCATAGTAGGTAGCCTCATCACTCGGAATGGCTATGGAAATGCCATGATAGGTAGGTATGGTCGCTGTTTTGAGGAAGATATAATGAGGCTTATGTGCAACAAAGCGTATCATGTCACGGGGTTTGGATGCACCGGCAAAAGTTGCACCGATCCTCAAGGTGAGAATGGGCTATGCACGGTACCAAAGAGGCTAGCAAATATGAGGTGGTGAGATTGCGCATGTCCATGGTTTCACATTAGTCATAAAGAACTCATATACTTATCACAAAGTTTTATCAGTTTTATCACAACAAAGTACTACTCGCATGCCCCGAGGGAGGAGGTTGGTAGGAGTTAACCATCGCGCGCCTCTGACCTGAAACAACACTAGGATTTCAACGAGGAATAGAAATTCTCACACATCATCACCATGCCTCTTTAATTTTTAGACGAACAAGAAGTTAACCTCTCTTAATATCGACACTTCTACGAATCAACAATTATGAACTCACACCTTTTCATATTACCACATCAATATCATTAACCCACAATTTCTCTATATGTGCTACATGATGTTTTGATTATCACTCATTGAATACCTAATATTTTTGGACTAGTCTTATGACCCATGCAAATTACTATCACTATTTATTAACTCTCAAACAAATATAAGTGAAGAGCGAGAGTGAAATTATTTCTATAAAATCTACACGCCACCGTGCTCAAAAAGATATAAGTGAAGTACTAGAGCAACTGCTAAGCTTAAAAGATATAAGTGAAGCCCATAGAGTATTCTAACAAATTATGATGAAGGTGTATCTCTCTCAAATAGGTGTGTCTAGCAAACTATGATTGTGGCAAACTGAAAGTAAAAAAGCAAACAAAAACAAACGACGCTCCAAGCAAAACTCATATCATGTGATGAATAAAAATATAGCTTCAAGTGACATACCGATGTATTGAGACGAAAGAGGGGATGCCTTCCGGGACATCCCCAAGCTTATACGCTTGAGTCTTCCTTAGAATATTACCTTGGGGTGCCTTGGTAATCACCAAGCTTAGGCTCTTGCCACTCCTTATTCCTTTGTCCATCGTGATAACACCCAAAACTTGAAAACTTCAATCACACAAAACTCAACAAAACTTCGTGAGATCCGTTAGTATAAGAAACATATTGAATACTTTAGGTACTGTTATAAATTGATTCTTATTTCATAATTGCATAATAGGTACTGTATTCTAACTTCTTCATGTCTTATACCCCCCGATACAATCCATGGCATAATCAAAACAAGCAAACTATGCAAGCAAAAATAGAATCTGTTTAAAACAGAACAGTCTGAAGCAATCTGTAGAGAACCTATACTTCTATAACTCGCAAAATTCTGAAAAATTACGAAAACTTCGAACATTTGTATAGAAATATTGTGTAAAAAATCAGATAATTATCATGCTCCATTAAAAAATGAAAATTCCTGTACTCAAGTCAAAAGTTTCTGTTTTGTTTCAGCATCGATTCTACTCATCTTGTGAGTCATCCCAAAGGCTTTACTTGGCACAAACACTAATTTAAATATAAAAACATAATAATTACAGAGGAAATAATCATGTTATCAAAAACAAACATGAAGTAAAAAAGCAAAAATAAAGATAACTATTGGGTTGCCTCCCAACAAACGCTATTGTTTTATGCCCCTAGCTAGGCATAATGCATAGTTTCAAGTGTTGTCATCTTTGACATCAAGATCCTCAATAACACAACCATGGATAATAGGGACAATAGGAGGCTTGGAAATAAGATCTTTTATCAGGTTTATAAAGTTGGGGATGAACACTAATCATTTTTAGGTCTTCGTTTCTTTTGGTAGGAGGTGTACTAATGCTCTTCGAAATATATATGAACTTGGGCCTTTTGTTTCGAGAGGTACTAGCATTAGTTTTAGGAGGTGTGAAAGCGGAACCTACTTTGTCAATGACCTCCTCCATTTTATCAATTCTATTCAAGCCTTCTTCTATCCTCTCATCAATAATAGTATCCTTTTCCTTTAAAGCTTTCAAAGTCATTCCTACCCATGACCCCAATTGAGTGATATTTTTATGATGTTTTTTATCTAAGTCCTCAATTGGTTCATTCGTGACCATTTTCTTTTCAATAGCATCAAGCCTTTGCATAACATGTTCCAAGGTCAAACTAGTTTCATTAGCGATAATGGGTGGTGCTCCAACGAGATTTTCAATTGCCTTATAAGCATCCAAGGTGTGACACATTAAGAAGTTCCCACCGGTGATGGTGTGAAGGATGAACCTATACCAAGTTGTCACACCAACATAAAAATTATGAAGCAAGGTAGTGGTGGATAAGTTATTAGTTGCTTTAATTTGAGCGGAGCAAATCCTATACCATACATCTTTCAAACTTTCTCCTCCCCTTTGTTTAAAATTGACTACATCTTTATCGGGAGTAACGCGAGCGGAAGAAGAACTAGCCATGACTTCAAACAAGAAAACTAGTAACAAGCAAAGATAAATATTTTTGTATTTTCAATTTTTATTAAACAAAATAAATATAAGAGCAAATAAAAAGATATACAAGTGAATGATAATTTGTGTGTAGTTACTTGATAGTTGGTGATGATATTCCCCGGCAACGGCGCAAAAAATCCTTCCTGATACTTGTGATCTGCGTTGGGTTTTTCGTGAAGAGGAACGGGTAATTGCAGCACAAAGTGGGTACTTATTTCCCTCAGTTATGAAACCAAGGTTTATCGAACCAATAGGAATATCAATCCACAACCGTCTTTAACGGCTGCACACAAAAGAACAAACAACTTGCACCCAACGCGGGCAAGAGGGTTGTCAATCCCCTTGATCTCGTTATTTGCAAGCAAATGAGTTGTGTAGATAATTGTAGATAATTGTAAATTGCAAAATAAAATAAAGGGAAAATAAAGGCAGCAAGGTAATAGTAGCATTTGTAAATTTGTAAGTGAATAGACCCGGTGGCCATAGTTTTCCCTAGCGGCATCTCTCATGTAGGCAGCATACATTGGGTAACAAATTATTGTTGGGCAATTGATAGAAAAGCGGATAGTTATGCGATTTTCACGGCAATGATCATGTGTATATAGGCATCACGTCCATGAACAAATAGGCCGACTCCTTCCTGCACCTATTACTATTACTCCACTCATCGACCACTATCCAGCATGCATCTAGAGTATTAAGTAAAACAGAGTAATGCATGGAGAACGATGACAGGATGTAGACAAAGTAAACTCAAGCAATATGAATAAAGCCCATCGGGTTATCCTTAGTAGAAACAACACAAAGACGCAACTTGTTCCCTTCCGTCACTGGGATATAGAAACTCGTCAGGTTGAACCTACCACAACGCACCTCTCTCACTGAAGATATATCAATCTACTTGGCCAAAGCACATCGATAGATCGGAGAGAATTACGAAGCTATAATGATCATGAAAATAAGAATCTTAATATTCAGAGGTGGCTCAAATACTTTTCATGAATAATCTTAACATAAACCCACAATTCATCGGATCCCAACAAACACACCGCACAATAGGATTACATCGGATAGATCAAAGCGAAGATGCGATGATCATTGTATTGGAGATCAAGAGATAGAGAGATTGCCATCTAGGTACTAGCTATGGACCCGTAGGTCTGTGGTGAACTACTCACACATCATCATGAGGGCGGAAAGGTTGATGAAGAGGCCCTCCGTGATCGATCCCCCTCTGGCAGGGTGCCGGAACGGAGCTCCAGATGGACTCGCGACGGAACAGAGACTTGGGGCGGCGTAAAAAGGGTTTCGGGACTGCCTCCAGGATTTTTAGAATATATGAGAATTTATAGGCCAGAGAGGGGCGTCGGGAGACGCCCGAGGGGGCCAGCACACATCAGGGCGCGGCCACCCCCCTGGTCATGCCCTGTTGCGTGCTGGTGCCCTCGTGCGGCCTCCGGTCTCCTCTCGAAGCTTCCAGGTCTTCTTTTGGTCCAGAAAAAATGATCGAAAAGTTTCATGGAAATTGGACTTCTTTTGGTACTGTAAACCTGTAAAGTAAAAAACACGCAGAAAGCAGCAACTGGCACTGGGCACTAGGTCAATAGGTTAGTGCTCAAAATATTGTAAATTGGTAAATGAAGACCCAAAAAGTATCCTAGAATGATAATATATCAACATGGAACAATCAAAAATTATAGATACGTTGGAGACGTATCAATAATCCAAAAACCCGAGGAGAGCTCCCGAAACACTTTTTCCGCTGCCGCAAGTTTCTGTTCTGCCGCGATCTCATCTCGAGCCCTTTTTCGGTGCCCTGCCGGAGTGGGGGGTCGATCACAGAGGGCCTCTTCATCATCCTTGTTGCTCCCATGGTAATGCGTGAGTAGTCCACCACATACCTACGGGTCCATAGCTAGTACCTAGATGGCTTTTTCTCTCTCGTTGATCTTCAATACAAAGTTCACCGCGATCTTCGCGGTGATCTATTCGATGTAATGTTCTTTTGCGGTGTGTTGTTGGGATCCAATTTATTGTGGGTTTATGTTAAAATTATTTATGATAAAAGATTTGAGTCATCTCTGAATACTTATTTGATTCTTATTTGCATGATCATCATAGCTTCGTAAATCTCTCCGATCTATCGATTTATTTTGGCCAACTAGATTGGTTTATCTTCAGTGAGAGGGGTGCGTTGTAGTGGGTTCAATCTTGCGGTGCTCTATATCCCAGTGACAAATTAGGGGACAAGACACGTATTTTTATTGCTACCACTAATTATAAAACGATGGGGTTCATTCATATTAATTGAGTTTACTTTCTCTACATCATGTCATCGTTCTCCAAGCCTTACTCTGTTTGCATGAACTTAATACCTGGAGAGCCAAGCATAGAAGCGCTCTCGAGGTGGAGTAATAGTAGTAGATGCAGGCAGGAGTTGGTCCACATGTTTATGAATGTGATGCCTATATACGCATAATCATTACCGCCAATAAATATTGCATAACTATGCGCTCTTCTATCAATTGCCCAAAAGTAATTTGTTTACCCACCGTTTGTTTTATTTAAGAGAGAAGCCTCTAGCGAACACTATGGCCCCCGGGTCTATTCACATATTGACATATATATTTACAAACGCTATTATTTTCTTGCTGTTATTTATTTACTTTTATTTATTTTGCAATTTACAATTATCAACTATCATCTACACTACTCATTTGCTTGCAAGTAACGAGTTCAAGGGGATTGACAACCCTCTTGCCCGTGTTGGGTGCAAGTGTTTGCTCTTTTGTGTGTAGGTACTAAAGAAGGGAGTTGTGTGGTCCTCCGATTGGTTCGATAACCTTGGTTCTCTCTGAGGGGAATACTTATCTATAATGTGTTGCATCATCCCCTCCTCTTCGAGGGAAACCCCAACGTCGATCACAAGTATCAAGGGTGACCAACAAAAAAGGATTGTCACCGCAGGTCGTGCTCGTCGCGGAGGCACGTATCCCATAGCGGTGAATCAATGGCGTACCTACAGTTGTATAGCAGATCCGGTGGCAGGCGGGTATGGCGTCGGTCGATCTCCTCAAGGCGGGCGAGGCAGCTCACCAGCACTGGTGGGATTGGCACCCGATCCGCGGAGAGATGCCAATTGTTGGGGAGGTGGGCGTCTCCCAACGGGATGGCATCGTCGTCTCCCAATAGCGTCGGCTGATGTCCGTGGAGATGTGCGGCCTATTGCGTTGCGGAACTGCAGGCGGTGCAATGGCAAACGCCGGCAGAGCAGGTGGTGCGGGCTGCGCGGATCTGCTGGAGCGGCGGCTACAAGAGGAGGAGCCGACCTCATGGCCATGCTTCCCCTTGCTGATCGAATGCCAGACCATGTCGCCGGCAAGGAGGTGGATGCGACGGCGGCAGCTAGGGTTTGCTACCTCATTTCGGTGGTGGAGGAGGCATGTGGGCTTGGAAGTGGAAGCTGTGGACTCGCCGGTCCGCGGCTTCCACATTAAGAAGGGCGACGACCCACCAGTTGGGTGGCTGACGGCCAGGGCCCGCCACGCGTGCGCATTCAATTTGGGCAGTGGAGGTAGTTGGACGGTCGCCATGCATCCCCGAGGCGAAAGAGGAGCAAGTGCGTGCCCGTCCATTCGTCGTCCGTTTGGACGCAAACTGGGCGCAGGTTTGCGCCGGAAATGGGGCGGGCCGGATTCCAAACAGACAAAATATGCGGTTGCGGTCACACGTTGGGTTGTCCTGTCTTTCCGTTTGGCCCCAAACGGACAAACACAGACTAGATGGGTCGTGCGTTGGAGTTGGCCTAAGGCTAACTCCTACCGTCGACCCCAAACGGACACCCAACATTTATCCATTTGGGGTGCGAAATAGGGAGACGTCCGACAGGCGAACGGTCGTTGGGAGCATCTGCGCCCAATGCGCAGTAGAGGACCCGACTCCAAACGGATGCGGACTCCGTCTGACACCTCCTACACACAGATGTCGTGCCTCATCCACGGCCGCCGCAGCGTCGCCATCACCAATGCAGCGTCACCAAGGACTCCACCAGCAGCGTCGACGCGAGGGACACCACCATCAACACAAGCTGGGCAAACGGGGTTCAGCCACGGTGCACTGTCCGTGCCCGTGCCTAGGAGGGACGGGTTCCTACGCCTCCGTGCAGGCGCCGGCGGCGCGAGCGCTAGCTCTGGCAATGCGAGGAACAGGAGGTGAGGCGAGGGGGCGGGGGAGGACGGCGACGGGCGCCGGCGATGGGCGACTCGTATGGATGCGTCGCCCCAACGGATCGTGCTGGCCCGGCAGCAGGAGCGTGACAGTGCAGACGGCGAGCAGGATCCCCAGCGTGTTGCTCTTGCTGATTTATGGACCATGAGCGGACACGAGGGGGCAAGAGGGGGTGAGGAGAGCGTTTGTTTTTGTTCATCCAGACGCATTTGTGTCCCAAATTTGGTTCAAGTTTGGGGGCGGGCGGGATAAAAACGGACATCTGCGGACAATTTTGTCCGTGTGGATACTCCCATCGAGCAAGGTTTCGTCCCATCGAGCAAAGTTGGACGATTTGGGGTCTAGGGTTGGAGTTGCCCTAAGTCCATCTCCAACTCCGGTCACTATTTCTCTGACACAAATGTTTATTTTTACGTGTGGACTGTGTCCGCGTACAAGATACTGGAGGCCATCATCCAACACTACCCGCATGCGTTTCAGTGACAAATTAAACTAACCGGACGAAATTCGTGCAAACACGTTGGATTTTCAAATAAACCGGAAGGAATTCATGCAAACACGACAGATTTCATATAAACATGACAAAATTCATTACATTTCGGACATACTTCAACTAATAGTGAACTCGTCTAGATCCGGTATTATAATTCCTAATCTAAATGGTTATCGGCGCCCATTTTTCCCGCTAGACTATCATGAGCCCCGAGAATTGAAGCTTTGACACTTGCCTTCGCTTTCTCCAGCTCATTCCTCTTGACACTCGCCACCACAGCTTCAGCGGCTAATCGACTGACGTTTATGAGCCTGCCAAAGCTTGGCGTCAGGCGGAGGGGAAGAGCGGTGGCCTTCTTGGGACCCGAGTGGTGGCGACCTACCATGCACTACTCTTCCTCGCTGCCGGCAGCGACCGGGGACGTGTCGGCTTCGTGGTCTTGGCGGCGGGCACTTGGCTTGGCGGCACCAGGGATGTCCTCCTCGTTGTCGCTCTTGCCGAACACCTCGTCCACCGCCTTGTTGAACTCCTCGTAGGCGGCCACCAGTTCCACCTAACGTTGGCGGTACTGCCAGCAGTCGAGGCAGATCTTACGGATGGAGCGGTTGGATTCGAGCAGTGCCGCCTGCTCCTCCATGTCTACATCCGATGCGTTTGCCCTGCCGGTGTCGTGCTCCTCCTCCGCGTGCCGGTGCTACTCAAGGAGATGGAGATTGTAGGCCGCATCGGCCCGCGCCTCCCGGAACTGCTCCTCCCGCTCGTCCCGCACCATATCCATGTAATGGGCATGGGCCTCGGTGATGGTCATGGTGCAATGCACCGATGAGGGTGGCGCCAACAAGAAGGGTGGCATTGGCTCGTCGTCGATCGCATCCTTCATTGGGACGTCGTCGGACTCCGACTGCGTGCCGGCCTGCCAGCCGGCAGCAATGGCGGCCATCTATTTCTTCTGTTCCGGCGTGACTGTGTGAGCCCGTACAAGACAGCTTTGGAGCACGAGGAAGCCATGGGAATGGTGCGACGAAGAGAAGGGATCGGAGGAGGATGAGTGTCGGCTATGGCCAAGGCTTGAGTATATATAGCGGGGCGAATGACAATGGTGGGCGGCATGCAGATGGACGGGTGGCGTAGGAGTAGGTTTCTCGGCAACCGTGTGTGATTAATGTGGGCATCAGACGGGCGGGCATGGTGTCGTTTGAACGCGGGGCAGACGCGTGCACTGGGAAGCGTTGCGGGCTGCGCTCTCGGTCGACGCACCGCTTGTCCGCTTCAGGCCAACTCCAATCGTCGACCCCAAACAATGGTCCATTTTTTCTGGATTTCGTCTATTTGGGTCAGCAAAATGGACACGCATGTCTGCTCGTGGTCGTCCGGTCGTCGGTGCGCCCAACCAGCCCACAGCGTCCCAAATTGTCCTCTTTTTGGACTTTGAAATTTGACCCAAAACAAACCCAAATAGACATTGCAAATCATTTTAAAACATTAGTATAAACATAAATGTCCACAGAAGTCTAGCCAAACACATTTCTTAGCTATACTTAAAATTAAAAGACATAAAAAGTAGATAATCCCGTCGCCGACGTGGCCGCCATCATGTTCACTTGCCGGGCGTCCTCCTCGTCGTTGTCCCCGGTGATGTCGACATAGAGCCGTGGTTGCTAGAGGTGGGATGGCGGCCCTTGCCAGGCAGGCGGCGCCTGGGTACACGCTTGCGGTGGCGCCTGCACAACCTCTGGACGTGGCGGTGACGGTGACCACGTGTGGGTGCCCAACCACATGGGCAACACAGATACGTACTCTGGCGTTCATGGCATCGTTTTCGTCCATGACCAAGACTGGCTGACCAAGGCCAGGTTCCCAGCCACAGGTTGCTCCTCCTGCTCCGACACGTCCTCCATGGCCTCCTCCTTGACCATGGCGTCGAGCTTTGGGATGGAGACGTCGCCAACCGCGGAGAGGGTCATCATCACTTCGAGGCCCTCCCATTGGCGCTCCTCATGGGTATGGATGGAGTCCTCCATCACCGGCCTCATGAGCTCCGCCTCCTCCTCATCGTTCATCGGAGGGTGTTGTGGAGGGGACGGCGATGGGGAAGGAGTGGGTGTCAGGCCGTGAACCCGCCTACGCTCGCGTTGCTGGGGCGGGCTAGGAGCACGCGCATCGCGGGCAAAGAGGACCTGCGGTGCGCTTGGAGCGAGGACGGCAAAGAAATATTGCCATCGTAGATAGTGCTCATCGCAGAGCCATGTATCCCATAGCGGGGAGTCCATGGCGTACCTCGCGTCATCAACAAGGTCCGGCGGCAGGCGGGCGCGGTGGCAGTCAATCTCCTCACGGCGGGCGCGACCGCTCATCAGGATCGGTGAAAATGGGCACGTGATACGCGAAGAGATGCCAGTTATTCGGGAGGTGCACGTCGTTTCACAGCAACGACATGCCAGTCTCCCAATACCGCTTGCATATCTCTGACTTGACGTACGGTCGCATGCAAGGTGCGGCCGGCGACAGCGAGATCTGGAACTCGGAAGGTGGAGGTGGAGCGGCTTCGACGGCCGGAGAACGACCCAAACTCGTGGTTGTCCTTCCCCTTGCGGTCGGAGATCCAATGCTAGCCCATGGCTGATGGTGAGGATGTGGAAGAGCGGCGACCAGAGCTAGGGTTTGGGCATGTCAAGCTTCAAGGAGGCACACATCGCCGTGAGTGCAAGTGTGGATTGACCGGTCGACGACATCCACATTAAATAGGATGTTGACCCCGGGGTTGGGAGGCTGACAGGCAAGTCTGCCCGCGTGTACGTCGTAAATGCGGGTGGTGGGAGGAAGGTGGGCGGCTGCCACGAGGGCCCGAGGTGGACGCGGAGCGGGCGCGTGGGCGTCCATTCGTCGTCCGTGTGGACGCAAACCGAGTGCAAATTTGTGCCGGAAATGGGGCGGGCCAGACGCCAAACTGACAAATTTTGGCAATGGGGTCGCGCGTTGGGTCGTGGCGTTTGTCCGTTTGGGGCAAAACGGACACACACGGGCTGAATGGGTCCTGCGTTGGAGTTGCCATCAATTCCGTCGCTAGTGAGAGGTCGCGTCCGCTCTAGCCAGGCATGAGTGCGGCCACTGACACTCTGGAGTGGCACTGATAGTTTCGGGCGGGAAACGCGCACGGGCGAGGCAAGGATTTTTCGTGGGCCATGGCGGTTAGAAGAGGGCGCAACAACAGTCCGGATGCCCCCACCCCCTCCACGTTTTCTCGGGAAAAAGCTAGTTCAGATCGCTCGGCAGACTGATACAGAAACCGCGCAGTCCGGGCTCATGCGGGCTCATCCGTCCGGACCGCGAAAACCATCCGACGAGGGCCTATTTCGGTCCGCCGAGCGGTCCGAACGTACTTTCTCTCGGAAATTAAAGACCAAGTGAGGGTGGTCTTTGCGGGAGACCGGACATTACACACATATATGACTCTGACACCTCGGCCCACTCAATCCCTCCTCCAGGTCCCATTCGTTCCACTCCACCCCTCCTCCACCTTGTTTTGTATATGCACCCTCCACCTCCGCCACTGCTGTTGTACATCTCCGGCCGTCACAAAGGCATTGTCGGACGTCCACAAGCAGCACCGATGCGGCCACTCGCCTCTACGACGACGATGTCCACCATGGAGCCGTTTGTACCTAGGTACACTATGTCCCCTGTAGTCGACCTTCATGGAAGACACCATGCTCGGCAGGTGTTCAGTCAAATGCCATTGAGCTTATTTTCGAACGATATGTCGTTTTTTAGAGTACAAAGGATGGCGAGCTACTCGACCATGGAGGATGAGTTGTTGTGCGGTGCGTGGTTGGCCGTATCCGCGTATTTCGTAGGCACGAGTAGAGGGGAGACCTTGTGGTAGCAAGTGCACCTTCTGGTTGGTGCCGTGGTGGCCATGACCAACACAAAAATCTCCGACGAAGCCATCGCAACTCTATGGTGGATGGGCTGCAACTCCATAAAATTGCCGGAGAAACCGCCGTCGACGGGTTGTAGCTCCGTCACCCATTGTTGAAAACACCAAAAACCAGTGGTGGAAACTCCTTCACCTGGGGTAGCTCCGCCACCCCGCTTCACCAACAGGAGCTTCCATCACCCCAAATAGCCGGTTGTAGCTCCGATAGAAGATGGTCCAAGCAAAAATGACTACAGTCCCAGCAGAAAAAATCAGGTTGCAGCTCCATCCTTGCCGGTTGCGGCTTCAATGATTTGTCGGTCCCTGCTCCGATGGTCACAAGTTCCTTCAAAAAAGTATAATGGTTTCCAACAAACGTGGTGGCTGGTCCCAACAAATACGGTGGATGATTCCATCAATCCTGGTGGCCAGTTTCAGCAATCCTGGTGGTCGGTTCCAACACGAGTAGCTGCTTGAGTGCCTCCCCGTTCCAGCTTCCTGATGACTCGGTTCCAGCACAAAGCAACCATGGATGCAGCATCGCCGCAGCTGGTTCCAACATAAGGAAGCCAAGGGATATGGATGCAGCCGTCACGGCACGTTGGTATACTTGTAGCTTTGGTCGCCGAAGCTTCTAGCTCCACCTCGACATCCTTGCAGCAAAAAAAGAAACCGCTGGAGACGACGAGGAGACCAGCCGGCCGGTGGTTGCAGCTCCGCCCCCGGTGCTCAACAACGATCCGAAAGGGAGGGAAGGAGAGTAGAAGGCAAGTGAGAGAACTCTTAGGAGCTCGTTGGTATGATTCTCTAGTCGCCAGGGTACGAATCTGCTTCCTTGGGACTCGCCGGAGGAGCAGAGAGAAGGGGAAAAGGGAGCAATGGAGGAGCAACGCCGGCCAGAGGAAGGTGGAAGAAGAGGGGAAAGGAGTGGCATGAGTCGTCAACACAATGGGAGAGGATAATTACACTCTCCAAGAGCGAACCGCAGGGCGAGCGATGGGCTATGCCACGTAAGATTTTTACTATGTCGAAGTAAAAAAGAAGAAGCGAGGGAACAGAAAATGCGTCCCGGGATAAGAATAAGATAACGCCTCCACCAGGTAAAAATCCTTCGCTTGCCTTCCCCACGAAGCCAGCCTTCCTCCTTCCGCTCATCCTCTGCACCTCCTTCCTCCACCCATCCTCGTCGCGACGCTCCCCCCATGATCCTCTCTCTCCTCGCCTTCTAGCCGCCGCTCCTCTTCTCCATGGCTCCCCCTCGTGCGCGTCAAGCTGTGTGGTGACGATCTCGTCGACGATGGAGGCAAAACCAGCGGCGGAGGTGAGAATTCGGGAAGGTGGGCGGGGGGCGGTCAACCTAGCCTCTATTTCGACGTCTCTCGTGGCCACGCCCGCGCCACTTGCGCTCTTCTCCCTCCTGAGGTGCAGCAGCTGTTTTTGGGGCTCCACTCGGAGAGGACTACTACCGGCCACCGGCCAACGGAACACCCTCCTGGGCATATCCCCTCGGATAAGAAGAAGAAGACCTCTTCCGCTTCAGATCCCCGCCAGGTGGCTTGTTTTCTCTTTGCCTGGCCAATTTCTTGCTCGTTGCTCTTCAACTGGTCGATTGCTCTGTGTTCGCATGTGGTTATGAGGTGATCACGAAACTCCTGGATGTTCATCGATCGGGCATTTTGATCGTGTTTATGTCCTCTGGCCCGTCGGGCTGCTCAGCGTGAAGGTTACTCCCTCAAATGCACTTTCTGCTCCATGTTATTTTTTTCAGCACTGCTGTTAGTCGGTTGTCTGAATTTTATCTGGTATAGTTGACAAAATTGTGTTGATTTTTGCAGGACCAAGGCCACATCGTTGTTTTGTCTGATACGGATAGCACATTCCATGCAATTAAGGTTAGAGCAGTACAATATACAGTATATCTTTGTTTCCGTAGGCACTTAGCCAAAGAGATGCAAGATATCGCTATGACACTAACAGCTCTGAAACTAGCAAATTTGCTGCCGGTAATATTTTGTTTTGTTTATTGGGACCTTAATATAAATAAATTTAGTGTTGAATCACCCTTACATTTTGGATGCATTGGTTGCCAGCTTTAATATCTGTCCAGTTGTCCATCTCAGGACACTCTTGTATGTTGTGAACTTTTATTGAGTGTCCATGTCTTTCTGAACTTGTTTCACCTTCACTTAACCTGGATGGTTTACTTACTAATCAAATGTATCAGGCACTGATGTTTAGCAACACTGTGCCGCCGGCCGCCTTCTCTCTCCCACGCCACCGACGAGGCATCTCCGATCCGCCCAACCCCGAAGACTCGGCTTCTTCCTGCCACCACCAGGTACTCCTCTCTGCTTCATGCCGCTGCCCAGCTCGCCTCTGCTTATGTATTTATTTTCAATATGCATCTGAGAGTTTGCGGTCGATGAATCCAGTCACGAGCACCACCACCATCTCCGCGATGAGTTCCAGCGGCTGCTATCGGAGGAACTAGCTGAGGAGGCTGATCTCAAGCTCGACGGCATCGTCCACGACCACTATCACCACCGCGATTTCCGGCCAGAGACAACACCCATGGGTCAGGTCTTTTACTTGTTCTTTCCTGTATAAGCGATTCTGCTCGTCAATCACACTATGGTCATCCAGAGTAGATGTTGGTCAAGAAATTCGACCCCGTGGGTTTTTCCATGGATGATTAAGATGCTGGTCACGAATTTTTCCTTTGCTGCACATGAGTATTATTTTGTCAGCTGCAAGGCTGCAATCATGTTTGAATCTGACAGAGGTAGTAATTCGTTTTTCCTTTGCTGCACATGAGTATTATTTTTTCTGCCTCCTCCTCCTCCCATTGATCTTCTGTGAGTTCCGTGCTTTGTTCCATGACAACCATTCTTCTGAATACATACTTACATTCCGACTGTTTGTTTTATTTGCATTAGAATCTTTTAAAGACAAATATCAAGCTAGCAAATAGATGTGTGTGTGCAGCTTACTCGAGTTTTATTTGGCCAGTTAGGAAGGCAGTTTAATTCACCATGTCTAAACTTGAGGTAATGCATCACGTACCTCCATCACCAAGATTGATTACCTGTGAGTCTTTGACTTAGTATCTGTAGGAAGAGAGCTCAACTGGGTCTGCAACGATGCACATGGTTTATTCTCAAATTGTGATCTGGTTTTAAGGCTGCATATGTGAGCACCTACTGTTTGTAATTGTATAAATGCTAGGGGAGGACATTTGTGTTTGTGAGAGAGGGATGGAAAAGTGGGGATGGAGTAAGAGGAGAAGAGGAAGGTGTGGAACCAAATGATGTCTCTTTGTCATCGACGCCATCTTACCATTACAGAGTTGCTCTTGCCCTTTCACTCCATCTCCGTTGGTACCCTTTCCTGGTTCTTGTCTCCACTTCTTTTATGATTTTTTCTTTTCAAATACTAATTCAGGAAGTTGTGCTAATTTAATTGATGTGGTGTTGTGTTAACTGAGGTCTTGCAAGACCGTGTGTTAATTTTCTTGATGTTTCATCATGTTTTACTCTTTCTTGGAGCAGTATAGTATCGTTCAGTGTTGTATTAATGAATTGTGTTCTTGTGATTCGACATGCTTATCCTCTTTATTTCACCTGGCATGCAGAAATTGTTTCTTGATGTTGCTGATGACGGAGATGGAGATCCTACTGCTGATGGAGATGTAGATGCTGCAGAAGGTGATGGAGACCAGGATGTTGATGCTCTAACTGGAGAGGTTACACTCGGCTATGTTATGAAATTTATAGTAATTATGAACTAAAGTTGTATGATTTTGGCTTCGGTACATGATACTTCTATTCTCAAGTGTTTTCTGAGTGGTACATGTTAATGACGGTTGAAGCTTAGTGTCACATTGTCATTCACTATTTTTGACATGTTCATGTATTCTGTGAAATGAGTTAGTTTTTCAGAAAGTTGGGTGTTACTCAGTGTTGTCTTATTCTTTCATGTGGATTGCAGATCACATTCTAGAGCCCGATTAGAAGATTTTGTGCTTTTAGAACATACATTTTTTGATGTTTCAATTTGAATGCTTTAGTCTTGATTTGCAAAATATCATGGAATACCTGTTGTGGCCAGTTTATATTTATAGATGATATTTTTTAATGGTCTGATTCATTAATTTTCAGGAACACCATAACAAAAAGGGTCACGAGAGTGAACTGAACAAAAGGGCTCGTCGTAAGACAGAAGCAGATGCAAAGAAACTGGAAGTTCTTCCAAAGCAAATAGACAGGCAGGTTTCACATTCATGTGTCATCAAGCTCTCAAGGATCTAGGTTGCCACGAAATTCCCAACCAATGCACTTGTCGATCGTCTTACTCTTATTAGGTAGTCGTTTCAATGAAAGTATATATGCCGCCTGTTCATTTTCCAATTCACTTTCCATAGACAGTTTGCATTATCGTTTTTCTTCTTCTAGGAGTTGAAGCAAAGAATTAGTTTGGTTTCCTGATGCTGTGACTCTGAAGTATTTCTTGCGATGCCACTTCAGACTCAGAACCCTGCACAGCTAGATGTTGCATTGTCGGTCCTGAATCCTTCGATATTGGGAAGTTTGAAGAAGCATGTGGTGTAGGTATGTTTTTGTAATCAGTATATATTTATATGCTTCTGCAAATTATAAATCATGTATTCGCATTCACTAACTGTCCACTAAATACTTCTACCAGTGTGATTTGATAATGTGGTTGTTTGGATTCTAAAAGAATGAATCAGTGCGTATTTTTTATGATCAGACATGGAAGGACCAATGTTTTGTTGGAAGTAGCGTATTCTTGGTCAATCCTTCCACTTGACCAAGCTAATGAGGGTGATCAAGCACTTAATTTTGTTTACCTGTCCCAAGGGATTTGAGGAATGATCTCGTGCTTTTGATGAATGTGGCTGCAACCATATTTCTGCAGCCGGTGATTCAATAGTTGTCACATTTCCCTTCCAATATTTATTGCTTCTTTCATGTCCAGTTGTTGAATACATGAGCACTGATTTTTGCTCACTAGATTTTGTACCTACTCTTAAATTTTTTGTCCTGACCACATGCTTGTTGCTCTTGGCTCCATATGTTTTTTTTGTTAAACTTCCTCATAAAGCACGTAACTTTGAACACTGCGATGAAATCAGTAGAAACATCCAGTTGTGCTGCTTGTATTCTTCTTTGTAAGCATTGCCGCTTCTTTGAGTGTAGTCTGTAGCAACTGACGACCATTAAGGCTGTACAAACACGTCAAGAATTATAACAGCAAGATAAGTACGCACAATTACGCCTCAGGAGGCGCGCCTAGGGCACGCCCCTGCCACTAGTATTAAGGATAAGCGGTCACCACACTCGCATGGGGCACGCGTCGCGTAATGTCGAGCGAGGTGGTGAGCTGAAAACGTAGTCGGCCGACCGTAACGAAATAGTTTCCCTTTTTAGTAAACTTGTGCCCACACCCGAACGATCGCTTGCATAATGGGTTGGCCCATCTTACCACCGAGCGAGATCCAGTCTCGGTTTTGGGAAACTTCCAAGTCATTTTTTGTTTTTTGTTTCGGTTTTCCTGGACAGGTTTCTTTTTTCTTTTTTGTTCTCCCTTTTCATTTATTTTTCTCTTTGTTTTAATTTTTTTAAATATGTGATTTTTTTTCAAATTCTTTTTTTCAACAAAAAATCTAACTTTTTCCACAAAACTTTCGCCAAATACATGATTTTTGTTTCAATTTCAAAAAAACTATTTTCAATAATTCTTTATTTTTTCCAATTTTCGTGAACTTTTTCAAATGTATGAACTCTTTTTAATTTTGTGATTTTTTTTTCATTTTTCGCATACTTTTTTTGAAAGTTATGCACTCTTTCCAAATTGTGTGAAATTCAAATTTGGTGCAGTTTTTCCCCAAATTTATGAATTTTTAATTTTGATGTTCGACGGACAACTGGAAAAAATAACAGTGAAAGAACTTCACAATTGCGGTCGAGAATAATAGATAGGCCAGCCAGATCGGCAACCGATACTACAAATGTTGTATAGGCGCTTCATTTGGTTATTTTTTAGGGCTCGGGCGCTCCCTTTGATTGAAATCACTAGTTAAGGGGTACCCCTTACAAAGGTCACTTTGACCTTTCAGGTTGTGACAAATGGCACGCTGCATATGCGCTACTTTTCGCAAACTAGGAGTATTCCCTTTTTTCGTAGATTTGTTTATTTAACATGTTTTATCTCTTAAACGGTGCGTCCAAATCTTGAATCGTTTTCACCGTTGGATTCCTCGTGTCGAGATCTTTCCATGTTGATAGATTTTGACGAGCTTTTTTTCATGAAAAAAATCGGAAGAAAAAACCGAACCGAGAGCATGTTTTTTATTCCTTTTTCGGAAGAGGCACGCCCGTGCCTCTCACGGAAACAATAAACACATGCCTCTTGCGGAAGGAAAAAAGAAACATATTTTTTTTCCGTTTTCCGAGAGGCACGACCGAGCCTCTCGCGAAAAAAACAAGTTTTTTTGGTTTTCCAGAGGCACGGCTGTGCCTCTCGAGGAAGCAAATATGTGCCTCTCACGGAAGAAAAAAACGCGTTTTTCGCCTAATTTTTTACATTTTCGAGAGGCACGGCCGTACCTCTTGAGGAAGTAGATATGTCTCTCTCGCGGAAGGAAAAAACGCGTTTTTCGCCTAATTTCTTTTGCTTTTTTGTCCAAATGTTAGGAAAGACTGGTGAAAAACCGAAAAGCTGAAAACCCCTCGAAAAACATCAAAAAGCAAAAAACATGAGCGGAAAAATAAAATAAAATAAAATTCGAAGGAAGCGTCCTGAGCGCGACATGTGGCGTGACCCTTGGAAGGCTGACGAAAGGATACCCCTCCACTAGTTGCTCTCCCCTTGGGTGTGTGCTATAGCGTTGTTTGTGGCGGGCCTCGACTACTTTTTGGGGCTGTGCCATTTGAACACACACACACCACTAGGCGCGAAAGCTATATTTCGCCTTTCGCGAAACCAAATGAAGCTCTCGCCTGAAGCGTCGGTGGTAACGGGCCAGCCCATTAGCCCTCACGCGGGATAATAGAAATATATATCTTTACCTACTAATAAAGCACGGAGTGCTTCTGCCCGTCCGTCATCGAAATTACCTATAAAGTTGCAAAATATTACCAATCATGACATCCATAAGTGAAAAAATGCTTAGTTTTTTCTTCACAAGTCGTAGCAGTGACATTGTTTATTAGCAAGCGGCCCACTAAAGTACATTAAGCATGCGAGTAGCCCACTGGCTCGAGCCTCAGCATTCCACCAGGGACACCCGGGTTCGAATCCAGCATATCACATTTTTCTTTCTATTTGTTTTTTTTCTTCTATCGGACATGTTCAAATAGTTTCCAAAATATTCATATCTTTCAAATCCTAGCTCGAAATCTAACATGTTATATATGAAAATTCATCAGAAAACTGTGTAGATTTCAAATATACTATTATTTTGCATGTTAATCATTAATAAAATTAGGTCTACGATGCAACCTTAATTGATACCATTTTTATACGGGTTGTTTTGGAAATGCCTATTACATATGTTCCTACACAATTTAAATTGAGTACATATGATAGTTTGACACCACAGAGGATGTTGATTCCTACCGGCTACCATATGCCAAAGGTTATAACAGGTATATGATAATCCTAAATTAGTGCCTATAAAGATTTATTTTACAATATCGATGTTGATATGCAACCTTAAACATTTGGTATGGATGTCCTTACATATTGGTTGGTTTCGATGAAGCTATATAATATGTTTGCAACTAAATTATATCCTAACTTGGATTACAATTGCAAACACATATATTAGCAAGACAAAAATAATGCTCTTATACACAAGTTATCGTTGAGTACTAAAATGTACTTCTCAATTTTCATCCTAATATAATATTTGTTAGGCATCCTTAAGGAGGAATGACAACAAAGGCGTAGATAGATAGCCACAACTAGATAAATATTGTTGGTGTCTAATAAATAGAAAACACCTCAAGTACACTTTGAAAATCATATCACCTTCATGTTTTTGCGCAACACCACTTATCATGCTATTTGTCATGCTGCACCGTGAAGTTTTTTTGAGGGATTTTCCGATGTCGTCGATTGTATGTATGATGGATGATTTTTTTAGAAATATATATATATATATATATATATATATATATATATATATATATATATATATATATATATATATATATATATATATATATATATATAGAGAGAGAGAGAGAGAGAGAGAGAGAGAGAGAGAGAGAGATAAAAAGGAAGTACCAGGGATCGAACCGGGAGTCCTCGTACAGAGCATAGATGCTAGCCACTCAGCCACGAGCCCGGTCGTCCAAAGGAAGAAGGCGCGACATACTTGAGGTATGCGTGTCGGGTTTCCACTGTTTTTTCTGTGTTTTTTTGTTTTTTTTCCTTTGGTTTTTACTGGTTTTCTTTATTTATTTGTCTGTTTCTACTGTTTTTTTGTTTTTTCTTTGTATTACTTTGGTTTTCTTTATTTATTTCTCTTTTTTCACTGGACTTTTTTCTTTTCTTGTTTATCTTCATTTTCTTCGTTTTTTTTCTTTCTTATATGTTAAAATAATAATTTAAAAAGCGATCAACATTTTTTGTATACATGTTCAATATTTTCCGAATGCTTATTCATCATTTTAATATTTATTCAATATTTTAAACTACTTTTTCAATATTTTTCAAATAGTTGGTCAACATTTTTAAAATAGTTTTTTTAACAATTTTTAATATTTATTCAACATTTTTCGAATAATTGTTGAACATTTTAAATACTTATTCAACATTTTCAAATATTTGTTCAACGTTTTACATATACTCATCAAATATTTTTAATAATTAATCAACGTTTTTTAAGTACCATTTCAACATTTTAATACTTATTTAACACTTTTAAATACTTGTTCAACATTATTTCAATTCTTGTTCAACATTTTCTAATATTTATTAAAAATGTTTTATATACCTGTCCAACATTTTTTTAATATGTTTTTAAGGATGTTTTTTCAATATAAACATATATATTCAGAATATTTTAAATTGTAAATAAATGTACAAATATTAAACAGTAAACGAGAACACAAAACAGAAAAAAAAAAAACAAGGCAATGGCCTCCCGGCTGGGCCTGCTCATCTTAGGCTCCCCCTTATGCGAGGCTTCTCCCTCATCTCGCGTAAGGCGCGAAATAACAAAATCACTAATTGAGGAGTACTCCTTTCAAAGATCATTCCCACCTCCCAGGTTGCGACAAGTGGCGCGCTGCATATGTGCCACTTGTCGTAACCTATGAGTTTTCCCTTTATTCGTAGATCCGTATTTTCAAAACGTTTTATTTCTTAAACCGTGTGTTCAAATCTTGAACCGTTAGATTCCTCGCGTCGAGATCTTCAAAACTAGATTCCATGTTGATAGGTTTTCACAAACATTCTTTTTCATGAAAAAACCGGGAAAAAAACCGTAACGAAAAAACCATGCCTCTCGCGGAATGAAAAAAAGAAAATGAGTTTTTTTTCCGTTTCCGAGAGGAGCAAACCTGTGCCTCTCGCGAAAAAAAAACAGAAAACGATTTTTTTTCTGTTTCGAGAGGCATGGCCGTGGCTCTTGCGAAAGCAAAACCAGGCCTCTCGCGGAAGAAAAAAAAACTCATTTTTTTCTGTTTCGAAGAGGCACGGCCGTGCCTCTCGCGAAAGCAAAACCTTGCCTCTCACAGAAGCAAAACCGTGCCTCCCGCGAAAAAATAAATAGAAAACACGTTTTTTTCTCCGTTTCCGAAAGGCACGACCGTGCCTCTCGCGAAAGCGAAACCGTGCCTCTCGCAGAAGCAAAACCGTGCCTCGCGCGGAAGAAGAAAAAACAAAAAACGAATTTTTTTTCGTTTCCGAGATGCACGACCGTGCCTCTCGCGAAAGCAAAACCGTGCCTATCGTGAAAGAAAAACCGTGCTTTTGAAAAAGAAAAAATATGTTTTCACGATTTTTTTTTCATCCAAAAGCTAAGAAAGACCGATGAAAAACCGAAACACCAAAAAAAACCCAAAAAAACACACCTAAAAGCCGAAAACACATGCGAAAAAAAACAAAATACGGAGGAAACGCTCAGAACGCGACACCTGGCGGCGGCTAAGAAAGCAGCAAGTGGCGGCGCGTGGAAGTGATCTATGGGAGGTTTCAGAAGGAGCGCTCGCTAACTAGTTGCTCTCACGAAATAGGGGTGCCCCACCACTAGGTCAGGCTGGGCTTATTAAAACTAATCCAGGGCATTCGCTATTTGGCGCTTCTGGCACCTGTTACTGTGTTTTTTACAAACCGACGCACACCCTCTCGGCGCTTGGACCGTCCATTTGCTTTTTTCTTGTATTGTTAAAAAAACTGCAAAAAGGGATGCCCGGCGACGATCTTGGGACCTCGACCATCAAACGGGCAGCGCAACAACCAGTTGGACAACGCACCACTTGTGTCAAGCTACTTAGATTTTTTTCATTTTATTCTTTCTCAAGGTCGCGATGCCCGGAAGGTACAGATCCCCTTTTTTTCTCTTTTCTGGAACGGGTTTGTTCGGTTTAGTATTTATTATTCTTATCGTTTCTCTGAATTTTTTTCTTTTGCAAATGAGTGAATTTTCTCAATTTTCGCATTATTTAAAATCGACTAACTATTTTGCAATTTTTTGAACTTTTTATGTATTTAATGTTTTTTCACATTGGATGAACTTTTTTTACAAAATCAATGAACTTTTTCTGAAATTAATTAATTTTTTTGAATCCGATGAACTTTTTTTCAAATCGATCAACGTTTTTCAAATTCAATGAAAGTTTTTCAAAATTTGATGAACTTTTTTTCAAATCAATAAACTTGTTTTACAAATTTGATGAACTTTTTTCAAATTCTTGAACATGTTTTCAAAATTAATAATTGTTCTTTTTCAAATTCGTGAACTTTTCTTCAAAAGTATTGAACTTTTTCGAATTTGCCAACTTTCGTCGAATTCGGTGAACCTTTTTGATTTTTGCAATCTTTTTTTGTGTTTTTTTTTCCAGAAAGTCAACTGGTAATTGGCCTGGTCACCGCGGCTAGTCAACCACGAACACCCAAGCGAGCGAGCGAAGACACGAACAAACTTTTTTTCAATTTTCGTGAGCTTTTGGAGTACAAGATCTTTTTCCTTTTGGAAAAAATATTGGATTTTTTGAATGTTTGTGAGCCTTGTTTTTTAAATATGTGAGCGCCCGATCTTTGTTACTGCACGACTACCATTGTTCTTAAGTATTTTACGTTTTTCCAAGTTTGTAGTAGCAGGTGGCTCTAGTGGTTAGCCAAAGATGTACGTGAACTCAACAACATGAATTCAAATCCTTGTAACAGTAATTATTTTGGGGTTTAAGCACTGACTAGGAGCTCCCTCAATCCAGCGTGACAAGCCGCACAAAAACTTAAATATCTTTCTTTAAATGGCATGCCTTGCTGTTGTATTCTTCGTTTGCAGTTTTGAGGTGGCGTTTGGTGAGTTGAACCCCTTAACGGGCACCGACGGTTCATCCCCTCTGCCCAAGGCTGGTGCTCGCACTTTAAAGAATCTATCGAGTTCACCATTGCAGTTGAGACATCACACAATTGAGCATTCCCTAGAGTTTGGTTCAAAGGCTAAGGATTCCCTGCCGCCTTCATAAGGGCACTAAGGCGGATCAGGGAAAAGCAAATTGGGCGACCATGTTTTACGAGTCCCGGATCTCAGGGCCGTTTTGCCAACCACCGACATTAAGGAAAACGAATTTCATTGCGGGAAATTAGGATTTCATGAGGGAGGAAAAGGGGGTGGATAGTCGTACAATGCATTAGTGGGATGAAGGTGCTAGCTTGGCTGAGATAGGAAGTTTCAATGTGTATGTAGATTTGGTTCTAGTGTCCTCGCCTTTTTCGAGATCTGTTAGGATTAGCAAGATGTTCACGTGTAAACTATAGAGAAATGGAATGAATGAAATGTATCTAAGAAGAAAGGAAGCCATGCTCCGTCCAGTTTATAAAAAGAATATCACCTTCCTTTTTGGTTAGATACCGCTCCGTTAGGTACTAATGCTTCTACCTATCACTCTTCGGGTGAGTTTGAGAGTAGTGTTTTTCTCCAATGTTAATAGCACTCCGCGAGAAAAGTCATCTATTGATGTTGTCAGCAGAGTCCCTCGTCCATCCATGTATGAATAGCAGTATCCCCCATTTTGGACAGTGATGAGGTAGTCGACGCAATTTGCATGTGTATTTGCGTCCAGCTTTGCTACTTTCCTTCTAGAAAAGAATGTTTGCAGAAGGGAATAGTCTACGTGGCCTCAGGTAGTCTTTCAATTCCTTTACCGGGTGGGAGAGTTTAGAACCAGTTAAGACAATAGTTGCTGCTTTAGTCACACTAGCTACACCGGTTCATCATGGATTTAGCATACCACCTCAGAATAGTCTACGTGGCCCCTTGTTTTTACTACAATTTGATATAGTGAATCCAGTAATGCAGACAACCCTTCTTAAAGTGCTTTTAAACCCCCGACTCTCAAAAAGAGCCGGAGGTTTTGCCTCAACTCATTCCATGAATGTTGTTTCATTCCCCACATGGCTGAATCCAACTCAGTCTTTATCCCGCCTTGGAGTTCTCTCTCATAACTGAAGCCAGGAGGTATTCGATTTATCGTATTTCGAGCTAGCTGCCCTTTTCTTGCTTCTTGCCATTAGTGCAATCCTTTTCTTTTTCTTTGCTACCGTACTTTTTCACCTTCAAAAGATGGCACCAACGCTTTTGTAGTAACCCCGAAGAGGTCCCGAGTTGCTTTGGCGCACCCCACCCCGTCAGTATGTGTTGTACTTGACTTGACTCTTCCCCCGCTTGCTGCTTGCTGATCGCAATGTTCAAAAATGACACGAAGCTGGATATGAGTTGATGTTGTTGGTTGAAAACGTCTTTCATTCACAATGAAACAGAATGGTCTCGCTTGATTCTCATTGTAGAATGTGTATTTACATATTAAGAGTTCTTAAAAGTTATGAACTCAAAGCCCAATCGTCAAAAGGATGCTACAATGTTCGAAATTATCAACTTAACATGACCCCTTACTTCCTTTGTGACCTCGCACTACTTCATATCTACCGAAATGATTAGGCAGATCTCATTTTTTCTAGCATTAAACCTGCTCATGATCCTTAGCATACCACCTTCTCCTGCTTGCTTGATCAGAATCTATTCAAATTTAGAATAGTTGATGTGCTACTTAACTTCACTTAGTAGTTGAAACTCGTAGAGACAGAGAGGGTTCTGTCTCATACTTGCGAATTCCAAGGCTAATCAGGAAGGGAATTGGCAGGAATCAACCTTAGTTGCCCCTCGGTAGAGTGAGTCTACTTAGCAAACTGGCAGGACACGAAGATCGATTAATCAATATGCATATCGAGAGTTGATGGTTGACCGCCCCCCCTTGTCCTGTCCTGGAGGCTCGCCAACAAGGGAGGCAAAGGGGATTGCTATCGTTACCCTTTCTCCCGGTGTATGTGATAGAGAAAGAGTGATGCACTTTTTTGATTTTCAGCCTGCGATTGGTTGGGCGAAAGAACGATAGTCAACTTCCATACATCTGTTCTTCCTCAATAGCTCAGTGGTAGAGCGGTTGGCTGTTAACTGACTGGTCGTAGGTTCAAATCCTACTTGGAG